>JAULUF010000044.1:9452500-10652500 GCA_031834385.1 Semotilus atromaculatus | reverse complement strand
TCAAAACAGAGAGAAATACGAGGCTTTAGATGGAGCTTACAGCCTCGGAGCAAACACACTCACACACAGCAGGCAGCGAGGCAGACAGGAGCAATCGAATAGCAAGGGGATAAACCGAGAGGATCTACTGTAGGCTACCTAATATTTATCCAAAGGAAACGATATTGAATCAAATCACAAGAATTGGATTGTAATTGTGAAATTTGTGTCAAGCAAAAATAATAAACAGTAGCATACAAGTCATGTACCATGTAAGCATTGTGTTGTCACTAAACTTAATAAAATTATGTTTAGTTACCAAATGTTTTGAAAAAAACAATACACTTATTGTGATGTAAGGTTGTTGTTGTTTTTTAGGTGTTCAAGCACGAAGTGCTGAAAACCTATTGTATTTGTACTGATTTTTATTATTATTATTATTATTATTATTAGGTGTTCAAGCACGAAGTGCTGAAAACCTATTGTATTTGTACTGATTTTTATTAGGTGTTCAAGCACGAAGTGCTGAAAACCTATTGTATTTGTACTGATTTTTATTAGGTGTTCAAGCACGAAGTGCTGAAAACCTATTGTATTTGTACTGATTTTTATTATTATTATTATTATTATTTTTCTTCTGCCGTAAAACGCATCGTGCAGCCCAAACCGTAAGTGCTAGAGACTTGAAACTTTGTCAGATGGTAGTACAAAAATCGAGGAGAGGTTATCAAATTATGAGCCCGATTGGCCCATAGGTGGCGCTATAGCAATCAATTGCGCGTAACTGCTCATAACTCCTAGACCGTAAGTCGTAGACTCAAGTGTCTTATATCATTGGAAAGCTGGGGGCGTGACGTAAAAAACGTATATCTCCGATTTCATTTCCGCCATGATGGATTTTCCGCCATTTTGAATTTAGTCGAAAAACTACTTTTGCGAACTAGTCCCTGGTTTTTCGCCCGATCGGAACCAAACCAGTGCAGAAATGTTCTCTGGAGTCTGAATATCAATAATTATCGAAAAAAAGTTGAAATTTCGATTTCCGGTCGCTAGGGGGCGCAAAATGAACGTTGTGGGAGGAGCCTATTTTTCTAAAATGGCTATAACTCCAAAAGTAAATGAGGTAGGTTCACCAAACTTGGTACACATGTGCATGAGTTCAGTCTGAGGTCACAGTAAAAAAATCGCGACGATCGGACACTAGGTGGCGCTATAACATTAAAAAAACATAAAAGGGGAAGTGGCCACCTGACCGTTAGTCCGATTGACTTGAAATTTGGTATGCAGTGTCTTGGACCAAGGTACCATGTATGTGTAAAAGGATATTGGCGTATCTCAAAAAACATGGCCGCCATTGGCCAATGAAGTTTGAGCCCCTCTGAGACGAGGTTACCGGAGGCCGATCGGAACGAAACTCGATGGGCATGTTCGACTCATGGCCCAAGAGGTCTGTAAGAGTTTTGAAAGAAATCGGCCACTAGTTGGCGCTAACGAGTTTTATGGCTCTTTAATCACGTGGTGTTGCACACATCCCCACAAAATGCATATCATTTGATAGATCTCCTCATGCTGAACAACTTTGCCTCTAGAACCATTGCTGCCAATCAAATCGTTCATTAAATATTCACGAATATGTTAAAAACCTACTTTTGCGAACTAGTCCCTGGTTTTTTGCCCGATCAAAACCAGACCAGTCTAGGACAATTCTCTGGATTCTCTAGATCAATAATTATCGAAAAAAAGTTGAACTTTTGCATTTTGAGTGACTGTAAAAGGGTTATTTAGAATAGGGGCGGGACAAAATACACTCAAAAGCCTATAAATCATACATAAAAACTCAAAACTTCACAAAAATTGCTGAGTATATGTGCCATGCCATGGGGAAGAAGCTTACAAAGTTTCATGGAGATCGGACAATAGGTGGCGCTATAACTGTCAAAAAGCTTTAAAACCATAGATTTTCTATGGTAAAATGCCTGCATTGGCTGTAAATGGTCTTTTCCATCTATGATCATATTAATATTTATATCATAATGTTCAAAACCAGTGCAGTACAATTCTCTGGACTCTCTAGATCAATAATTATCAGAAAAGATATAACTTATTCATTTAGATGGCTATAATAGTGACACTTCAATACGTAGCCTTGACCAGGTGTCCCTGAAAGCCTATATCTCTTCAATGAATGCTCATATCTTCTTAAAAACAAGTTAAAACATGTGAAACTAAATAAGCACGACAATTTTCAGACAGATCGGACAAAATATGCCTCTATAACAGTTAAAAAGGTGAAAATGATATGAACATAATGGCATATTAAGCCAATAAGTGGTATTATACTGCCCCCTGCTGTTTAAAATAGTCATTTTGTCATTCTACTAACTAAAAGTATACTATAATTCTTATTTAGACTTTATAAAATCACTATTTTAACATTTACACTGACATTTAGTGAAAATACCTCTATTAAAGTATTACTACTGAGTCTGACTCTGAGTCTTATTATGTGAAATGCTTATGACCATTAAAGTATATTTTCATAATGACACATCCCAATAGCATTGAAAACAACTACAACATTTGTCTTTGTGTGTGTGTGTGTGTGTGTGTGTTTGTGTGTGTGTGAAGCATATAAGTTAAATATGAGTGCAAAACCACCTGTGAAAACACTTTATCAATAAGTATAATGTCCAGCAGAGGGCAGTAGAAGACCACTTATTGGCTCACTTTCATTTTGACAGACTTGTTTTTCACCAGTATTCTGCACTAAAGCAAACCAATTTTTCCATGTTAACTATAAGACAATCATATTTTGTAAATTTAACACGTCATT
Source organism: Semotilus atromaculatus (assembly GCA_031834385.1). Taxonomy (NCBI): domain Eukaryota; kingdom Metazoa; phylum Chordata; class Actinopteri; order Cypriniformes; family Leuciscidae; genus Semotilus; species Semotilus atromaculatus. The sequence continues at coordinate 10,649,688 of JAULUF010000044.1, read as the reverse complement.
GCTATTGACACTTCACATCAATGCTAGCAATGTGGTAAATCATGGTAAATCATAGTAAATAATACTATTACATGGTGTATAATGGTAAATCATAGTAAATAATTCTCTTACATGGTGTATCATGGTAAATCATGGTACAATCCTGGTAAATCATTCAAGAATGTGGTTTATCATGGTAAATCATCCTATAACATGGTAAACCAAGGTAAATTAAGAAAAATCATGGTAAACTATGGTAAATCATGCTAGAATCATGTTAAATGATACTAGAATGTGTTGAATTGTGCAAAACCATGCTACAACAGGGTAAATCATGGTGAATCATACTAGAACTTGGTATATCATGGTAAACTATGGTAAATCTTACTGGAACATGGTAAATCATGAAATATCACAATAAAATGTGGTATATCATAGTAAATCATGCTAAAACAATGCTTGCTACATAAGCCTTAATGTCTTTTGATGCTTTTGAGCTTAACTGCCTTAACTGCCTTAACTGCTTGAACACCGCTAAATGCTGCTAGCAGCTTTAATTATTATTATTATTATTATTCTTCTGCCGTAAAACGCATCGTGCAGCCCAAACCGTAAGAGCTAGAGACTTGAAACTTTGCCATATGGTAGTACAAAAATCGAGGAGAGGTTATCAAATTATGAGCCCGATTGGCCCATAGGTGGCGCTATAGCAACCAATTGCGCGAAACTGCTCATAACTCCTAGACCGTAAGTCGTAGACTCAAGTGTTTTATATCACTGGAAAGCTGGTCACCTGACGAAAAAAACGTATATCTCCGATTTAATTTCCGTCATGATAGATTTTCCGCCATTTTGAATTTTGTCGAAAAATGACTTTTGCGATCTAGTCCCTGGTTTTTTGTCCGATCGGAACCAAACCAGTGCAGAAATGTTCTCTGGAGTCTGAATATCAATAATTATCGAAAAAAAGTTGAATTTTCGATTTCCGGTTGCTAGGGGGCGCAAAATGAACGTTGTGGGAGGAGCCTATTTTTCTAAAATGGCTATAACTCCAAAAGTAAATTAGATAGCTTCACCAAACTTGGTACACATGTGCATGAGTTCAATCTGAGGTTACAGTAAAAAAATCGCGACGATCGAACACTAGGTGGCGCTATAACATGAAAAAAACCTATAAAGGACTGACCGTTAGTCCGATTGACCTGAAAATTGGTATGCAGTGTCTTGGTCCAAGGCCCCATGTATGTGTAAGAGGACATTGGCGTATCTCAAAAAACATGGCCGCCATCGACCAAAGAAGTTGAGACGAGGTTAACGGAGGCCAATCGGAACGAAACTCGATGGGCATGTTCGACTCATGGCCCAAGAGGTCTGTAAGAGTTTTGAAAGAAATCGGCCACTAGTTGGCGCTAACGAGTTTTACGGCTCTGTAATCACGTGGTGTTGCACAAATCCCCACAAAATGCATATCATATGATAGATCTCCTCATGCTGAACAACTTTGCCTCTAGAACCATTGCTGTCAATCAAATCGTTCATTAAATATTCATGAATATGTTAAAAACCTACTTTTGCGAACTAGTCCCTGGTTTTTCGCCCGATCAAAACCAGACCAGTCTAGGACAATTCTCTGGACTCTCTAGATCAATAATTATCAAAAAAAAGTTGAACTTTTGCATTTTTCGTATGGCTATAATAGGGTCATTAAGAAAAGGGGCGTAGCAAAATACACTCAAAAGCCTATAAATCATAAATAAAAAGTCAGAACTTGACAAAAATTGGTGTGCATATGTGTCCTAACATGATGAAGAAGCATGCACAGTTTCATGGAGATCGGACCATAGGTGGCGCTTTAACTGTTAAAAAGCTTTAAAACCATGTATTTCCTATGGTAAATTGCATGTATTGGCTGTAAATGGTGTTTTCCATCTATGATCGTATAATTTTCACATCATAATGTTTAAAACCAGTGCAGTACAATTCTCTGGACTCTCTAGATCAATAATTATCAGAAAAGGTATAATTTATTCATTTGGATGGCTATAATAGGGTCACTTCAATGTGTAGTCTTGACCGAGTGTGCCCGAAAGCCTATATCTCTTCAATGAATGCTCAGATCGTATTAAAAACAAGTCTGAACATGTGGGCCGTGACTCTAAATAATCATGAAAATTTTCGGACAGATTGGACAAAATATGCTTGTATAACAGTTAAAAAGGTGAAAATTATATGCACATAATGGCCTATTAAGCCAATAAGTGGTATTTTACTGCCCCCTGCTGTTTAAAAAAAGTCATTTTGTCACACTACTCAACTATACTTAATATTTAGACTTTATAAATTCACTATTTTAACATTTACAAAAACATTTAGTCAAAAATCATCTATTGAAGTGACAATTGAGTCACATTGGATCCTGAAGTTCCAAATGTCTCTATCTACAACAGAATGAGTGTGTGTAGATTAAATGATATGAAAAACATGGCATATTGTATAAGTAGGCTGTAATAGCACTGTTGTCCACTAGATGGAGCAGCAGCATTAGACATTTTTAATCTTTTTATCAGCTTTCAGCATTGGCTTAAAGCAAACAAATGCTTAAAGCATTTTCTTTAATTAGTTATATATTATTACATTGCAAAGAAATATGTGAAATGCTGTGTGTGTGTGTGTAAGAATGCATTATGGAGTTAACATGATAAAAATGGTTTGCTTCAGTGCAGCATACTGGAGAAACAAAGTAGTTTAAAATGAAAGTAAGCCAATAAGTGGTCTTTTACTGCCCTCTGCTGGCCACTTTACTTATTAATAGTCTTTTCACATGTGCTTTTGCATTCATATGCATATAGACACTATAAAATCACTTATATAACAATCACTATTAAAACACATTCATATTCTGTCAGAGTGTATCAGTTCATTTGTACTGACACTTCACATCAATGCTAGCAATGTGGTAAATCATGGTAAACAGTGTTAGAACATGGCTTTTCACAATAACAGATCCCAAACGTGTGTGTGTGTGTGTGTGTGTGTGTGTGTGTGTAAGCATGCATTATGGAGTTAACATGATAAAAATGGTTTGCTTCAGTGCAGAATTATTATACTGGAGAAACAAAGTAGTTTAAAATGAAAGTGAGCCAATAAGTGGTCTTCTACTGCCCTCTGCTGGCCACTCTTCTTACTAATAGTCTTTTCACATGTGCTTTTGCATTCATATGCATATAGACACTATAAAATCACTTATAAAACAATTACTATTATAACACAATCATATTTTGTCAGAGTTTATCACTTCAATTGTTCTGATGCTTCACATAATTGCTATCAACGTGGTAAATCATGGTAAATAATGCCAGAAACATGGTAAATCATAGTAAATAAGGTAAATCATGCTAGAATCCTGGTAAATCATTCTAGAATGTGCTATATCATGGTAAATCATCCTATAACATGGTACATCAAGGTAAACTATGGAAAATCATGTTAGATTCATGGTAAATCATACTGGAACATGGTAAATCATGAAAAATCACACTGAAATGTAGTATATCATGGTAAATCATGCTTGCTACATAAAACTTAATGACTTTTGATGCTTTTGTGCTTAACGGCCTTAAAGGCCTTAACTGCTTGAACACCGCTAAATGCTGCTTTGCAGCTTTAATTAGGTGTTCAAGCACGAAGTGCTGAAAACCTATTGTAATTGTACTGATTTTTAGGTGTTCAAGAACGAAGTTCTGAAAACCTATTGTATTTGTGCTGATTTTTATTATTATTATTATTATTATTATTCCGCCCTAAAACGCGTCGTGCAGACCAAACCGTAAGTGCTAGAGACTTGATATTTGGGATTAAGGTAGCACAGAAATCGAGGAGAGGTTGAGAGAGTATGAGCCCGATTGGCCCATAGGTGGCGCTATAGCAACAAAAACGCGAAAGTGCTCATAACTCCTAGACCGTAAGTCGTAGAGTCAAGTGTCTTATATCATTGGAAAGCTGGACTCTTGACTTAAAAAACGTATATCTCCGATTTCATTTCCGGTATGCAAATTTTTCCGCCATTTTGAATTTTGTCAAAAAACGATTTTTGCAAACTAGTCCCTGGTTTTTCGCCCGATCAGAACCAAACCAGTGCAGAAATGTTCTCTGGAGTCTGAATATCAATAATTATCAAAAAAAAGTTGAAATTTCGATTTCCGGTCTCTAGGGGGCTTAAAAAGAACGTTGTGGGAGGAGCCTATTTTACTAAAATGGCTATAACTCCAGAAGTAAATTAGGTAGGTTCACCAAACTTGACACACATGTGTATGAGGACAGTCTGGGGTCACAGTAAAAAAACCGCGTCGATCTAACACTAGGTGGCGCTATAACATTAAAAAAACATAAAAGGGGGTGTGGCCACTTGACCGTTAGTCCGATTGACTTGAAATTTGGTATGCAGTGTCTTGGACCAAGGCCCCATGTATGTGTAAAAGGATATTGGCGTATCTCAAAAAACATGGCCGCCATTGGCCAATGAAGTTTGAGCACCTCTGAGACGAGGTTAACGGAAGCCAATCAGAACGAAACTCGATGGGCATGTTTGACTCATGGCCCAAGAGGTCTGTAAGAGTTTTGAAAGAAATCGGCCACTAGTTGGCGCTAACGAGTTTTACGGCTCTGTAATCACGTGGTGTTGCACAAATCCCCACAAAATGCATATCATATGATAGATCTCCTCATGCTGAACAACTTTGCCTCTAGACCCATTGCTGTCAATCAAATCGTTCATTAAATATTCACGAATATGTTAAAAACCTACTTTTGCGAACTAGTCCCTGGTTTTTCGCCCGATCGGAACCAGACCAGTCTAGGGCAATTCTCTGGACTCTCTAGATCAATAATTATCAAAAAAAAGTTGAACTTTTGCATTTTTCGTATGGCTATAATAGGGTCATTAAGAAAAGGGGCGTAGCAAAATACACTCAAAAGCCTATAAATCATAAATAAAAAGTCAGAACTTGACAAAAATTGGTGTGCATATGTGTCCTAACATGATGAAGAAGCATGCACAGTTTCATGGAGATCGGACCATAGGTGGCGCTTTAACTGTTAAAAAGCTTTAAAACCATGTATTTCCTATGGTAAATTGCATGTATTGGCTGTAAATGGTGTTTTCCATCTATGATCGTATAATTTTCACATCATAATGTTTAAAACCAGTGCAGTACAATTCTCTGGACTCTCTAGATCAATAATTATCAGAAAAGGTATAATTTATTCATTTGGATGGCTATAATAGGGTCACTTCAATGTGTAGTCTTGACCGAGTGTGCCCGAAAGCTTATATCTCTTCAATGAATGCTCAGATCGTATTAAAAACAAGTCTGAACATGTGGGCCGTGACTCTAAATAATCATGAAAATTTTCGGACAGATTGGACAAAATATGCTTGTATAACAGTTAAAAAGGTGAAAATTATATGCACATAATGGCCTATTAAGCCAATAAGTGGTATTTTACTGCCCCCTGCTGTTTAAAAAAGTCATTTTGTCACACTACTCAACTATACTTAATATTTAGACTTTATAAATTCACTATTTTAACATTTACAAAAACATTTAGTCAAAAATCATCTATTGAAGTGACAATTGAGTCACATTGGATCCTGAAGTTCCAAATGTCTCTATCTACAACAGAATGAGTGTGTGTAGATTAAATGATATGAAAAACATGGCATATTGTATAAGTAGCCTGTAATAGCACTGTTGTCCACTAGATGGAGCAGCAGCATTAGACATTTTTAATCTTTTTATCAGCTTTCAGCATTGGCTTAAAGCAAACAAATGCTTAAAGCATTTTCTTTAATTAGTTATATATTATTACATTGCAAAGAAATATGTGAAATGCTGTGTGTGTGTGTGTAAGAATGCATTATGGAGTTAACATGATAAAAATGGTTTGCTTCAGTGCAGCATACTGGAGAAACAAAGTAGTTTAAAATGAAAGTAAGCCAATAAGTGGTCTTTTACTGCCCTCTGCTGGCCACTTTACTTATTAATAGTCTTTTCACATGTGCTTTTGCATTCATATGCATATAGACACTATAAAATCACTTATATAACAATCACTATTAAAACACATTCATATTCTGTCAGAGTGTATCAGTTCATTTGTACTGACACTTCACATCAATGCTAGCAATGTGGTAAATCATGGTAAACAGTGTTAGAACATGGCCTGTTTTATGCTTGCTACATAAAACTTAATGACTTTTGATGCTTTTGTGCTTAACGGCCTTAAAGGCCTTAACTGCTTGAACACCGCTAAATGCTGCTTTGCAGCTTTAATTAGGTGTTCAAGCACGAAGTGCTGAAAACCTATTGTATTTGTACTGATTTTTATTATTATTATTATTATTATTCTCCTGTAAAACGCATCGTGCAGCCCAAACCGTAAGTGCTGGAGCGTTGAAACTTTGTCAGATGGTAGTACAAAAATCGAGGAGAGGTTATCAAATTATGAGCCCGATTGGCCCATAGGTGGCGCTATAGCAATCAATTGCGCGTAACGGCTCATAACTCCTAGACCGTAAGTCGTAGACTCAAGTGTCTTATATCATTGGAAAGCTAGAGACCTGACGTAAAAAACGTATATCTCCGATTTCATTTGCGCCATGATGGATTTTCCGCCATTTTGAATTTAGTCGAAAAACTACTTTTGCGAACTAGTCCCTGGTTTTTCGCCCGATCGGAACCAAACCAGTGCAGAAATGTTCTCTGGAGTCTGAATATCAATAATCATTGAAAAAAAGTTGAATTTTCGATTTCCGTTCGATAGGGGGCGCAAAATGATCGTTGTGGGAGGAGCCTATTTTTCTAAAATGGCTATAACTCCAGAAGTAAATGAGGTAGGTTCACCAAACTTTGTACACATGTGCATGAGTTCATTCTGAGGTCACAGTAAAAAAATCACGACAATCGAACACTAGGTGGCGCTATAACATTAAAAAAACATAAAAGGGGGTGTGGCCACCTGACCGTTAGTCCGATTGACTTGAAATTTGGTATGCAGTGTCTTGGTCCAAGGTCCCATGTATGTGTAAAAGGATATTGGCGTATCTCAAAAAACATGGCCGCCATCGGCCAATGAAGTTTGAGCACCTATGAAACAAGGTTAACGGAGGCCGATCGGAACGAAACTCGATGGACATGTTCGACTCATGGCCCAAGAGGTCTGTAAGAGTTTTGAAAGAAATCGGCCACTAGTTGGCGCTAACGAGTTTTACGGCTCTGTAATCACGTGGTGTTGCACACATCCACACAAAATGCATATCATTTGATAGATCTCCTCATGTTGAACAACTTTGCCTCTAGAACCATTGCTGTCAATCAAGTTGTTCATTAAATATTCACGAATATGTTAAAAACCTACTTTTGCGAACTAGTCCCTGGTTTTTTGCCCGATCAAAATCAGACCAGTCTAGGACAATTCTCTGGACTCTCTAGATCAATAATTATCGAAAAAAAGTTGAACTTTTGCATTTGGCTGGCTGTAACAGGGTCATTTAGAAAAGGGGTGTGTCAAAATACACTCAAAAGCCTATACATCCTAAAGGAAAACTCAGAACTTCACAAATATTGATGAGCATATGTGTCATAACATGGGGAAGAAGCATGCAAAGTTTCATGGAGATCGGACCATAGCTGGCGCTATAACTGTTAAAAAGCTTTAAAGCCATGCATTTCCAATGGTAAATTGCCTGTATTGGCTGTGTGTGGTCTTTTTTTTTTTTTTCATCTATGAGCATATGTTAAAATCAATGTTCAAACCAGTGCAGTACAATTCTCTGGACTCTCTACATCAATAATTATCAGAAAAGGTATAACTTATTAATTTGGATGGCTATAATAGTGACATTTCAATACGTAGCCTTGAACAGATGTCCCTGAAAGCTGCATATTAAGCCAATAAGTGGTATTATACTGACCCCTGCTGTTTAAAATAGACATTTTGTCATGCTACTTACTAATATTATACTATAATGCTTATTTAGACTTTATAAAATCACTATTTTAACATTTACACGCACATTGTGTCAAAATTCATCTATTGGAGATCTACTATTGAGAACTTGCTTATTGAGAATAGTATTACATTCAAATCCACATCGACTTTTTAAAACGAAAGTAAAACCGTTAGGCCACGCCCCTTCAGTACAAATTCACTCATAACTCGAAAACGGAAAGTCACTGCACGCTCAAATTTTGATGGTAAGGTCCTCTCGGGGGTCTTGATTGAAATCTAGCGTCGCGGGACTCGGGAGCACCCCCCCGCGGATCGCTAATTTGTGAGAACCACGATTTGGAACGGCTGTATCTCCCGATCTAGACCACGTAGATCCTTGTGCGATAGCTTGTTGGAAAGGCCCCGTCCTCATCTAGTTTCGATTCGAGTATGGCGCGATTTGGCCCATGCATTCCCGAGATATAAGCCCACAAAGATATACATTTCAACGGACACAAGTCCCTGCTCCAAAAACCCAGCAACACCGGGATGGTCTTGTTCAACAGGGCTCCTCTAACACTATCTAAGGTCTGAGTTTCAGATTTTTTCGCTTTCTCGTTCCCGAGATATAAGTAAAACAAATAAAAAAATCCTGTCATTCATTTCAACTGTATTGTAATACCGCTGTTGTCCACGAGAGGGAGCAACAGCATTAGACATTTTTAATCTTTTTAAGCAGTTTTCAGCATTGGCTAACAAACAAATGCTTAAAGCTATGTATTATGATGGAAATAATATTTATAATAAATCATATAATATGAAATAATGATTTATTATAAAGTTTAATATTATTACATCACAAAGAAATACGTGAAATGCTTATAGACCACTAAAAGAGATTTTCACAATAGCATGACCTGAAAGTGTGTGTGTGTGTGTGTGTGCAAAGGCACCTGTGAAAACACTTTATTAATAAGTATAATGTCCAGCAGAGGGCAGTAGAAGACCACTTATTGGCTCACTTTCATTTTGACAGACTTGTTTTTCACCAGTTTTCTGCACTAAAGCAAACCAGTTTTTCTATGTTAACTATTATAAGACAATCATATTTTGACAGAGTTTATCACTTCATTTGTTCTGATGCTAGCAACATGGTAAATCATGGTAAATCACGGTAGAAACATTTAAAAATAATCAAAAGAAATAAGAATAATTAAAACAGTTTAGAATAAAGAAATTAAAATAATCAACAGAAATACGAATAATTAAAACAGTATAGAATAAAAAATTCAATAAAATACAGTACAAACAGTCGGACGAACAGTGAAACAGTGATCATTCAGTAAATGCACAGCTAAACAGAAGTGTTTTGAGTCTGGATGTGAATGTGACTACTGTAGGAGCACATCTGATCTCTACTGTAGGAGCACATCTGATCTCTACTGTAGGAACACATCTGATCTCTACTGTAGGAGCACATCTGATCTCTACTGTAGGAGCACATCTGATCTCTTCTGGAAGCTGGTTCCAGCATGGCTGGCAAAGTAGCCTAAAGCAGACTCTCCTTGTTTAGAGTGAACCCTTGGTATTTCTAGCTGACGTGATCCTAATCATCTGAGTGATCTGTTTGGTTTATATTCAGTGAGCATATCTGCAAGATTTTGAGGTCCTAGGCCATTGAATGATTTATATACCAGTAATAATACTTTAAAATCAATCCTAAATGTAACTGGGAGCCAGTGTAAAGACCTGATGACTGGTGTGATGTGTTCATATGTTCTGGTTCTGCTCAGCGTTCTGTATGAGCTGCAACAGTCTGATGGTCTTTTTGGGAAGGCCAGTGAAGAGTCCATTACAATAATCCACTGCTGGAGATGAAAGCATGCACAAGTTTATCTAAGTCTTGACTGGAAACAAAGCATCTATTTTTTGCAATATTTTCAGATGATAATATGCTGATTTGGTTATTGCTTTGACATGACTACTGAAGCTAAGGTCTGATTCTAGAGACACAACAAGATTCCTGACTTGATTTTTAGCTGTTAGACCCCTACAGTGAAGGTATGCATTCACCTTGAGAACTTCATCTTTGTTTCAAACGCAATGACTTCAATTTTGTCTTTATTTAACTGAAGAAAGTTTTGGCACATCCAATTGTTTACTTCATCAATGCATTGGCACAGGGAGTCAATGGGGCTGTAGTCGTTAGGCGATAGGGCTAAGTAGAGCTGTGTGTCATCTGCAGAGCTGTGGTTCTTTTTCATTATTTGGCTCATTGGGGGCATGTACAGGTTGAATAGATAAATCATGGTAACTATGATAAATCATGCTAGAATAATATTAAATCATACTAGAATGTGTTCAATTGTGGTAAACCATGCAAGAACAGGGTCAATCATGGTGAATCGTACTAGAACTTGGTATAAAACATTGTATATTCCATCTATGATGTCAATGGTTAAATGCTTGCTATATAAAACTTAATATATTTTGATGCATTTGAGCTTAACTGCCTTAACTGTCTTAACTGTCTTAAATGCTTGAACACCGCTAAATGCTGCTAGCAGCTTTAATTATTATTATTATTATTATTATTATTATTATTATTTTCCCCTAAAACGCATCGTGCAGCCCAAACCGTACGTGCTAGAGACTTGAAATTTTGGCATAGGGTAGCACAGAAATCGAGGAGAGGTTGAGAGAGTATGAGCCCGATTGGCCCATAGGTGGCGCTATAGCAACAAAAACGCGAAAGTGCTCATAACTCCTAGACCGTAAGTCGTAGAGTCAAGTGTCTTATATCATTGGAAAGCTGGACTCTTGACTTAAAAAACGTATATCTCCGATTTCATTTCCGCCATGATAGATTTTCCGCCATTTTGAATTTTGTCAAAAAACGATTTTTGCGAACTAGTCCCTGGTTTTTCGCCCGATCGGAACCAAACCAGTGCAGAAATGTTCTCTGGAGTCTGAATATCAATAATTATCGAAAAAAAGTTGAAATTTCGATTTCCGGTCGCTAGGGGGCGCAAAATGAACGTTGTGGGAGGAGCCTATTTTTCTAAAATGGCTATAACTCCAAAAGTAAATGAGGTAGGTTCACCAAACTTGGTACACATGTGGATGAGTTCAGTCTGAGGTCACAGTAAAAAAATCGCGTCGATCTAACACTAGGTGGCGCTATAACATTAAAAAAACATAAAAGGGGGTGTGGCCACCTGACCGTTAGTCCGATTGACTTGAAATTTGGTATGCAGTGTCTTGGACCAAGGTACCATGTATGTGTAAAAGGATATTGGCGTATCTCAAAAAACATGGCCGCCATCGGCCAATGAAGTTTGAGCACCTCTGAGACGAGGTTAACGGAGGCCGATCGGAACGAAACTCGATGGGCATGTTCGACTCATGGCCCAAGAGGTCTGTAAGAGTTTTGAAAGAAATCGGCCACTAGTTGGCGCTAACGAGTTTTATGGCTCTTTAATCACGTGGTGTTGCACACATCCCCACAAAATGCATATCATTTGATAGATCTCCTCATGCTGAACAACTTTGCCTCTAGAACCATTGCTGTCAATCAAATCGTTCATTAAATATTCACGAATATGTTAAAAACCTACTTTTGCGAACTAGTCCCTGGTTTTTCGCCCGATCAAAACCAGACCAGTCTAGGACAATTCTCTGGACTCTCTAGATCAATAATTATCAAAAAAAGTTGAACTTTTGCATTTTGAGTGACTGTAAAAGGGTTATTTAGAATAGGGGCTGGACAACATACACTCAAAAGCCTATAAATCATACACAAAAACTCAGAACTTCACAAAAATTGGTGAGCATATGTGCCATACCATGGGGAAGAAGCATGCAAAGTTTCATGGAGATCGGACCATAGGTGGCGCTTTAACTGTTAAAAAGCTTTAAAACCATGTATTTCCTATGGTAAATTGCATGTATTGGCTGTAAATGGTCTTTTCCATCTATGATCGTATAATTTTCACATCATAATGTTTAAAACCAGTGCAGTACAATTCTCTGGACCCTCTAGATCAATAATTATCAGAAAAGGTATCATTTATTCATTTGGATGGCTATAATAGGGTCACTTCAATGTGTAGTCTTGACCGAAAGCCTATATCTCTTCAATGAATGCTCAGATCTTATTAAAAACAAGTCTGAACATGTGGGCCGTGACTCTAAATAATCATGAAAATTTTCGGACAGATTGCCCAAAATATGCCTGTATAACAGTTAAAAAGGTGAAAATTATATGCACATAATGGCCTATTAAGCCAATAAGTGGTATTTTACTGCCCCCTGCTGTTTAAAAAAAGTCATTTTGTCACACTACTCAACTATACTTAATATTTAGACTTTATAAATTCACTATTTTAACATTTACAAAAACATTTAGTCAAAAATCATCTATTGAAGTGACAATTGAGTCACATTGGATCCTGAAGTTCCAAATGTCTCTATCTACAACAGAATGAGTGTGTGTAGATTAAATGATATGAAAAACATGGCATATTGTATAAGTAGGCTGTAATAGCACTGTTGTCCACTAGATGGAGCAGCAGCATTAGACATTTTTAATCTTTTTATCAGCTTTCAGCATTGGCTTAAAGCAAACAAATGCTTAAAGCATTTTCTTTAATTAGTTATATATTATTACATTGCAAAGAAATATGTGAAATGCTGTGTGTGTGTGTGTGTGTGTGTGTGTAAGAATGCATTATGGAGTTAACATGATAAAAATGGTTTGCTTCAGTGCAGCATACTGGAGAAACAAAGTAGTTTAAAATGAAAGTAAGCCAATAAGTGGTCTTTTACTGCCCTCTGCTGGCCACTTTACTTATTAATAGTCTTTTCACATGTGCTTTTGCATTCGTATGCATATAGACACTATAAAATCACTTATATAACAATCACTATTAAAACACATTCATATTCTGTCAGAGTGTATCAGTTCATTTGTACTGACACTTCACATCAATGCTAGCAATGTGGTAAATCATGGTAAACAGTGTTAGAACATGGCTTTTCACAATAACAGATCCCAAACGTGTGTGTGTGTGTGTGTGTGTGTGTGTGTGTGTGTGTGTAAGCATGCATTATGGAGTTAACATGATAAAAATGGTTTGCTTCAGTGCAGAATTATTATACTGGAGAAACAAAGTAGTTTAAAATGAAAGTGAGCCAATAAGTGGTCTTCTACTGCCCTCTGCTGGCCACTCTTCTTACTAATAGTCTTTTCACATGTGCTTTTGCATTCATATGCATATAGACACTATAAAATCACTTATAAAACAATTACTATTATAACACAATCATATTTTGTCAGAGTTTATCACTTCAATTGTTCTGATGCTTCACATAATTGCTATCAACGTGGTAAATCATGGTAAATAATGCCAGAAACATGGTAAATCATAGTAAATAAGGTAAATCATGCTAGAATCCTGGTAAATCATTATACAATGTGCTATATCATGGTAAATCATCCTATAACATGGTACATCAAGGTAAACTATGGAAAATCATGTTAGATTCATGGTAAATCATACTGGAACATGGTAAATCATGAAAAATCACACTGAAATGTAGTATATCATGGTAAATCATGCTTGTTATTATTAGGTGTTCAAGCACGAAGTGCTGAAAACCTATTGTAATTGTACTGATTTTTATTATTATTATTTTTCTTCTGCCGTAAAACGCGTCGTGCAGACCAAACCGTAAGTGCTAGAGACTTGAAACTTTGGCATAAGGTAGTACAAAAATCGAGGAGAGGTTATCAAAATATGAGCCCGATTGGCCCATAGGTGGCGCTATAGCGCAAAAAACAAAAAAATGACACTCTTTTGCTTAAATCTCAATAACCCTTTGTCCCAGCATCAAGTGTCTTATATCATTGGAATCCTTGGGTCAAGCCGAAGAAAAAAGGCCTCAAAGATTTCATTTCCGGTATGCAAATTTTTCCGCCATTTTGGATTTTGTCCAAAACCTACTTTTGCGAACTAGTCCCTGGTTTTTTGTCCGATCGGAACCAAACTAGTGCAGAAATGTTCTCTGGAGTCTGAATATCAATAATTATCGAAAAAAAGTTGAATTTTCGATTTATGGTTGCTAAGGGGCGTCAAAACGTTAACAGGAAGCAGAGCCAATTTTTCTAAAATGGCTATAACTCCAAAAGTAAATGAGGTAGGTTCACCAAACTTGGTACACATGTGCATGAGTTCAGTCTGAGGTCACAGTAAAAAAATCGCGACGATCGGACACTAGGTGGCGCTATAACATTAAAAAAACATAAAAGGGGGTGTGGCCACCTGACCGTTAGTCCAATTGACTTGAAATTTGGTATGCAGTGTCTTGGACCAAGGTACCATGTATGTGTAAAAGGATATTGGCGTATCTCAAAAAACATGGCCGCCATCGGCCAATGAATTTTGAGCCCCTCTGAGACGAGGTTAACGGAGGCCGATCGGAACGAAACTCGATGGTCATGTTCCACTCATGGCCCAAGAGGTCTGTAAGAGTTTTGAAAGAAATCGGCCACTAGTTGGCGCTAACGAGTTTTATGGCTCTTTAATCACGTGGTGTTGCACACATCCCCACAAAATGCATATCATTTGATAGATCTCCTCATGCTGAACAACTTTGCCTCTAGAACCATTGCTGTCAATCAAATCGTTCATTAAATATTCACGAATATGTTAAAAACCTACTTTTGCGAACTAGTCCCTGGTTTTTCGCCCGATCAAAACCAAACCAGTCTAGGACAATTCTCTGGACTCTCTAGATCAATAATTATCAAAAAAAAGTTGAACTTTTGCATTTTGAGTGACTGTAAAAGGGTTATTTAGAATAGGGGCTGGACAAAATACACTCAAAAGCCTATAAATCATACATAAAAACTCAGAACTTCACAAAAATTGGTGAGCGTATGTGCCATACCATGGACAAGAAGCATGCAAAGTTTCATGGAGATCGGACAATAGGTGGCGCTGTAACTGTCAAAAAGCTTTAAAACCATAGATTTCCTATGGTAAAATGCCTGCATTGGCTGTAAATGGTCTTTTCCATCTATGATCATATTAATATTTATATCATAATGTTCAAAACCAGTGCAGTACAATTCTCTGGACTCTCTAGATCAATAATTATCAGAAAAGATATAACTTATTCATTTGGATGGCTATAATAGTGACACTTCAATACGTAGCCTTGACCAGGTGTCCCTGAAAGCCTATATCTCTTCAATGAAGGCTCATATCTTCTTAAAAACAAGTTAAAACATGTGAAACTAAATAAGCACGACAATTTTCAGACAGATCAGACAAAATATGCCTCTATAACAGTTAAAAAGGTGAAAATGATATGAACATAAGGGCATATAAAGCCAATAAGTGGTATTATACTGCCCCCTGCTGTTTAAAATAGTCATTTTGTCATGCTACTAACAAAAAGTATACAATAATTCTTATTTAGACTTTATAAAATCACTGTTTTAACATTTACACTGACATTTAGTGAAAATACCTCTAATAAAGTATTACTACTGAGTCTGACTATTGTAGCACATTGAGAATGTGAATCCTGAAGGAGACTTGCAGTAAACATTTAGTTTTTCCATCACATAGTTCAAATGTCTGTATCTACAACAGAATGTGTGTGTATTCCTAGGTTTCTGAATAAATGCTGAATAATCTGATTAATAGTTTACAAATACATTATGTGAAATGCTTATGACCATTAAAGTATATTTTCATAATGACACATCCCAATAGCATTGAAAACAACTACAACATTTGTCTTGTGTGTGTGTGTGTGTGTGTGTGTGTGTGTGTGTGTGTGTGTGTGTGTGTGTGTGTTTGTGAGTGTGTGAAACATATAAGTTAAATATGAGTGCAAAACCACCTGTGAAAACACTTTATCAATAAGTATAATGTCCAGCAGAGGGCAGTAGAAGACCACTTATTGGCTCACTTTCATTTTGACAGACTTGTTTTTCACCAGTATTCTGCACTAAAGCAAACCAGTTTTTCCATGTTAACTATTATAAGACAATCATATTTTGTAAATTTAACACGTCATTGCTATTGACACTTCACATCAATGCTAGCAATGTGGTAAATCATGGTAACTCATAGTAAATAATACTATTACATGGTGTATCATGGTAAATCATAGTAAATAATTCTCTTACATGGTGTATCATGGTAAATCATGGTACAATCCTGGTAAATCATTCTAGAATGTGGTTTATCATGGTAAATCATCTTATAACATGGTAAACCAAGGTAAATTAAGAAAAATTATGGTAAACTATGGTAAATCATGCTAGAATCATGTTAAATTATACTAGAATGTGTTGAATTGTGCAAAACCATGCTACAACAGGGTAAATCATGGTGAATCATACTAGAACTTGGTATATCATGGTAAACTGTGGTAAATCTTACTGGAACATGGTAAATCATGAAATATCACAATAAAATGTGGTATATCATAGTAAATCATGCTAAAACAATGCTTGCTACATAAGCCTTAATGTCTTTTGATGCTTTTGAGCTTAACTGCCTTAACTGCCTTAACTGCTTGAACACCGCTAAATGCTGCTAGCAGCTTTAATTATTATTATTATTATTATTTTTCTTCTGCCGTAAAACGCATCGTGCAGCCCAAACCGTAAGTGCTAGAGACTTGAAACTTTGTCAGATGGTAGTACAAAAATCGAGGAGAGGTTATCAAATTATGAGCCCGATTGGCCCATAGGTGGCGCTATAGCAATCAATTGCGCGTAACTGCTCATAACTCCTAGACCGTAAGTCGTAGACTCAAGTGTCTTATATCATTGGAAAGCTGGGGGCGTGACGTAAAAAACGTATATCTCCGATTTCATTTCCGCCATGATGGATTTTCCGCCATTTTGAATTTAGTCGAAAAACTACTTTTGCGAACTAGTCCCTGGTTTTTTGCCCGATCGAAACCAAACCAGTGCAGAAATGTTCTCTGGAGTCTGAATATCAATAATTATCGAAAAAAAGTTGAAATTTTGATTTCCGGTCGCTAGGGGGCGCAAAATGAACGTTGTGGGAGGAGCCTATTTTTCTAAAATGGCTATAACTCCAAAAGTAAATGAGGTAGGTTCACCAAACTTGGGACACATGTGCATGAGTTCAGTCTGAGGTCACAGTAAAAAAATCGCGACGATCGGACACTAGGTGGCGCTATAACATTAAAAAAACCTAAAAGGGGGTGTGGCCACCTGACCGTTAGTCCGATTGACTTGAAATTTGGTATGCAGTGTCTTGGACCAAGGTACCATGTATGTGTAAAAGGATATTGGTGTATCTCAAAAAACATGGCCGCCATCGGCCAATGAAGTTTGAGCCCCTCTGAGACGAGGTTAACGGAGGCCGATCGGAACGAAACTCGATGGGCATGTTCGACTCATGGCCCAAGAGGTCTGTAAGAGTTTTGAAAGAAATCGGCCACTAGTTGGCGCTAACGAGTTTTATGGCTCTTTAATCACGTGGTGTTGCACACATCCCCACAAAATGCATATCATTTGATAGATCTCCTCATGCTGAACAACTTTGCCTCTAGAACCATTGCTGCCAATCAAATCGTTCATTAAATATTCACGAATATGTTAAAAACCTACTTTTGCGAACTAGTCCCTGGTTTTTTGCCCGATCAAAATCAGACCAGTCTAGGACAATTCTCTGGACTCTCTAGATCAATAATTATCGAAAAAAAGTTGAACTTTTGCATTTTGAGTGACTGTAAAAGGGTTATTTAGAATAGGGGCGGGACAAAATACACTCAAAAGCCTATAAATCATACATAAAAACTCAAAACTTCACAAAAATTGCTGAGTATATGTGCCATGCCATGGGGAAGAAGCTTACAAAGTTTCATGGAGATCGGACAATAGGTGGCGCTATAACTGTCAAAAAGCTTTAAAACCATAGATTTTCTATGGTAAAATGCCTGCATTGGCTGTAAATGGTCTTTTCCATCTATGATCATATTAATATTTATATCATAATGTTCAAAACCAGTGCAGTACAATTCTCTGGACTATCTAGATCAATAATTATCAGAAAAGATATAACTTATTCATTTAGATGGCTATAATAGTGACACTTCAATACGTAGCCTTGACCAGGTGTCCCTGAAAGCCTATATCTCTTCAATGAATGCTCATATCTTCTTAAAAACAAGTTAAAACATGTGAAACTAAATAAGCACGACAATTTTCAGACAGATCGGACAAAATATGCCTCTATAACAGTTAAAAAGGTGAAAATGATATGAACATAATGGCATATTAAGCCAATAAGTGGTATTATACTGCCCCCTGCTGTTTAAAATAGTCATTTTGTCATTCTACTAACTAAAAGTATACTATAATTCTTATTTAGACTTTATAAAATCACTATTTTAACATTTACACTGACATTTAGTGAAAATACCTCTATTAAAGTATTACTACTGAGTCTGACTCTGAGTCTTATTATGTGAAATGCTTATGACCATTAAAGTATATTTTCATAATGACACATCCCAATAGCATTGAAAACAACTACAACATTTGTCTTTGTGTGTGTGTGTGTGTGTGTGTGTTTGTGTGTGTGTGAAGCATATAAGTTAAATATGAGTGCAAAACCACCTGTGAAAACACTTTATCAATAAGTATAATGTCCAGCAGAGGGCAGTAGAAGACCACTTATTGGCTCACTTTCATTTTGACAGACTTGTTTTTCACCAGTATTCTGCACTAAAGCAAACCAATTTTTCCATGTTAACTATAAGACAATCATATTTTGTAAATTTAACACGTCATTGCTATTGACACTTCACATCAATGCTAGCAATGTGGTAAATCATGGTAACTCATAGTAAATAATACTATTACATGGTGTATCATGGTAAATCATAGTAAATAATTCTCTTACATGGTGTATCTTGGTAAATCATGGTACAATCCTGGTAAATCATTCTAGAATGTGGTTTATCATGGTAAATCATCCTATAACCTATAACATGGTAAACCAAGGTAAATTAAGAAAAATCATGGTAAACTATGGTAAATCATGCTAGAATCATGTTAAATGATACTAGAATGTGTTGAATTGTGCAAAACCATGCTACAACAGGGTAAATCATGGTGAATCATACTAGAACTTGGTATATCATGGTAAACTATGGTAAATCTTACTGGAACATGGTAAATCATGAAATATCACAATAAAATGTGGTATATCATAGTAAATCATGCTAAAACAATGCTTGCTACATAAGCCTTAATGTCTTTTGATGCTTTTGAGCTTAACTGCCTTAACTGCCTTAACTGCTTGAACACCGCTAAATGCTGCTAGCAGCTTTAATTATTATTATTATTATTATTATTCTCCTGTAAAACGCATCGTGCAGCCCAAACCGTAAGTGCTGGAGACTTGAAACTTTGTCAGATGGTAGTACAAAAATCGAGGAGAGGTTATCAAATTATGAGCCCGATTGGCCCATAGGTGGCGCTATAGCAATCAATTGCGCGTAACGGCTCATAACTCCTAGACCGTAAGTCGTAGACTCAAGTGTCTTATATCATTGGAAAGCTGGAGACCTGACGTAAAAAACGTATATCTCCGATTTCATTTCCGCCATGATAGATTTTCCGCCATTTTGAATTTAGTCGAAAAACTACTTTTGCGAACTAGTCCCTGGTTTTTCGCCCGATCGGAACCAGACCAGTGCAGAAATGTTCTCTGGAGTCTGAATATCAATAATTATCGAAAAAAAGTTGAATTTTCGATTTCCGGTCGCTAGGGGGCGCAAAATGATCGTTGTGGGAGGAGCCTATTTTTCTAAAATGGCTATAACTCCAGATGTAAATGAGGTAGGTTTACCAAACTTGGTACACATGTGCATGAGTTCAATCTGAGGTCACAGTAAAAAAATCGCGACGATCGAACGCTAGGTGGCGCTATAACATTAAAAAAACTTAAAAGGGGGTGTGGCCACCTGACCGTTAGTCCGATTGACTTGAAATTTGGTATGCAGTGTCTTGGTCCAAGGTACCATGTATGTGTAAAAAGATATTGGCGTATCTCAAAAAACATGGCCGCCATCGGCCAATGAAGTTTGAGCACCTATGAAACAAGGTTAACGGAGGCCAATCGGAACGAAACTCGATGGACATGTTCGACTCATGGCCCAAGAGGTCTGTAAGAGTTTTGAAAAAAATCGGCCACTAGTTGGCGCTAACGAGTTTTACGGCTCTGTAATCACGTGGTGTTGCACACATCCACACAAAATGCATATCATTAGATAGATCTCCTCATGCTGAACAACTTTGCCTCTAGAACCATTGCTGTCAATCAAATCGTTCATTAAATATTCAAGAATATGTCAAAAACCTACTTTTGCGAACTAGTCCCTGGTTTTTTGCCCGATCAAAATCAGACCAGTCTAGGACAATTCTCTGGACTCTCTAGATCAATAATTATCGAAAAAAAGTTGAACTTTTGCAATTGGCTGGCTGTAACAGGGTCATTTAGAAAAGGGGTGTGTCAAAATACACTCAAAAGCCTATACATCCTAAAGGAAAACTCAGAACTTCACAAATATTGATGAGCACATGTGTCATAACATGGGGAAGAAGCATGCAAAGTTTCATGGAGATCGGACCATAGCTGGCGCTATAACTGTTAAAAAGCTTTAAAACCATGCATTTCCAATGGTAAATTGCCTGTATTGGCTGTGTGTGGTCTTTTTTTTTTTTTCATCTATGAGCATATGTTAAAATCAATGTTCAAACCAGTGCAGTACAATTCTCTGGACTCTCTAGATCAATAATTATCAGAAAAGGTATAACTTATTAATTTGCATGGCTATAATAGTGACATTTCAATACGTAGCCTTGAACAGGTGTCCCTGAAAGCTGCATATTAAGCCAATAAGTGGTATTATACTGACCCCTGCTGTTTAAAATAGACATTTTGTCATGCTACTTACTAATATTATACTATAATGCTTATTTAGACTTTATAAAATCACTTTTTTAACATTTACACGCACATTTTGTCAAAATTCATCTATTGGAGATCTACTATTGAGAACTTGCTTATTGAGAATAGTATTACATTCAAATCCACATCGACTTTTTAAAACGAAAGTAAAACCGTTAGGCCACGCCCCTTCAGTACAAATTCACTCATAACTCGAAAACGGAAAGTCACTGCACGCTCAAACTTTGATGGTAAGGTCCTCTCGGGGGTCTTGATTGAAATCTAGCGTCGCGGGACTCGGGAGCACCCCCCCGCGGATCGCTAATTTGTGAGAACCACGATTTGGAACGGCTGTATCTCCCGATCTAGACCACGTAGATCCTTGTGCGATAGCTTGTTGGAAAGGGCCCGTCCTCATCTAGCTTCGATTCGAGTATGGTGCGATTTGGCCCATGCATTCCCGAGATATAAGCCCACAAAGATATACATTTCAACGGACACAAGTCCCTGCTCCAAAAACCCAGCAACACCGGGATGGTCTTGTTCAACAGGGCTCCTCTAACACTATCTAAGGTCTGAGTTTCAGATTTTTTCGCTTTCTCGTTCCCGAGATATAAGTAAAACAAATAAAAAAAATCCTGTCATTCATTTCAACTGTATTGTAATACCGCTGTTGTCCACGAGAGGGAGCAACAGCATTAGACATTTTTAATCTTTTTAAGCAGTTTTCAGCATTGGCTAACAAACAAATGCTTAAAGCTATGTATTATGATGGAAATAATATTTATAATAAATCATATAATATGAAATAATGATTTATTATAAAGTTTAATATTATTACATCACAAAGAAATACGTGAAATGCTTATAGACCACTAAAAGAGATTTTCACAATAGCATGACCTGAAAGTGTGTGTGTGTGTGTGTGTGTGCAAAGGCACCTGTGAAAACACTTTATTAATAAGTATAATGTCCAGCAGAGGGCAGTAGAAGACCACTTATTGGCTCACTTTCATTTTGACAGACTTGTTTTTCACCAGTTTTCTGCACTAAAGCAAACCAGTTTTTCTATGTTAACTATTATAAGACAATCATATTTTGACAGAGTTTATCACTTCATTTGTTCTGATGCTAGCAACATGGTAAATCATGATAAATCACGGTAGAAACATTTAAAAATAATCAAAAGAAATAAGAATAATTAAAACAGTTTAGAATAAAGAAATTAAAATAATCAACAGAAATACGAATAATTAAAACAGTATAGAATAAAAAATTCAATAAAATACAGTACAAACAGTCGGACGAACAGTGAAACAGTGATCATTCAGTAAATGCACAGCTAAACAGAAGTGTTTTGAGTCTGGATGTGAATGTGACTACTGTAGGAGCACATCTGATCTCTTCTGTAGGAGCACATCTGATCTCTTCTGGAGGAGCACATCTGATCTCTACTGTAGGAGCACATCTGATCTCTACTGGAGGAGCACATCTGATCTCTACTGTAGGAGCACATCTGATCTCTTCTGGAGGAGCACATCTGATCTCTACTGTAGGAGCACATCTGATCTCTTCTGGAGGAGCACATCTGATCTCTACTGTAGGAGCACATCTGATCTCTTCTGGAGGAGCACATCTGATCTCTACTGTAGGAGCACATCTGATCTCTTCTGGAAGCTGGTTCCAGCATGGCTGGCAAAGTAGCCTAAAGCAGACTCTCCTTGTTTAGAGTGAACCCTTGGTATTTCTAGCTGACGTGATCCTAATCATCTGAGTGATCTGTTGGGTTTATATTCAGTGAGCATATCTGCAAGATTTTGAGGTCCTAGGCCATTGAATGATTTATATACCAGTAATAATACTTTAAAATCAATCCTAAATGTAACTGGGAGCCAGTGTAAAGACCTGATGACTGGTGTGATGTGTTCATATGTTCTGGTTCTGCTCAGCGTTCTGTATGAGCTGCAACTGTCTGATGGTCTTTTTGGGAAGGCCAGTGAAGAGTCCATTACAATAATCCACTGCTGGAGATGAAAGCATGCACAAGTTTATCTAAGTCTTGACTGGAAACAAAGCATCTATTTTTTGCAATATTTTCAGATGATAATATGCTGATTTGGTTATTGCTTTGACATGACTACTGAAGCTAAGGTCTGATTCTAGAGACACAACAAGATTCCTGACTTGATTTTTAGCTGTTAGACCCCTACAGTGAAGGTATGCATTCACCTTGAGAACTTCATCTTTGTTTCAAACGCAATGACTTCAATTTTGTCTTTATTTAACTGAAGAAAGTTTTGGCACATCCAATTGTTTACTTCATCAATGCATTGGCACAGGGAGTCAATGGGGCTGTAGTCGTTAGGCGATAGGGCTAAGTAGAGCTGTGTGTCATCTGCAGAGCTGTGGTTCTTTTTCATTATTTGGCTCATTGGGGGCATGTACAGGTTGAATAGATAAATCATGGTAACTATGATAAATCATGCTAGAATAATATTAAATCATACTAGAATGTGTTCAATTGTGGTAAACCATGCAAGAACAGGGTCAATCATGGTGAATCGTACTAGAACTTGGTATAAAACATTGTATATTCCATCTATGATGTCAATGGTTAAATGCTTGCTACATAAAACTTAATATATTTTGATGCATTTGAGCTTAACTGCCTTAACTGTCTTAACTGTCTTAAATGCTTGAACACCGCTAAATGCTGCTAGCAGCTTTAATTATTATTATTATTATTATTCTTCTGCCGTAAAACGCATCGTGCAGCCCAAACCGTAAGGGCTGGAGACTTGAAACTTTGTCAGATGGTAGTATAAAAATCGAGGAGAGGTTATCAAATTATGAGCCCGATTGGCCCATAGGTGGCGCTATAGCGATCAATTGCGCGTAACTGCTCATAACTCCTAGACCGTAAGGCGTAGACTCAAGTGTCTTATATCATTGGAAAGCTGGGGGCCTGACGTAAAAAACGTATATCTCCGATTTCATTTCCGCCATGATGGATTTTCCGCCATTTTGAATTTAGTCGAAAAACTACTTTTGCGAACTAGTCCCTGGTTTTTCGCCCGATCGGAACCAAACCAGTGCAGAAATGTTCTCTGGAGTCTGATTATCAATAATTATCGAAAAAAAGTTGAAATTTCGATTTCCGGTCGCTAGGGGGTGCAAAATGAACGTTGTGGGAGGAGCCTATTTTTCTAAAATGGCTATAACTCCAGAAGTAAATGAGGTAGGTTCACCAAACTTGGTACACATTTGCATGAGTTCAGTCTGAGGTCACAGTAAAAAAATCGCGACGATCGAACACTAGGTGGCGCTATAACATTAAAAAAACATAAAAGGGGGTGTGGCCACCTGACCGTTAGTCCGATTGACTTGAAATTTGGTATGCAGTGTCTTGGTCCAAGGTCCCATGTATGTGTAAAAGGATATTGGCGTATCTCAAAAAACATGGCCGCCATCGGCCAATGAATTTGAGCACCTATGAAATAAGGTTAACGGAGGCCGA
This sequence comes from Semotilus atromaculatus, assembly GCA_031834385.1. NCBI lineage: Eukaryota > Metazoa > Chordata > Actinopteri > Cypriniformes > Leuciscidae > Semotilus > Semotilus atromaculatus. Next base: position 10,625,190 of record JAULUF010000044.1, on the reverse strand, counting down.
TCGGAACGAAACTCGATGGACATGTTCGACTCGTGGCCCAAGAGGTCTGTAAGAGTTTTGAAAGAAATCGGCCACTAGTTGGCGCTAACGAGTTTTACGGCTCTGTAATCACGTGGTGTTGCACACATCCACACAAAATGCATATCACTAGATAGATCTCCTCATGGTGAACAACTTTGCCTCTAGAACCATTTCTGTCAATCAAATCGTTCATTAAATATTCAAGAATATGTCAAAAACCTACTTTTGCGAACTAGTCCCTGGTTTTTTGCCCGATCAAAATCAAACCAGTCTAGGACAATTCTCTGGACTCTCTAGATCAATAATTATCGAAAAAAAGTTGAACTTTTGCATTTGGCTGGCTGTAACAGGGTCATTTAGACAAGGGGGGTGTCAAAATACACTCAAAAGCCTATACATCCTAAAGGAAAACTCAGAACTTCACAAATATTGATGAGCATATGTGTCATAACATGGGGAAGAAGCATGCAAAGTTTCATGGAGATCGGACCATAGCTGGCGCTATAACTGTTAAAAAGCTTTAAAACCATGCATATCCAATGGTAAATTGCCTGTATTGGCTGTGTGTGGTCTTTTTTTTTATTTTTATCTATGAGCATATGTTAAAATCAATGTTCAAACCAGTGCAGTACAATTCTCTGGACTCTCTAGATCAATAATTATCAGAAAAGGTATAACTTATTAATTTGCATGGCTATAATAGTGACATTTCAATACATAGCCTTGAACAGGTGTCCCTGAAAGCTGCATATTAAGCCAATAAGTGGTATTATACTGACCCCTGCTGTTTAAAATAGACATTTTGTCATGCTACTTACTAATATTATACTATAATGCTTATTTAGACTTTATAAAATCACTATTTTAACATTTACACTCACATTTTGTCAAAATTCATCTATTTGAGAATTACTGTTGAGAAATTGCTTATTGAGAATAGTATTACATTCAAATCCACATCGACTTTTTAAAACGAAAGTAAAACCGTTAGGCCACGCCCCTTCAGTACAAATTCACTCATAACTCGAAAACGGAAAGTCACTGCACGCTCAAATTTTGATGGTAAGGTCCTCTCGGGGGTCTTGATCGAAATCTAGCGTCGCGGGACTCGGGAGCACCCCCCCGCGGATCGCTAATTCGTGATATCCAAAATTTGGAACGGCTGTATCTCCCGACCTAGACCACCAAGGGACTTGTGGGATAGCTTGTTGGAAAGGCCCCGTCCTCATCTAGCTTCGATTCGAGTATGGCGCGATTTGGCCCATGCGTTCCCGAGATATAAGCCCACAAAGATATACATTTCAACGGACACAACTTCCTACTCCAATAACCCAGCAACACCGGGATGGTCTTGTTCAACAGGGCTCCTCTAACACTATCTAAGGTCTGAGTTTCAGATTATTTCGCTTTCTCGTTCCCGAGATATAAGTAAAACAAAACAAAAAATCCTGTCATTCATTTCAACTGTATTGTAATACCGCTGTTGTCCACGAGAGGGAGCAACAGCATTAGACATTATTTATCTTTTTAAGCAGTTTTCAGCATTGGCTAACAAACAAATGCTTAAAGTTATTTATTATGATGGAAATAATATTTATAATAAATAATATAATAATCAATAAGGATTTATTATAAAGTTGAATATAATTATATCACAAAGAAATATGTGAAATGCTTATAGACCACTAAAAGAGATTTTCACAATAATATAACCCAAAAGTGTGTGTGTGTGTGTGTGTGTAAGCATGCATAATGGAGTTAACATGAAAAAACTGGTTTGCTTTAGTGCATAATACTGATGAAACCAAGTAGTTCAAAATGAAAGTGAGACAATAAGTGGTCTTCTACTGCCCTCTGCTGGACATTATACTTATTAATAGTCTTTTCACATGTGTTTTTGCATTCATTTATTTAGACACTAAAAAATCCCTTATACGATAATTACTATAATAACACAATCATATTTTGTCAGAGTTCTTCACTTCACTGTTCTGATGCTTCACATAATTGCTAGCAACGTGGTAAATCATAGTAAATCATGCTAGAATCCTGCTTAATCATTCTAGAATGTGGTTTATTATGTTAAATCATTGTATAACATTCGATGGTCACAACAAGGTAACATCAAGGTAAACTAAGACAAATCATAGTAAACTGGTAAATAATGCTAGAATTATGGCAAATCATACTGGAACATGGTAAAATCATGAAAAATCACACTAAAATCTTTTTAAAATAGTCATTTTGTCATTTTACACATCAAATGGCAGGATCAAATCCCAGATGTAGAGGTAATCCAACGAGCTGGCTCTGTTAGTGTTGAAGCCCTTATTACATCATAACAACTGCGATGGGCTGGACATGTGCGCCGGATGAGAAGCAGTTTTTTACGCAGAGCTAACAGAGGGCAAAAGAAGCCGTGGTGGTCAAAGACTGCGTTTCAAAGATGCCCTGAAAAGACATATGCAGAACACCGGGATCTCCCCGGAAAGCTGGGAGGAACAGGCCCTGCAGTGCGTGGATTGAAAACAGTAGTCGCAGCTGTTGAGAAAAAGCGTCAGAAAGACTATGAGAAAGCCCATGAGAGGCGGCACTGTTCCATTGCAGCAAAAGACTTTGTCTGTAGCAAATGCCATCGCTGCTGTAGATCGAGAGCAGGCCTTCTAGCCCACATGAGAGCCGGCCTACAGTAGCCTCCAATCCAGACAGTCATCGTCGATATACGACGGACTGCCGATGATGATGATAATTCTTATTTAGACTTTATAAAATCACTATTTTAACATTTACACTCACATTTAATCAAAATTCATCTATTGAAGTATTACTACTGACTATTTAGCACATTGAGAATGTGAATCCTGAAAGAGACTTGCAGTAAACATTTTGTTTTTCCATCACATAGTTCAAATGTCTGTATCTACAACAGAATGTGTGTGTGTGTAGTCCTAGGTTTCTGAATAAATGCTGAATAATCTGATTAACAGTTTACAAAGACATTATGTGAAATGCTTATGACCATTAAAGTATATTTTTATAATGACACATCCCAATAGCATTGAAAACAACAACAACATTTGTCTTTGTGTGTGTGTGTGTGTGTGTGTGTGTGTGTGTGTGTGAAAAAAAGCATGTGTCTACAAAAGAGGGCAAAGGCACCTGTGAAAACACTTTATTAATAAGTATAATGTCCAGCAGAGGGCAGTAGAAGACCACTTATTGGCTCACTTTCATTTTGACAGACTTGTTTTTCACCAGTATTCTGCACTAAATCAAACCAGTTTTTCCATGTTAACTATTATAAGACAATCATGTTTTGTCAATTTAACACGTCATTGCTATTGACACTTCACATCAATGCTAGCAATGTGGTAAATCATGGTAAATCATAGTAAATAATACTATTACATGGTGTATCATGGTAAATCATAGTAAATAATTCTATTACATGGTGTATCATGGTAAATCATGGTACAATCCTGGTAAATCATTCTAGAATGTGGTTTATCATGGTAAATCATCCTATAACATGGTAAACCAAGGTAAATTAAGAAAAATCATGGTAAACTATGGTAAATCATGTTAGAATCATGTTAAATGATACTAGAATGTGTTGAATTGTAGAAAACTATGCTACAACAGGGTAAATCATGGTGAATCATACTACAACTTGGTATATCATGGTAAACTATGGTAAATCTTACTGGAACATGGTAAATCATGAAAAATCACAATAAAATGTGGTATATCAGAGTAAACCAATGCTAAAACAATGCTTGCTACATAAGCCTTATTGTCTTTTGATGCTTTTGAGCTTAACTGCCTTAACTGCCTTAACTGCTTGAACACCGCTAAATGCTGCTTGCAGCTTTAATTTTTTGTTGTTTTTTTAGTCATTTGTTTAACTACAATGTCACAAGGTGGATATGGTCACAACTGGGCACTTGGACAATAATTCAATATCAATATATATATATATATCGCGATATAATTTTTTTCTATAACGGTGATATGATTTTTAAACACATTTCCGATATTTCAATATACATTACAGGTATGGGCTACGTTTACATGCAACCAAATAATCCATTAGTAATCAGATTGATGGCTCAATCGGACTGAAAAGCCTTCATTTAAACACCTTAACCGATCCGAGTGAGCTCGATCCGAATGAATTTCGATCTAATTTCGATCTAATCTAATCCGACCGAGAGGACATGTAAAACACTTGATCGGATTGAAAACCGAAACTGAAACTGAAAGGACTGTGCTTGTGCAATGACGTTGAAATAACGTTTGGATGGCGTATCCATCACCATGTACTCCTCAATAGGCATTCCTCATCCTCACCTAGATAGATACAAAGAGCTCTGAGGATAGCCTCTGTCTTTATATGGACATCACTTGTCTGTAAATATTACAAATTTGAATATTTCAATCCATAAACACTTGACAGGAAAAATTTGAAGGACTCACTAAAAATGAACCATCTTAATTATATATGCTGCCCAGCCAAAAAGTCATTTAAATAGGCAAATACTTCACCCATTTAATTCCACTGGTCACAATTGTGATCACAATTTTTCCTCATATATTTTAGTGTAGTATTAAAAAGCAACTCTTATTATGAAGCACATTCATTTATAATGAAAGTTTAAGATGACTACATGAGTTCTGGGCAGATCTAACATTTATTGGGTAATTTGGTCATGTGGCCACACACATTTAGTTTACTGCCACCTTAACACAATGATGATTGTCAGAAATGACAGGCAGTAATTTTTAATGTATACATACCTCATGTAAAATCTTAAAATATTTGACCACTTTCTGTCCAGAAAGACAGAAAACAGCTATGGAGAACAGCAGTGAGTTGTGGAAGATATTTGTCCAATTGTGCCATGTAGCGTCTGGATAAATCATGGTTTGTCCATCTGAACACAAATAACGCACATTCCTTCTAAAAACCAAAGCTTTTAGACTCTGAACTCGTGAATGTAAATCGGGACTCTAAATTACCGGCAAGTCGGGTGAAATAACCACATTGACCGTTTTGTAGCAATTGTGGAAATTCTCTACATATTATAAAATACTACAGCGCAAAAACACACAAACACAGTCGTTGACTGACAAAGTAAGTTGCATGGAAGCAAAATCTCTTCCTCATTGCTTTAATCCCATAATTAGAAATAAAAAAAAATTTGATGACCTGCAAACTAACGATTAGTGGCCTTCCAGAACACCTTTTCCATTCCATTATTTTTCTATAATTTCCATATACACGCTAAATTTACGTGTTTTGACGTTTTACGCCGTGTGTTCACCGAAGTGTTTTTCAGCCAATGAAAAACGGAGTGGGGGTTCAATCTTCAGCTGGCTGGCAGGTTCATTTCACGTGACCTGTCAGTGGCTGGCTAGCAGCTGCCAGTCTGATTCTGGCAAGTTTCAGAAACCATTGGCTTATGTGTTTTGTGTTCCTCCCTTTCTAGCTCATTTATTATGCATCTGTTGATATGATTATGTTCTTTAGTATGAGTGATGTTTTGGGGACGGTTATCCCATTAAACCATTCAAATGGCCGTGATCAGACTGGCAGCTTACTCAGTGCCGCTGCTAGCCATTTTGGTGCCCTAAGCATAATTCCTTTATGATGCTTTATTTTTGCCAGTTTAACTTTAACTTTTTAACGCGCAATCCAACGGACAACTGAGGCAGCTTTGTAGAGCAATTAAATACTCTTGTTCCGCCTGTTTTTGTTTTGTATCCTAAAAGGTGGCTAATAGTTTTTCTAAAGGCCTACTGAAATAATATTAGCATTATAATTATTATGACATGGGGCGTTTCTAGGATTTTCATTTAGGGGGGCTAAGCCCCCAATGAGGGAATGATTTATAAAAAATAAATAAAAAAAAGATCACTTTAGGGTCTAATGCTCACTATTAAGTTCCATTACGCAATGGCATGGTTTTTATAATCACTGTGGTCCCGAATTTGAGGCAGGTTAGTTCGGGCTTTCCCCGAGAAAATTTTGATTTCTCTGAACTACATATGTGCATTTTAAGATGTTTTGAAGGCAATTTTTTTTTTTTTTTAATTGGATAACAACAGCTTTAAAACCATGTCAGTGGGCAGCTGATTATTTTTCTCTCCTCATCAGCATCACACTCTTTTTCTCTTTGTTTTTCTCTTGCCCTGTCTCTTCCCCTCCTAAAGTTGGCTTTTTTAATTTACTGAAGGCTACAATTTGTATTAACATGATGAAAACGGGTTTGTTCATGTTTCTTGTCCCCTCACAATGGCAGTAAACTATTACACTAGGCTACATGAGGACGTTACAAATGCCTATTTTCAGTTCAAAATGGCGAAATTAGACAAACTATATTAGTTTGCCTGATTAGTTCTTGCCATTCGTTTAACATTTATGACCTAAAAAACTGTCAAATATGAAACGTTAAGTTCCCCTTCAGGGACTACCGCTGCGTGTAATCGCAGTGGGAACGCCCTCCAGCGTGAAGCGTCTGAATAATGAATGAAATCAGTCAATGGAGAGAATGAGCGTACGGCGAGTGACGTCATCGACCAGGAAGCTATAAATATCCCCTGAGCACACAAGCCACCAGCTTTTGTTACTTCAGCAAGCTCTGTGTGTGTCTGAAATCTATCGATTGTGTTTGTCTGTTTTTAGACAGGAGTTTCTCACTATATATAGTATATATATATATATTATATATTAAAAAAACAATATGAGCGAGCAGTATAGCTATGTGTGGCTTGTTTGGGAGTGCAGCATGCCCAGTCGGCTCTCGAGGGAGTCGATTGTCAGCATTGCGAGCGTTTTCCCTTGAGAACTCTGCGCTCGCGGCGATCGCTCTTCGAGGAGAGTGGTTTGCTGCGAGCTCCCCGAGGCTCGGGTCCCGCTTCTGTTGAGGCAGAGCGGCGGCGCGTGTCTTGGGGCTCGCAGATGGATCTCACTGGCGACGTTGAGACGGGCTCTGCCCTATCTCAGCTATCTCCAGCGAGATCTAGCGCCTCTCACCCAGCTCCGGAAGCACGCGCTGCGGCGGTTACTTCTGCCCGGGTGGAGGCACATATGATGTTGAATTAAGATTATCCAGTTCTGAGGGGCTGGATGTCGTGAGTTTTCAACTAGTAAAAAATAAAAAATTGTCACATTATACTGCAAATGAAGAAGGTTTGATGGTGATAGACAGGAGTCTAGTGATAAAAGTAAACTAGATGATAGATTTCTGTCTGCACGACCTCAACCTTCTCGCCGGTGCTTACCGTTCTTCCCAGATCTTCATGCTGAGGTTTCAAAGACCTGGGTTAGACCAGTTTCAAGCAGAATCTACACAATCAGTCCAATGCTTATGGTAACATTGTTGGTGCTAATCTGCTGGTTATGTGATGCCGAAGGCGGAGGAGACGCACGCGAGCTATCTCTCTCCAGCTTCATCGTCTTCACTTAAGGCTCTGCCCTCTAAACCACTAAAGAATACTTCTGTGTTAGTGGGGAAGGTTTACTCGGCGGCGGGTCAGGCGGCTGCATGTCTACACACTATGTCCATTATGCAGGCTTACCAGGCTGACCTGCTTAAAGATGCGTGTAAAGGGGGGGAATTTTCTGTTGAAATGATTAATGAGCTCAGGCAGTCTGCTGATCTCACTCTCCTGGTCTATGGCAGCCATGGTGGCCACAGAGAGACACTTGTGCCTGAGTCAGACCTCTATGAAGGAAAAAGATAAGACTCTACTTTTAAATGCTCCAGTTTCGCCTATGGGCCTCTTTGGTGACGCTCTTCATTCTGTCACGGAGAGGTTTCTGGTAGAGAAGGAACAGGCGGCTGCTTTTCAGAATTTTATGCCCCTTAAATTGCGTGTCGCTGGGGCTGTTGAGCGAGGGCAATCCCAGTCGGCGAGTACCTCAAAGAGAGCGCAGCAGAAACGAAGTGTCGCGTCTCGTGCCCCCCCGCAGAGAAACTGGAGGGACGAGGCGGGGCGCTCTCCGGCGCGTCCTTCTCGCGGTAGGGCTGATCTGAGGACAGTCATTATCGCCAAGAAGACCGCGTCGAAAAAATCCTGACGTGCTGAACGTCAGGACTCTGAGGGTGGTCCCCATCGTGAAAGACTTGAGTTCACTGCACAAGAACACGGTGCCCTGTCTTTCCCGATGCCCTCAGGGGTCTGCTCTACTAACCCTGCCTTTACAGGGCGTAGAGAGACTCGGCGAGCGATTTCCCGAGGGATGCTCGCCCCCTCCGAGGAGGGTCGTGGAGTGCCCAGACCAGCTGTTCCCTGCCAGTGTGTTACAGGGCGCTGCGTCTGTCACTTGGGATGTTCATCCAGAGGCCAGCCTCGAGAGGCTGGTTCCCTTAGTAGAGTTCCTGGCGGAATGGAAAATTCTCCCCAATGTTTCTCAGTGGGTCCTGAATACTATAGAGAACGGGTCTTCCTGAGGTTTCGCTTTCGGGGGCGAAGCGTACCAATATCGGGTTCTTCCGTTCGGCCTAGCACTGTCACCCCGAACATTCACGAAGTGTATGGATGCTGCTATAGCCCCGTTAGGCTGCAGGGCATCCGTATTCTGAATTATATAGACGATTGGTTAATTCTAGCTTAATCAGGCTGAGGCTCAACGCCAAGAAGAGTGTTCTTTCTCCATTACAGAATACCACTTTTCTAGGGGTAGTGTGGGATTCGACAACGATGCAGGCACGATTGTCACCCGCTCGTATTGCTTCGATTCTTGCCACAGTAGATCAGGTCAAGCTAGGCCAGTCATCCACTGTAAAACAGTTTCAGAGACTGTTAGGTCTCATGGCACCTGCGTCCAACGTGATACCTTTTGGCCTCTTGCACATGAGACCGTTGCAGTGGTGGCTCAGAACCAAGGGATTATCCCAGAGGGGAAATCCGCTTCGCATGATCGTGAGTTTGCGACGGTGTCATCGCGACCTGATCATGTGGAAAGATCCTTGGTTTCTGTCCCAAGGCCCTGTGTTAGGAGCTCCTTGTCGTCGCGTTATGCTAACGACAGATGCCTCTTTCACGGGTTGGGGGGCGACCATGAATGGTCGCCCGGTTCAGGGTCCGTGGAGGACCATCATCGTCTGTGGCACATAAACTGCCTAGAGATGTTGGCGGTGTTTCAAGGTCTGAAACACTTCCTCCCAGACCTAGGGGGCCACCATGTTCTTGTCCAGACAGACAACACATTGGTGGTCTCTTATATCAACCATCAGGGGGGTCTGTGTTCTCGCCCAATTTACAAACTGGCACGTCAGATCCTTCTATGGTCCCAGGGGAAAATTCTTTCTCTGAGAGCTTTTTATCTCCCGGGGTATTTAAATCAGGGGATAGACGCCCTGTCAAGTCAGGGGCCGAGGCCCGGGGAATGGAGTCTTCACCCCGAGGTGGTGGAACTCCTATGGAAACATTTCGGTCGTGCCGAGGTAGACCTATTTGCTTCTCGAGGAACATCACACTGCCCGCTGTGGTTCTTTCTCAGCCATCCAGCCCCGCTGGGGTTGGATGCGATGGTACATCCGTGGCCGAGGTCACGTCCGTACGCATTTCCCCTGATCGCTCTGCTCCCGGGAGTTCTGGAGAGGGTTCGCCGGGACGGGCTCAGTCTTCTGCTAAGTGCCCCGTTCTGGCCGGCTCGAGTATGGTTTGCGGACCTAGTGTCTCTCCTCGACGGCTCTCCTCTTGAGATACCGATCAGTAGAGACCTACTCTCTCAAGCGGTAGGGTCGATTCTTCACCCCCGCCCAGAACTATGGAGGCTGTGGGCTTGGCCTCTGAGGGGGCCCAGCTCATAGATTCTGGTCTCTCAACTGAGGTTGTTGAGACCATCTTCCAATCCAGAGCTCCCTCCACGAGGAAGTTATATGCCGCAAGGTGGAATCTTTTCACCTCTTGGTGTGGAGAGCGCCAGCAGGACCCAGTTAACTGCCCGGTTGGTACAGTGCTGGATTTCCTGCAGGACCGTCTCTCCACAGGGTTATCCCACTCCACACTGAAGGTGTATGTGGCGGCCTTAGCTGCTTACCACGCCCTTTCAAGTGGAGGTTCCCTCGGGAGACACCCACTTATATCTCGCTTCCTTCGTGGCACCTTGAGGCTGAGGCCTGCAGTTCGCATGAGGGGACCAGCTTGGGATCTGGCCATCGTCTTAGAAGGTCTCTCCCTAGCACCTTTCGAGGCCATCGAGGAAGTTTCGGAAAAGTTTCTACTCTAAAGACTATCCTTCTTCTCGCTATCTCATCTCTAAAAAGAATTGGAGATATTCAAGCACTTTCGGTGGCTCCCTCGTGCCTGGAACTTGCTCCTGGTATGGTTAAGACCTTTCTCTGTCCGAGACCAGGTTATGTTCCTAAGGTACCAACTGTTTCTGTTAGACCTACAGTTCTGCAGGGTTTTCTGTCCTCCGCCTTTTCTGACGTCAGACCAGGAGAAACCTAATTTGCTGTGCCCAGTTAGGGCTTTAGATGCTTATGTCCACAGAGCTGCCCTGTGGAGGAGATCGGAACAACTGTTTGTCTGTTTTTGGGTCACCTAATATAGGGTGTCCTGCATCTAAGCAAAAGATGAGCAAGTGGGTGGTCGAGGCCATCTCACTTGCTTACGGTTCGGCCCATCAGCCTCACCTTTGGCTGTAAGGGCTCATTCCACCAGGAGTATGGCTGCATCTACAGCTCTTCTTTCAGGAGCTTCTCTTCAGGACGTTTGTGATGCGGCAGGCCTCACCGCACAGTTTCGTCAGGTTTTATTCCCTTGACCTTAGCTCCACTCCCGGGGCTCAGGTTCTCTCGTCGGTTTGTGTCTCCTAATGACACACGACGGGGATTTGGTCGTATGGGGATGTGGGTATTGCGTTCCCACTTCGATTACACGCAGCGGTAGTCCCTGAAGGGGAACGTCCAGGGTTACGTATGTAACCCTAGTTCCCCGAAGGGACGGACGCTGCGTGTCCTGCCATACTCCCAGCATCCCCTTGGGTCGCTTGCTTCAGTAACTTTAAGCTGGCGGCTTGTGTGCTCAGGGGATATTTATAGCTTCCTGGTCGATGACGTCACTCGCCGTACGCTCATTCTCTCCATTGACTGATTTCATTCATTATTCAGACGCTTTCACACTGGAGGGCGTTCCCACTGCGATTACACGCAGCGTCCGTCCCTTCGGGGAACTAGGGTTACATACGTAACCCGGGACGTTTAGCTACTTACATCTTATCTCGCACTTGGCCGCACACTGAAGCGCCGAGTCGCACTGTTAAAATTCGCGCTCAGCGTCTGTGAACGTAAAGCCCGCCTACTTTGATTTGATTGGTCATCTCAAATATTCTGACATTGACGAGCAGTGACAGACCAATGAGGCTCAGATGAACATACACACACACACACACACACACACACCCTGTCCGTGCTCTTTGCTCGGCGCCGCTGCGGATTGAAGATGAAGTACGCGCTGAATCTGATTATAACAAGACTGAAGCGGACACGAATTTGTGTAGCCTATTAATCACACATTTTTAGGGGGGCTAGGCAGAAGTTTAGGGGTTTAAAGAAGTTTAGCCCCTAAAAAGGGCCTAGTGACGCCCCTGATTATGACTATAATATGATGATTGATTTTTGGTGCCCCCTCAGCACTTGGTGCCCTACGCACAGCGCGTGATGCGCGTGGTGGGAGTGGCGGCACTGAGCTTACTGACGCTTTGCTGGACGCTCAATCCAGTCAGCCGCGGCTGATCTGCGAGTATAACACGTTGTCTGTCACTCTCGCTGCAAGGGAATAAATTGTTTTCTTATTATGAATATAATCTCATAATCTAGGATCTTATGACAAAAGAAAGAACTGGGAGGTGTATGGCATGTTGCCACTTCAGTAAGCGGGATAAAAAGAACTTAGCCTATAATTGACGTATGCTACGTCAACTATTGTAAACTATATCGGAATCTTCAGTTTCTAATAAACTACCCAGGCCAATAAAAATGGGATCTTACGAAATGGGAGGTAAGTTTCATCTTTATTTTAGCCTTGCATGTTGCCACTTCAAAAATAATGTATCACAGACTTCCAGAACTTTACCGAACACTTTAATTATTATGTGATAACAATTATTGACTTCAATAGACAACAATAAGACTACATTATGTATTCATATTAATGATGTCGCTTGTTTCAGATTGTTATAAGTATGGAATGTATTTTTTCTATCCTTAATTACTTTTGTTCAGTAGGTCTCTGAATTTACACCTGATAATTCACAATCATGGCAGGCAAGTAAAGTACATTCACATATTTTTTCTCCTTTTTTTCCCCCCCTATGACCTAAGCTCTTCATTTCACTTAAAATAGGTCAAAAGGGGTGTAGGGGTCGGGTTATGCGCTTTAAAACATCTGCACAATGTAATGTTTACATAATAACATTAAGACAAAACATAACATTATAATGTAACTACAATGATGGTGGCAGTTGACATTTAGTATTTTTATGACCTTAACATTCTCATTCCCTTTGTGCCTGTACTGGCAACAAAGGTTTCTGAATGAAAGCAAACACTGATCTAAATTAAAAGGTAAACATATAAGGTAAAGGGTGCATTTGGGGTCAGTCACACAGATGTATTGCAACATTGTTTAAAAAGAGATGTTCTGTGTAAAAGCACTTTATTTACACTTCAAATTGATGCAACTGTATTCATTATACAAAAATATGAATCAATCATAATTGCATAAAACTAACAAAACTTTTTTCCCTGAATTCATAGGTTATGAAGTGACTGAAAAATCTTCAGGTTTGACAATTTCTCTGTAACATCAGTTCAGTTGCTTGTTTAATTCATTTTGGAATGCAAGATCTTTTTTTGTTCTTTATTTCTTAGTGGCCCACCCATGAGCAAAAAGATTATTTTTCCGAGGACAGACTTTCAGAGGAGCAAGTTAATACAAAAATGCAACAAGAAACCCATAGAGTTTTGCAGACAGAATCACGAAAGAGTCATTTCAAATGTCATAAATGCAGAGCTAACTTTTCCAACACATCCAATCTGAAGAGGCATGCGAAAATGCAACATGGCTTGGAGCAACCTATGCTTTGCATAGATAAAAAAAATGCGCTATACGTCACACCAACGGAACTACATGGGCCAAGAGTGCCAGTCCATGTCAAGAAATCGCTTCTCCTAGGACAAATATACTGCGAGTCAGAAATCTGCAAAGACATGGTAAAGATATCAGCCCAGAGTGGACACCCTGGAACTGAATGCCACCACCTTCGAAGAACTATCTCTGCACAACGCTACATTCCTCCACAAACACTAAACTTTGCATCTTTGGAGCAATCTCAAAGTCAAGAGCCCAGGAATGCAAGGACTGACATTTGAAGGCCAGTGAAGAGGAGGCTGATCGTGTCTTCCCTATTTTTGGGGGAGAATATGGCCTGTCACAGACTTACATTTACTTCTCAGTATTTACTAACCTCAAAGACAACTGGTGTCAGATTGGGCGAACAATTGTGACATTTGACACAATGTCTGGTAGATGGCACTGTCAAAATAGGGGCAGTAAACACAGACTGAGTTGTGTCCACAGACAAGGATGCATGTGATGGGTATTCCAGGAGCGTCCATCATTACTGAGAGAACATTCAAATGTAAGTCCTGAAGAAATAGAGGACCTTGAGGAAAAAGAACAAGAGAGGGATGATGAATCGCTACCATCAAATGAGACCGCATTAGCAGTGATTAAAATGACAGACTACTTTTTGAGGTGCAAGAGAATTCCAGAAAATCTTTCGCAAGACTTAATTGTAACGGAAATGACGATACCTGAAAGCTTTGGTACCATCTGATACCATGTTCCCATTTATGCTTTGTTTTCTGTGCACAGAGGTATTTGTCACACTTTGTGAATTGTTGTGGAAACATATTGTTGTTATATATATATATATATATATATATATATATATATATATATATATATATATATTAGGGGTGTCACGATTCTCCAAATCCTCGATTCAATTACATTTTCGATTCCAAGGTCACGGTTCGATTCGATTTTCGATTTTTACATTTATTTTTTTTAAGCACAGTCTGCAATGCCATTTTTAGACTAGACTTTTATGTAATATAATACAGTATATGACCTTTGTTCGCAATGTACCACACTACAGTGTCAAATTTTAAACATTTATTAACAAAATAATGTTACAATAACTTATATCTTCAGTCAATTAGAAACTTAAGCAAAATAACCTGCCATGTAGTTTCTCTTTTGTAACTGCAGTCTTATTCACAGAAGATGACATTCAAGTTCACAACAAAACAAACACGGTTTAACAAATCTATGTTATCCTTGCTTTACCTCGGTCTTAAAGTGAAAACATATTAGTATTTAATGTAGAATTTAATTAAATGCATTTATGATGAAATTACAACATTTTCATGTCATGTTCATTTTGACCATGAACTGTGCGCTGTCACTTTAACTCGGCGCGTGCGGCACAGCAGAAATAGACTCGGTGCGGAAATGAACGACACTCGTCTCATTCGTGGAGGTGGAGAATCAAGTTATTTGTGACATGCAAGATTTATTGTATAAAGATTTATACTGTTCAATATACTGTCAATATACTGTCAATTGAAAGTTTTAATTTAAAAAGTGGAAGAATATGGTACACGCACATACAGTAGCAGAGCTTGCAAACTGTGGCTTTTTTGAAGCGCGAACTTTGAACGCGAATGTGAACATTGTCAACATAACTCACTGGAAATCACAAATACTCCCACTGTCCCACACCGGCGACTTCAGTGAAAGAGGAGGGGGTTCGAGTCCTGTCGATGGGTCTCCTGCATCTGCAGTTACCATGCTATATTTTGACTGGCTGTAGCTAAGGTAGAGGACTCGCAGCACTTCAACGCGTGTTTTGGTTTTTTTCCGCTTTGCAAACCGACTGGACATGATATGGGGGCGTGGCAGCATCGACAATTCCATTTTTGAATTCGATGTTCGAGATTGTGACTTAATTTCGATTGATTTCGATTTAAAATCTAAATCGTGACACCTTTAATTGGTAAACATAGTGATGTTTTTTGTGGGCGGAGCTTAGGTGGTGGCACAATGATCCCTCTGGCCGGATTGTACGGATCTCCTGGTATGGATTGTGATGCGGAACTGCTAGTTTGCAAGTTTTGTTAGCTTGTTTTTTAACAATGACGGGAGAAAAAACAATTTTATCTTAATGTGCAAGGTCACTCACTGTCCAGGACAGCGATTGTTATTTGCAAAAGTTCATTTTAACGGACGAACCCAGATTGGCTGACCCGTACACACTCATTCAATGGATGGACGATCTGACAGGATTAACGTTAACTCTATCTCTGGTTGAGTGGCCTGACTTCTACAACACCTGATAGAGAAACCGAGTGGAAAAAGAGGACATATAAATCTTTAGATGCCAATAACTATGTGCTGAATGGTCATGTACAAGACTTGTGTGGTATGATCCGCAGTTCTGCCTATAGCCAGCGCCAAGAAGACGTGACATTACGGTATAATTTTAATGATGTGAATATTTTCTAGAAATAAAAATTCCAGATACAGCATTTTCATTTTTCATCGATTCTTTTACCCAACAACACAACAAGATGACATTTAATAACAATAATAATAATTTAAACTCCTTATTATGTAGCCGAATCTGTGCTGGTTTGTGTTGGCCGCCTCCAGTTTTCCGTTCGTTTTGCCACCAGCTAACGCGGTGACGTAGGCTCGAAATTGGTCTATAGACCTTATGCACGAGAGAAACGTGGACGTCGCCATCTTTAGAATATTGTCTTTGAACTTCCGTTTCTGCGGTCGCTCTGTATATCTCTATGGCATCGCTGTCCAGGAGTAATTAGCTGGTGAAGTTGATTTACTTACTGTAGAGTTAACGAAAGTTACCATGAGCATTGTAATGTTTATCATAAGCATTGTAAAGCAGATGTCTTAGCAAATGTCGACCGGGAACTTTTTTAAACGAGCCGTTCATTCATCTATGTAAGGTCGTTGTGAAAATACAGACCGGAAGTCAAAAGACAACGAGCGCAGCGCTGAAAAGGGCCGGGGCTACATAAGGTCTATAGCTGTGCTTTATTCACGATAAAACACGGCTATGACCGCTTCACCCAATAGTTTTATGAATTACTACACAACACCCCTAGTAACCACTCTTCGCAACTTAAACACATGTTTGATCTCATTGATATTGTTAATTAATAGAGTAGAATATTGTGAGAGATCGAGTAAGCAGCTGTACCTGCATAGTAGACATAGCATTTTCCTTCAGGTCAGTCCTCTATATTCACATTTAGCGCCTAAAAACGCCGCCTTCCCAGGATGCCTTGCGGGCGTGCAAAGTCGCGTGACGTCACCCATAGGACGTCATCGGCCACCGTTACGGTGCGGATCCACTTGTCCGTGCGGCACTTCTGTCGCGCCGCGCTCCGCTTCATTCCTATGGGTGACGTCACGCGACTTTAACGCGCCCGCAATGCATGGAATGGAATGGAAGGCGGCGCTTCATTCAGAAAAATGCTGCGCGTCAAAAAGCTGGCCGATGCCCATCTTTATGCAAATGAATTCCGTTGAACGCGACGCGACTATCCAATAGAAGTAGAGCATATGGAGACGGGGGGAAGTCTCTCGCAGGTCCTCTGTTCTGATACGCAACATTTCCCGCTCGGTCAAAACCACGCCCATAGCGGGAACGCCCATCAACGTACAAATGTGTGGAGGCGTTGCGACACCACGCGACAGTCGTGTCGCAAAAGTGGATCTCTACCGTTACAATGGCTGCCGCGTGCGCGTGTCCGTTAAGTCCGTGAGACCGCAGTGTGATTTGTCATTTTTAGATCTCAGAAGGGTGCTCGCGAGCACTGACACGGGCTCCACAGCAGACTTCTTCCCGACAGTCAAAGCGGCATTACGTCACGAAAGTGAGGACTCAGAGGAAGACCGCGAGTGCTTAGGGTTCCATTTGGGACAGGGCCTGACGCGGCAAGCGGCGAAAATAGACCTGCTACCTATTCTCTGCGGAGCGGCGCGGAAAGACGCTTCTGAGACGTGCTGCGTCCGTAGCTGGTGGACTTAAGAGCATTTACTATAATGGCCGTGATTAGCTCCGGCATCCGCAGCGCTGGCGTTCCGCGCCGTAGACGGATCCAGTGGATTTTAGGGGTAAGAGCGTCTTTGCCGCCATCTATTGCTGAAATAATGTATGTAAGTTAACGTCTGTTGCTGTTTACGGTCGGGGACTATTTTTTCCAGCAGAGGGAAGGCTTTTAGTCATTTTACTTAATGAAAGTTGCATAGATACATATTTTTCGGCTTTAATATTTTATTTGGTGTGGTAACCGTTTTATAAAAGTAATAAGGTACTTTGCGTCGTGCCTAACAACGCCCTTCAGCCGTTACTTATTCACGATACAGCACAGCCTCTCGTACCTTATTGCTTACATATTTTCTTCAGGTGTTGCAGTGTACATAAAGGAATGCCCTGTTTATAGAACCTCAGTCAGATTCCAAGAATATAATTCTGGATTTCATAATTTCAACAACAAAGTGTTCCTCACAATCCCTTTGTGCTCACTTTTGACAACAGGACTTTCTGTCTAAAAAAAAATTCTGTGAATTTTAGGCAACAGGATTTAATATTTACCTGAACATAATCTTACATATTGGCCTAACTACAATGTAAATTTGTCTTTACCTGCAACAGAACCACATTGCTGTCGGACGTTTTTGGCGTACATTGGGGGAACACAGCAAAGTGCACATTCCTCACAACACAATAAGGAAAGCTTTTTACCACTTCTCTGCTTTGAGGAGCTACAATTACTTCTGTTACCGTTGTGGCCATCATCCTCCTATTTTGATTGCTGACATCAACTGGAAAGTGGCCTTTGACTTACCAGGTAGGATTTCAGTGTACCCATTCATGAAAAAGCTGCTTTACTCTCAAAAGTTGGCAACAACAGTTTCCATGATCTGCTCTTAAAACATACTCTTTTCTGTGTAGTACATCTCATGAGACGACCAGACCTGACAAATTGCTTTAAATGTGATTTACAATTCCTTCTCTCCCTCCCTCCCTCCCTCCCACCCACACGTCATTCATTCCTTCCTTCTCTCCCTACTTACTCAATCAGTCACTCACCCACTCACTCCCTCCCTTCCTCAGGGCATCTCAAAACCCATTTTCGAGCTCCCTGACATATTCTGCCTTTACACCATGGATTGGACAATACTCCAGAATATCTGATGTCATACCAAAGACTGAGATTTTGAAAGGCCTCTCCCAGAAAGACAGATTGTGGACAAAGAGGAGAGATGAGGCATTTGATGAGGACAGAATTTTGCCGCTCTAATATACTTGCAAAATTCTGCCCTCATCAAATTCCTGTAGTGTTCTGAACCTGAGCAATGTATATTCTTTGTACAGTCAACAAATGGTTTATTGTAATAAATAGTGATACTTAATATGAAATATTACTACTTACAGTGCAAATCGATGGAATGATAAAAATTATTCAACTCAATCACTCTGCATGAAGCTGTCTCTCTGGGAACGGCGGCAAAGAATCTGTGCATTTACGTGCATGCGCAGAGAACCAACTTTTTTTTTTTTTACTGACTTTAATTCACATAGCTTGGTTAAAAACGCATGTAATTCCCATAAAACCAATGATTTAAAAAAAATGTAAATCAACAACTAAATATATATTTTTTTAAATGAATTTAATTGGGGCCATAATAATTTTTTTCAGTGTATTCAGAAGGTTTTATTTAGACAAATAGCCTTTTAAACTACAAATAGTTGCCATTATTAGAAAGTAGAAAGTATAGCTGAAATTCGAACACAGACCGCTTGAAGCACCACAAAGAACACGTTGGCGTTGACCACACAGCTATCGTCTGAACGGCGTCTTAATTTAACTTCTTATTCTTACGCAAAGCCTCATTGATGTGACATTTTTCTATTGCAATGTTTTATGTTGAAATGTTTTATTTATTTATTAAAGAAAATTATGCTAATCATAACAACCTACTGTGCATCTATTTAAATATTAATTAATGCTAAAACACAAATGCTGCCGACTAACATCGGTTAGCAAGTCCTGACATATATGCAGTGTTTTAATTTTACGATCATTTAGTTTAATTTATTTTACTGTTATGTTTCAGTTAATAAATCTAGGCCTACTAACAAATTAAAATAACATGAAGTAGGCTACAAGATGCATAACCTTGACATGCATAGCCTTTCTAAATTAGCCAATATTATGAAAAAAATTAATTATATTTATCAGCAAATAACTCGGCAATACTTATGAGTTTTTCCAATTGGCTACATCCACTGTAAAGTTCAGACTCTAACACAAAATAGGTGTAATTTGAAAGCTTAATCAAGACAATATTTTTGAAAAAAATGAAATGCATATTTTCTCAGCTAGGTGGCACCCATGGGTGGTACACCCCGGTTTAGAGCAAGTACCCCAGAGTGCAGTCTGGACGATGGGGAGGGGCAACACATGTCGCTCCGCCCACCCCCAATTTAATTTGTTTATAATACCGCAATCTTATTGGTACTAGACGTAGACAATTCAGGTCTGGGGCCTCATTTATAAAACTGTGCGTAAAACCTTGCTAAAAGTGTACGTGCGCCGAAAAGCCAAAAATGGCGTACGCAAAAAAATATTCAGACTTATAAAACCATTCGTACGCCAGAACCTGCGCAGAATTCACTTTATAAATCCCAGTCAGCGTAAGATTGTGCGCACAAGCGCCTCCTCCCCGAAATAACCATATATGGAGCTTACAACGCCTAGTTTTACTATGCATATCCTCATCTGCATATCATTTGCATATGATTATTCATCCACGTGATGACATGTTTAACGGTACACAACATTAGGAAAATATGAAATACATATGTGCCGTCACATTACATTAATAAAAATCATTTAGCAGCCTATCCTTGTCTTGTTTTTGAATAAATAAATCAAATAGTGTAAATACATTTCAGACAAAGTTTTTCTTAATCTTTTCCACTGGCCAAATAGTATTTTTAATCGATTTATATTTTTTAATGGAAACAGATAGACCTTGTTGTGCATTATTTGCACGAAAATATTTTCTCAGACAATCTGCTATTATCATGATTATCTCTGCAATTATCTCTGTAGTTAAAACATTAAAACATTAAAACACAGCATGCTAGGCCCAAGCGCTCGCTGGCGCGGACATTTAAGAAGGGATGGACATTTGCTTCAAGTGATAGGTTTGGTGAGTCAAATTATATTTGTATGATCTTTCTGTATATGTATAATTTTCTTTAGATTTTCTGGATAAAAGTGACCAAAAATACATTTAACTCCAGCTCACCATCGGTGTCGCCAAACTGCTCCGTCTCCAAAACGTGCGTACGCATGGGTCAGAGTTTGCGTGCAGGTGCGCAAATTTTCCCGTCAAGTTTGTTTTTATAAATCACAACTTATGCGTCGGAAGTAGCATACGCATCTTTCAGGGCCTGTTTTGTGCGTACGCAACGGTTATAAATGAGGCCCCTGAGCATGCGCATTCCTTTATGTACGATTTTGTGAATGATTTGGCCGTATTAAAGAAATATTAAATGCTAACTTTAATCGTATCTTATTATTGGTTTACCATGGTAATTTTAGTTAAGATCTTATGGCTAATGTTTTATTGTACTTAAAGGAGAACTCCGGTCAATTTTAACATTGAGCTCCTTTTTTTGTACATTTGGAGTGATGTCAATACAGAGAACAATGACAAAAATCGTGTTATCGTCTTTTTAAAATTTGTTCCCTGTTGACTTCAATGGGGCAAGTTTTAAACCTGCTTTTAACCTCTTAACATCCTTGATTTGTCATTACAAGTGCACAGCCATGTGAGTGGTGTTATTAAGAGTGAACACGGTCAATCTGACTGCAGTAGATGTGAAAGATATGAATAAAAATTATGTTAATTCAGCCAGCTCACATACCTGTATTTTCTTCCTGTTTTCGGTCGAAGTCCACAGTAGTCGATTGTCGAGTTCGCGCGTGCGACTTTTTGAAATGTCTATTTGATGTCTCATTTAACTTTAAATGTTCTTTTTTTGTGGTAATTTGTAAGATTTTGTTCCATCCATTTTTTTCTCATAGCACCCAAGACACTACTAGCCTGGGAAAACCCAGACAACTTCCGGCAAATTTAGATTTGCTCTGAAAGTTAGTCTGGCAAAGAGTTCATTCAAGCCCATTTCCAGTCCGTCGAAATCGAGGCACCAATCAGAAACGTTGGGGCGGGCTTTACATGATGACGACAGCGCTGGGATTTTGAGCAGATTTTGTAGCCTACATTACAAAGATGGATGCCGCCGTCGAACATCACTCGTTCGAATCAGCTATCTTGTCTGTTTTAAGCGATTTAAAAATTTCCTTTTCGTTAAAACCCGAGCCAAGAACAACACTCAGAGCCTTCATGTCTAAAAAATATGTTATCGCTGTCTTACCGATTCTGCAAAAGTCTGATATACCAGTGTGGCGAGCAGGACGATCGAGCCGAGGTACGTGAGAGAACGGCGTGAGTGATTCCGCCGTCGAACATCACTCGTTCGAATCAGCTATCTTGTCTGTTTTAAGCGATTAAAAAATTTCCTTTTCGTTAAAACCCAAGCCAAGAACAACACTCAGAGCCTTCATGTCTAAAAAGTATGTTATCGCTGTCTTACCGATTCGGCAAAAGTCTGATATACCAGTGTGGCGAGCAGGACGATCGAGCCGAGGGACGTGAGAGAACGGCGTGAGTGAGGCCGGTCTCGCATCTCTCACGGAAGAGCGGAAGCATAAAAGGAGGAGCAACGACGGTGAAGATCGAGAGAGGACAGGCCTGAATTTTATTTGATGTTTAGTTATATTATGTGTGGCGGCAGTCGACCGTGAGGGACTTTGTATTTGTTTTATTTTGTCATTAAAATGTGTGAATGTTCGCCGGTTTCCGCCTCCTCCTTCCCATAACAACGAGCCCCGTTGGTGGCTAAACGAATGGGTGGGTCTTAGCCATAGACTGACTTAGCGAGAGCCCTCTGCATACATCATCTCCTTCATTGCTCTGATTGGTTTTAGGTCTATCCAATTGCGCCAAAAGGCATTTGAGGGACGTCCGTTTGTGACGCCCCTTTGGAAATGATTTGTCTATGGAGCTTTGCCAGACCCTAACTCAGTTTCAACTGAGAATGGTCTGGTTTTAACCAGTCTAAGACACCACAGGAAAGGTGGCAAGGTCTGTGTCATGCCATTTGTGTGTGTGTGTGTGTGTGTGTGTGTGTGTGTGAGAACATTCAGTCATTAATTGTAATATTGTAACCTGTCTGTGTAGCTTATTAAGTGGCCTTCTTTGTTATCAAAGTCAAAGTACCTTTATTGTCCCACAAGGGGAAATTGAATTGCAGCAAATGCTCAACATGAAACATATAACATACAATAACACTCACCAACAAAACCAACCAGCAAGAAGGAATTCACATTAGCGCCCAATGTACATAATGTATAATAAATAATAATAAAGTACAGGACACCATCAAGTGCAAAAATGCAACTTGTGCAAGTTAATATAAAGTGCTAAGTGCCATTAAGGTGCCTCACAGCTGCCGGAACGAAAGATATGTGCATCCTCTTTGTTCTGCAGCTACGAACTCGATAACGCCGCTCAGAGGGCAAAAGCTCAAACTCTGTTCTAAGGGGATGCTCCTGTGAATGAGCTATAGCTCTAACTTTCCTCTGTACCTGTTTTATGTATAACTCCCCTGGTTGAGCCTGACTTCTCCTGGAAATCTTGCTCGCCACTTTGACCAGACTACCAAGTCTGTTTTTATTTGTCAGGGAGAGGCTTCCAAACCAAGCAAATATGCAGAAAGATAAAACCGATTCAATGAAAGCACGATAAAACAGAATCATCATGTCTGAAGAAACATTAAAAGTATTCATTTTCCTAAGGAAGTACATTCTTTGTTGGAATTTCTTTGAGACAGCGTCAACCAACGGTTCAAAACACAGTTTGTTGTCTAAAATGACTCCAAGATATTTGTATGTCTCCACGGGCTCAATATCCGTGCCCTTAAAGGCACACTGCGGAACTTTTGGCCACTGGTGGCGCTCGACCTGTAATTTTCATGTCTAGCGCCCCTAGAGGCCACAAGCGCCGCAGCACTGTCGCAATAGTCAACCAACAGTCAACCAACAGTCAACCGGTCAGCCTCCCGTGTCTTTAGATTGTGTGTGTGCAGACAGTAGTTGACTTGTTGGTTGGAGAGAGATAATCGACTCACTATTGAACAAAATAATAATTTAAATATAAGATGAATAATATAAATTATATAAAGAAAATAAATTGAACAAAAGTAAACAGAAAACAATAGCTGCGTTCCAAACCGCATACTTCCCTACTATTTAGTATGCGAAAATAGTAGGCGAGCGAAAAAGTATGTATGAATCCAAAAGAGTAGGCGAGAATTACCTGGGTGACGTACTAATTATCGCGAGATTCGGGCGTACGTATACCTAAAGTGCGTTCGAATATGCCTACTTTCCTACTATATAGTAGGCGAAAACAGTACGTGAAAGAAGCAGTACGTTCGAAACGTCAGTATTCATAAAAGAGTAGGCGAGAAGTTCCCGGATGATCTACTGCTTTCGCCCAGATTTTTGAGTGCTATCCGATGGTTACTCATGATACTCATCTATCCCAGGAGGCCACGCGAGAGCATACGTCATTATCAACATCACGGAGATCAGCGACGCGGGGGTTTTCAAAGGAGAGTAAACACGGTTCCTTGTGTTTAAATCATATGTGTTAAACTAAACGTTTTAACTGTTCAAGGTGCAAAGGAGTTAGACAGTATAGTATAGTTGTGATTTTGCTGTAAAAACATGTTTTATTAACTAACAGGGGAGCTCCAGTAAGCACACACAACGTTACGTCTCTAAAGGGGATTTACATAACCATATACATCTTAAACACGCTTATTTAAAATGTATATTTACATCTGTAAGGAAAATATTGTATATTGCAGATGAGTAAATCACAACATGAAAAAGACATCTGAGTGATGAATGTGTGCTATTATGCAGGATAATTCACTGTTGTCAACACTGTTTACATTAGACAAATGTGCTGCAAGTTTATATAATGTAATAAGTTTATATAATGTTTGTGCATTTTTGTAGGATCTGAAATGTACAGACTGGTGTGGGTGGGATATAGCCTAGTGGATTTTATCTTTATTGGGTTTTTTTTCAAATGTATTGTAGAATTTGTAAATGTTATTTTTCTAATATTGTTTATATTGCTTAAATGCTTATTTGTGCTTTGTTTAAAAAGAAGAGTGTTATGTCCATTTATAAAATTATTTTCGCTTAACATAGTAGCTTAGTAGCGGCCGCCCGTGATGTGCTTCGTTCAAGAGTAAAAACGACGACCAGGAAGCCATCATTGAAGCGCTCGTTTTATTTATTCTTTTATCTTTTTATACTTCTTTTCAGGGGTATTACATGAGCACTGAGGATGAGGAGCCCAGAGCTGAATCCTGGAGACGGTCCCATGGATGAGTCCCTCCATCACTCCATCTGCCCTATGAGTCCCTCCATCACTCCATCTGCCCTTATGAGTCCCTCCATCACTCCATCTGCCCTTATGAGTCCCTCCATCACTCCATCTGCCCTTATGAGTCCCTCCATCACTCCATCTGCCCTTATGAGTCCCTCCATCACTCCACCTGCCCTTATGAGACCCTCCATCCCTCCATCTGCCCTTATGAGTCCCTCCATCCCTCCATCTGCCGTTATGAGTCCCTCCATCACTCCACCTGCCCTTATGAGTCCCTCCATCCCTCCATCTGCCCTTATGAGACCCTCCATCACTCCACCTGCCCTTATGAGTCCCTCCATCCCTCCATCTGCCCTTATGAGACCCTCCATCCCTCCATCTGCCCTGATGAGTCCCTCCATCCCTCCATCTGCCGTTATGAGTCCCTCCATCACTCCATCTGCCCTTATGAGTCCCTCCATCACTCCACCTGCCCTTATGAGTCCCTCCATCACTCCATCTGCCCTTATGAGTCCCTCCATCACTCCCTCCATCACTCCATCTGCCCTATGAGTCCCTCCATCCCTCCATCTGCCCTTATGAGTCCCTCCATCACTCCATCTGCCCTTATGAGACCCTCCATCCCTCCATCTGCCGTTATGAGTCCCTCCATCCCTCCATCTGCCGTTATGAGTCCCTCCATCACTCCATCTGCCCTTATGAGTCCCTCCATCACTCCATCTGCCCTTATGAGTCCCTCCATCACTCCATCTGCCCTTACTGCAGATTGTGAAGTGCAGCAACAAACTCCGGTGTTGTGCCGAATTTCGACCCCCGCCATATTATTACTCCTCTAGCATTGGTAGGTTTAGGATTAGTTGTGGGGGAGGGGTTAGGATTAGGGGTGGGGTTAGGATTAGGCAATCAGGTGCTGACTTCAACGAGGGGGTTAATAATTTAGCAGGGGGTCGAAATTCGGCACAACCCCGGCACGAAGGCACGGCTCAGCTCTGGTGACTTCATCAGGAAAAAGCCCAGAATGGGATCCGCTGTGTTGAGATGTTATGATGTGCGGTTCACCGCCTGTAAATACATGCTTGTAGTCTGAATAAAGCTTTGTTTCATGCGTTGTTGTCTTGTATATGCATTTGTTTATTGTGATGGTTACTTTTATTTGTTCTTTTACTCATTTATTCATGTTTCTTATTGTTGTCCGTAAATAAAATATAATTATTTAGCCTAATGTATGCATTAAGCCATTGCTTGACTGACAATTGAGATGTTTTACTGCATTTATAGTGTGTAGCTATTCATGTATAACTATCATATGACAAAACAAATTATATTTTGCTTGTTTTATTAAATTATATCATTTTTAGTATATAAAAAAGTAATATATCATTTTTAATATATAAAAAAGTAATATAAGTATTTATACATTAAGTATTGGTCAGCATTTGCAATGCAATTCATTCTGAGGTAATATTCATTTTTAAGGAGCGATACTTATATAAAGTATAAAATCAACAGTTTCCTCCAAAGGAGAGATCTTCGAGCAGCTGCACGTCTCCTTTGTGCAGACATTACAAACGCTGAGTAAAACTGTTCTAGGTTGTATTGAGTTACTGATGTTATGAAGTGTTAGTGCACCTGTCGCTCATATCATTTAAACTTATAAACTTATTACATACAAGATCATGGAAAGATACCATAGTTGTATCTAACAATGAACAATCATAATGACAAAACAGAAAACATAAAGATCCTTGGATTGTGTACATCATAATATGATATTTATACACAGAAAAAAAACTATAACAAGGCTAAATATCTTTAAATAGTTCTTCATAATAAAAAAGAGGAAAATAAAGAAATTAACAACATATTCAAGAGATGACGATTTTGGGGTTTCTTAATAAAAAAAAATTAGTTATAAGGATAAAACTGCTTAAATCAACCCTAAATGTATTCACAAAATAAAATGGGCAGCTGTTTTTTCAACAATACCACAAAATGAGCAACTTTCATCAATATCAAGATATTTACAGATAGATGAATTAAACGTGTTGTTCATCTTTTAAGTTGTTGCGCTTGTGATAGCGCGTCGTAGGTCACGTGATAACGTCAACATGGCGATGATGTCCGGATCGCATTCATACTCAACGAGATTTGGCTATAAAGTACCTACTCTTTTAGCGCTCGTTAAGTAAGTACTTATTGAAATTAAGTACCTACTCATTGAGTATGCGGTTTGGAACGCAGCCAATGTCTGATGTAAGTCGCATAGACAAGGGGTGCCCAATCCTGCTCCTGCCCATCATCAGTCCTGCACAGTTCATCTCCAACCCTAATCAAACACACCTGAAGCAAACAATTAACGTCTTCAGGATCTCTTGAAAATTAGAGACAGGTGTGTTTGATTAGGGTTGGAAATGAAATCGGCAGAGCTGCCATCACGCATTGGCCGTGAGACACACGGATTTGATTTCTCACGGATTTGATTTGACACACGGATTTGATGAAGTGTCAACCCGGTCGGTCAAATGCCTGAAAGATGAGTTTATCTATAGATCTCCCTGTTGAACCACTCGTGATCGACTAGTTATACCGCAAATTTGTTAAAATCTCCCGGAATCTACAGCGAGCGTGCATGCGAGACACGGAGACAGAGACTGCTCCGAACCGCGTCGCGCGCACATGGCAGAGAGGGAGAGTGAGCGAGAGACCTTGCGTGTACGTGCCTGGCTCGTCCTGGCTTTGAATGTGTCACTCTCCCTTTTTCTTTTTTTAGTGTCTTCTGACAAAACCTTTGCCTTCTTCCTTGTAGCTGTTGGTTCGGCAATGACGAAAACATACAGACGGCAATCAAGCGCGAGTTGAGCTCTCATGTCAGAATCTGGGGGGGGTGGGGGAAGTGACGTATGCCGTAAAGCGGTCAAATTTTGTAGTTCTTTTTGTGCTCGGGTTCCTACCCGCAACCCGAAGTTACATATAGCCAGTAAAAGTGACATAGACACTGTCAGGCTATGGCAGACGTGTCATTCAACCTATTGTAAGTCGATGTACCATCTCAAGGGTTTTAGTAATATATTATAAAGGTTGAAAAGTTCCGCAGTGTGCCTTTAATAACCGTGACTGTAGGGGGAGGTGGTATCCTGCGAAAGTCAATGACCATATCCTTAGTTTTAGATACATTCAGCTGTAAAAATGAACTATCACACCACTCTACAAAGTCACTAAGGACTGGCCCATGGTCCCGCTCATTCCCTGATAGCAAGCTGACAATAACAGAATCATCAGCAAACTTAAGTATGTATCTATCTTGGTACAAACTGCGACACTGGTTTGTGTACAGGATGTACAGGAGAGGAGACAGACAGCAACCTTGGGGGGAACCAGTGAATGTAAAAGTGACTTCAGATAGGGTGCCGTTTGCCCTCACACGCTGGGATCTATCTGTTAAAAAATCCTATAACCAGCCCACCAAATTCAAATCCAGGTTAAAATCCGCTATCAATCTCTCAGCAAGCAAAAGGGGCTGAATGGTGTTAAAAGCAGAAGTAAAATTAACAAATAAAAGTCTGACATGAGTTTTTGCTCTATCCAGATGGCTAAAAATAAAGTGCAGAAGTGTCATCACAGCATCCTCCACACCCCTGCCAGACCTATATGCAAACTGCAGTGGATCTAACTGATCTCCAACCTGCAGTAAGAAAAGTAAATTTTCTCAAAGCTTTTCATGACCAATGAGGTCAAGGCTACAGGTCTAAAATCATTCAAGGATTTTGGGGAGCTGCACTTGGCTATAGGCACAATAATAGAATGCTTCCAACTTCTAGGGACTCTTTGTTGTGATAAGGACAAATTAAAAATGCACTGAAAGATATGACAGAGTTGATCTGCACATGTTCTTAATAATTGCCCACAAATCTCATCTGGCCCCGGACTTTTTGATCTGGTGCGCCTGAATATGTAATGCTGGGTACACACCTAAAGATAATCGGGCTGATTTTGGGCCGATTTCCCCCCTTCCGACAATCCTAGCTATGTCCCGATTATCTTGATGGTTTTAAAGATTATCTTAGATTTTCCTGTGGTGTGAGGTGTGTTAAGAGTGTCCGAACCTGCTCGGAAGAACATCGGAGCTGCCCCGATCGCGAATCGTAAATATTCAACATGTTGAATATTTACGATCAGAAATCCTGATGTGTGGAGGGAACCCCGAGGACAAACGCGCGCACGCTCAGGAGATTATCACGTGAAACGAAACAATATCCAATAGAAAGCGAGATGATGGAAGACGGAAGCATAACAAACGCAGTTGTGTGTGTGTGAGAGAGAGAGAGAGAGAGAGAGAGAATTAACCATGGTTTTATTATAGGCGTATTGAACATTTGTATAAACAAATAAATACTTATAGGCTAGTTAGAATTTTTCTTAGCAAATATTATGGTTAATTTGTGGTTATCATGGTTTATCTACAATATTCATTTTTTTATTTGTAGGCTACCTAAATTGAAACCATGGTAGAGAGAGGCCAGCGTGTGTGCATTACCACAAACTATATCTGAGAAGTTCACTAAATTCTCGCCGTCTCCACAACTTTACCTAAACCCTTTTCTTTTTTTTCCCCTGTAAATTTTCAGTGAAAATTATTCCAAACACTATCATCGCAATTTCTTCTTGCATATTGTCCACCATACATATTCTGAAGTCTCGCGAGATTTTACGAGATTTCCTGTGTTCACAGTCAAGAATCGGGTTGAAAATCTGTTAGTGTGAGGTGTGCTATCTTTGTCACATCATGGCACACCACACACTATAGGAGCAAAACGGTTCAATCTAGGATTTTTTGTCCTCATGTTTGTGGTCTATCACATTTTGAAATCTTATAAGATGTAAAAAATCTTGTGGTGTGTACCCAGCATAAGCCACAGTACTACTGTCAACAGTAATTGATGGAGCTGCCTGTGTGATAGCCCTGAAACCCTTCATTTCATCATCAAAATCCAAATTGTTAAATCGAGAATAAAATACATTGAATTCATCAGCCAAATGTTTATCAGATGAAAAACCATCTAGGACAACTTTTGGAAACACCATGACTTCCCTACTCGGGAGAACAGAGTCTTTGCAAAAAGAGATGTAACTACAGACAACGTCAGTAAGTTCATCAATATCAGAACAGGAGTCCTGAAACACTGTCCAGTCTGTGCACTCAAAGCAGGCTTGTAGCGCTGAAGAACTGTCCTCCGTCCAGACCTTCACCTGTTTTCTGACAGGTTGTTATTGCATTATCTTTAGCTCGTTACCCGTCCTCTACTGTTTGTCCTATATATGAAAGGAGGCAGGATGAAGCTAAGGCCGCTGTTACCAGCCCCACAGGCGAAACTAAGGCAGATCCTCTTGAATCCTGGAATTGGCTGGTGTTGGAGCAACATTAAGAATACCAAGTTTCACTAAGGATAAGTCTCAGTTGCCTGGTGCTAGTGTTGACACTTCACGTCAGTTGTCAAGAGTCCACATACATGTGGAACGAGTTACAATATAGGTTAGCTTAAAAACGTTCAGATACTGAACACTGCAATTGATTGATTTGCTAGATGACATTGTAACCATGTGCTGGTCTCACCAACCTAAGGAGGCCTGTGGTGGCCCGACAATAACTGTGTTTAGAGACAATAGACACAGAGTACTCATCTTATAACATGTGTTTGGATACTTTATTTACTTATCGGTTGTGAGTTAATGTTATTTTGTTCTGAGTTTTAAATGCAATCTAATAATGGCAACAGAATCAGAGGTGTAGTGGTAAAAAAAGAGGTGGGTAAACAAAAAATTCTGGTGGACCACGACGTGGTCACCGGTAAGGTGGACCACTGCCTACCGGTGTATGTGTATCCTGATGACATCGCTATAGGCTATCATTTGATGGTACTACCAAGAGTATCACTGGTTGTTCCCTCATCATAGGTCACACAATCACTATTCAATTCATACATTAAGTTCTTGTTAAAGAGACTCAAGAAGGAATAATATGGTTGAAATCTATAAAGTTTACTAAATGACAAAACAGAGAGAACAGAAATATTTAAGAGAGATAGAGAGGGAGGCTTATATCCAGGGCTTCAATGCAATGCACTTGTACATAATTATAAGGGATTTGGGATTATTTTCATAGTCGATTAATCTATTGAATATTTTCTCGATTAATCGATAATGTCTATAATATGTCCGAAAATGTGGATCAGTGTTTCCCAAAAGCCCAGGAGGATGACGTCCTCAAATATCTTTTTTTGTCCACAACTCAAAGATATTCAGTTTATTGTCACGGAGGAGAGAAGACACTAAAACATATTCACATTTAACAAGCTGGAATCTTAAAAAAAAAGATTCAAATCGACTAATCGATTATCAAAATAGTTGTCGATTACAGTTTTTTCCTATTGCTAATGTAGCAGGTGCAGATTAATGACAGAAGGTTGAATCTGGGGACACATATTTTAATTGAAAGAAAACTCAGTTTCTGTAATTAACAGAAGAAAGACAATATAAGTTGCACTGTAGTTTCCACAAATGTAATGGCTGTCGACATTAACAGACAATTTTGCAAAACTAAAAAAAAACAATAAAACCAAAAATGTTCCATTTTGAACACAAAATACACTGCATCATCACAGCTGCCTCAGTTACATAATATACAGTGGTTCTAAACAGATACATGTAACAGATTATATTCAGATATCCATTTCAAACATCTGGCATTGAATAACAGAAAAGAAACCTAATCACAACCAGCTGCCTGTAATGAATTAATATCACAACAATGCCCAGAGTGCCTCTTTGTCCACTTGAGGTGATGGCTTGCAGGTGTGTGTCCGTGTGTCTGTAGCTCCTCTGTACTTTACCAGCCAAGATTTCACATACGCCATTGGGTTCCACTTTGACAATGGAGGACCATTCAGGTTAACAAACATCAACGCTGAGACGCTTTCGATCAGGAGTCTACATCTCAGTGGACACATGATGATATTCATTAAACTGATGTTTAAACTGCACTGCTCACAGGGATCAGTCTGAGAATGTTTGTGAGTGGGGACAAGTCTTCAGGTATCACACTAGAGTCGTCTTTGTAATTCCTGAAGCCCTCAAGCACTTTCTTTTGGTCAAGCCTGAACCTTAGTGTGAGCTGTTTGATGCAAGGCTCCCCATACTGCTCATGTAAGGGAACAGGCCAGTTTTCTGGATTGAGAACTTTAAAGTGACCAAGCAAATCTGTATACTGACTGGTGTTCACAGCTGATACGCCAGGGTGTCTGCTTGAACCAGTGCTGAACAACCTGTCCTCCAGGTTCCCAACGAGTGACTGAAAGAACACTGAGGAGTCTATCTGTCTTACCCTCGGACTGGTTGTTAAGGGGATTACCTTAAACTTCTGTCTCTCTGCAGGTGTAAGAGCTTCTTGTCTTTTATCACCTGGAGCGGTCATCATGGATGAAATAATGCGAATGGTTCTTCTCATAAGTTTGTCTGCTTTTGTGAGTGTCATTCCTCTTCCTTGCAAGTTCAGGGAAAGGTGTGCAATTTCCTCTAACGTGTCATACATTAAGGCTAAATCACACAGGAATTCTTGTGTTTCCATTTTGGCCACCAGACTCCTGTACATAGCCTTCGCATTTTCATCTCTTGTGCCATCCACAGAAGCAGCAGTAAAGTGCTGATGCAAACCTTTGTACGAGTTCCATACAGGCTTAAAGGGTTAGTTCACCCAAAAATGAAAATTCTGTCAGTAATTACTCACCCTCATGTTGTTCCAACCCCGTAAGACTTTCGTTCATCTTCGGAACACGAATGAAGATATTTTTGATTAAATCTGAGAGCTGTATCACTCCTCCATAGGCTTTCTAAGGGACTGAAACTTGTTCCCCAGGAAAGTTATTAAAGACATCGTTAAAATAGTCCAAGTGACTACAGTGGCTCAATCTTCAGTTTATTAAGCGACGAGAATACTTTTTGTGCGCAAAAACGAACAAAAATAATGACTTTATTTCAACTACTAATTTCCTTCTCTGTGGGCCTGAAATCGAGACTCATCAGACCAGGCAACATTTTTCCAGTCTTCAACTGTCCAATTTTGGTGAGCTCTTGCAAATTGTAGCCTCTTTTTCCTGTTTGTAGTGGAGATGAGTGGTACCCGGTGGGGTCTTCTGAGCTCTAGCATCAACGCCTCAAAGGCATTTTCGCCCACATGACTGCCGCATACTGGATGTTTTTCCCTTTTCACACAATTCTTTGTAAACCCTATAAATGGTTGTGCGTGAAAATCCCAGTAACTGAGCTGTAGCGTGTGAAGGCGCACCAGACACAACTGAATCTTCCATGTGATTCATTCAAGCATAATGCCACACAGAATTTAACACTCCAGACTTCAAATCGACATTCCAGCACCATAACAATCCGGCTCCAACCAGTCTACTTGAGCCTACGAAAACTCCCAGTAAGAACTATATGGCCCTGCAAGCTTCAAAGAGATGGGCCCTGGCAGGAAGAACGTTGTCAAAATTAGATAGTTTGGAAAAGACTGATTGGTTCAGAGATGCCACGAGGTCATTTGATCCCATGATAGATATGTAAAACACTGATTGGTTCAGAGATGCCACGAGGTCATTTGATCCCATGACAGAGATGTAAAACAGACTTCCCCCTTCTTGAAGACCTTTGAATGACCTCAGTGTTGAGACCCACAGAGACTGAGACTTCACATACAAATACATAAAATCATCCTAAAACAATTCTTGACAAACTTATAATCAAACATCGTTCAACTACATAATTCTATATTGTGTCTTCGACCCCTGTCTATTATGCTTATATCACATATAAGTCATGTAATCGTTGTAACTATTAGATGTGTGAATGAAAGTGTATCGTGTCTCCTATCAATGCGATCATATGTTCTTAATTCAGACGATGGCTTGATTGAAATCTGTGTAAAATTTTTATGTTCTTAAAATGGAAATTATGCCATTTGCAGCTGCAGCTCTTTACTCTGCCAGAGTAGCTGCAGAATAAAGGGACCACAGATAATGCATGATTTACGATGAGAGGTGGGGGATGGGAAAATACCCCCTTCTCAAATAACCTGATAGTATCTTGTTTGTCCAAATTCCTCCAGGAGGCGGGACAAACATTTGAGATAAAATCTTAGACCCGAACAAAGAGCTATGTTCTTCGGGGTTCTTGGGAAAAACACAGAGAGAGATACTGAAGAGTATGCTCTAGGGAGAGCCATGAAAAAGTAACAGACGGACGAGCAACCATGTAGACGAGCAGACAAAAGAACCCAAATCAAGATCAGGGTCAAAACAGCTTCATTCAAGCCATCGAACTACTAGTCTCACTTTCCTTTCTTTTCCTTAGTTTACTTTTCTTTTCCGTTAAAAGTCTCGGTTCTAAGTTAAGTTTTGCTGCAAAATTTCGTTAAGACGTTTCGACTGCAAAACCCGCAGCTTCCAACTTCAAAGACTTTCATTCAGCCGCCAACACATCACGTGGTTGGCTGCCCAAGACCAGGCACGAGGAGTCCGCCAGGCAACGGACCCGGGAAACCCCTTTTTCCCGACAAAAGGGAATCCCCAAAGCAACAAAGTAGCCTCCAGACTCTTAACTGAACTGGTGCATTGATATTAAATTGATTAACCTGCCTAAGAAACGAATGAAGGGTTAAATTAATGATTGATGGTTCGTTCAGGTCATGTCTTTGAAGTGCATATAGAAACTTGGGATTGTTTCATTGTCTCACTCCTAAAACTCATTCTTACCTCACTCTCTTTCTTTCTGCCACTCGTATGAATGTGTGTGTGTGTTAGATATTAGTTTTATGTTTTAGAATAATCAATAAAGTCTTACATTTTAAAGATAATTGTTCTTGTGTTATGTGCTTACAGATTTAATGTCTTAAACTGCTGATCTAAGTTACCTTGCTAATAAATAGTGTTTCACTATAGTTTGGATATTTATATCCGCTGCAGAGGTTATAGTTACGGCCTGTTCGAATGAACACCGAACGAGTCATTTGCTCGGCCATATAGGTGATTCTTTTTGTTCTAAATTGGCCTTCTGGCCACTTTATGCATATTATTATTATTATTATATGTGTATTTTCATTACAGAGCAGATTGTGAAATACTCAGACCGGCCCGTCTGGCACCAACAACCATGGCACACTCAAAATTGCTTAAATCACCTTTCTTTCCCATTCTGACATTCAGTTTGGAGTTCAGGAGATTGTCTTGACCAGGACCACACCCCTAAATGCATTGATGCAACTGCCATGTGATTGGTTGATTAGATAATTGCATTAATGAGAAATTGAACAGATGTTCCTAATAATCCTTTAGGTGAGTATATATCTATGTGGTTCAGTCTTGTATATTGATTAGGCCTACTTGGCTATTCTATAAATATATAGGGCTAATAAGTTTTTCAAAATTTTTCAAATTTTCTTCCGTGGGGGCATGTACATTTCTGCTTCTGTAGAAGCTAGAGGTCTGTATGAAATCAACCTTGTTACAAGAAAAAGATGTTTTTTATCCGAAATCTTATGGAGAAAAACGACACTACCCAAAGTCCTAAGCTTAACAGCGACGCCTCTGATCGGTCCAACTCGCTGTTACCATAGAAACATTTACCGTGCCCTTGAAACCCGTGAACAGCTATAGCGATAACATTAACTTAACTAGCTAGCTGACTTGCAAAGGGAGCTTGTTGTCACACATTTTTAGTGGTTTAAATGCCAGAGAATGCATATAATTACATCCAATTATTTATCTGATAATATATCCTGAATTTTACTTGTAACATTGGCTAATGGGAAAAGGTAAAGGTGACTTGTTCAGTCAGTGGCATAAATCTATCGTGAACCAAATTATCCTCAAAAACATGAAGTTTAGTACTGTTTTCCGAGCTCACTCACTTTGGGGTTGTAGCCGAGGCCGTTTGCCTCAGGCAAACCAGGAGGGCTGCTGTCTTGACGGCGCTTAAAAAATTGCCGGATATCCATTTTTACTGCTCTATCCGGTCTGCTGCTTCCTGCTGGCTATGCATGATTTTTTTTCCCCAAACCACTTCAGCGGATAAAAACGTAAGAATCAGCTGCAGGGCGGGATTTCCGCTGAAGTGGTTTGGGAAATCACGCAAGAGATTGGTCAACATTGACAGTAATGCAGCGCGCAATATGAAAGACTTCGTCTTAGGTTTAACAACCTATAAAACTAATAATGAACAATATGAAACTAAAACAACATAAGCTCAATTTAAAATGGCTTAGAAACTATAGGCTATTTAGACGTGAGAGGTGGATAAACGTACTTTGGAGGTGGGTAAACACTATTTCCGATTTTGGGAGGTGTGTAAACGGCGTTTACGTGCGTTTAGCCTCCACTACATCCCTGAACAGATTGTAATCAAAAAAGAAATGTTCACTTGTAAAAAGTGACCTCCACAGTCGTAACCTGAGATGTTCCCTTTTGAGGGAACTCGCAATTCGTCGATAACGATTTGGGAACGAGAATACCTAAATCGCCATAATTTCAAATGCCTCAGTGTAAGCCTGTTGTCAAAACCACACTAAGCACTGAGCACCTGAGGCCCTGGGGCAGCATCCAGGTCCAGCCTATAAAACCTGACAAATGTAAGTGGTGAGGACCAGCCCGCTGCATCACAAGCTTCTTGGAGAGAAACTCCGGATATTAAGGCTTTAGAGGCCGCCATACTCCTAGTGGAATGAGCTCTGACCACCAGAGGACACGGCTGGTCAGAGGACTCATAAGCAAGAGAAATAGCCTTGACTATCCACTTGCTAACTGTCTGCTTAGAGACAGGAAGACCTTTCTTGGGGGATTCAAAACAGACAAATAACTGATCGGACTTCCTGGAGAAGACCAATGAACATAAGTGTCTCAAAAGGTTCAGCTTTTCCTGGTCCGAAGAAGTAAACGGAGGAGGACAGAAACCCTGCAGCACAACAGGCCTTGGAATAATGGTTGGCACCTTAGGGACATAAGAATGCCTGGACCATCCCCGGTGCAAACTCAAGGCAGGTGGGAGATACCGAAAGGGCCTGAAGATCTCTTTTGAGGGACAAAATGGCTAGTAGAAAAATGGTCTTGAATGCAAGACATTTTTCTGAGACCGACTCTAAGGGCTCAAACGGAGCCCCAGATAGGCCTTCTAGTACTATTGCTTGGTCCCAGGCCGGCATCCTAGTGCAAGTTGCAGGCCTTAGCCTCAGGGTGTCACGAAGGAAATGAGTGATCAGGGGGTCTTGACCCAACCGCCTTTTCTCCACCACACAGAGGGGAGTCTCCAGTCCCCTGGCCTCAGCTCCTGCCTCGACAGGATGTCTGCTCCAATATTCTGGCCCCCTGGAATATACACTGCCCTCAGAGAGTTTTTTCCCCCAGGTACCATAGGAGGATCTTGTGCGGAGGATCAACTTGCATAATGGACGCGAACGCAGAACCCCCTGACGATTTATATAAGAGACCACCGATGTGTTGTCTGTCCGGACAAGCATGTGCCAGCCCCTCAGGTCTGGGAGGAAATGTCTCAATGCATTGAAGACCAAGAAAGATGATGACTCCTCCACAGACCCTGAGCTGAGCGGCCTTCCATTACCGCTCCCCAGCCGGTGAGGGAAGCATCTGTCGAGATCGCAACTCGATGGCAAAGAGCTCCCAACACCAGACCCTGGGACAGGAACCAATGTTTCCTCCATATAACCAAGGCATGGAGACACCGCCACGTGATCTTGAACCCTCTGGTTCTGAGCCACCACTGCAAAGGTCTCATGAACAGCAGGCCAAAGGGTATCATATTAAACACCGCTGCCATGAGGCCTAACAGTCTCTCAAACTGTTTCACAGTGCGTGATTGGCCTAGCTTTAACTCTTTCGTGGCTGTCAGGATAGCAGCTACACGAGAGGGCGATAGAACGGCTAGCATCGTGACTGAATCCCATACCACACCAAGAAAAGTGGTCATATTGTAATGGAGAAAGCACACTCTTCTTGGCGTTGAGCCTCAACCCCAATTTCTGCAAATGTGCGAGGACGACACCTCTGTGCCGAACCGCTAACTGTTCTGATTTCGCTAGAATCAGCCAGTCGTCTATGTAATTCAGAATGTGTATGCCCTGCAGCCTGACGGGGACAGAGCTGCATCTACCCACTTCGTGAATGTGTGGGGTAATAAAGCCTTCCGAATGGAAGTACCCGATATTGGTATTCTTTGCCCCCGAAAAGGTGCTGAGGGAGGATGGAGACATAAGAAGAAGAAGAAGAAGAAGAAGTTTTATTTATATAGCGCCTTTCCAAAGCTCAAGGTCGCTTTACATGGTACCTTTATAATACATTTAAACACTGACGCACAACTTTACAATCACAAAGGACACATATAATCACATTTAGACGAAGTACATGTTAAACAGATATGTTTTTAACTGTGTCTTGAAAGCAGTCACTGATGAAATATTTCGAAGTGAAAGGGGCAGTGAATTCCATAATGTTGGCGCATTAACACTAAATGACCTTCCACCTACTGTAGATAATCGAAAACGAGGGATGGACAGTAAACCAAGTTCAGTTGATCTGAGAGAACGTGCAGGACGGTAGGTGAAAAGTAGATCAGACAAATATGGGGGTGCAAGACCGTTTAATGCCTTATATGTTAAAAGCAATACCTTAAAGTGAATACGAGATGAAACAGGTAACCAGTGAAGGTCATGAAGCACCGGAGTAATGTGAGCAGAACGCCTGGTGGAGGTGAGAACTCTTGCTGCTGAGTTTTGGACGTACTGTAATCTTGCAATAAGTTTTTTGGGAAGGCCAAGAAATAAAGCATTGCAATAATCCAGACGTGATGTGATTGATGCATGAATTAAGAGTTCGGCGTCAGCTAAAGTGAGAGATGGTCTTAGACGAGCAATATTTCGAAGATGAAAGAAAGAGTTTTTAACAATGGAAGAAATATGAGAGCCAAAAGACAGAGTTGAGTCAAATAAGACACCGAGGTTGTGAGTCAGTGATGAAGGCTTTATATGGAAACCATCAATATAGAAGGACTGGTCCATCCTTTTGACTGAGGCTGGAGAGCCAATCACTAATATCTCAGTTTTATTATCATTTAATTTAAGGAAGTTAAGGGACATCCAATGCTTTATGTCCCTGATGCATGCAGTGAGTGAGTCAGGCAGGGATGGTCTATCGGAACTGGTGGTGAAGTAAATTTGGATGTCATCTGCATAGCAATGGAATTGTAGTCCATGCCTGCGTATGATGCTACCAAGTGGGTGTATGTAGATGATAAACAAGAGTGGACCAAGAACCGAACCTTGTGGAACGCCCCGTGTAAGTAAATTGGTGGCAGAATTATGACCTTGTATGGTGATATAATACATTCTGTCAGTGATATAGGAAATAAGCCAGGAAAGAGCGGAACCAGTGATACCAATATCAGAAAGCCGAGAAATAAGCAATTCATGGCAGACTGTGTCAAAAGCGGCGCTTAGATCAAGGAGCATCAAGATGTTTATTAACCCTGAATCCATCGATGAGAGAATGTCGTTAACCACACGCAGAAGAGCAGTTTCAGTGCTGTGAGATGGGCGAAAACCTGACTGAAAAGGTTCAAAAAGACCATTCATATCCAAATGGAAGTATGTGTCTTTCAGATCTATTGTGAGAAACCAGTCCTCAGATCTGACTTGAGTCACAATCTGTTTAAGTGTCAGCATCTTGAACATGAGTTTATGAACTGTATGATTCAAGAGACGAAGATCTAAAATGTGACGCAACCCTCCATCCTTCTTTGGAACAATGAAATAATGGCTGTAAAAACCTGATTCCCTTTCAAGTGGATACACCTGCTCTATAGCTTCCTTTGCTAACAGAGCTTTCACCTCTTGCTTCATCACCAGCCCGTTGCAGCGTGGAGGATGAGAACCGAACTGGATTCTGTATCCTCTCTCTACTATATGAAGTCAAGTCAAGTATATTTATATAGTGCTTTTGACAATACAGATTGTATCAAAGCAGCTTCACAGTATCAATCAAAACAACATAACAATGTTCGACCTCCACGTTTGGTAGGGCTGATCAATGGTATTAATGATTGGTTAATTAATTTGAATATCCCCAACTGAGCAAGCCAAAGGCAACAGTGGCAAGGAACCGAAAAACTCCATCAAGTGACCTAATGGTGTCCTAAAACTCCATCAGGTGACCCAATGGAAAAAAAAAAACCTTGGGAGAGTCCAGGCTCAGTCGGGGGCCAGTTCTCCTCTGGCGTTTATTAACTAGAGGCTGGATTTACAGTAACTGTAAGATAAAAAAATGATATGAATGCCTGGCTGAAGAGATGTGTCTTTAGTCCAGTTTTAAACTGGGAGAGCGAGCCTGAGTAGAGCCCTGCATTTCAGCCCGAGCCCGACGGGCCCCGACTTATTTACGACCCTAGGGCCGGGCTTCGGGCCAATTTTCATGTCATAGTTCACACACGGGCCGGGCCTCGGGCCTGTTTTAGGCTTGTATTTTTTATAGCCTATTTTAGACATTAATTAAATTATAATATGAGAAGATGACGATTGAAAAGCAAACATAGAAAGACGTTTTGAACCTATCACACTGACATGTGACTGACACGACAGTGCTCGCGCAAACACACACAGGTTTCCCGGCGGCGCGATCAGAGATTCGCGCGACTGCTCGTTCTGTGTTTAGTGTCCGCCAGCAGCAGAAGGAGCGAGCGTGACTTCAGCGCAGCTGGAAAAAGTGCGACTGGATTAAAACCTTCCACTGTGGATGCTGTGCTTTTTCTTCACGATGCTCTGTAAGAGACTGTTCTTGTGTTAGGAGGCTCTCTTGGTTTTTCGTTTGATTGGGCTTTATTTGTATTAGTCTGTTGGAAACTATTGGAAATAAGAATGGCCATGCATGTTCTGTAGTGAACTTGAAGACTTGATTTTTGAGGTAAGATAAACTGCATGTTTGTTTTTAATTTAATTTAATGTAATTTATTTGATTTGTTTAGATTGTATTTAGCTCA
Source organism: Semotilus atromaculatus (assembly GCA_031834385.1). Taxonomy (NCBI): domain Eukaryota; kingdom Metazoa; phylum Chordata; class Actinopteri; order Cypriniformes; family Leuciscidae; genus Semotilus; species Semotilus atromaculatus. Next base: position 10,584,429 of record JAULUF010000044.1, on the reverse strand, counting down.
TTTAGTTTGCGAACGCTGTTGCGACTGAGCAGCAGAGCAGTTGCCTCAGTTTTTCAAAAATGATAATAAACGTTTAAACAAACGTTAACTGTCCGTGTGATATGCTTAAATTGTTTTATATCTATGTATTTTATTGTAGCCAAGTAAGTGTTGATTTACTTGAGAGGCTAAATGGATCAAACATGTTTAACTCGCTGTCGGCTGCATGGTCGTTATACAAAAAAACTTTTGTCCAAATTAACTTAATAAATAAATGAAAACAAACTTACCGGTAACTACTTTGCCATTGAGAACATAACATATTTTAATGACTGCAACATAGTCAGGCTGTGACATGTCAGTCAGGCTTTTTTTAATTTATTTTTTATAATGGGCTCGGGTCGGGCTGATAATTCTGATGAGCTGTCGGACACGGGCCGGGCTAGGGCCTGAGCGTCTCGGGCTAGGGCCTAGATTTGAGGCCCGTGCAGGGCTCTAAGCCTGAGCAACAAACAATATCAGGAAGGCTATTCCATAGCTTTGGAGCTAAATGTGAAAATGCTCTCCCTCCTTTGGTGGATCTGGATATCCTGGGTATGACCAGAAGCCTTGAATTGAGTAGATTGCCGATCATAGATTGGGAATCTATGGCCTCTGGTGTAATTGAGACACTCAGCTCGGGGACCTGAAACATACTGGCAGGAACTACCCGAACTGACTGTTTTTGACCCCCCCCTCAAAGGGTTCATGTCTGACGCAATGTTGAGTTGACATTGCACCAGACGATCACTAGAGACCACTGCGCCCCGAAGCACCAAGTGTGGCGGGGTTGGCAGAATGATCCCCTGAGGACACCGAGGTGGAACGGACACTGTATACTGAGGTGTGACCCGCTCCACCCCTGGGTGGGGCTGCCCTCACTGGTCTGACGTGTCTCTCAGTGGCTACAAGGGCCACTGAGAGAGCCACACAGACTAATACAAGGGCCACACAGCCTAATAGCACAAGCCGTCTCCTTAGTAGCCCTGAGAGCTAAATCAGTGGCCCGATCAGTGGCTAAATCAGTTCTCGAACCTCATCGGGCCCTACTCCCACACTCTTGTCCAGCAGGTAGGCTTGACCCCCAGCAGGTCAGCTTGAAATGCCTGAACCACTGCCATAGTACCATAGTATGAAGGCAGGCTCCGGCTTGACCTGCTGCCGTATATACCTGCTGCCGTATATGCTTTGCCCACCAGATTTGATGTTGTTTTTAATGGCTTAGTGGGCAAAACCGAGGCCTTCAGAGACAATGCAGATCCGGGAGTCATATAGCTCGCAAGCGTCTGTTCTGCCCGGGGCATCGACTCATAACCATAGTCTTTCAACCCCCTTATTTTAGAATATACATGAACTTGGGGTCTGAAAAGATGGGACGAATATGGTTTATTCCACGATCTAGACAGCTCGCTGTGTAGATCGGGAAAGAATGGAAGGCCTCGTGATGGAGGTGAAATATTAGATGTTAGGAAGCGCTCGTCCAACTTGCTTTTAGGACGAGTGCCCCTTTTCTCGGCTGGCCATTCAATATGTAATTTATCAACAGTACGAGTAATCACCTCCACCACCTCCTCATATGCTGGGGAAAGAGGTGCCAAATTCTCTTCCCCCGTGATTGTGTCACTACCAATGCTCAGCACATCTACCTCCTCGGAGCTAGAGCATTGAAGCATTGGGTTCTCTGCCCGGGCGGAAGAGGCTTCCGACACCGGAGAGAGAGAAGCACACAACTTGTATAATTGTTTTGCCATAATAGATATTTGAACAGGCAACAGTAAATATAACAGACAGAGCAGGCCCGTCGCCAATGGGGGGTATTGGGGGGCAGTGCACCCCCAAATGACTTATTGTGCCCCCCAATCGTTGTATATATTTAACGTCTACGATTGTGATCAATTTCACTTTCTCACAAAAATGTTTCAGTAGAACTTATCTCACAGGAACAGTAATCTCTACAACGGTAGAAATGCAACACATTATCTTCAGAAATGATTCAGAAAATTCATTATTTAACGCATTATTACACAGAACGTAACTAGAAATATAATTATATTAATTAATGACTGTTAAAACATCCCAAAACAGCACCCAAACCTTGCAAAGACCTACCTCATTAATTATTCAAATGCAACAGCCAATGGCAAGTCTCCAGCAGCAGACCTTTCAATATGTTATTTTTGTGTTAGTAGTTTTATTTATTCAAATTACAATATGCAGTTTGTGTGTAAGTATATATATCATATAAATCATGCAATTAATTTAGTTAAGCACGGTTTTGTAATGATATACATTACGTTGATTGTGCCTGTTACTCAAGAAAGCCACTAGATGGCACTGTGTTGTGTATGTGACGAACAATGCAGATTAACAAAAAATATAGGCTACTAGCTAAATGTGGAAATGTTAAGAGAAAATAAACAGAGACGTTGAGATCATACGGTGAAGTATTTTATTTGAATAATTGAACAAAACAAGACTATTGTGGTCTATTTTAGTTATAGCCTAATATGGGTTGTTGTTTTGGGCTGTCTCAGATCATTAAAAAAAGTGTGCCCCCCTATGAAAATCAAATGCCCCCCCATTTGGTTTGTTCTGGCGACGGCCCTGAGACAGAGTAACACAGATCGCTTGCTGAGGCAACAGAAGCTAATGCCGGTTTCACTAGATGCGCTTTTATCTCTTCCTGGTCATGACGTCACCCGCCTGTGACGTCCATTCTTTCTTTCCATTCACGCCGGGGGCATTTCCAAAGCGTTATCGATGCATCTCCAGTTCCCTCGAAAGGGAACACTTCAAATTACACTTCAGGCTGAATTTTAAGTTGGAATCTTAATATGTGCATGTATTGATATACACAGCCAGCATGAATAAACCATTAAATGATTTAGAACTGATTTTTAGGTTTTTATTAAGGAACAAGAGAATGTTGACATTTTTTCCCTTTAGTCTGTTTCTTCTTTGACTGATCAACTCCCCTGCTTTGGAAAAAAATCTGCAGTGACCCCAAGATATTTTTTTGCTAGTTTGCTGAGACCTGAGCCCCAAACTAATGGGTCTTGGTTTCGGGGAACTACTTTTTCCTCAGCATAGCTATGCATTTTAATTATGGAATCGCTGCTTCCTGATTGTTGTTGTTCAGGGTTTCCGCGGGGCATTAAAAAGCATTAAAAGTCCTTAAATGGATTTTGCGAAAATGAAGGCCTTAAAAGGCATTAAAAAGCATTAAATTTGATTCTTACAGGCATTAATTTTTTTTTATAGTTTTGAAGTGAATTTTATATACATTTATTTGAATATAGCCTTCATAATTAATCATTTGTATTTGCTGTCGCAAAATATGTACGTTGGTGTGATAAATACGCGGAACCAGTTTGGTAATTGCTTCCGGCCGGAGCATAAGTGACGTGATGCGGAGGTGACGCGGGTCTGTTGTACAGCGGTGGACAGGTCTGAACCTTGAAAAAATGGGAACGTGCAAATTCCAGCCAAAGTGGTTGGAAAACAAAACTTTTAAGACATGGTTGTAGCCCGTTTGTGGTAAAAATGCCACGTTTTACAAAAGGCGTTTGTAAAAAAGCATTTTAAGTTGGGGACAATGGGAATCAGCGCCGTAAAATCCCATATGCAGTGTGACGGCCACAAATCGGCGTTAGATGTAAATAGTACATTGTGTTTAATTTGTCGTTTAAAGGGATACTCCACCTCTGGGAAGATGAATGTGTATTTAATATTGGTCATTTATATAGTAGAAATGTGAAATTATTTTTGAAATTGAAGCATTCTAGACTGAGAAAAGGCAGAAAATGTATTTTTTACTCATGTGGCTGAAAGACAACAACTCCCAGAATGCACTTGCTTTGCTGCCCTTACGAGGCCACTCCCAAACCACGCCTACCGGTTACAGGCGGCAGAATCCGAAAAATGGATACAACTAGGCTTGCTTTGATACATCGTGAGTTATTTGATAAATATTTCCATCGAAATGGTGCTAAATTATGTTGTACCGGGATGTACTAGCCTAATGTATATAACACAACTTACACTTTCACATTAAAAATATGATGCAAGGCAGGACCATGTCAACAGAGTAGCTTAGTAGCTCTGCATATGAACTGTTTTCCACCAATTGAAATCACTATTTCTCTAAGCTAATACATTATTTAGGCTAATCCATACTCTAGTAACACTAAAGGTTTATAAAAAGAACCACAACCAATGTGAGTTATAACTTTTAATAAAAAAATATCTGTTTCCATCGGCTGCACAGCTAGAGCACTGACACCGCCAGCCCGCCCCAGCTCGAGTCTGGCCGGGCTCAGGTCTCGCTCCGGCCGCATCTCGTTCCTCCTATCTAATGTTGTTAGTAGCGAGAATAGACCCGACTGTTACACGCATGCACTTTAATGGTTCAGTAGCAGAGCTTTTGCCAAGCATGTCAGAGGTTCAGGGTTCTAATCCGCAGTAAGAAGTATATATTTTTTCCCTCATCAAAACCGATTGTTTATTAGTGGTTGTATATCAAGCACTGACATGTTTGTGTGCATCATGTTTTGTGATTTCACCGTAACAAAAAGAGATGGTAACCGCAACGGATTGAAGTGCGCGTCCGAGAGAAGTGTTGTGCACAAACCACAACAGAACGCAGGCAAAGAACGTATATAGGGAATGTGGAGATGACGTCACGCCGTGTTGCATTATGGGTTCCGCCACCATATTTACAGGTTCGTGCCCAATACCGCTGTATTTAAATGCATGTGTTGGAGGCTGTATTTGGATTTTCTGTCGAGATTTTAATAAACGTCGATATGGTTGTTCAGTTCAACTGCCATAGCAGGTCACACGATCGTTCAGGGAGGAAACTGAACAACGGAATAAGTTTTTTCACCTTTCTTTCTTGGAAAAAACAACAAGGGAAGCAGGTCGAGGAGCTGACGAGAAGACGCCGGATCGCGTGGGTTGCCGCAATCATGAGGAAAAACTTTACTTACTGTCCTCCACTGCATACTACGTTTGTTAAAAGTTGTACAAAGCCAGAGGTTGTGTATTGTATAGTCCTCGATGACTAACAGTTAGGAAGATAGTTGATGAATGATGTTGAATTTATGGTTCATGTTAGCAGATGATAAAGCCAGGACACATTGCATGAATCAAATCATATTTATTTTGTTTTCAATAAACAATTTGCTTTGATATTCTGTACATCTTTTTACATGCCTTTTTAAAAATGTTTGTGAATCATGTTTTTATATATCTGCTTAATAAATACATTAAGTGACTCTCTTTCTGTACTGATTGCATCCACAAATACCCTTTAAGTACACATATATTAACTAGGCAAAGATACATCAAACCATTTAAAAAAAACGACCAAATACCCTAATTTTTACACGTGTTAACATTAAATAATGACAACAAGGCACAGTTGTATTTAACAAGTTACCACATCTTGTGGCATTATAAAGTAATGTACTTTTTTTTTCCTGCACAACCTATGAAAACTTAACATATGCTAAAAATAGCAAGCTGACATTAACTATGAGAGCTGCTTTACAGGTAAAATAGCTTTAACTTCATGTACAATAGTAATCAACTTAGCATAGGCTTCGAACACCAAAACTAAATCAGATGTATCGACGTTGTTTATCGCGGATAGTTTGTTCAAATAATGTTTTTTGGCAGTGGCATTTAGTTTATCCCGGTAGGGTCCCTTCTCTTTTTCTTTAAACAACTCCATTTCTTCCATTCTTCTTTAATTTTACCTCGTTTTAGCCAAACACCCACTATTTTACCGCAGGTAAACAGAGATCGTGCCTGTAAAGATGGCGCCCACGTCCCATAATGCAACACGGCGTGACGTACCTCCACATTCCCTATTGTTCTTTTATACTCTTTGACGCAGGGCTCTCAAGTGTCACGCATTGAGCGTGACAGTCACTCATTTCGGCCTTTTGTCACGCACTCCCGCCACACATTGTATTTCTCACGCTGAAAAACTATTTATAATATATTGAATATGCCGCAGCGCCCAAATGTCTCTGGCCGCGCCGCTCTCACTATGGAACCGACAGGAATCAAGCGCGTCTCCGAGTCCCCCGGAGTTCTTACTAGTCGAGCCTGCCACTTATCAGCCAATAAAAAAAAAAGAAAGGGTCTACACATTAGCCAATTAGAAAATAGCTCTATTGTATCTGGGTAAGATTCAAGATAAGTCATGATCTCCTGTTTTAATGTTACAAAGAATTCACAACTTGTTTGACACAAACAATGGCAACTTGACTGCTGTTTGAGAATATTTCCAAGATAATTAGCATCAGTTTTTTATGAGTGTCTGTAACTTAGACAACAGTTTTACAGCCTGTTCACTGACAACACCTGCTCAGAACAAGTAGTCTAGGCCTTGTCATATTTTCGTTATCACACAATGACTGACATATTGTCACATTATAAACATCTCTCTCTCCAAATAGGCTTAATAATTTTATAAGCACTAAATAAATTAAAGTGTATTGCATAGTCGATGTTATAGGTCACTTTTAAAATCATGTCCTATTTTATAATTATATCCGGGCCATGGATGCATTAATCATTGGATCTGTCTTTCAAAGATGTCAGGTAAAAAGCAATTAAGCATGCTCTCATCCGCCCTGAGAGGAAAGCCCCCTAAAAAGGTGTAACGAATGTACATCAATAATAATATACATAAAATGTATTTAAGGGGGGCCGGAAGGCCAATTTAGCTCAAAGGGAATGATTCATCGATTTGCAATGAATCTTGACCGAATCACTATGGAACCGAGCAAATGACTCGTTTAGAGTTCATTTGAACGGGCCGTAATTATAACCTTGGCACAGATATAAATATCCAATCTATAGTGAAACACTATGTATTAGCAAGGTAACTTTAGATCGACAGTACAAGACATTAAATGTGCAAGCACAACACAAGGCAAATATCTTTTCAAATATAAACAAGACTTTATTGATTATCCTAAAACATAAAACTAATATCTAACACAAACACACGCACACGCATTCATACAAGTTGCAGAAAGAAGGAGAGTGAGGAAAGAATGAGTTTTAAGAGTGAGATAGTGAAATCCCAAGTTTCTATATGCACTTATAAGACATGACCTGAACGAACCATCAATCATTAATTTAACCCTTCTATCGTTTCTCAGGCAGGTTATTAGATATTACATTAATGCACCAGTTCAGTTAAGAGTCTGGAGTGTTACTTGCATGTCCTTTGCGTTGCTTAGGGAATTCCCTTTTTGCGGTGCTTCGTCAAAGGGGGTTTCCCGTCCGTTGCTTGGCTGGCTGTGCCTGGAGACGTCTTGGGGCGGCCAATCACGTGGCGTGTTGGCGCGGATGAATGAAGTCTTTGAAGTTGAAGCAGGCTTTGCAGTTGAAACGTTAAAACGAAACTTTGCAGCAAAACTTAACTTAGAACCGAGACTCACAACGGAAAATAAAGGAAAACTTAGGAAAGAAAGAAAGTGAGACGAGTTAGATGGCTTGAAATGAAGCTGTTGAACCCGTTCTTCTGATCTTAATTTGGGTTCTTTGTCTCTATGCGTCTACATGGTTAGGCTACCACAACCATCGTCTGCTGTCTCCACCCGACTTGTTGTTCTGCCGAGACCTTTTCGAGAGAGAGAGCCCGCCCGACTTCTGTGTTCGGGTCTAAGATTTTAAACTCAAATGTTTGTCCCGCCTCCTGGAGGAATTTGGACAATAAGATACTTGTAAGGTTGTTTGAGAAGGGGGTATTTTCCATCATCCCCCTCGCATCGTAAATCATGTGGTATCTGTGGTTTGCTTTACTCTGCAGCTGAGCAGAGGCTTTAGTTTAGACATAATTTCCATTTTAAGACCATAAACATTTTACACAGATTTCAATCAAGCCATCTTTTGAATTAAGGGCATACGATTCTTTTGATTGGAAGCACGGTACTCTTTCATTCATACACACGGTTATAACACAATTACATGATTTATATGTGATCTAAGCATAATAGACACATAGGGGTCATATATTGTAGAAACACATAGAAATATGGTTGAACGATTATATTTGATTATATCAAGTCCATCAAGAATTGTTTTGGGATGAGTTTTATGGATTTTGATATGTAAAGTCTCGTGTCTCTGTGAGTTTTAATGGATCTCAACACTGAGGTCATTCAACGGTCTTCAAGAAGGGGGAAGTCTGTTTTACATCTCTGTCATGGGATCTCCTGACCTCGTGGCGTTAATTTAGTAGGTCCTATCCCGTGATATCTCTTGGTCCTTAAGAAAGAAGGGGTCTGTTAGTCGCAGGTGACCCCTGCTAGGGCCCTGAGCAGTACCATTTCTGAACAGATCTGTCTTTCACAATTACCAAATGTAGACAACATTATTCCTTTAGTTAAACAATAAAAGGTCTTTTTGGTTGTAGACTCTCTGGGTCTGGTGATTTGAATCTGGAATGTGAAGACTCTTTGTGGGATTATGTATGAAGTATGAACAAAATCACCCAAAAGCTTCAATTGTGTTTGGGTCCATTCTCGTTGTCGCTACAAAGGCCAGGGTAGAGGATGCTGGCCCAGAAAAGGTGGAGGAAAGGGCCCATTAGAGGAGGAGACGGTGCCGGTAGAAGAGGAAGAGAATAAATACTTTATATTTGGTTGAATTGTCGGTGCCATGTGTCAAATCTTCTCTTTTGCAAGTGTGAGCAATTCTTAATAACAGCAACAAAAACACTAATAATAATATTACTAATGAAACACCACCATTCCTGCGACCCGTCCTATATGCTGCGAGATGTTTAAAAAATGGTGGGGACACAATCGACATGTCCTACCCGCAAATTACACCTATGTGTTCCAGAAAAAAAAAAATATATTATATATATATATATGTGGTTAGTCATGGGTCGTATATGGCATTAAAACATTTTAAAATGGCATTAAAAAGGCATTAAATCTCATTTGAAGATACTGTACCTGTAGAAACCCTGTTGTTGTGCTGATAGAACCTGCAAGTCAAAAGCCCCCCATATGCCTCCTTTAGCTGTAGATGATGCAGTACATGGTGTAACGAATCAGCTCTTGGGAATATTAATAATCAATAACGAATCAGCTCTTGGGAATATTAATAATCAATAATAACTTGTTATGAATTATTATGAATATTTGGGTCAGTTAATTGGATTAACTTGATGTGGCTGAATTAATATTACAATCAATTAATCAGTTCATCCAACGAACTCTTTGATTATTCATTTATTCTAAGAAAAAGGTACCTTCCATGGCCACAGAAGAATAATTATTTCTTAGCTTGTACAGCGTTTTGAGCATGTAACCTGAACAAAACCGTAAAGGGACAATTGTGTTGCAAGCAAATCAGAACCAATTGCATATTATGTATAAGTGTTATTAACTAAATCATAAACAAATAAACTAAACAAACATACATACATAAATACATAAATAGTGAAAGGGGGTGAGTGATAGAAGGAAATTGGAAGCAGGTAAATGGAAACTATGGGGAAGATCCATATAACTATGAAAAGAACCATCAGCTTGTCTATTTTCATATCACCTAATTTAAATTGATACCTTGCATTTCTGTAGTGGGAACAATTCTTGAAGTTGTTGAAAATGGAAGTCGTTGATGGTTGGAGTCGTTGGTTGAGAGAGAGTCTTCTCTCTCTGTCCTGTGAGTCCAGGGGCTAGCAGTTTTCTGGATTGAAGAAAAGGCAGTGTGACTCCCTTTTAGGGGTGTAAATAATAATCGATTCGTATCGATCCATCGATTATACAGCCGACGATTCGATGCATCGATGCGTCCGCAAGAATATCGATTAATGTGTTTATTTTGCCGCCTGTCTATTTTCAGCATCAGCTCCGACATATGCGTACAACCTATTCCTAAACTGCGGGTGGCGCTAACCTCATTATTGTCTTCTACTTCACACGCTTCACACACGTTACTTACGTTTCACAGTCTATCTGTTTTCACACACATTGTTGAGTCTGACTTTCAAGAGCGATATGGAACCGTCAGAGCGAGCTGGCAATGAAAGTGAAATGTTACACACTCGTCGGCGTCAAGTCAAGGGTGTGGAATTATTTCGGCTTCAGGAAAAAATATGGAGCAGTGGTAAGAGATGTTGCTGTTTGCAAAGAAGTCTGCTATAGTGTAACATACACATTATGTGAATAGAATACTGTGGCGAGCAGGACGAGGCCGACGTGAGAGAACGGCGCGAGGCCGGTGGTGTGAGTGTTAATGAACGTCACCTGTGAGACGTTCATTAACAGAACGTCTCGCATCTCTCACGGAAGCGGTCTCGCATCTCTCACGGAGGAGCAGAAGCATAAAAAGAGGAGCGACGAGCTGAAGATCGAGAGACCGGTGCGTCTCACAGGTGACGTTCATTAACACTCTCACGTCGGCCGCGTCCTGCTCGCCACAAATGTTGTTTTTGTATTCTCAATAAAAGGCCAATAATTATTATTATTTTATTTATTTTTTGCCGTTATCTCACGTCGGCCGCGTCCTGCTCGCCACAAATGTTGTTTCTGTATTCGCAATAAAAGGCTAATTATTATTATTTTTTGTTGATTTATTTGAAACTAGATATCATGTACAAAAAAATATCGATTATTGAATCGTATCGAATCGAATCGAATCGTATCGTGGGAAATTCTGAAGTATCGAAAATAATCGAATCGTTGGCTTAAGAAATCGGTATCGTATCGAATCGTCATTAAGGCTCCGATTTACACCCCTACTCCCTTTTGGGAGCATGAAAGCATGGCCGATGGTGCTCACGGCCTGCTGGGCCCTAGGGCCCCAGTGAAGGGGGGGACCCCCCTTTATCAGCAGAAGCAGTGTTGCAGTCGGATGAGAAACACTGAGAGGGCAGGGCTTGTGTGAAGGCCTTTTAAAAGTCGGAGGAAGGTCCACCTCTCAGGTTTGGCTTGACCAATAAGGAGGTGCCATTTCCGAGGGGGAGAATTTGATTTATAGATCTTTGTTTCACTTGCATGTGCAGCTGGTTGACTTGCTGGTGAAGAAACTATGAAAGATTTCTTGTAATGCCATAATGTTGTGCAGCTAGAAATATATCATATACACAATCATTTCAATCTTCAAAGTACCAGTTCATAAAGACCAAACATGGTATAGGTGAGTTTGGTTAACCATAGTTTGCAAAGTTTGAAACATTAACCCATTATAGTTTTCAAGAAAACATAGACCAGACCACTTAAAGGAAAATCATGAGATACAGGAATTTGGATACATGTTTATATACAATTCTCACGTGAATATATAGAATATATATGTAGGATAAAAGGGCTTCATTTCTCCTCAGTTAGAATTCAGAGAGAGAGCATTCTCTGAACATTCCTTTGGAGGTCGTAAAAGTCTCCTTATCAGCCCTGTAACCGGACACCAGTCTCTGCCAGTGTGTTCATTTCAGTTGGGATGTTAGTTTCGGATTGTTCATTAAATATAATGAATAGTTAGTGTGTGTCTGATTGGTCCAGACGCTACAATGGGGTAATTGGAGGAGTCACTGATGATGCAGAGTTTGCTCTAGGTACTGACACAGACCTTAGGGCAGATGTTGAGGTAGCTTTTAGTGGTGCAGCTGCCAAGTGGACATCCCGCATTTCAGATAGGAGTCGCTTTTTACAGCTTCTACATGATCTTTGTCACAAAATGCCAAGTGCTTAAACCTTATGTCAAGAAAGGTGCTGGCACCAAGACTGTGTATGGTTTCAATTCCACGGAATCTCCGCTGTCATTACTGTGCCAGTTCTTTGGGAAAAGAGCCTTGATGCTCAGTGGCAGCAGATACTCTAAGCAGCAGTGATACTAGGAGAATGACCTTTGAGATAGAAGTGTATTTTACTGCTGATACTTCACGTGTTGCCTCCTCAAAAGGTTTCAGGGCCTCAATGGTTAGGTGGATAACAGACCGCTCTTCAGTTGTAAAGCACAAGTCACTCTTTCCAAGTAAACAGAAGGCTGTGGTAACTGGATCTATTTGTTCATGTAGCCTCTCCAACATGTAGAAAGCTGAATTCCACCTGGTTTCAACTGAAATAATCAGTTTATGTTCTGCCACTTTCAGTTGATTTTATATCTGTTTAAGCTTCTCTGTGGCTTTTGTGCTGTGGTGGAAAAAGGATACAATGCTTCTGCATTTTTCCAGCAGATGACAGGTCTCCGGAGATGCCTTTATTGCATCTTTGACCACCAAGTTTAATGTGTGGGCAAAACATGGGTAATGCATCCACCCAGCCTAATGCACCATTGTCATACACCATACACCACAATTGCACCGTTGTCTGTGACAACTGCAAGCACCTTTTAAGTTATGCCCCATTCTTCAGCTATTCTTTTCAGCTCTGCACTAATATTGTCAGATGTGTGCTGTACACTGAAATGGCAGGTTTCTAGCACAAAATCCTGCATTTGCCAGTTGTCAATAAAATGACAGGTCACAGTTAAATGCCTCTGTGGACCATGAGGTCCACATATCTGTTGTGAGATGTTGTAATGTTGTCATTACTTTGGCTTTACATTCAGCATACATATTGTTAATTGTACACTCCATCAGCTTTTTCCAGAAGGGATTTGGTAATGTGGATCAAGAATCTTGACAAAAGCAATAAATCCTCTGTCTTCAACAAATGAAATTGGCTTGAGGTCCCTTACAATCATCTCTCCTATGCGTCTTGTAATTTCTGATGCTCTCTGCGAGTCATCTATAAAATATAATACATATAGTATGTTCTTAAAGCTGTGTTACAGGCATTAAGAATTTATAATGATAGTAAATCTCTCCCATATTACTTGACACTTAAACTATGTCATTTGTTTAAGAAACATTTTTTAAATGATACAAATAATATATAAATGATTTAATTAAGAATATCCACCAGATAGCCTATCAGGTAACAGAAATAGATATAGCTAATGAAAAATGTTTAAAGCAAAATTTCAATAATTATTGACACAAAATATTGTCATGTGTTCATTTTGTCATGTGTTCATTTTAAAGATAAATTTAAACTTTTCGAACACAAGCTGAAGATTGCTAAATCTGTCAGACACCTCCTGAATTACTGTGTCAACAACTGCATTGAAAACCATCCACCTAAAATGGGTTTTAGGTTCCTGTTCATAATGGCCACTGCTGGAATCATCACCATGAAATCTCTTTTACTTTCTAAAACGTCTCTCTCTCAATTTAGCGGAAGCATCCCTCTCAATGGCTATTCGGCGTGCAATGTCAGGGGATTTTTTAAAGCCCTCCACTTTATACTTAAGCAAGAATTCTTTAAGAGAGTCTATCATTCTAATGGCAGTGTCCATCGAGATGTTCACTGCTTGGATTGCCTTGCTGACATAGGTGATCTCTGACAATAGATCATACCAAACCAAGAGGCACAAGAGGAACTCCATGCTGACAATCTCGCCAGACAGCTTTGACTTTGCCTCTGAGACAGTTTTGTCATCTTTTTCCACTTCCTCAAGTTTTTCTAAAGTATTGAGATTCCTCCCTAAGTGGAAACGTACGGATTTGAAGGAGTCTATTTTTGCTTCACACCTGGTATCACTCAGAGGCTTCAGTGTAATGTCCACAAAATCTTTCAGAATATCCCACCTCTTCACCGAAACCGAAAAAATGGCCAAAAAAAAGGTTAGACCCAATCTGTTTGATGACGCAGCATCACATATCAGGAGGTTCAGACTGTGGCTACAGCAGGGGATAAATAGTGCCTCTGGACACTTCTGCTGCACCAATGCTTGCACATCGTTGTGTATACCCCTCATATTTGAGCCATTGTCATAGCTCTGTCCCATACAGTTAGCCATTTCCAACCCCAGGTTATCCAACACCCCAGTCAGTTTCTGTGAGGCAGAGATGGGAAGTCTGAGATGGGGAGGCTCGAGTCTGAGAACAAACAGCTGAATTCAGACTTGACTTGTGACTTGACCCAAAAGACTTCAGACTCGAGCTTCGAGACTTGTCAACAACATGTTTTCATGCAATTATTGCTTTTTATTATTGCATATATACGTTGGGGAAGCATATGATGGGCTGCATGTCCCCTGCCCTTTGCCAAACTGTGCAATGAGCATGCGCTATATGCCTATGTGCGCACCGCGCACACTCACATACAGTGAAGAAAATAAGTATTTGAACACCCTGCTATTTTGCAAGTTCTCCCACTTAGAAATCATGGAGGGGTCGGAAATTTTCATCGTAGGTGCATGTCCACTGTGAGAGACATAATCTAAAAAAATAAATCCAGAAATCACAATGTATGATTTTTTAACTATTTATTTGTAAGATACAGCAGCAAATAAGTATTTGAACACCTGAGAAAATCAATGTTAATATTTGGTACATTAGCCTTTGTTTGCAATTACAGAGGTCAAACGTTTCCTGTAGTTTTTCACCAGGTTTGCACACACTGCAGGAGGGATTTTGGCCCACTCCTCCACACAGATCTTCTATAGATCAGTCAGGTTTCTGGGCTGTCGCTGAGAAACACAGAGTTTGAGCTCCCTCCAAAGATTCTCTATTGGGTTTAGGTCTGGAGACTGGCTAGGCCACGCCAGAACCTTGATATGCTTCTTACAGAGCCACTCTTTGGTTATCCTGGCTGTGTGCTTCGGGTCATTGTCATGTTGGAAGACCCAGCCTCGACCCATCTTCAATGCTCTAACTGAGGGAAGGAGGTTGTTCCCCAAAATCTCGCAATACATGGCCCCGGTCATCCTCTCCTTAATACAGTGCAGTCGCCCTGTCCCATGTGCAGAAAAACACCCCCAAAGCATGATGCTACCACCCCCATGCTTCACAGTAGGGATGGTGTTCTTGGGATGGTACTCATCATTCTTCTTCCTCCAAACACGGTTAGTGGAATTATGACCAAAAAGTTCTATTTTGGTCTCATCTGACCTCTGGATCATCCAAATGGTCATTGGCAAACTTAAGACGGGCCTTGACATGTGCTGGTTTAAGCAGGGGAACCTTCCGTGTCATGCATGATTTCAAACCATGACGTCTTAGTGTATTACCAACAGTAACCTTGGAAACGGTGGTCCCAGCTCTTTTCAGGTCATTGACCAGCTCCTCCCGTGTAGTTCTGGGCTGATTTCTCACCTTTCTTAGGATCATTGAGACCCCACGAGGTGAGATCTTGCATGGAGCCCCAGTCCGAGGGAGATTGACAGTCATGTTTAGCTTCTTCCATTTTCTAATGATTGCTCCAACAGTGGACCTTTTTTTACCAAGCTGCTTGGCAATTTCCCCGTAGCCCTTTCCAGCCTTGTGGAGTTGTACAATTTTGTCTCTAGTGTCTTTGGACAGCTCTTTGGTCTTGGCCATGTTAGTAGTTGGATTCTTACTGATTGTATGGGGTACAGGGGTCTTTATGCAGCTAACGACCTCAAACAGGTGCATCTAATTTAGGATAATAAATGGAGTGGAGGTGGACATTTTAAAGGCAGACTAACAGGTCTTTGAGGGTAAGAATTCTAGCTGATAGACAGGTGTTCAAATACTTATTTGCAGCTGTATCTTACAAATAAATAGTTAAAAAAATCATACATTGTGATTTCTGGATTTTTTTTTTTTTGATTATGTCTCTCACAGTGGACATGCACCTACGATGACAATTTCAGACCCTCCATGATTTCTAAGTGGGAGAACTTGCAAAATAGCAGGGTATTCAAATACTTATTTTCTTCACTGTATAAAAAGATGCATTGATGATGGTGACACCAAGTCCTCCCGGAGTTGTGCCTTTTATCATTAGTTTTGGTTTTAAGGGCAGCTCATCTCCTGGGATCGGACAATCAAGTGGCGGATGCTCTGTCCAGGGATCTGCTGCTCCCGGGAGAATGGAGACGGAGCAAGGCAGAGGTCAACCTGTTTGCATCAGAAATTACCACTTATTGCCGCTGGTGGTTCGCGACAGCCGAGACGTTCAGCCCATTGGGACAGGATGCATTAGACCACGAGTGGCCAGGTTGCCTGTTGTACGTGTTCCCTCCTTTTCCACTTCTGTGGGAAACATTACAACGAATATTCCTACACAAGCACAGGGTGCTTCTCCTTCTGAGTCTGTTACAGGGCGAACCATGGCAGCTTTCCATCAGACAATTGGCAAAGCTTTATTCTGCTCGTTGGAGTATATTTTCTTCTTGGTGGAGGGCTCAAGGAATTGACCCAGTTTATTTAACTGTGCCAGAAGTATTGAGTTTCTTGCAGCATCTATTAGATGACAACAAGGCGGCCTCCACTTTAAAAGTTTAAGTTTCTGCCATGTCTGCTTATCACGACCTGGTTGCTGGGTGCTTTCCTGGGGTCTCATAACCTTGTTAGTAGTTTTCTGAAGGGAGCAAAGTGTTTAAAGCCTGTTCGTTCTACTCCATTACCTGTGTGGGACTTACTGCTTGTACTAGAGTTCCTTTGTACACCACCATTTGAACCGTTGGCTGTTGCGGATATTAAGTGGTTGTCCTTAAAAGTGTATTTTTTGTTAGCCGTTGCTTCCACTAAAAGTGTTGCGTCATCCACTTTGCACTGCCTCTGGCGGTTAGGAGGAATGAAACAAAATGCTAGTTACGTATGTAACTGGTTCTGTGAATTCTGGATGACCTCCAGAGCTCCTTGTCACTGGACACCTGGGCACCGAGCTGCTGTGGTTTATATCCTCGAGCCTCGGTCTGAGTCATGACGTGACTAAGATGTTATATTTTTCTCGATCTATCTGGCTGGCGCACCGATTATCCACTAGTGCTTTGCACCGTTCTGTGACAGAACCACAGTTACATATGTAGCTAGCGATTTGTAGTTAATACCAACATTCCCAGCAGAATGGTGTCTGAACTCCAAAGTCTGGGTGTCAGCCACCAAACTTGCAGATGGATCGAGGACTTTTTAACAGACCTTCCACAGTCAGTCAGACTGGGGTCCCATCACTCCTCAGTCCTGGCCCCAAGTAGGTATGTCTGCAGACTGAAGATCTCCAAAATGGGGTGGGAACTCCAATATGGGGCGGGGTCTCCATAAGCTTTTAAACTTTTATAAACTTTTGTCATTGGCTCTGGCTTCAGTCAATTGTCATTGACTTACATTTAAAAATAAAAGGTTGCAAATTAAACACTGTTTCAAAATAAAACTTTGTTAATAAAACTCTGTTTCTTAAACATAAAATTAACCATATGTTAAAGTATATATCAATATATCCATGCCTTTTAAAAAGATTATTTTTTAAATGCCTAAAGGCACATTACAATTTATTGCTGCATCTCTTCTGTTAGACTGCACAATTTTATTGGATAAATTAAAAGAAAAAAAATCATATATACAAGAGATATTGTTTAAATCCATTAACACTACATTGGAGAAGTGTAATGATTCCATGTATGTACACTTCAATATACATTTAAAGTAAAATCAAATATACATATATTTGTGCAGTTGTTCATTTCTCTTCATGGCTGTAATGTAAAGAATTTTTTATTTATTTTTTAAGACAAGAATGCATTTACACTTACACTTTTGTTACACACAACATGTTTTATTGTTCTCAAGGCTTCAGCTTATGTTATTCAAAATCCTGTAAAAAAAAGAAAAAAAGTCAGGTTTAACTGATCACATTATGATCATAAAAGCTTAAAAATAATTTATATAAGTCCAGTACTTTAATCAATATGATTCAACAAGAACAGATGGAAATACTCCTTTCAATATAAATCATGACAAAGCAGTCCTCATAAAGCTGACATTTTCCCATTACAGATTTGCGCAAAACTTTAGCATTTTTTCCAAATGTTGACAAATAACTATTGCGAAATGACGGCGTTTCCATTAACCAATGTTATGCGACTAAAACGTCATTTTTTCCTCTCGTGATAAGTCATTCCAAAAATCATGGCAACAGACGTTGGTAGGTTTATGTATATCTCAGCCACTGCACTGCCCATTATTAATAATCAAAGGAGACGTACATGTGTGCTATACAATCATTAATGGCAAAGAAAGACCCTTATACTTGAGAGTGGGACGTATGTGGTGTTTCTGGGTGTTTCTCACTCATATCTGCTTTGAGGTCTTGATTGTGGCATTTCTTTGAGGTTTAGAATCCAGTATTCCTGTAATTATTTTGTCTTTTATGAATTTAATAAAGAACTCTGTCTCGTATTCTGTATAAACATACCGTGTCGTCTACGTCAGGTAAATGCGCAAAAACTGTTTCCATTGCATTTTTGTGAAATATTTATTTTTCAAATTGCCTGAACAACTACCTCATGCGAGTGTTAAAACTTTTTTGCAATAAATGGGAGTTTTTGCGAAATTGACATGAGCGTATTTTCAATTCGCAATTTGCGCAATATGAAGGGTAATGGAAACGCGGCTACTGATGACATGATGGTGAGTACATCAGTATGGAATTGTAACAGCTGCGCCCATTTAATCGTGTTTCTCAGTTCGGTAACACTTTATTTGAAGGGGTGTGCATAAGACTGACATGACACTGTCATAAACATGACATAACACCTGTCATGAACATGAATGAGTCTTTATGAATGTTTATGACTGTTGTCATTAAGTGTCATTCGGTAAATTATGACACTTTTAATGCAAAGTTGACATTGTTTAAAATGTCTTTGTTATGACAACTTGACATTAACCAAGAAATCATAACCTAATTATCAAACTTAAAGCATTTCACAGTGTAATAACCCTTAATGACATCTTTATAACTAGTACAATGTGTTCCACTTTACTTGAGGACAAGTAATATTCATGACACAGTTATAATGGTGTCATGACGGCCAAAGTTGTGACAGGTTGACAGATTATGATTTCTTGGTTAATGTCAAGTTGTCATAACAAAGACATTTCTGTCTTTGTTAATGTCAAGTTGTCATAATCAAGACATTTTTGTCTTGGGTAATGTCAAGTTGTCATAACAAAGACATTTTAAACAATGTCAACTTTGCATTAAAAGTGTCATAATTTACCGAATGACACTTAATGACAACAGTCATAAACATTCATAAAGACTCCTTCATGTTCATGACAGGTGTTATGTCATGTTTATGACAGTGTCATGTCAGTCTTATGCACACCCCTTCAAATAAAGTGTTACCCTCAGTTCTTGCCTGGAATCTCTTGACTGGCTTGTGATGTTTCTGTGGAAATGTGCAAGACAAAATATTGAAAAAATGTGGTCTGTTGTGACTTCATAGCAGGTCTTTTAAGGGTATGTCTGTAAAAGAAGAACAGCAAACTTATTTCTGGTCAATCGTAATCAGTGTTGGGAGTAACGCGTTACAAAAGTAATGCATTACAGTAACATATTACTTTTTGCTGTAACGCAGTAGTGTAAGGCATTACTAATCAATTTTCAGTAATATTTTACTCGGTACATGTTCAGTAAGGCTTGCGTTACAACAGACTTTTAGTTTTAATTGTAAAACAAACCAAAAAAAACAGCAAGACCACGAGACATTAACGAATGATAAATGCAAGTAGGCTAAATTTCCTGTTCGTGGTCAGTGAATAGCCGCGTGTGGTGTCCAAGTCTGTAAATAAAGACTAAATGGCGGCGTAGGATATATTTGTATAGCGATTAATTTTTTACAGGAGTGCCGTGAGGTATGATTTCGGCCTCTGTACTCGCGCTGGCCAGTGGAAAAGCGGCTAATGGTGAAGATGGCATGAAGAAGAAAATAAATCGCGAGATGGACGTTAGGCTATTCGTTCCGTGTTATCTTTCTAAACAGTTAGGCTATGTTTATGTGGTATTTTTCATGTTTTCATCACGCAATCATGTTTTTGATGCGGTGGTGACGCGTTCCGGGCGGCGGCGCTGCCGATAACGCACCTAAAAGCTGTCACAAAGAACCGGCAAAAGCAATGATTATGAATATGTCAAATATAGCAAGGAGACATTTTAATTGTTTATTAATAAAGTCAAGATGAAGTTGACGATGCTGACTCGCGATCTTCGCAGTAGGCTAGTGAATGCACCAGAGAGAAATGCACATTTCATTTCAGAAGCAGAGAGCAGTCTGTTTTCTTTCGTTTTGAATTGTTCTGTTTACAAGTAGACATTTCAATATAGATATATTTTTCAGGTCCGTGAATAGGCTACCTTATACGCTGAGTTTCGGTTCATTTAGGCTATGAGACGCGTTCCAGTTCACGCGCCGGCGCCTCCTTGATTATCTATAATTGTCTGCTATATTTACTTCTTATTTATTAAATCCAGGCAATTGGTTGATGAAACATTGATTAAAATTAAGATACAATTAATACAAAACGAAATTCACTTTCGAAGAAAGGCTTTGTGTCTTCTTCGGTGTAAGGTCTCTGTGAAAGTTTTAAAGCAGTCTTTTAGTGCCGCTTCAGAGCGGTCGCGTCCGTAACGGTGAACTGTCACGTCTGTAACATTGTTTTTTCCTCATAAATGCGAACACGAAAAATAAAATAAAATAAAATGAATGTTTTATGTTCTGTGGAGAGCCAACCCTTCTTCATCCGATTTGCGCAGTGTAATTCACAGAATTACCCCCAAAAAAAATCGTTGCCTCCTAAAAGTTAAAGATTTTTTTTTGTCACGCATGATCTGTCTATTTCCCTAATATTAAATATAAAACGCATGTGTAGACTGATATTTTTCTAATGTCTGGACTCCTTTCAGGGAGGAGCCTATGGATAAACAGACGTTTCAATATTTTGGTATTAATGGTATTAATGGTAATTAATGGTATTGGTATTAATTTTCTGAGTGTCTTAAACAACATTTTTCAAGTTTTGACTGCAAATGTCATAACCAGCTATGGACATGAGTCATGTCCATAGCTGGAATTCCCAAATGTTAAATAATTTATCCTCAAGTTTTGATACGTATTTTATAATGTTAAGTTAACTTCAAATAATACTAATAGTAATTTAAAGATGGTAGCATTGGATCTGGACGGTATGGATAACGCTGAGTTGGAAGGGGTGTGTCGCGATTCTGCAGGTTAGTGGATCTGAGTGTCGCGATTTCGGTTTCATATCGCATATCGTTACAGCCCTAGAATGTTAAGTTCTACTTCTGTATAGTTATTTTGGTGAAAGTAACTCAAAAGTAATACAGGAGTAATGTAACGCATTACAATTCTGAGACAGTAATATTGTAAGGTAATGAATTACTTTTAAATAACAGTAACAAGTAATATATAATGTATTCCAGTTTGGAAGTAACTTGCACAACACTGATCGTAATCTTATGAACTATAAATATATATTTGCATTTCTTAACACTCACCCAACCAGTTGTTTTCATTAGTAGTAAGCCTACCTGAATAAATGTATCCAAGAGAAAAGGTCAGAAAAAGGAGAAAAAAAAATTAGACGTGTTTAACAGCCAAAGGTATTTATACATTTACCAATGACAACTTGTTCATGCTTGTCACAACTTGTTTCAATGCAATGTGCTTAACGTCCAGACACTTCATAATCTTTTTCATCCTTGATGGAGTTTCTGTAGTGGATTATGTTTCTGATCATGAAAATCTGGGAACTTGGCTTCACCATGTTCAAGAAGTAATTATATTTTTTCCATTTGTGAGAAAAACTGCTCAACCACTTGACTGTTGGTACGGCCAGCATGTTCAGGAACAAGCTCAATCTTCCTTAGCACATCTTTCTCATCCTTGGGTATTTCCCTCATGCAATTTATCATAGAGCACATAATGTTCAGATGATCCTATTCAGGGATGCCCATTTACATCAGGAGCTTCCTTTGCCTATAGTAACCACGGAAGACTAACTGTGACCCTCCCTTCTTTAGCACGCTGGATGTTTTAAGCAGTAGGGTTTAGTAATCTTCCCCCATGAGAAGAAAAGGGTAGTTTTGTGGGAAATCTTGCATGAGTAGCAAGTCCTCGGGCAAAGTTATAAATGACTGTTTGGAAAATGTGCTGCCATGACATCAACGCCTTTCTGCTCTCAAGTCCACATGAACACATTATTGTAGCCCAACCACCTAAGAATACAAAATGTCTTTAGTAACGCACAATACAACTCATAATTTCACAAATGATAAGTATGTAACCTTACTGTTAAAAACGATTAAAGCAGCAAGACCTGGGCTCCAGCAATTGATGTTGAGTTGGCTGGATTTTCTCTGGTATTTCTACAAAAAAATAATTTATCACGGTGCCTCCAAAAATGTAGCCTGAGCTATACACAAAGGGGAAAAAATTTTTTTGTGTAAACAAATATCCTTGGTTACATAAAACACTACTTCACTGTTTGTTATAGGCTTATGGGTTGTTTTCTTCCTACAACAACACTGTAGTCAAATGAACATATAGAATGAAACAAATACAAAATTAGTAACAAATAGTGACTTATTTTATTTTACACAAAACAAAAAAAAACTTAAACGAAAAAAAAATATATATATATCCTTTTTTTATAGAATAAATAAAATGAAACCACCCTTCTTTTTTTTATGGTGTCAGTAAATTATAGAACGAACACAGAGCAAGGGGAAACAAACAGTCTCAGGTGGATAATACCAGTTATTAATAGTTGTATACCTGTATGAATTCAAAACTTTAACTTAAATCACATATTCATCCTATACATTGCTTAAATGTTCATAAACCCAGCGCTTGGATTTCGTTGGGGCCCAAATTCGGTGGTGCACATAAGGACAGTCACAAACGGATGACACAGTTTTCCATGTACACAGTCAACCTGGTTACTCACTCAGTTACTCCACTCTGTTACAGCGAAACTCTCCAACTGACACAGCGAAGTGGTTACGTGAAGCTTTGTCCTCGTCTCCTTTACACGAACAGGAAAAACTGTCCAACGGCCAACGCTGAAATAAAGTGATGCGTCACACCACAGAAAATGGCCGACGAATCAAACACACAAAAACGAGCGTTCTTCTCTCCTTTACACGTTGAAATGTCTATTGGTATTTTCAGCATACAACCGCCTGAAAATACTCCGATGCTGTTTGACTCTTCTTGGTCCTTCAATCCAAAGAAATAATAGAGAAACACTATAGTCCTTTCAAGCGAAACAGAAAATGACGGCTGCTTCAATGATCAGCACAGACTTAACGCATTTAGACTCTAAACACACGCAGAAAACATTCCCGATGTCACAATATATATATTAATATATCTAAATGTGACCTAGGACACCAACACTGTTGATAGATATCGTTTAACAGCCTCTCGTTCCGTTTTCCGTCTTCCTTCCCAAAGAAAAAAAACCCCGCTCCTCTCGTCCGTGCTCCAATTCCCCCCCTCTCATTGGCTGATAGTCCACACCCAACTCAATGGAACAACTCATTGGTTAGCATTCAAAATACGTCAGAATACAATTTTATAATTGTCTTATACAAATAAAATAAATAAAAATTACAATAAATTGAAATCAATGTGTACAAATATTCACAGTGTTACAAGTATAATTAATATTAATTAGTAATAATAGTAATATTTACCTGAGGCACACCACACTTTGGCAAATATTTGTCATAGCCAATACGATTCACAAGTTGCAGAATGGGATCCATTTTAGACCCTGATGAGTCCAAGCCACAAGACTTGCACAGTTTTTTCACCTCTTCCAACTATCAAACAGCAAAAACACAAATATTAAAAATGTGCTTTCATTCAAAGACTAAGAATACATTGATTTTTCCACATTGGCCTTCTCAGATGTTAGTGTTTTGTGTACCTTCTCCCACTCGGTGTTGTAGACCACATTTGAGTTCCTGGTTGCCCATTTATTGTAGTCAGGCTTTACAACAAATGAGTATGTTTCCTGATCTCTATGTATACAGGTAAAAGACAATAACATCATTACTTTTTATGACTGCATTAGGCTAGTGAATCCCTGAAGCACAAAAATTAGACATTCCTATTGTACGAAATCATGTTAAGTAATTTATGCCTTAACGGCGTGGAGAGGTTTTTTGTTTTGCTCCATCCTCTGCGCTTCTGCATTCATCAATGCGTCATGCATGTCAGTCACTCTTCAGCCAAAATTTGACTTGCATACGGCCGTTACTGGAAGCTAGTGATTACAGTTTATAAAGTATTTAGCTTCAGAAGGACTTTATTAACCTCCTGGAGCCGTATGGATTATATTTATGATGGAAGGATGTGCTTTTTTGGGCTTCAAATTCTATGGTACCATTCACTCACATTAAGAAAGTTACATTAGTTGAAGTTAAACATCTGGAAAGAGCAAGGATATATATATATATATATCGTCCCCTTGGAATTATAAGGTTCTATCTGCGTTCTGAGCAGTTTTGAGATATTGAGCTTCAAAGTTTTTGCATTACATATAGGAAAATGTGTATGGGGAACAAGTTTCTTTCAAATATAAAAATAACAGGGACCCTAAATGTACAAAACACATCACATAATGTAAAGAAGTTGTCACAGAATAAGAATATGTGAATAACTCAATTTTGACAAAAATGTCAGATAGAACCTTATAATTCCAAGGGGACGATATATATATATATATATATATATATATAATTTTTTGTTTGTTTTGTTTTTTAACTGATTTCATTTGGCTGAAAGAAGAAAGTCATATACACCTGGATGGCTTGAGGGTGAGTAAATAATGGGCTAATTAAAGTTTTATGCGTGAACTATCCATTTAAGGTTATCTGTTCGCTAACTCACTGCAAAAAGGGTTGGGCGAACTGCCGGTTTGTATTCTCCGTACGTCTGTACAGAGAACCTGTAAGAGCAACAAGTTATTGGTCTCATTAGCTGACTTTTGCAAGGTAAAAACCTATCTTCCGTCAATGCCTTTCCCACAGGGTGGTGGAGGCTATCGTAATATAACACGAATATAGTCTGCTTCATCAGCATACTGTCAATACGTGAGTTATCTATATCCCATAGAGAGATACCGAATGAATGTTAGAAAGAGAACTTTAGGTTATTAACATAACCCTGGTTTTCTAATAATGTAACGGTCACCAGCTGGAGTGCCCTTGAGAGACACCAGACGTTCATGTTTCACTCACAAACTACATTTCCCATAACTCACTGCCCGGACTCATCAGCACTCATCTCATTCACCTGTTTCTCATTATCTTGTTTAGTTCACACCATAAATACCTGGTGTTCACATTCACTGATTGTGAAGTCTTGTTGTACTGTGTGTCTGCATTTCTGAGCGGTTTCCCGTGTTTGTTTTCTGTTTTTTTTCTTTGGATTGTTCTTGGACTCTGATTATTGCTGCTTGCCCTGACCTCTGCCTGTTTCTTGGATTCCCTCTGTGTATTCTCCATTGTCCTGTCTGCTGATTCTTGACCCTGGCTATACGACTATTCTTGAATAAAGCTGCATTTGGATCTTCATCTTCATGTCTCGGAGCAGTTCATGACAGAAGACTTCGCCACTTCAGATCCAGCAGCCGAGAAAGAACCGAGATCCACCATGGACCCACTAATCAGTCTCTTCCGCCTCAGCCAAGGTAACCGATCTATAGAGGAATATGTTGAAGAATTTTGTGAACTCTGCCATGGGGTAGATTTGGACGATGCAGTCTTAAAGGATGGTTTCCGATATGGGCTTAAGGACATGTTAAGTTATCTCATGCCTGACAACACCCCTCAATGGACTTTATGTCAATATATTGAATTTGCCCTGAGGATAAGCGGCTCATCCTTTTCTGTGGGCCCTGTGGATAAGGGTTCCCATGAACTTATAACACCCGTTGAACCAGAGTTCTGCTACACTTCAACTGATTCCCCGGACTCTCATTACGTCTTAGCAGAATTCCCCGAGCTCTCTACTGCTGAGGGGGCGTTTCCGGAGACCATTCACGTCACGTCTCCCGATCCAGAGCCTGCACTTTATGCCAGTCCAGCTGAGCCTGCACTTCACGCCAGACCAGCCGAGCCTGAGAGCGTCATATCCGCCGGGCCAGAGCCGGTCTTCGAGCAAGAGCCAGAGCCGGTCTTCGAGCAAGAGCCAGAGCCGGTCTTCGAGCAAGAGCCAGAGCCGGTCTTCGAGCAAGAGCCAGAGCCGGTCTTCGAGCAAGAGCCAGAGCCGGTCTTCGAGCAAGAGCCAGAGCCGGTCTTCGAGCAAGAGCCAGAGCCGGTCTTCGAGCAAGAGCCAGAGCCGGTCTTCGAGCAAGAGCCAGAGCCGGTCTTCGAGCAAGAGCCAGAGCCGGTCTTCGAGCAAGAGCCAGAGCCGGTCTTCGAGCAAGAGCCAGAGCCGGTCTTCGAGCCAGAGCCGGTCTTCGAGCAAGAGCCTGCTCACGTCCCGTCTGCCCAGCCAGAGCCTGAGTTCCTTCACGTCGGCTCCGCCGAACCTGAGTTCCTTCACATCATGCACTCCGAGCCAGAGACTGTTCACGTCACGTTCGCCGAGCCAGTGTACCCAGACAAGATGGCCACCGCCGAACCAGTATCTCCTGAGCCGGTGTCTGCTGTTCCCGAGCCAGTGTCTACGGGCAAGATGGCCGCCTCCGAGCCAGTGTCCACGGGCAAGATGGCCGCCTCCGAGCCAGTGTCTACGGGCAAGATGGCCGCCGTCACAGAGTCTGTTCCTGTTCCTGAACCGGTGTCTGTTCCTGTTCCTGAACCGGTGTCTGTTCCTGTTCCGGAGCCGGTGTCTGTTCCTGTGCCGGAGCCGGTGTCTGTTCCTGTGTCTGTTTCTGAGCAGGTATCAGTTCCTAGTCCTGAGCCAAGGTCTGTTCCAGAGCAACTGATGACTGTTCCTGGGTGGATGCCTGCCCCTGTTCCGTGGCCGCCCAAAGGGAGGTCTCCGCCATGGCCGCCCGAGGGGTCTTCACCGCCGTGGCCGCCCGAAGGGTCTTCACCGCCAAGACCGCCCGAAGGGTCTTCACCGCCATGGTCGCCCGAGGGGTCCTCGCCTATGTAACAGTCACCAGCTGGAGTGCCCTTGAGAGACACCAGAGGGCACTCCACACCAAACGTTCATATTTCACTCACGAACTACATTTCCCATAACTCACTGCCCGGACTCATCAGCACTCATCTCATTCACCTGTTTCTCATTATCTTGTTTAGTTCACACCATAAATACCTGGTGTTCACATTCACTGATTGCGAACATTTCTGAGCGTTTTCTGTTTTTTTTCTGCAGTGTTTGTTTTCTGTTTTTTGACTTTGGATTGTTCTTGGACTCTGATTATTGCTGCCTGCCCTGACCTCTACCTGTTTCTTGGATTCCCTCTGTGTATTCTCCATTGTCCTGTCTGCTGATTCTTGACCCTGCCTATACGACTATTCTTGAATAAAGCTGCATTTGGATCTTCATGTCTTGGAGCAGTTCATGACAAATAACATGAAGTGAGGTATCTCACAACATTGCCTTCCTTGCCTGTCCCGCACGGAGCAGAGATATTCGGAGAATAACAAAATGCTGTGTTTATATATATATATATATATATATTAGAGGTCTACACAGATACCCGGAACATATCCAAGATCATTTAACCTGTAGAAATCCCTTTAAAAGCATACATGTAACGTAGTTTAAATATGCTTAGTTAAATTCATGCATAAATTGGGAAAACTCACCATTGGCGTTAAATTGCGGGCGGAGCTACGTCATTAGCAGCAGAGTCACAGATCTCTCGCTGCTGGTGAGTCGCATCAATTATTGCTCCATCTTAGGTTGTTTTGAAGCACAAGTTTCAACTTTAATTACACAGAAGTTTACTCCTTTAGTCTGTCAGTCAAGTAAAACACATGATATTTGCGATGATAAAATGGAGAGTATGAGTGTTAACCTGCTTTGACTGTACTCTTTCTGTACATTTGACAGGATGTAAGGTGGCTCTTAGCCAGGGTCGGTTTACTTGGCGCCATGACCAAGTACTGCGATGTTTGGCTTTAGCATTGGAAGGCAAGCGTAGTATCACCAATAAGTTGCCGCCTGTTCTAGCAAAGCATTACACGCAGAAGACCATATTCCTCCGCCCAGGCGAGCAACCACCAAGAAAAGGTGTTAACACCAATTCTCGCCCAGGACAACTGGAAGCTGCTAGGGACTGGAAGATGCTGGCTGATCTTGATCAACGGCTTATTTTTCCACCTGAGATTGCCACCACTAACCTACGACCAGACATTGTTTTGTGGTCTGGATCAGCTCGCATTGTTCAACTGATAAGAGTTAACAGTGCCATGGGAGGATGCAGTAGATGAGGCATATGAGAGGAAGAAACTGCGGTATGCTCATCTGGCCACTGAAGCAGAACAGCGAGGATGGAGAGTCCAGGTTTATCCAGTGGAAGTGGGTTGTCGAGGTTTTGTGGCACACTCTACAACCCGGTTCCTCAGAGACGTCGGATTCGGCGGCCAAGAGTTGCGTCGCACAGTAAATAACTTATCTGAAGCAGCAGAAAGGAGCAGCAACTGGCTGTGGTTGAGACGGAAAGATTCTAGCTGGCTGTGTACAGGCCGTCACACTATGGTTTCGTAGAATTCTTGAAAAATTGAAGTCTGTTGGTTTATTTGTATACGTTCCTGTGGATATTGTGTGAATGAAGGGTGGTTGGGCAGATATTGTGTTTAGCGGTAGGTGGTATGC
The DNA here is from genome assembly GCA_031834385.1 of Semotilus atromaculatus. Classification (NCBI taxonomy): domain Eukaryota; kingdom Metazoa; phylum Chordata; class Actinopteri; order Cypriniformes; family Leuciscidae; genus Semotilus; species Semotilus atromaculatus. Next base: position 10,555,773 of record JAULUF010000044.1, on the reverse strand, counting down.
CATACGGAACCGTTGCCACTGAAACTGCTTTATAATGCACCAGTGGGGTTCGACAGCCTTAGTCAAACGGGTTGGCGCGTATGGTTGTGTTGCGGAGAGATCGTGAGATTGTGGTTAGGTCTCGGCAGCAGGAGGGATGTAGAGGTCAGTAAGCTGGGCTGAGTTGAGTGGGGGACGGAGGGGGGTGACTCTGGGACGCCAGAGTCACTGTCGAGCGCTCTTGAGGTGTCGTGGGCTAGTCGACGAAACACTGAGGACGGAAGGTGCCCACTTGAAGACCCTAGAGATGTCCCCTACTCCGCTCAATCCAGACGGTTGTCGTGCTGGTCCTGTAGTTGTAGTCGTCGTGTGTGCTGACGCGCGCCAAGTACACTGCAGCCGTTAATGCCGGACAGAAGGGGAGTCGCACCACCACATGGAAAGAAGCGTAAATGGATGGAGAAGCATAGTACTGTAAAGCTACGTCTTTTTTTTTTTTTGCTTATCTTGGCGAAAGCCGAGTACAAATCAGCACGAAGTTTTAACATCTACTCTCGTGTAATGGAAATCATTTCCAGCTTTTGGTCGTGTTTGTCCCAGGTATGTCTTTATTCGGTTTTGTCATGTTCTGGTTAAGATTTGTTAGGCGAACCGATTATTAGCTTTAGCATATGGATTGTATGCTCGCATATGCCGAACTATGCATTGCATCATTCTAGAGCATCATTCACCTTTCTGCATTTCACTTATACAAAAATATCTAAAATGATGGCTACTTAAGTTCATAGTTTCTCTGTATTAATGTGAATTGATGAGAAATGAGAACAGATCACTGCTGCCTTCTGAGCAATGTTGATGAACTGTAGCTTTTGGTCGTATTTGTCCCAGTTTTGTCTGTCCCAGGCCCAGTAAACAGGAAATCTTGAGTGATCATCCACCTGCTCTCAGCATGATTCTTTCCACACAAACACACACAGTCACATACATGTGAATCAAACGTGGGACAATGGCCTTCATCACAGTATGCTAATGGCTGAAGCAAGGGATTCATCAAAAAGCTAATTAAAGACTGTTGGGACATTCCAGGCACACGATGGTTGTCTGGAGAGACAGAGCGATTTACAGCTCAATAACACATCTGTACCTGCTACACAGGTCACACATGCATTCCACTACATACTATTGATCTGCTAGTATTTTGTAACATGTAACCATGCCATGTTTGGTCTCATCTGACAGCTAATTACCTGGAATGAATTGACCCTTCGCAAACACCCGCCCCCCTTAGTTACTGTCGCTATGTCCGACAAGCTACGCCGCTCTCATGTTCTCACGCAGTGAAAAATACATCGCGGAGCAGAGAGGAGACTGACAACACGCTGACAGACAGGACAGACCAGGTTACTTTTCGGTTACTTTTGATATTAAACATATTAAACAAAGTCTCACCTTTCAAATTTGGTCATTTTTTTAAAGAAATTTAAACAATAAATACCGTTTTGTGGCTCTTTAATGTGTCGTGACAGATCGCTGTAGAGCATCAGTTAAAGCTGCTCGTGATCCGATCATCTCTACCTTCTAGTTCATTTATAGCATCAAATAAACATGAATGAACATAAGAAGGAATATTGTTTTAACCGCGGAAAGGCGTCAGTACACTCCGTTTTTCAAGTTCAAATCCTCCAATGTTAATCTACTATCTCTCCTGACTGCTTTGTCGGACAAAATGGCGGATGGCGAAGTATGATTGGTCAGATTACCTGTCAATCAAGCTCCACGTGAATGGTCAATTGTGGTGAACATAGAGATATTAAAGTATCCTAATGTACAATCTAGGTTCAATCTACTGCTTAAACAAGCATTGAGGAGAATATGTTAATGTACGTCTCTTGATGACCACCCATTTACCTTATAGTTTGGTCAGTTGGTTTTTGTGTTGGTATTCCTATAATGTTTAACAATGCTTTGCTCAGGGTATAAGTAGGAAAGGTAACTGTTGATCCGGGAGAAAGGCTTTAACTCTGCCACCTGTACGGCCTCTTCTGCACAGCAGTGCATTATTTGTTACAGCTGAGGTCTTCTATACAGTATGCTGTTCCATTCTACTGTCTGTATATTTAAACATGCAACTTAATAAATAACTTTGCCTGCTTTAAAGTCTCTTAGAACCTTTCCTTTTACCACTGATAATGTTGAAACTTAAAGTGATTATCATTTCTGTGATCTAAACATTCAGGTTAAATCCTACGTTTTCCTATCAGTTCTAAGACAGACTTTTCCCTTTAAAGAATAAGAGTTTAGAGAATAACAACTTTAATGGAGTCAGATTTTTTATATTGGTGTCAGATAAATTAATTATGTACTTCATCTGCTTTTTGTTCCAATTATTGGTTCAAAAAGGCAGCGTAACCTTCCAGCCATGCAAACCTGACCCACCTTGATGTACATTAGTAACCTAAAGTTATCAGCATATCTTAATTTATTGGTTCAATATTTCTCCCATACATTAATGATAGTGTAAAAGTTGTTTAAAAAAGTTGTTTTTTTAAGTTATGGTTTGAAGCCACTTTTGATTTTCATCAATGATTGATTATTGTGCAGTGCTCTGACCTATTAAAGACTTAAGACTTTAAATCATTTGTTATTTTGTGTGTTATTATTGTCATTGAATTGTTTTGGCAATGTGCTATGGAAATGCATCGATCAAAGTCCAAATATTACTTCCTTAAACGTCAACGTCCACGTCACAATGTGAAATATTAGCATAATGCTTGCCCAAAGGCATAAGCAAAGAAAGAAGGCAAGGTTTCAGTGAATTGAAGTATAGTCATCATGTTGTGGAGACGCTGTGTTTGGATGCGGAAGCAACAGAGGTTAAGATTTATTTATAAAGTTGTTCCTGAGCAATTTTACAGAGGACCGCTTCCTGAACCAAGGAGAGTACAAAGCTGACTATACAAAGACTACTTACCAATGTCAAATGTTCTGCTCAAGTTGTGCTTGCGATCGATAGAATCCGACTCAGCTTGAATTGATACGGTAAATCCAACATTATTAACTGAGGGGCTTTGTAGAAATCAGCACGTTTCAGACAGACTGGGAATATAGAGTGCAATATTGTACAGTATGTGAAAAATGTTTTGTTTTTTCCCATTCAGTAAAGCATGTTATCTATTCTATAACACCCAATAATCAATATAATTAACTTTAAAATAGCATCATATGACTCCATTAAGTAACCAACTTTTACCGCATTATAAAATTAAGAGTGGGTATGAAAAAAAAAAGTAATGAGTTTGTGGATTGAAATTCAGGTTTCTTTCAGCTATAAATCTGTAGTGCACTGTTGTAGACATGCAAATAATATTGCATGTCATTCTTTATGATTTGTTTTTTTCATAGTGACTTTTAATTTTATAATGCGTATAGCTCAAAATTTTGGGACATGAAACCAGTGTCATTCTTGACCAGTTAGATTTGTGAATTTTTTTCACATCAAAGCTCTTGCCCATCAACTCCTAGGTGAGTCCGCTAGTCAGGAATGTGAAAAATATATATTCTTCATAGTTATTCTTGTCCATAAAATTTCCCCCTTTAATTATTGCTGTTACTTGTGTTATTACTATAGTAATTATGCATGTGTTAAAGTGATTTTAATTTCTAAACCATTTTGTTACTTTAAATGGCACAATATGGAAATTTTCGTCGCTAGAGGTCACCTATTCAAAACAAAAACGTAGCTTGATGCCGTGATTTCGAGAAAAGTTGAAAGTTGTTATGATGCTACTGTGCGTTTGCTACTATGCAGCTACTATGAGACACTTGTGAGCTACACTGCGATATTAGGCATGGTAAATCAAGACACCGAGATTTAAACATTAAGACTAACTTGTGCTGAGCTATATAACAATGATTTGTTTTCTGTCGATGAATGTATCCAAACATTTGCTCACCTGTCTAATAAAACACATAATATTTTAAAGCGTCTTAGGTGTTTCCATAGTTTCTACAAAATAAAACCGGAAATAGAGGGTAACGCGGGTATGAGGTAATTAATAGGCGACACAATGACAAGGTCTGTGTCCTGGTTAAAACTGCTTATTTCTCTGGATTTAAACATTCTTGGAAATATTTAGGATAATGTAAGTCAACAAAATATATAACATTGTTCTAGTGGTTTTTGGATATTTTAATAAAAAAAATCTTACATGTTGTGCCTTTAAGCAGTATAGCAATTTAAACTAAACTTTTAAACAAACTTTTGAAGACCGTTAGCTGCAGGGATGCATTCATACAAATGCACCCCTCAAGGCCAGAATGGTGAATTTCAAGTTTGATTGTAAAGAATGGCTCGAATTAAGTACTCATGGTGAAATTTTTCTTTTAATAAGAAGTCACTCATTTGGTCACTTTTCAGTGGTTTCAGTGAACCCATTAACCATTCTATACTATAATACAAGTATATACAGGTCCTTCTCAAAAAATTTGCATATTGTGATAAAGTTCATTATTTTCCATAATGTAATGATAAAAATTAAACTTTCAAATATTTTAGATTCATTGCACACCAACTGAAATATTTCAGGTCTTTTATTGTTTTAATACTGATGATTTTGGCATACAGCTCATGAAAACACAAAATTCCTGTCTCAATAAATTAGCATATCATGAAAAGGTTCTCTAAACGAGCTATTAACCTAATCATCTGAATCAACTAATTAACTCTAAACACCTGCAAAAGGTCTGAGGCTTTTAAAAACTCCCAGCCTGTTTCATTACTCAAAACCGCAATCATGGGTAAGACTGCCGACCTGACTGCTGTCAGAAGGCCATCATTGACACCCTCAAGCAAGAGGGTAAGACAGAAAGAAATTTCTGAACAAATAGGCTGTTCCCAGAGTGCTGTATCAAGGCACCTCAATGGGAAGTCTGTGGGAAGGAAAACGTGTGGCAAAAAACGCTGCACAACGAGAAGAGGTGACCGGACCCTGAGGAAGATTGTGGAGAAGGACCGATTCCAGACCTTGGGGGACCTGCGGAAGCAGTGGACTGAGTCTAGAGTAGAAACATCCAGAGCCACCGTGCACAGGCGTGTGCAGGAAATGGGCTACAGGTGCCGCATTCCCCAGGTCAAGCCACTTTTGAACCAGAAACAGCGGCAGAAGCACCTGACCTGGGCTACAAAGAAGCAGCACTGGACTGTTGCTCAGTGGTCCAAAGTACTTTTTTCGGATGAAAGCAAATTTTGCATGTCACTCGGAAATCAAGGTGCCAGAGTCTGGAGGAAGACTGGGGAGAAGGAAATGCCCAAATGCCTGAAGTCCAGTGCTGCTTCTCTGTAGCCCAGGTCAGGCGCTTCTGCCGCTGTTTCTGGTTCAAAAGTGGCTTGACCTGGGGAATGCGGCACCTGTAGCCCATTTCCTGCACACGCCTGTGCACGGTGGCTCTGGATGTTTCTACTCCAGACTCAGTCCACTGCTTCCGCAGGTCCCCCAAGGTCTGGAATCGGTCCTTCTCCACAATCTTCCTCAGGGTCCGGTCACCTCTTCTCTTTGTGCAGCGTTTTTTGCCACACGTTTTCCTTCCCACAGACTTCCTACTGAGGTGCCTTGATACAGCACTCTGGGAACAGCCTATTTGTTCAGAAATTTCTTTCTGTGTCTTACCCTCTTGCTTGAGGGTGTCAATGATGGCCTTCTGGACAGCAGTCAGGTCGGCAGTCTTACCCATGATTGCGGTTTTGAGTAATGAAACAGGCTGGGAGTTTTTAAAAGCCTCAGGAATCTTTTGCAGGTGTTTAGAGTTAATTAGTTGATTCAGATGATTAGGTTAATAGCTCGTTTAGAGAACCTTTTCATGAAATGCTAATTTATTGAGACAGGAATTTTGGGTTTTCATGAGCTGTATGCCAAAATCATCAGTATTAAAACAATAAAAGACCTGAAATATTGCAGTTGGTGTGCAATGAATCTAAAATATATGAAAGTTTAATTATTATCATTACATTATGGAAAATAATGAACTTTATCACAATGTGCAAATTTTTTGAGAAGGACCTGTATGTATGTATGTATGTATATATATATATATATATATATATATATATATATATATATATATATATATATATATATATATATATATATATATATATATATATATATATTAGGGCTGTCAAAATAATTTTTTCTCCGATTAATTAATCGGAATTAACGCGTTAAAAAAAATAACGCAGATTAGGCCTAATCCATTCCGTATTGGCAGTTGACCCGGAGCCGTTCAAGCCACCATTTGACTGTAAAATGAAAGTGGGAGACGAGAACGCGCTGCCTGGATCATTGATTGGAACATTTACTAACAAACAGCCTGATATCATGAAATTTGTGTCAAGCAATAATTAAAAAACGTAGCTTACCAGAAATTGTACCATGTAAACATTGTAACATGTTGTCACTAAACCTAATAAAATTATGTATGCGATTAATTTAGATTAATTAATCACAGAGTATGTAATTAATTAGATTAAAAATTTTAATCGATTGACAGCCCTAATATATATATATATACACACTCACCGGCCACTTTATTAGGTACCCCATGCTAGTAACGGGTTGGACCCCCTTTTGCCTTCAGAACTGCCTCAATTCTTCGTGGCATAGATTCAACAAGGTGCTGGAAGCATTCCTCAGGGAGTTTGGTCCATATTGACATGATGGCATCACACAGTTGCCGCAGATTTGTCGGCTGGACATCCATGATGCGAATCTCCCGTTCCACCACATCCCAAAGATGCTCTATTGGATTGAGATCTGGTGACTGTGGAGGCCATTTGAGTACAGCGAACTCATTGTCATGTTCAAGAAACCAGTCTGAGATGATTCCAGCTTTATGACATGGCGCATTATCCTGCTGAAAGTAGCCATCAGAAGTTGGGTACATTGTGGTCATAAAGGGATGGACATGGTCAGCAACAATACTCAGGTAGGCTGTGGCGTTGCAACGATGCTCAATTGGTACCAAGGGGCCCAAAGAGTGCCAAGAAAATATTCCCCACACCATGACACCACCACCACCAGCCTGAACCGTTGATACAAGGCAGGATGGATCCATGCTTTCATGTTGTAGACGCCAAATTCTGACCCTACCATCCGAATGTCGCAGCAGAAATCGAGACTCATCAGACCAGGCAACGTTTTTCCAATCTTCTATTGTCCAATTTCGATGAGCTTGTGCAAATTGTAGCCTCAGTTTCCTGTTCTTAGCTGAAAGGAGTGGCACCCGGTGTGGTCTTCTGCTGCTGTAGCCCATCTGCCTCAAAGTTCGACGTACTGTGCGTTCAGAGATGCTCTTCTGCCCACCTTGGTTGTAACGGGTGATTATTTGAGTCACTGTTGCCCTTCTATCAGCTCGAACCAGTCTGGCCATTCTCCTCTGACCTCTGGCATCAACAAGGCATTTCCACCCACAGAACTGCCGCTCACTGGATGTTTTTTCTTTTTCGGACCATTCTCTGTAAACCCTAGAGATGGTTGTGCGTGAAAATCCCAGTAGATTAGCAGTTTCTGAAATACTCAGACCAGCCCTTCTGGCACCAACAATCATGCCACGTTCAAAGTCACTCAAATCACCTTTCTTCCCCATACTGATGCTCGGTTTGAACTGCAGGAGATTGTCTTGACCATGTCTACATGCCTAAATGCACTGAGTTGCCGCCATGTGATTGGCTGCTTAGAAATTAAGTGTTAACGAGCAGTTGGACAGGTGTACCTAATAAAGTGGCCGGTGAGTGTATATATATATATATATATATATATATATATATATATATGAACAATCATTCATTTTCATTCTGTAAATGACTGCATGATCTACTAGTGTATGTTTGGACATTTTCACATTTTGATTCACAAAAAATATAAAGTAAAACAAAAGCAATAATTCAGCACTTATTAATCATTGTGCTCTTATGGTCTTTTTTCTCCAATCATATTGACTTTCCATTTAATTTTGGGCAATGCTTCTTTCTGTGAATCTGTGCACTTCTGGAATGGCCGAATCTCTTGCCACATTGATGGCATTGATACGGCTTCTCTCCAGTGTGAATTCTCTCATGTCCTTGCCGGCCTCCTAACTGTTTGAAACTCTTTCCACAGTATGAACACTTGTAAGGTCTTTCTCCAGTGTGGATCCTTCGGTGCACTTTCAACAGAGGGGCTGTAGTAAAAGCTTTACCACAATCGGAGCACAAATACTCTTTCACACCAGTGTGTATTTTCTGATGGTCTTTAAAACGGTCCAGCCATGCAAACGTCTTTCCACAAACAGAACACAAGTAAGGCTTCTCTTTTGTGTGAACTTTCATGTGGCCCTTTAAATCTGAGTCCTGAAAAAACTTCTTATCACACTGATCACAATCAAATGGCTTTTCTCCAGAGTGAATGAGCTTATGAACTCTGAGACTGTTTGACCATTTGAAACTCTTTCCACACTGATCACATGTAAATGGCTTCTCTTCAGTGTGAATTCGCATGTGAGTAATAAGGTTGCTTTTACTTAAAAAAATCTTTTCACACTGAGGACATGTGAACGGCATCTCACCAGTATGACGTCTTGTGTGCATCCTAAAGCCTTTCTTACATTTCAAACTCTTCCCACATTGAAGGCATGTGAAAGGTTTCTCTCCAGTGTGAACTCTTATGTGATCCTTGAGGCTTTGTTTACGTGTGACGCTCTTTCCACATTGAGGGCAGGTAAAATACTTTTTGGCCTCTGCTCTTTGTTCTTTTACAGCATCATGAGGTTCCTGATTCTGATGTGTCTTCTCCGTTTCCTGTAATTCTTCAATTTTCTTGTGTACTTTCAAGTCTAAAATGAAAATATAAAACTGTCATGGATTTTTTTAGATGTAATTTTCAAATGTCACTTCTATTTGTAACTATTATTTTTAGCTTGTTTTATTTTGTTGCTTCTATAAATTTGTAATGGCCTATGATTCTAGTCAAAAAAATTGTTAAAGTCATTAAAGAATCAAGACCACCCACTTGGTTCCTCAGTATCTTCATCTTTTACTCTGCATGCTTCTGAAATTCTCGAATCGTCATTCTCCTCTTTAATAAACTCCATCTTTACAACGTCGTAGCTTATTGTGGTAAGGAGAACCAGATCTGGAAAAAAAAGTGATTAGGCTATAGATTACTCCATACTAGGGCTGCATACTAGGGTTATTCCCTAGTTCTCTCATGTCATTCACAAATATACTGTACTGGTGATAATATTTGAGAACTAATGATGTGCGATAACAGATTAATTCTCGATGTTGTACAATAAAAATGATTGAACATTAATGATACCTTCAAGACAATTATGTTGGTTCTGTTCTGATTACCCTAGAGGGGTTATCACTGCTCTCCCTGCTCTTTTCCATGCTAGGCTGCATGGATGGGCAGGGAGTTCTTGCCCAACAGAACTATACAAACTGTATGTTAATTGTAAATTATCTTGACGACAGTGGTCCAGACAGAAAAGTAAAGGAAATTCATTCTTTGAAATCGCTACAGACACGACACATAAAACCGTAAAGGATGACGAAGCTGTCGTTACTTGCAAATTCTGTGGAAAGATGCACAAAAGGGATAAATGAAAATGTTCAGGTTATGGGAAAACATGTAGGAAATGTGGAAAAGCCAATTATTTCACTGCTTTGTGAAAATTAAAACAAGTGCATTGGAAAGTTGTGAATAATGTAACGGACACAGAGAGTGAGTTGTATACATTTGGAGTATCACAACTGAGTCTGTGGACAAAGTCACAAAGGGATCTGGACGGACAGCCGAGTCAACTGTTTGCTGCTATGCTGCTCGGAAACAACCTGGTCAAATTCCAGTTGGATTGTGGGGCAACATGTAATATTATCCCCATAAATCTTGTGAATCAAGATGTTCAAATAGAGAAAACAAACCAGGTACTTGTGATGTACAACATAAGTACACTGAAACCAGAAGGCAAATGCCAGTTGAAATTGAGAAATGCACGTAGCAAAAAGCTGTACAGACTGTTAATGGTCGATGCACACCACAAATAATAATAATTTGTTACATTTATATAGTGCTTTTCTCTGCACTCAAAGAGCATTACATGGAAGGGGGAATCTCCTCCACCACCACCAATGTGCATCATCCACCTGGATAATATTGCGCCAGAACTCCCACCACACACAAGTTTACTGGTGGAGAGGAGACAGTGATGAAGCCAATCAGTATATATGGGGATGATTAGGAGGCCATGATGGACAGATACCACTGGGCAAATTTGACCAGGGTGCAGGAGTTACACCCCTACTCTTTTTTTTGAAAGACATGAGTTTTAATGACCACAGAGAGTCAGAACCTCGGTTTAACATCTCATCCGAAGGACGGTGCTTATTTCAGTATAGTTTCCCCATCACTTTACTGGGGCGTTAGGACCCACACAGACCACAGGGTGAGCAACTCACTAAAGGTGTTGATACACAAGCCAACTTTTTGAGCAATGTTGCTGGGCAATGTTGCCGACAACGGGCAACCAGATGAGACACAGGGCCCACGACTGATCTAAATTATCCAGATAGAAATGTATTGCCCATTTTCAATGGGAAAGTGCAGAAGCAACAATCGCACAGCAAGATTGCCCAGCAACATTGCTCAAAAAGTTGCCCTGTGTAACATCACCTTAAGACCTTCTCCAGCAGCAACTTAGTTTTCCCAGGAGGACTCCCAACCAGATACAAACCAAGCTCAACCCTGTTTAGCTTCAGAGGGCAACCAGTCTTGAGCTCCAGGGTGATATAGCTGTGGCAGCACTCTACAGTACCTACAGTCCAGGGCATGAAACTAATTAAAGTCCAGTCTGAGAATTTTTTTTAAATTTTTTTTACACAGGCCATTGTGATAAAGACAGAGACAACACAGTCGGACAATGGAACAAATTACAAGTGAGTTCACAAATGTTTTCAAAGGTGATGGTTGTCTGCCAGATCGCTACAAGATAGAGATTGAATCTGGGGTGGAGCCAGTGAAACTGCCTAAGTGGAGGGTCTCCTAGCTCCAAGAACGAGGTATAATCATTAATGTAGAACAAAGCACAGACTGGATTAGCAGTCGTCGTTGTTGTTGTTGTAAAGAAACCCAGCAGAAAGTTGAGAATCTCCATAGACCCCAGACCATTGAACAAAGCCATAAAAAATAGTCACTTCATTCTGCCCACAATCAAGGACATCTTGCCTGAGCTGTCAAAAGCAAGAGTATTCGTGGACTCTGATGTAAAAAAAAATTAAAAAAAATTAAAATAAATGAAAACATGTTTTCTGGCATGTTTAAATTGAATGACCCATCAAGTTATCTCACCACATATGCAACACCTTATGGGATGGTTGAAAATGCCTACGGGAATAAGCCCAACTTATTGAGTGGGCAAAAAAAAATTTTTTTTCAGAGAATCCTTAACCGAGTTAGAAGGACTTCAGGGCTTACACATAATCACACATGAAGTGGTGACAACAGGGGAAGGAGAAACTGGAAATGGTGAAAAAGGACCATGATCAAAAACTGAGATTGTTTTTGAATAGATGCAGACTCAGACAAAGTGAAGTGCCATATATTGGACATCTGCTCACATCTGAAAGCTTAAAAGTGGATCCAAAGAAAGTACTGGCAATAAATTAAATGCCAAGAGAGGCTGACATGAAAGGAGTACAAAGACTTCTGGGCATGGTGAATTATCTGTTTTGCAGACATCTCTTAGATCACTGTGAAGTGTTTAGACAGCTAACACACAATGATAGCTTGTGGGATTGGTCTGAGGTGCATGAACAGGTTGGTCTGAGGTGCATGAACAGGGTTTTTGGAGTATAAAATATCTCATAACCAAGGCACCGGCACTACGTTCCTGTAGCCTCAAGGTTCTACAATGTGATGCATCAGAGACCGGCCTTGGTGTAGCATTGTTGCAGGGTGGAGAACCTGTAGCTTTTGGTAGCTCTGCGTTATCACTGATTGAACAGGGTCATGTCCAAATTGAATAAGAGTGCCTAGCCATGATGTACGGCATGGAGAAATTCTCTCAATAAACATATGGACAGAAAGTGATCATACAGTCTGACCATAAGCCTCTTGAGAATACTGTCAAGAAACCATTGCTGCATTCATTAGAGATGTGTGGTTGGCGGTTACAGCCGCGGACTCCACGGATAAACAGTGGATTGGGCAGATGACGTGACGAAAAATAATATTTTAATTAAATTCGGGTGGGTGACGGTTTAACCAATCAAATGAAAAAATAAATATACATTGTTAAATATTCTTACCTACATCAGTATACTTTCTAGAACAGGCAAGAGCTTTCTAGCCTTGCGGCTCGCGTCAGCAGCGCCTTGCATCGTCCATAGACCTTTAAACAATCAGCGGATGGCGGGCGGGTCAAAAAACGTTGGTGCCGATGGATGGCGGACGGATGAGTTTTGTGATGCGGATGAAATAATAGCCCATCCACGCATCTCTAGCATGCATCCAAGAGACTCCAAAAATATGATTTTGTCTAGAGATTGACAGATTCATTGGTTTTGCAGAAATATCGGTGCCGATAGTTGATTGGTGGAACTATCATTATCGGCAAAAATCCTCACCGATAGTTTTTCCGGGTTGCATCCGTTGCTGGAGCGGCTGAGAAGTGTGCCCAGTCATTACACAGTACAAGAGCGCTGAAGAGACTGCTGGCATTATACAGAGTGAGACCGCCCTCTAGAGGACAGATGACAAACTATCACTGGCTGAGTTGTTTACGTTAAAGCTGCCGTCGGCAACTTTTTTTTTATCATATTCAGCGAATTCGACACTATATTCCGACAGAACAACATAAATAAAGTGGTTTTAGAAAAAAAACAGAGCTTCTAACTCCACCTGGAGCGTGTTATTTGTTTTGCAAAAAGCGCAGGGGGGTGTGAGATATGACTGTCAATCACAAGTCGTGCACGCACATATCAATCACATTGCACACGCCTGAAGTTCGCGCAGTAACGAAGAGTGATGGCGCACTGATGAGCACGAACTCTGTGGGAGGGTATTCGTTGATAGTGGGGGAGGGGCATGAGAGTTGTAAACATTCAAAATTTTGCCTAAGTCCACTCAATCAGCCAGAGTTGCCGACGGCAGCTTTAACACGTGAAGCAGCCGCAGCACAGAGATTACAAGCTGCATGGAGAGCGCTGACACTTCAGACGTGCATTTAAAACACAGACTGCGAAACGGTATGAATACAGAACACTGAAGTACATATTGCCATATCATTATAAAGTAATTCATTTGTTGACTAGAGAACAGAAGTTTGCCGTCGAGTCTGAGAGGAATAACATTAGTAGCGGCTACCTCGATTAAAGCAATGTGACAAAAACGCACGCAGACCTGACCCAAATGTTTTATGTCGCAATTGTTACCATCTATTTGCATTAGTTTATATCCAGCTTTCAGTAACATGTGCCCTGTCACACTCATCTACATAACTCACCGATCAAATAAGGCTTTGGCGAGACAAAAATTCACTGCATATTTATGTGCTGCAAATAAACTGCATCAGGCAGAGAAGTTAAAGGTGCTCTAAGCGATGCCGGGAGTCGTAACTTGTTGTTGACATTCGAATTGTTGTCAAACAAAACGGAGGCTAGCTAGACCCTCCCTCCTCCGCATCTCGTCTCCTCCCCCTCCCTTCCCTTCCTACCTGAATGTCGGACTGAAAGCCCTTCTGCCGGCGGAGTTCTCGCTATCTTTCGAATGCTTTAGCGATGTAAATTCGGTACTTCGCGCGTTCTTTATCCTTTTCACTCTTCTTTCTAAGTTGATCATCGGAACGTCGTCTCTTTGGTCGTGTGTCGGCCATTATTCAAACTTCTCTCTTGATGCTTCTCTCTCCTTCACACACCCCCTTCATGTGCACGCGCACTAACCCCCCAGACCCACCCTCAAATACTTCTTGCCAGTGATTGGCTGGAACACTGTTTGTTATGTTTCGTGGAGCAGGTCGCCGCCGTTTGTTTTTGTTGCCGTTTGTGGAGCCTGTGGTGTCTACAGAGACCACGTTTTTTTACAGTGTGTTCAGGGGACAGGCAGCAAGCGGATAGTGAGGAGATGTTTGCTGTATGTGACAAAAAATATTTTGGCCTGACATCACTTAGAGCACCTTTAAGTATGATGTGTTAGTAACAAGGAAGATTAACAACAGTTGATCTGTTAACGAGTGTAGCCTCTTTTGATCAGAGAAGTCTTAATGTTTTTGTTGGTGTGGTAGCAAAGAACATCACAAAATTGTTAGGAAAAATACTAGACTGATCCCCACAAATGAAAAAGTGGTCATGCGACTCCTTTATGGACAGACAGTGAGTAACTTTAACTTTGCCTCAAAGATCTGAGAAATATATAGAAAGCTTGAAATGTGTACTTTAAAACAAAACTATTCAAAACGAAAGAAAACAGACTAGCCTACTCTCTGCTCATGTAATCCGTATGAAAAGGGCATTTCTCTCTGGCGCGTTCACTACTGCGAAGATCGCGAGTCAGCATCGTCAACTTTATCTTTGCAGCCGACATTAACAAAGAAAACACTTATTTATTAATAAACAATTGAAATGTCTCCTTGCTATATTTGACATATTCATAACCATTACTTTTGCCGGTTCTTGGTGACATTTTTCATGAACGCGTCACCACCGCTCAATAGTTAATATTGTTCTTTGGTGTTCAGTTTATACAGGTTTTTCAAATGTTATTTAAATAAAAAATATATATTTCTCTCTCAAAATCTCTCTTTCTAGTTTTTCAATAAGTAGAGTTCATAGTAGAATTGTATGTAGGCCTACAGATTTAGGAACAGATATTGGGTTCTGCCCAAACACAAGCAACATAAAAGTAACGTAAAAGTAACGAGTAATGTAAAAAGTTACTTTCCAAAGGGGGTAACTAAGTAAAGTAACGGATTACTTTTTAAAGAAGTAACGAGTAACGAGCAAACACTACTTTTTAAAAGTAACTTCCCCAACACTGATCACAAGCAATGATTGTCAGGGTGTTGGAACAACAGAGTGCCATTTCTTGTGTTCTCTCCTCGGACAAAAAAGTCAGACACCTTGTCCCCACATGGCAGGATATAGAAGTCCTTGAGGCAGTCAACAAGTCCCTTTTTCCTCTTGGTGAATTCACTGATGCTCTTTCAGGAGAGCATGTGTAAGTGTATCATATGTGAAGCCTGTTCTTCATGTGTTCAACAATAAAATCTTGGCAGAAAAAGAGGGAGAAACAGAACTCTCAAAATGCATCAAGAAGATTATCCTGGACCACCTGAATGAGAAGTATGATGATCCACAGACACAAGAGTTGCTTGACATGGCTTCTGTAATTGATACCAGATTCAAGCAGAAGAACATCAAAGACGACAGAGTTGAAGCTTTCAAGATTCGTTTGAGAACTGAAATGGCATCAATACCTACAGTCATG
The DNA here is from genome assembly GCA_031834385.1 of Semotilus atromaculatus. Classification (NCBI taxonomy): domain Eukaryota; kingdom Metazoa; phylum Chordata; class Actinopteri; order Cypriniformes; family Leuciscidae; genus Semotilus; species Semotilus atromaculatus. Next base: position 10,540,279 of record JAULUF010000044.1, on the reverse strand, counting down.
CACAATTATAATCATCGATACTGCCATTCTTGGATCGGGTATCGATCAGATGGGAATAATCCAAATTCGATATTGTGCGTATACTATTCTGTTATTGTTAAAAGGCACAAAAACATAAAGCAGCATCACTTTTTGTGCACTATATTATAAGTGTCCTGAAACCATTCCATAGTTTAATGTGACAGAAATTAAGTAATTAAATTCAAGTTCACATAAGTGCATCCCTCCGCTGCTGCTGTCATTCTCCATTCAGCATTCAAACTGTGTCTCGCGTTCGTTACAACAGTCAACACGATGAAACTCTCCAAGATGATTCAATGTTCCTATTATACTTTAGGGCTGCACGATTTGGGGAAAATGTTATATTGCGATTATTGAGGTCAATGTTGCGACTGCGATTGCGATATAATAAATGGTTTCATGAGTCAACTTGCTTGGTTCTAAAGCAAAATGCACACACAGAATAGTGATAATTCTGAAATGTGTATTTCTCAACTCAAACTAGCAACAACAACTAAATGATTAATAACATCTATAATGATCAATAAGCCATTGATGTCTGGAGAAAAATCATTTATTATCATAAATGATCATATTTACCTGTGCCCTTCCTGTCTAACAGGTAGGACCAGGCCCGGATTGGCTAATCGGGAGCACCGGGAGAATTTCCGGTGGGCCGGTCTGTTTTATTAGCCAGGAGGGCTGGTGTTGTCATGGCACGTTGTTGAATGCTTTCCCTATATAGGCTCCAGTCACAGCTCAACCCCACTTTTTTTTTTTTTATAATTATTTTCTCGCAGCCCCACAAAAAAAAAAAGTCAGTTGTTAGAGATGTGCAAAGAAAAAAATAGTCAGTTGTTAGAGATGTGCGAACAAAAAATAAGAGTCTAAAAACATGGAAATTAGTAGCATAGGCGGCAGTGAAAAGGCCAGAATAATAAAATATCACCAGAAACTCAAGCAGCCTACGAGTCAGGGCCGTAACCACCATTGAGGTCCCCGAGGTCCGGACCTTGGTGAAGCACTTTGACTCGGCGCAGTAATATCACTCGTGAAAAATACTTGGTTCTATTGACGCAAATGAGAGGGAGGAGGAGAGGGAGCGGGGAGTGATGATATTACTGCGCTGAGTCGAACTGCTCCCAAGCACTTGCTATGTATTCCGCCATACAATATAGTTATCCATTTTACACGCTTAGAAAAGCGCAACGTTTTATTTTGTGTCACCGTCCTAGGTCGAGTTACACTACCATACCTGCAAACTCCTCAGAGTAAAAAAGGTGACAGTGAAAAGGTGAAGGGAATGATTGGATACCTGGTTAACGATAAGCCTAGCTAACGTTACAGGGATATTCCACCATTTGGGGAATTAAGCTCATTTTCCACCTCCCCTCGAGTAAAACAATAGTTTTTTAAGAACGTTTTGGAAACCATTCATACCACTTTTAGCATAGCTTAACGTAATTTATAGGTATGACGACAATACTAGGGGTGGAACGGTACACAGAAGTCACGGTTCGGTTCATACCTTGGTTCAGATATCACGGTTCGGTACGATTTCGGTACAATGGAGTGAAAAGCAAAACAAAAATATAGATAGCATTTTTATCATTGTCTTAAGCCTTGTATTTTTAAATGAGTTTTATTAATAAAGGCTTAGAACCAGTTTATTTGTAGTGCACTGACAATAGTTTTATACAATTAGTTTATTAATAAAAATTAATAAAAAGACAAAACGACCTTGAGATATGTTTGGTAATTATACCTGAATGAATTTAAAATTAATTTGCTATATTTCAGATCAATATATTTGTTTTCCTTAATTTTAATTAACCCTAACTTTATTCTCATCTGAATTATAAATAATTGGTTTCCGTATAAAATAATACTACCATTTTCTTTTTTAAGCAATGTAGAATGTGTAACTTAAAAATAAACAGATTAGTGCTCTGAGGACAAGAAATGAAAACCAATGTGAAATGATGAATGTCCAAAAGATAGAACCCACAGACAGTTTTGAAATGGGGTTGGATAAATATGTTTTGCTTTTAAAACTGTGTGTGTGTGTTTTTGGTTGGGTGACAGTTGTAGGTTACAGTTTGACAAGAGTTTAGAGTGTGACAAAAGCACAATGTTGTATTTGATTGCGAGTGTACACAAATAAGTAAACACTTTGACGTTTGAATGATGTCCTGTTAACAAAATGATGGAGTAGCCTATGTTTTTGTTTCCAATGTGCCTCACTCACTCACTCACTCACACACACTCCAGCATTACAATCTTGACATCGCAGCCTGTTCATTATGCTGCGTCCACACCAAACGTGAATAGAGCGAAATGTATCGCTATCTAGAGTTTTATTTATTTTTATTCCGTGTATTCTCTGTGCAAATTCGTGCACCGAACCGCGACGCCCGTACAGTTTCGGTTCAATACGAATAACTTACATGTACCGTTCCACCCGACAATACAATATTATTGTAAATGATATCACATAAAAAGTGGTAGCTAACATTAATTGAATCAAGCAAACAAATAGCTTTTGTTTTTGCTCCAAAAAGCTTGACTTACCTCGAATTTCACATAAGATTCCTACACGTTATGAGTTTCCATCAGACTCGCGTGGTTGACGCTGTGTGCTTCAAGATTCTGACGCAAGTGCTAAGATTCCGATTGGCCAAGAGAAAAAGTGCTAAGATTCCGATTGGCCCAGAGAAATGTCAATTATAAGAATTATCCAATAATGTTTCTCAGTTCTAGCCTGCATGGCATTACCCAATCCTAATAGGGTATTAATAATAATCATAATAAGCATAAAAATAATAAGTATGTGTGTACAGTACATGTGTATGTGTGTACTTTAGTATGTATGTGTGTGTAAGTTTTTGGTGTAGGACCCCCTCGAAAATGAGATGTTTCATCTTAAAGGGTTATCCTCTAATAAAATGAAATCAAATCAAAGCTCAGCTTCGGGAAGGGGAGATTTACAGGTAAAGATAAAGAGACTGAGAGAAGAAGAATGAGAGAAGAAGGATATGGAGATGAGAGAGGAGAGCAGGTAGAGCAATAGCCTATTGCATACTGTGCCCAGCATGAGAATAACTATTACAATGGATTCCTATTTAAAACAGATACATGTTCTTTGCCAATGACAGTGTAAAAATAAGCTCAATTTAACAACACAAGCACCTTTAATATATATTGCCATTATTATTGTATAAATATATACCTCGAAAGTGTTTGAATATTTCCCTAGTATCAGCACTGGGACTTTTCACTGTTTGTATTACTTCACTTGTCGGGGTGGGGCAAGATCACTTTTGGAACCTCTGTATTTATTAAACCCTGAGTAGGGCTATTGCACTGAATAGAATTTTTTAATTTTTTTTTTAAATACAATGAATAACAAGGCTGTACAGAACACTGAAGCATGAAACTCCAGCCTGAAAATGAGTCCCACTCCGGCCCTGGGTAGGATATACAGAAATTGAATAAAGTTATCAAACTGTCTGCGCTGCATAAATGATAAATAGTCTAATCCTTAAAGTTACAAAAGTTCTTTAGTCAAGAGCAGTACGTTTTTTTCTTGGTTCCCTTTGTTCTTTGATTAACTTTAACGAGAGGGATCATTAGTGGCTACTGTGTCCTATCCCTTTAATAGCAGCCGCTGCTGACAGAGACACGGATCTCACACGCGCCTCATTCTCTCACAAGTCACAACTCTTTATGTTTATCACAAGACTGCTCTTATGTTATGAAGATACTCGATTTTGGTATAATTGTATGTGTTATTGTTCGTTCAAGCTCGAAAGAGAACTGTATTCTGTAGTTGTTCTTGTGTGCACGCACAATACTAGCGCGAGTCTTTCTGTCACAGTCATGACATTCACATGCACCGCACTCTTTTTTGTCTTGTCGCGCATCAATGGTTTAAAAGCATTTGCCTGAATAAGAGCAGGATCATGTAACACTAGCCAAAGGATGACAAAAATTAACAGATGCTGCATTAATTGCGTTTACAGCTCTAATTTGTTTATTTCATATAAAAATCGCAGCATTTTGAGTCACATAATTGCATAGGCTTGACATTGCGATATGATTAATTGTGCAGCACTAGTTTTACAGATACTAGAAACGTGACTTTTAAATGAAAGATTGGTATCAAAGAGCACGTACCCAGGTTCCTAACCGACAACGAAGACTTGAAAGAACATCCATGAAATGTTAGACAGTATTCTAGGTTATTACGTGAGGAAGTTTTTTGTCCAATAATTAGAATCTCTGTTTTTTTTTTCCAGAATGTAGTAGTAGGGAATTACTGGTCATTCAGTTTTTTATATCAACTATGCATTCTGTTATTTTTATGAAATGGTAAGTTTCGTCAGGGCGTGAAGAAATATAGAGCTGACTGAGTATCATCGGCAGAACAGTGAAAGCTAATTCCGTGTTTCCTAATGATATCTCCTAATGGCAGCATGTACAGAATGAACAGCAATTTCTTTCTAAAAATGAACATAGCTGTGAGGATACTGCCTTTTCTAGTATCTTTGACAGAAAAGGTAGATCCGAGATAGGCCTGTAATTGAATAAATCTGTAGTTTTTCTGTAGAAACTTGCTGTTTCTTTGTTCTTTGTCTATTACTTTGAGTGAAAATGTCTACACCATTTTGTTTTCAAACTGGAGGCCAGAAGGGAGTGCTAGAGGGTCAGTGGAAATGTTTGAAGAAAAGCAGTGTAAAAGAAAAGTAAAAGTAAATAAATAAAAATAATTTTGAACTAACTAAATGAATTAAATACTTAGATATTCAAAAATAAATAATAAATTAATATAGTAGAGACCAAGAAAAATGTATAAGAATAAATAAATAATTTTAACTAAATAGATACATAAAAACATTTTAAACATCTAAACTTTACATTTAAAACTAAATAAATGGTCAACATAATTAAATATAAAAAATAAAATAAAAACAATACAAATTTGATCTGATAGCCTAAATAATAAATACATTTGATTAAAAGAAAATTGATAAATATATTAATAAAACATTTATTGAATATAATAAACATAGAAGCAAAATATTGTACACATTTATAATATTAATTATACCACATTACTAATTGGGTTTTTTAGGATGGGGCTCGCTGGGTCCGTGCGTGGTACCTGAAAGACTGAAAACCCCGGGTATAAATAACACTTAACCTAAAAGTAGCCAGCCCTGCTTCTGAAGATCTACCTTCCTGGGGGGGACTTCAGCTTCAACAAACACACCTGCCTGTATTTTCAGCTCCAGCACTGGGGTTTGCTGCGCATCCCCATGCAAACATGTTTTGCGGTCAAAGTTTCAAAGTTGCAATTCGTTCATATTGGCAGAAAACGTAATGCAGCTTTAAAGGCTAAAGTAGCGGCTTGGCTAAATGCTTCTTCTGTCATGCACATCTGTCACGAAAATGCTATGAAGTATGTTAGGTAACTGCTATAGCCTACAACGTTATGAGCAATTGCTTGTTTTACGTTATTGTTCCTCAGCAGTGATTAATGAATCAAGAATGCACACCAACCTCTTTGTTCCTCAGAATCTTCATCTTTCGCTCTGCATGCTTCTGAGATTCCTAGGTCATAATTCTCCTCTTTAATGAACTCCATCCTTTGCAACTTCCAGCTGTTTATTTTGAAGCGATCTTCTTCTTCTTCTTCTTCTGTGACTTTTATTGGCAGTTTACAATCTATGTGCATTACCGCCATCTACAGGAATAAGGTGTGATCACATTGGGACCTGAAGTAAAACCTATGAGTAATAAATAAATAAAAAAATAAATAAAAATAAAAAATAAAAAAAAAATAAAAAAAAAAAGGTGAGGTGAGCCCAAGCTTCAGCTGGCGCTACGTGTTTAGCTCCTCCAGCTTCAACCTCAACTCAACCTCCATAGAAAATAAAATAAAAATAAATAAACAATAAGATTAAAGTCTTCTTACTAATTGTGTTTTTTTAAGAAATTCTATCACTGCTTTTATTGTAGATTGTGTTCCTGGTAGTTTCAACAGATTGCTTAAATTAACAGACTTCTTTATTATCCTCTTAATTTTTTCTCTCTCTTCACGGTACTGCCTACATGTCAAAAGTACATGCTTCACAGTTTCAGTTTCCGTACAATATGGGCACATTCCTGTCTCATGTTTCCCTATTATATATAGGTTGCTGTTCAGTCCTGTATGTCCTAACCTCAGCCTAGTGAACCATGTTTCCTCCTGTCGTGATAATGAACTCATTTTCTTAACTGTTACATTTTGTTGAATACTATATAAATGCCTACCTTTTTCCCCCTTATCCCATTTATCTTGCCAGAGTTTATGAATACCGTCTTTAATTATTGTTTTAATTTCTGATTTGCTGAGTGGAACCTGTGTTTCTACTTGTTCTGCTTTAAGTGCTTCTTTTGCCAACTCATCTGCCTTCTCATTCCCCTCAATACCTGTGTGCGCTGGAACCCAAGTGAACTGTATTATTAGCTTCTGTTGCGTTATTCTGAATATCATCTGATGAACTTCGTCTAAAAGATCCTGCCTGCACTCAGATTTCCCAGTTTGGATGCTAGTTAAGGAGGACATAGAGTCCGATCTATATGGCTTTACTTCTTCTACCCACTGTAGTGCCATTATGATGGCCGTCATTTCTGCAGAGAAGATTGAGAGGTGGTTTGAGGTTCTTTTTTGTATTGTGACTTTATATTTAGGAATATATACAGCCACCCCTGTTTTACCTGCTGGTTCTTTGGATGCATCTGTAAATATTTGTACTGTATCATTATATCTTACTTCTATAAACTGTTGTACACTTTGATACACTCCCGTCTTAACTATGTTTTTAGTTTCTATATTAACTACAGGATAGCAGAAAAACCAAGGTGGAGTTATGCTCAAGTTAACAGTTTTGCTGCATGATATAATACTGATTCCCATTTCATCTGCCTCTTTTTTACTACTCCATCCAAAACTATTGTCCACAATGCGTCCATATTCCCAGCATTCCTCTAACACCAATTTTGTAGGATGTATATTCTCATGCCCTTGTAAATTTACCCAATATGCTAGAGAGAGCTTTAGCCTCCTAAGATCTAAAGGCATTTCCCCTACTTCCACCTGCAGCGCTGGGATAGGTGATGTTCGGAAAGCTCCACTACACAGCCGGAGAGCTTTGGCCTGCAGCCTGTCCAATTCAGCCAATGTAGTTTTAGCTGCTGTTTTATATACTATACATCCGTAATCAAACACTGATCGGATTATTGCTATATAAATTCTTTTCAAAGAAGAGCCTGATGCCCCCCAATTATAACCTGATAAACACTTTAAAAGATTAATTGCTTTCTTACATTTTTCCACCATTTTCTGTACATGATTTTTAAAAGTGAGTTTATTATCAAACCACACACCAAGATATCTTAATTCATTAACCTGTTTGAGAGAGTGCCCATATATTTTAAGATCTATTGTTGGTTTTACCCTTTTCTTAGAAAACCAGATGAATTGTGTTTTTTCCACTGAGAGGTGGAACCCCCATTCAAGTGACCATTTTCCAACCTGACTAATTGCTGTTTGCATCCTTTGCTGTAAATTATCTATATTACGGCCCCTCACCCACAATGCTCCATCATCTGCATATAATGCCCTGTTTATCCTTTGATTCACTCCATCAAACACATCATTAATCATTATGTTAAAAAGAATTGGACTGCATACACTACCTTGTGGGGTGCCATTATCTATTGTGTATGTACTCGATAGCTCTGATCCTATCCTTACCTCTATGGTTCTATCCTTTAAAAAATCTTTAATCCAGTTAAACATTTTACCACCTATTTCCATTTTATTCAACTTAATTAAAAGTCCTTCTTTCCACAGCATGTCATAGGCCTTCTCTATATCAAAAAATATTGCCAAAACAGATTCTTTGTTAACTTGTGCTTTACGTATCTCATTCTCTAGGCAGACTACCGGATCCATAGTTGTTCTTCCGGTACGAAAACCACTCTGGTATGGTGTGATCAGCCCTCTGCTTTCTAATGTGTACCCTAACCTTTTAGTAATCATCCTCTCCATGAGTTTACATAAATTAGACGTTAATGCTATTGGTCTGTGGCTTTTGACATTCGTTTTATCCTTTCCTGGTTTCCCTATGGGGACTATTACTGAATGTTTCCACCCAGTAGGCAATTTCCCTTGCTCCCAAATTTTATTATATAAAACCAGTATCAGATTTTTTGACACATCAGATAGTTCTTCAATCATTTTATAGCATATCCCGTCTCTCCCTGGTGAGGTATTTTTTACACCAATCAATGCTCTTTTTAGTTCAAACAGTGTAAAATCATACATACACATACATGTATACATACATATACATACTCACACAAATATGCAAAAGAAACTAACTCAACTATATCTAACCTATATAATGTTATCTAATCCTGTATTTCTTAGAAAACGAACGAGAGCCTCCCAGCACTCCCTCATCTTCTCATTCCTTCCTAAAATCCCTTTCAAATTCCATCCACGTTCTAATCCATACATTTTTCCACGTAAAATGATCCTCTCAGCACTATACTTATTACACCACAAAATAACATGCTCAACATTTTCTGGTACATTACAACTGTCACATTTATCAGAAATGCATTTTGCCATTAAAAACAAAGTTGACGTTAATCCGGTGTGTCCAAGTCTTAGTCTTGCAAGAGCCACTTCCTCTTTTCTACACTTTCCTTTATATGTTTTCACTGTGATTGATTTTTGTATATTATAATAGTGTCTTCCTTTGTTATCTGAGTCCCACTTCTTCTGCCACAAATCCCTCACTACCTTTTTAATTAATGATTTGGCCTCACCTTTTCCAAATGGAACTTTCATAATTTCATTCTTGTTTAAATTCAACGCTCTCTTTGCAATCTCATCTGCCTTCTCATTTCCCTCTACACCAGCATGAGCAGGAACCCAACAAAACTGTACATCAGTTCCAACTCTTTGTATTCTTAACAATGTTGTAAATATTTCCAACAATAAATCATCTCTAGAGGTTTCTTTTGAGTTTAAGCTACTAAGAGCTGCAGCAGAGTCTGAACAAATTACAACTCTCTCCGGTCTCACCTCTTCTATCCATTGTAATCCTAGGATTATAGCAGTAATTTCAGCTGTAACAGATACTCCATCATTAATTCTTTTGCATATTACAACATTAAACTCTGGAATATATACTCCTACTCCTACATGCTCACTCCTTGGGTCTTTAGATCCGTCAGTAAATATTGTCATGTAATTATAATAATTAATTCCCACATATTTATGAACCAAACATCCAATATTATCCGCTTTCCTTTCTACCCATGTTCTCTTCAGTTCTATAAGATGAGAATCAACCTTGATCACTGGGAATATCCATGGAGGAACATTACCCCATACAGTATTTGGTCCATATTCCTCAGCTGCTGTAGAAATATTCCAACCAAAACCTTTACATTTTCTTTGTTGTGTATACTCCCAGCAATCACTCAACACCTTTACAGCGGGTTGTTCCTCTCCAGATCCTTTTAGCTTTACCCAATATCCTAATGATAACTTTGAACGTCTTAAATAAAGAGGTAACTCGTCAGCTTCTACCAACAGCGCATTAGTAGGTGTTGTTTTAACTGCACCAATACTGATTCTTAAGGCTCTGAACTAAATTTGATCAAGTTTTTCCAAAATACTTTTAGCTGCTGCTCCATATACCATACACCCATAATCTATACACGACCGTATTAACACTAGAACTACCGGAATTCCATAACTACTAGAACGACCATAGCGGTCATTCTGACCGCTCATACTTTGACGTTCATATTGCGTACTGAACGTCATTTTCGTCATGCCACAACAACATTTGAACCTTCTCTTTAAGTTTTCCGATGAAACATTTAATTCCTGTCGTCATGTTATGACGTCATCTCCATTAAAAACGCTTAAAACAAACACGAAAGAAACATTGCCCCGACAGGTGCTGCCTCTATGTGAGGAAAGTTTTGCGTCAAAAAAAAAATGTTTCACCGTACTTACCACGTGAATATACATGTAAAAAGTTAGGAAACGTCAAAGCTTCATGTCGTTTAGTACAGCCGTTTCTAAATAAGTTCAATAATCAATACAAAATCTACAAATAAATGGATTTACAATGTTACGATAGGTAATAATAAAGATCAGGACACAACATTTAAATTCAAATGAATGTGAACATTTATTTTCCAGCCTAATTGATAAATATTTTCTTATTTTCTTTGTACAATAAAAACAAATCTTATGATACAATAACTTATAACATATATACAATAACAAAAACACTACATACATTTGAATACACCGTAAAAACGTTCATGGACAGTACGCAGCACAATACAGTACAAAAAAACAGGTTAAGAAAAAACATGAACATTAGCTAGACAAGAAAACGAACTGATTTAGAACGATTAGTTTCAGTAAACAAAAAAAATTAACGAACAAAATCAGGTTGACAAGTTTTCCTCAAAGCTAATTTGAACGGCGCAAACACCCCGCATCATTCACTGACGCTTACGCACAGTCCACACAGGTAAACACCGCCTTTCGTGTGCAGCTCCCACACACCACTTTACGACATTTGGCACATGTCTCCTTGGTTTTATTTTGTTTGCAGTTCCTCCTTACTTGGCACTGCCGCCTTCTCTCCATCAGCTGCTGCTCCTGCCCGGGTCCTGGCTCTCGCACCACCAGTTGTGAGGTTTTTGATCCCATGTGGTCGGAGCGAAGTTCGCTCGCCAGTCTCGTGATGAAGTCCCTCCGCGAAACTTGCTCATTTGTGCACTTCTTGTACAATATGTGTGCGTTGATTGCAGCCAGGTCGAGGATGTAACACAGCTACTGGCCATCTACGGGAGGGTGCTTTTACTGAATATTTTCTAGCCATTTGATCTAGAACGTCTACTCCTACCTTGGTCTTGTTGTAGTATGCTACCGTCTCTGGCTTTCTTTTCGGGCCACTTGTGATGCCAACAGCTGTGTGGACAGTGCTGAGGATGCGGACATTCTTTTTTTTTTTCCCTGATACACGGTCAGTGTTGCATCGCCACTTTTCAGCACCTCTGTGCTGAACAGCGGCTTTTGCGCCTTTACGCATGGGGGGAGCTCTCGTCTGCTCTTGTTTACCGTGCCAACCAAGCTGGTTTTCTTGGCCTGAAGTGCCTTTGCCAATTCAAAAGAAGTAAAAAAATTGTCGGTGGTCACATTTCTTCCCTTCCCCAGGTATGGGTCGACCAGTTTCAGCACCACACTGTCTGCAAGTCGTTGACCTGGCCTCCTCGTCTCGTCTTTGCCCAGATAAGGCGCACCGTTTACCATATATTTGGTGTCGACATCCGCAGCAAGCCAGAATTTAATTCCGAATTTGTCCGGTTTGTTTGCAATATACTGTATGAAACTGCACCTTGATTTTGTAGGGAATAGCTGCTCATCCACAGTGATGTCGGCACCAGGCTTGTAGCAGGCGATGCAGTTTTGGACAAATTTATCCCAAACATCACTCATAAGGGCAAACTTGTTGTCTCGCAGGCGTGTGCGTCGGGTTTCCCTTTTGTCGAAACGAAGGAATCGTATTATTTCCTGAAACCTGTTTCGGGACATGGTCTCCTTGAAAAAAGCGCAGCCCCACTCGGCTGACCAAAAGGTCGCCAAATCCATCCCTTTTCCACCTTGCGCGCCACGAATGTAAATTAAACTAATGAAGGCTTTTAGCTCTTCAACTGTCATGTCCCATAGGTTGTCCTCCTTGACTCGATGGGCCTCAGCCACAGTGCAGTCCCTGATGTGTTTCAGCATGCCATCATCCACCAAACACAAAAAGGCTGTAAGGGCATCTTCAATATTGCGCTTGGCGTGCGCTGTGGGGCCTGCCGCTTCTGTTATTACATTTTGGCATTGTCGCCTTCCTCTGTCTTCACCCAACTCTACATAGGTCCACACTGTGCCGTCTTTCGCCGTTTCACGCCTTTCGGCTGAAAGGGGGTTTATTGGGCCAGACTCCTCATCTCGTGGCGGACTGTGTTGTCTTGGCACAGAAGGCACATTTGAAGGATCAGGATTTTGCACTATTGCCAAAAAAAAGAAAAAAAAGAAAAAAGAAAAAGAACAGACTAATTACTTTTTTAGTTCATGAAATCATAATCTTGATAGGACTAATTAGCCCACATGATTTATAATAGCCTGACAATATAGTATTAGAGGCTACTAATAATAGCAATAGAATAATAAAAATGAAAAGGTGTGTGTGCCGGTGGAGGTGTGTGCCTGACGTAAAAATGTGAATGAATGGATCGGTCATCAGGAAAGTTGCGTGTTTGCGTCAGTAACAGCGGTGGGTGTGTGAGAGGAAAAATAAGTGTAATATGATAACCGATCTGATCGATAAAGTTATAGCCTACATTAGATTAGTTAGAGATGGTTAACTTTAGCTACTTTGAAGTTACGTTACAACTATTATTGAGCTAGTCTGCATCGCAAAGTATAAAAATATAGCTAGAGAAGAAGAGAAACATACCTGGAATATTACCCGATGGAACAAGGTCAGTTCCAGGATCGGAGATGTCCAGCCGGCTCTTTTTTCGACGGGGAATGAATTCATTATCTGAATCACTCTCAGCGCTGGATGAACTGTCTAGGGACCAAGAGACATCGCTGTCCCTATCCGTAAGGTTACCTGCTCCTCCATCAGACTCCTCATCGTCAAGCATTCTAAGCATGGCTAAAACCTCTGTGGCTGTCATTGTTTTTTTTGATGACATTTTGTTAGCTCAAATGTATAATATTTATAGCGTAAATGTATAATATTTATAGCGTTGGAATAGCGTAAACAAAAAAAGACAAATCGTTGCTATGCAACGGGGAAATTCGTTACAGTGGCGGGAAATGTAGCGGACTTATGATATCTATAATGCGTGCGGTCAAAATGACCGCTATGGCCATTCTAGGTAGAAATACTCAGAACTTTTTTGTGTTTTGTGATTTTAATAAAATAACAGTGTCAGAATAAAATATACACATATTTAGGAAAAGTCAGAGTCATACAGCCACATGGATTTTATTTTAACAAAGTTATTACACTGTAAAATTCAAAAACGGTCAAAATGACCGCCTTGGGAGTTCTAGTGTTAATGCCCTATAAATATCCATAAGTGATAGTTTGTCTGTTCCCCATTCATATCCAGTAATTGATCTCATTAGATTTATTACCTTTTTACATTTAGTTTCAATCTGATTAATATGATTCCTCAATATAAACTTCTCATCAAACCATAGCCCTAAGTATTTGAACTTTGTTACCCTTTCCATTCTTTGACCATATTATTTCAGTTGTACCATATCTGTCCTTTTCTTTCTAGTAAAAAGCATGACTTTTCAATTGACATTTTAAATCCCCATTCATACGACCATCTTTCAATATTCAATATAGCATTCTGTATACTATTTGTCACATGTTTAATATTTTTCCCCCTTTTCCATATAGCCCCATCATCTGCATATAGTGACGATCCAATGTCTTTACCAACGTTCATAAAAATATAATTTATCATAATATTAAACAGAATCGGGCTAATAGCACTGCCTTGAGGGATACCATTTATAATATTAAAATCTTCTGACATAGCATCTCCAACTTTAACACGAAATGTCAGATTAGTTAGAAAATCTAAAACCCAGTTGTAAAGTCTTCCACCAATCCCCATTCGCTGCATTTTAATCATTAAACCTTCTCTCCACATAGAATAATACGCTTTCTCTATATAAAAAAAAATACTATATTCATAACCTCTTTCATACCAATTGCTTTTTCTGCTTCATTGCTAACTTTCACTAATGCGTCTATCGTAGATCTTCCTTTACGAAATCCACTTTGACATGGGCTTAACAGTTCTCTTTGCTCTAAATAATATGCCAGTCTACGAACAATTATCTTTTCTACCCATTTACATAAATGAGAAGTTAGTGCACTTGGTCTGTAGTTTCCTGCATTCACCAGGTCTTTACCAGGTTTACCAAAAGGTAATATCAGAGCACTTTTCCAGCTAACCGGTATTACGCCTTCTCTCCATATCTTATTAAACAGGTGTAATATGATTTCCAATGCTTCATCAGGTAGCTGTCTAAACATTACATAACATAATTGATCTTGCCCTGGGGACGTGTAACCACTTCCCTCTAAAGCCAGTTTCATCTCATGCAGAGTAAATTCCATATCAAGAGCCGAACCATCACAATCCTTTTTCTTTGTCACATCAGAATGATCTCTTAAAATTTCATTTTTTCTTTGTTTGTGCATTTCATCCAAATGACTTCCACTATGCACACTTGCAAACTTCTTGCCTAGTAAATCAGATTTCTCCTTATTTGTAATTAATAACTCTACTTCTTTTTCTTTTTTGGTTTTAAGGGTGGTTGGAAACCAGCTTTTGGTGCATTACCGCCACTTTCTGCTCCGGAGAGTGAATCAGACAATATGCTTACAATCTAGTTTCCACATAAAAAAAATAAATAAAAAAAAGTATATGTATATATAAGTATATATATACACACACACAACTTCTTAATGCAACAAACACTGCCACCATTTCCACTGTGTATACTCCTAAAAAATCTGATGTTCTTCTATAAATTCCTATTCCTTTAGCAGGTATTGCCACCCCATATCCTGTCACTCCTGTCTCAGGTTTCTTAGAACCATCTGTATATATATGTATGAATTCTTTTAAATTTTTTATTAATGTGATACTTGAATGCTCTTACCAAATTATTCTATCTTTTTCTTTCCTTTTTAACTCTAACAAATACCAGTCAATATCTGGCCAAACAAGTACCCATGGAGCCACCATCGGGTATACAACTGCAGGACGTTTTCATATCGAAAACTCCAAATTCTATTGCTACCTCATTGCCTATTCGACTAAAATGATCTCCGTCATATCTTGTGTTCTCCCATGTCTCCTGCAACACTACATTTGTGGGGTGGAAATCATTATGTCCCTTCAGATTAGCCCAATAGTTTGTCATCAGCTGCCTTCTCCCTAATGCTAACGGCATTTCTCCCATTTCTACCTGTAGTGCAGGTACTGGTGAAGTTTTAAAAGCACCACTACACACTCTTAATGCCTGTGCCTGAATCATATCTAATTTCTTAATTTGGCTTTTCTTGAGATTTGGCTGCTGACCCATAAGCTACAATTGCTCCTTGTACTTTCCTTATTGCATACTCCATATTCCTTCCCCTTTTCCACAAAGCCCTATCATCCGCAAACAGAGATCTCCCTATATCCATTGGTACCTTTGTGAAGACATCATCGATCATGATGATAAAAAGTAGCGGGCTTTTCACACTACCTTGAGGCGTTCCATTATCCACAACGTACTGACTTGATGTGTCTGACCCTATTCAAACCTCAATTTTTCTTCCAAACAAAAAATTCTTTATCCAGTTAGAGATTCTTCCACCTACAACATGTGCAACTTTATTAAAGGATTAGTTCACTTTTAAAAATAACTTTTGCTGATAATTTACTCACCCCCATGTCATCCAAGATGTCCATGTCTTTCTTTCTTCAGTCGAAAAGAAATGAAGGTTTTTGATGAAAACATTACAGGATTTTTCTCCATATAATGGACTTCATAGGACCCCAAACGGTTCAAGGTCCAAATGACAGTTTCAGTGCAGCTTCAAAGGGCTTTAAACGACACCAGACGATGAATAAGGGTCTTATCTAGCGAAACGATCGGTTATTTCAAAAATAAATAAAAAAGTTTAAGTTTTATAAGCACAAATGCTCGCCTTGCTCTGTTCTGTGATACCAACTGGTGTGCCCAGGTTGACCACCAGAGGGCATTCCTTCTCTGACCTTTGCCACTCTTCAGTTCCCATAATCCTTTGCCCGGACTCATCACTAATTATTGCATTCACCTGTGTGTCATTACATTGTTTGTCTCACCCTATTTATACCATGTTCTCTCTACCGTTTCTCATTGAGGTTTTGTAATTGTCACGGCATTCCTGAGCACTCGCCATTGTCTTTTGTTCGTCTGTGGATTGTTTGTAAGTGTTTTTGACCCTTTGCCTGGCATGACTACGATTCTGGATTTTCCAATAAAGCTGCACTTGGATCTTAACTAGTCTCAGAGCTATTCATGACAGTTTATTTACAAATGTAGAAAAAAAAAAAATATATATATATACAGTGAAGAAAATAAGTATTTGAACACCCTGCTATTTTGCAAGTTCTCCCACTTAGAAATCATGGAGGGGTCTGAAATTGTCATCGTATGTGCATGTCCACTGTGAGAGACATAATCTAAAAACAAAATCCAGAAATCACAATGTATGATTTTTTAACTATTTATTTGTAAGATACAGCTGCAAAAAAGTATTTGAACACCTGTCTATCAGCTAGAATTCTGACCCTCAAAGACCTGTTAGTCTGACTTTAAAATGTCCACCTCCACTCCATTTATTATCCTAAATTAGATGCACCTATTTGAGGTCGTTAGCTGCATAAAGACCCCTGTCCACCCCATACAATCAGTAAGAATCCAACTATTAACATGGCCAAGACCAAAGAGCTGTCCAAAGACACTAGAGACAAAATTGTACACCTCCACAAGGCTCGAAAGGGCTACGGGGAAATTGCCAAGCAGCTTGGTGAAAAAAGGTCCACTGTTGGAGCAATCATTAGAAAATGGAAGAAGCTAAACATGACTGTCAATCTCCCTCGGACTGGGGCTCCATGCAAGATCTCACCTCGTGGGGTCTCAATGATCCTAAGAAAGGTGAGAAATCAGCCCAGAACTACACGGGAGGAGCTGGTCAATGACCTGAAAAGAGCTGGGACCACCGTTTCCAAGGTTACTATTGGTAATAAACTAAGACGTCATGGTTTGAAATCATGCATGGCACGGAAGGTTCCCCTGCTTAAACCAGCACATGTCAAGGCCCGTCTTAAGTTTGCCAATGACCATTTGGATGATCCAGAGGAGTCATGGGAGAAAGTCATGTGGTCAGATGAGACCAAAATATAACTTTTTGGTCATAATTCCACTAACCGTGTTTGGAGGAAGAAGAATGATGAGTACCATCCCAAGAACACCATCCCTACTGTGAAGCATGGGGGTGGTAGCATCATGCTTTGGGGGTGTTTTTCTGCACATGGGACAGGGCGACTGCACTGTATTAAGGAGAGGATGACCGGGGCCATGTATTGCGAGATTTTGGGGAACAACCTCCTTCCCTCAGTTAGAGCATTGAAGATGGGTCGAGGCTGGGTCTTCCAACATGACAATGACCCGAAGCACACAGCCAGGATAACCAAGGAGTGGCTCTGTAAGAAGCATATCTAGGTTCTGGCGTGGCCTAGCCAGTCTCCACACCTAAACCCAATAGAGAATCTTTGGAGGGAGCTCAAACTCTGTGTTTCTCAGCGACAGCCCAGAAACCTGACTGATCTAGAGAAGATCTGTGTGGAGGAGTGGGCCAAAATCCCTCCTGCAGTGTGTGCAGACCTGGTGAAAAACTACAGGAAACATTTGACCTCTGTAATTGCAAACAAAGGCTACTGTACCAAATATTAACATTGATTTTCTCAGGTGTTCAAATACTTATTTGCAGCTGTATCTTACAAATAAATAGTTAAAAAATCATACATTGTGATTTCTGGATTTTTTTTTTTTAGATTATGTCTCACAGTGGACATGCACCTACGATGACAATTTCAGACCCCTCCATGATTTCTAAGTGGGAGAACTTGCAAAATAGCAGGGTGTTCAAATACTTATTTTCTTCACTGTATATAGAAAAGAGTGTTTTGAATTTGACTGAGTTACCAATTACTAGGACCCCAGAAATCAAGACATTTCTCTGGAGCACAATGTCATAAAAAAGACGGTTTAGTTTAGCTCTTCTGAGTATTAAGATGAAAGCCCATGCTCACAATTAAATCGACATTAAAGCTGCAGGGAAAGACTCTGCGCACCAAAACACAAAGAATTCAATAGTTTGCTGGTTTTAGTCATAAGTTAATCTTCAAACGTTGGTATTTTAAAATGTATAGAATGTATATCCTATAGTTATTCCTTTAATTTAAGTTTTTCTGCTGTTCATTTGTTTTACTGTGAAGACATTACTTTTGCTTGTACATGATGTATGCCGCTGACTGTCACATAAAAACTAAGAACAAAACCAATTAAGGTGACGGGACCCTGAAAAACTGGGTCAGCAAACAGAGCCATCTTACCTTGATATTTTACTGTGATAAACTTTTGTGCATTGTATTGTGCAAACTATTTAAATGACATGTTTGTGTGGAATTGGGAGCTATGAAGAGGGCTGATCAATGGGGGAATTTTGTTTTGTTTTTTAACCAAAAAATGGCTAAATGAGGAAATGATTCACCATCTGAAAGCATTGTGCCGAGTTAAGATCAGCACATCTACATCTGTAACCTCTTCATGGAAAGTGCAGGGTGTCACCTTTCTTCAGATCAAGCTCAAACATCATTTATTTTATTTGAAGTATATATTTTTTGTAACAATTTAAAATACTGTCACTTTTGATCAATTTAAAGTATCTTTACTGAAAGAATATCTAATTATTACATAATTATTTTTTACATTTTTAGAAGAAAAAAAAATACTAACCCAAACTTTTGAACAGAATTTTTATGGTCTATATCGTATATATCAAAATGCATATCGCTTGAGCTCTTAACCTTCATCATATGGTTCAAGTAGTGTGTCAGTGGCGTTAGCAGGCATTTTCATGTCCGCGTGTGGAGACGAGCAGATTATCAACCCAACACAGTACAGCAATGTTTATAATACTGTATCATAACATTAAAGAAAATATTATTCAAATTAAACAGAGAAAATTATTAATGTCACCATGATCTGCATACGCCCAAAAATGCAAGATTATAAACAAGCTGAACAGTAAAATTGATTTTGTAAATGCATACACATATTATGGTTGGCACAAAGCATGGGCATTTCCATGGAAAGGGAAACATTAACGCAGTTTAGGATGTATTTTCTTTTACTGTGCATAGATCTGTTCATGGTTTGAGGATGAGAGTTTCTCATGCAATGAGAAATGCTGTCCAAATGTAGTATTTAAAATATAAGTATTTAATGTATACAAAAGTTTGTATTGGTGACAAGAGTTAATACCAGACATGGTCCTCACATCAAGGATGGTAACAAATAAATGCAACATGCAATAATATCAAGACGTGGTCTCCCATATTTGTGTTATTAACCTACACAAGTCCCCGAAAGAGGAAAATCCGAGACACTAATGATTTGTTACTGCAAAAGTTTTGAGGCTATGATTGCATATCTGAAACCTCATGCTTTTTACTAGTCGCCATTGTGTAATCAACCCGATCTCACTAAATGCGTCTTTATTGCACGCTGTGTATTGTCGTGTAATTTATACGCTAAATTGAGTTTTTACGTGCATAGGATACGCATTGGTTGGTTAGGGTAGGTTTAGGTGTGTGTGGGGTGCGTGTGTATTATACGCTTGGGCAGTGGTGGAAAGTAACTAATTACAAATACTTTCGTTACAGTACTTGAGTAGATTTTTCAATTTTTTCTACTTTCTTGAGTATAGTTAAATTGTGGTACTTTTACTCTTACTTGAGTAAAATAAAAATAAAGTATTCAACTTCTCTACATTTATTTTTCATAAAAAGTACAGAGTACTTTGACAAAGCTGCCGACGGAGCAACAGGGCAAGCTGACATTTGACACTTTTCAAACTACTGCAGTGGAGCCCTGCGCTTCAGCCAATAACAGACATATCTGAAGTGGTTCAACCAATAACAGACATATCTGAAGCGGTTCAACCAATAACAGACATATCTGAAGCGGTTCAACCAATAACAGACATATCTGAAGCGGTTCAACCAATAACAGACAGGTCTGACTCGGGTGCAAAACCAATCAAAACTTCCAGTTCGGCTGGGGGGCGGGGCGTTCAACCCGCGCTTTGACATTCAATCACTGGCGCTCGTGTTTTGAATCAGGTAGCGCTAACGTTTCAATATTTCAGTAAAAGTAAGTATTCTGCTCATATTTAATTATGGCAACTACTGAAATGGGTCATCTCATTGATAATACCGGAGCACTGAGCAGTTGAAGTAAATAAAAAAGCTTGGCTCATATGGATGCAGTTATTGCATGGACGGAGCAAGAACAATGATGTAAGTTAAGTGTCATGCACACAGTTCAATTAATGGTAAAACTCGCCCTCTTTAACAATACAGTTCAACTAAATATACGAAGCAAACTTTGTACAAAGCTGCATGAAAAAACTGTGAAATAAGATCGCATGATTTATCTGTCAATCAGATGCATGTAAAAGTCTAGTTCGTTCCTATAGCAACAGTGGGCTCCCAGCACATTTTCGGTACAACGAAAAAAAGAGAATTTAATTTAACATGTTAACCATACCCCACTTATTATTATTTTTTACTGGGAATTTTTTATTCATACTGTTGTAAATCTCACCTTTTTTTTTTATCAGACCTCTCACTGAACCTTCTTTGCTTTTAATTATTAAATGATTCAAATCAAAACATTCAAATGATCTTACCTGGACTTACTTTTCAAAATTAGTAATAAAACAATTGCTCTTGACAACAGGGAAAGCTAGTATCTATATAATGTGGAGCACTTTTATCATGGATGGATGCACTTTTTTGGGCTTCAAATTTTCTCCAGTCATTCATTGCCATTATAAAGCTTGGAAGAGCCAGGACATTTTTTAATATAACTCTGATTGTATTCGACTGAAAGAAGAAAGTCATATCTTCTAGGATGACTTGAAGGAGAGTAAATCATGGGATAATTTTCATTTCTGGGTGAACTATCCCTTTAAAGACATACATCATTCTTCTGAAAATACCTGAGATAGTTTGATGAACACAGATATATTATAGCTATAATGTGTTTGTCTTCATGTTTCATCAGTCAAAACATCACTATTTGCATGTTATTATATCCATATAAGGCATTACCTGAAATGTCATACGTTTAATACTTCTATGTATCTCGCTTGTGGACTTTCTGCGCAAGGGATGAAACAGTGTGGGCTTCCAGTATGAATGAAACAGATGACATGAGTGTTTAGCGCTCCATTTCGCTATCATCTCCCCATTTTTGGGTAAAAATACTAAAGTACTTTGTAACGTAGCTACTTGAGTAGTTTTTAAGCAAACTACTTATTTACTCTTACTTGAGTCATATTATATTTCAGTACTTCTACTTGTACTCAAGTAAATTATTACTTAAGTAGCAATACTTTTACTTAAGTACAATTTGTCAGTACTCTTTCCACCACTGCGCTTGGGTAGGATTAGTGGTGTGGGGTGCGTGTGTATTACACGCAAATGAACTGCGTATCAAATGCACGCAAAAAACTGCGTCTCATATGCACGTAAAAACTCATTTTCGCGTATCAATTACACGACAATGCACCATGCGTGTCATAGAGACGCATTTACGTGATGATTTTGACAGTGACAACAGAGTTCATATGTGGTTTCTATATGCCAATACTTACATTAAAAACCTCATTTTGTGTTGTTTTTAGAAATTAAATGTTTCAGAAATGTGAACTGAAACACTCCTCATATAAGACTAATTATTAGAAAAATCTGACTTTGTGTACATCTCTTATTTTATAAGAGAAAGCTAATATACACCCAAGCTTGGCTGATGTTTGCAAGCTAAGTTCACTCAAAATGTACTTTATCCACAAGAGTTTCTAAAGGTGAACAAGCATTAAACATTTATTCAGTTTAAAGACACTTATATCCAAAGCAACTTATACATTCTATCAACAAGTGTGTAACTTGAAAATCAAGCTCAGTATTCAACTGGTCAAGCTTCCATCACCAAACGCCTCCGGACAGAAAAGGCACAGTTTACAATGAAATGCAAATTTGTCAAAATCCAGTTTCCAATGTTCCTCAAAACTCCACATTTTTCCTCTTCCATGGAAAACAAAAGGATTTTGGAAAGAGACCGTCAGAATCACACGCCTGTTTCAGTGTGTGGAAAAGAGCAGGGTATAAGGCTTAAATATCTCCTTATGTGTTCAGCAGAGAGAATGATGATGACAGAAGTGAACTGTCCCACATCAATATACTTCTATTGTACGACTGCTACTTCAACATATGGAAAACACCTCTACAAACATGGCACTTCACACCAACCTACTACTACATTTCATCACTCCAAGTGATATATCTTAAAAAGTCTTCCACTTTGTTTTCAATGCCATGTCAGCTTCTATGGATATTTCTAGGGCTGTCACTAATGATTATTTTGGTAATTGGTCGATTATTTTGATGATTAATGGAGTAAAAAATGAAAAAGTGTTAATTCACATAGACCTTAGTAGAGACCTAAGCTTTTAAATGACATAAAATACATCTATAATAATGAGGCAATAATGTAATAATATGGTTTTATGAAACAACAGTTAAAATACATAATATACATAATAATGCCTGCAGAGGAACAACAGCCTAGTGATTGTACTTGATCTAATCCTTTAATATTTAATACTGGCCAAACAACATTTAATTCAAATGTTAACTTAATCTTGGAAACTTCTTCATTATGCTACAGCCACTGTTATTTCTTGAACAGGAATAATTAGGTTCAGGTTCCCAGATAAACATCATAAGCAACCCAAACTCACAGCATATGCAGAGTGGGATTCTGAGACGCTCCACTAGGCCTTTCGCGATAGTCAATAAATCAATTAATCGCTCGATAAAAAAATTAGCTCGATCATTTTTCCGGCCGCGATAATTTCCATTTGCATGCTTGTTTGTTTTCCTCGTTTCTCTCTCTCTACCAAAGAGACTGGATGACAACTCTCGGTTCCTTAGGAACGACTAAAAGGACTTTGACGTTATCCACGTTGTATCATCATAACAATACTGTCAAAAATAGTAAATATTTAACGATGTAAAAAGCGCCCCCCAAAGCACCCGTGAAGTAAAAAACGCATAAAACTCAACGGCTAGCACAGAGCTCATTGGAACCGTTTAGTCGAACTGAAAAGAACGATATAAGTTTCAGAATTGTTGGTGGTGTTTTCAGAGATATTTGCAGAAAACCATCGGAAGCGCTTCAACCATATTCAGCACGAATAAAATGTTTATTGTAAGTTAGATGTCCCTCTAGTGGACAGAACATGTAACAACAACCACATGCTTAAGTGGCATTGGCGATCCATAAGCCTGTGTAATGTCATAAATATTAATAATAGGGTTAATTTGAGCATTTAATATTCAAATATTATTTTCTCACTATTTATGTCTGACTCTGAGCCTAATGTTTCATATTTTTTGAAGTGCAATTTTGTTTACATCCATTTTATTTATTGTTTTTGGTATTTATTCAAGTGCATTTTTTGTCAACTGGGAGTCCATTGCTTTTATTGTTTTTGGTTGTTTTGTTCATTTATTGTGGATATTTCAAATGTTTTCCATCTTCAGTGTTAAATAGTCTTTAGAAATAAAAGTTTATTGATCATTGAAAAGGTGTACCTGCATTATTATGCCATTATCATTATTTTAGATGAAAATAATCTCAGAACGAAAATATTATCGTTTATCGCAATAATTTCTTGGACAATTTATCGCCCAGCAAAATCTGTGATCGTGACAGGCCTACGCTCCGCACATGTAAAAATATATAAAGTTCATGTGGAGCAGCATTTACTGTGAACGGAGCGGCTCGGAAACACACGTAACCCTACACACGTGAAAATAAATAAGGCGTATATATATTAGATTGGCATATTAGATATATTTATTGTATTTATTTAAATGAATTGCAGCCTTTGGTAATGGTTTTGAAATGGTTTTAATACATTGTGCAGCTTTAAAAAACGGATTAATGGACTCTTGTCTGTAATGCGCCACTTCCGGTATTTTAGCGGTTACTCGACATGAGCGAAATGCAAACAAGGATTTTTTTAAAATCAGGTACTCGAATTTAATCGAGGAATCGTGACAGCCCTAGATACAGTATTACAGTATTCCCATTGTGAAATCCGGGTTAGTTAAACATATAATACAGTAACAGATACAGTTATATGTTGATATTAACGTTATTTTCTTTATTTGATCCTGGACTGACTTTGTTAAAAACTATTGTTAAGGATGTCAGCAGTTTAAACCTCGGTTTTCTCTGGAAATGTCTCACAGTCCATTGCTATTTTGGGTTCAATTGAATTACACACTATGTAGTTGAAAGTGTTGCACCTGGGGATGAACTCTGCTCCTCTTGAGGCCTGAAGATGAACTGTGTTAATTTGGGACAGTTCTGCTGTTTTAAATGTCTGAGTAGATGGCTGAACTGGCTGAAGCCCCTCCCGCATGACGGGCACTGGTACGGCTTCTCCCCGGTGTGCACGCGCTCGTGCTTCTTCAGGTTTCCCGACTCGGCGAAGCTCTTCCCACAATACGAGCACGTGTACGGTTTTTCTCCAGTATGGATTCTTTGGTGCATTTTCAATTCGCTGGCTCTAGTAAACGCACTGCCACACTCGGAGCACACGTGCGCTTTCACACCGTTGTGTTTTTTCTGGTGGTCTTTAAAATAGCAGAGCCATAAAAAACTCTTCCCACAAAAAGAACACACATACGGCCTCTCGTTGGTGTGGATTTTCAGGTGTCTTTTTAAGTGCGCCGCCAAAATGAACTTTTGCCCGCACTGATCACAGTTAAATGGCCTTTCTCCAGAGTGGGTGAGCAGGTGAGTTTTCAGGCTCGTTGCGTGTGTGAAACTCCTTCCGCACTGAGTGCATGTGAAAGGCTTCTCTCCGGTGTGAATCCTTATGTGATCCGTAAGATTTGCTTTATGCGTGAATCTTTTTCCGCACTGCTGACATGCGAATCGCCGCTCTCCAGAGTGAATTCTCATGTGATCCTTAAGGTTTCCTTTGTGTGTGAAACTCTTTCCGCACTGAAGGCACGTGTAAGGCTTCTCTCCGGTGTGAGTCCTTATATGATCCTCAAGGTGTCCTCTTTGTTTAAAACACTTTCCACAATGAGGGCAGATGAGAGCGCTTTTCTGTGCGCAATTATTTTCAGTCTGTGAGCGACTCAAAGATTTGTCACTAGTTATGAATGCATGAGGTTCCTCGAACTGACATTTCTCCTCCACTTCATTCAACTCTGGACTTTCCTCTTTCACCTCCACCAGGTCTAAAATGAACACAAATAGAATATATAAAAAAATCAAGACATTTTTGGCATTGCTGCAGTGATCTTGCACTTTGGTTTGCTTTTTTCCTTAAAAATTAGTTAGTGATTGAAGGGATGTTACTCTAATATGGTATAATATCAACATATTCCATGTCAATTGATTCCCATACATAAATAGACCCTGCGATTGCCGTAAGTTGATCAAACTGGGAACCCACCTTTTTGTTCTTCTGAGTCATTCTTTAATATTGTGAATGGTTCTGGATCACTCACGTCCCCAATCACCACTCTGACGAAATCCATCTTTCAATGATGTGTTAAGCAGGATTGGTTATTCCTGTTTGTCTGAATCCACGTGGCTTCTTCACTTGTAGAATGACTGAAAAATCCCCATCTCTGGGGAGCAGCTTCACTGGTATGGAGGTCCAGATCTGCTAAGTCAAATTTAAAGGGTTAGTTCAACCAAAAATTAAAATTATCCCCAAATTTACTCAGTTACTCAAGCCATCCAGGGTATATATGACTTTCTTCTTTCAGCCAAACACAATCAGAGCTACATTTAAAAAAATATCCTTAAAAGCTTTATAAATGGGAGTGAACAGAACTGAGACTTTGAAGTAAGGCTGTGCGATTAATCGTAATTGATTTTTGAATTTGGCTTTCAACTAGGACTGCAGCTATCGAGTATTCTACCGATTATTCCATATCAGATTAATCGGATAAAAAAATAAATAATAGTTGAATCAAAGTAAGTAACCATATGGGTTTTATTGAACAAAAACTGTAAAATAAATTATATAAAACAACTTATGTACATTATGTATTATAACAAATGCTGCAGAGTGCGCCAACGGCATGGTATTAGTTGTTGTTACACTACGGCATGATCAAATCCTCGTTTAATATTGACCAAACAACAATTAATTCAAATGTCCACTTACAATAGAGATGCAAATGCTGCTGTAACTTCTTGAACAAGATCATGTGCACATCAAAACATGTAAACTCAGAGCGATGCAGAAGCGCAGAGGATAGAGCAAAACAAAACACCCGTCATGAATTAGAAGTCTAAAACAAGATTTTTTAAAAAGAAACTTCGGAGGATTTCAATATAAGAGAAGAGGACCTTGAGTTTGTTGCCCAGGTCTATTTGTTTGAACATCGTGAACGTGCGTACGGCAGTTAGCGGAAGCTAATGATAACGATTTATGAAGTTATAATTATGGATATTTTTCTTAGAAAAAAAAGCATCGCTTCAGAAGGCCTTTATTAAAGGGCATATTGCAGGCGGGGGGGGGGGGGGGGGGGTGTATTTTATTTCTTAGAAAAATAATATATAGCCTAACCTTGTATGAAAATACCATATGAAAAGTTAGTGCAGGATTTAAAGGCTTTTAAATTCTGACAGGATTTTTTAAGACATGAGGGCACAAATTAAGTAGAAAAAGTGACAAGTTTCCATTTTTTTTCCCCAACATTGCGTCATATAATTACGTCACAAGACGGAGGCGTTTGCCGGGCTCTGCGTTTGCTCAGTGCAGAGTGGGTTGATATTCAGTAGGAGCTGTCGTGATTCAGTGTGTTTTCAGTAGTTATTCAATACAATTTATCGTCGTCATAAATTGTGTTTGTGGAGGTTGGAGGAAACTCCAGCCTGTCCACAGGTTTCCTAACGAGAAAAAGGTGCTATCTTCCATGTCTGTGTGCGTTTTGTGCTGGTGAAGAGACGGGACTTCACTTCTGCATCTGCTTCAAAAAACGCGGTAGTGTGTAGCATTCACTTTAGACGATATGTTGGAGTTTTACATGGTAGCACATTAGGGTGGCCATTTCTATAACATCAAAAAGGAGGACACAGACATCCCAACCTGCAAGAAGTCATTATTAATATATTTTGGTGATCGGTTTTGTGATCGCGGTGGGGGGGGGGGCGGTGGGGGGGGGGGGGGGGTGGGGGGGGGAGCAAGTTCGCACGCAAGTTCTCTCGCTCTCTCCCTCTCTGCCGTGCGCACGCGCCACACGGTTTGGCGCACATAGCCACATACAGTAGGCTATGTTCTGTCTCGCATTCGCAGCTCTAGATTCAGTATGCAGGATTTTTATAGGTTATTTAAAAAAATATATATATATTCACCGCAACTCAAAAAGGAGGACAAATGAGTGTCCGGCTTGATGCTGCGCCGGACGCCGGACAGGGGGCTTAAAATCCGGACTGTCCGGCCAAAATCCGGACGTATGGCCACCCTATAGCACATACAGGCCTCAAAGCCTGGGTGCAAAGTCAGGCACTGCACATCAAGTCATACACTGACTCATTGGGGGCTCTAACCTGCAATATGCCCTTTAACCCCGTGGAGCTGTATGGATACTTTTATGATGGATGGATTCGCTTTTTTGGCCATCAAAATCTCAGTTACCATTCACTCCCATAATAAAGATTGGAAGAGGCAGGATATTTTTTAATATAACTCTAATTGTGACTATTGTGTTAGGCTGAAAGAAGAATGCCATATACACCAGGGAGCTTGAGGGGTGAGTAAATCATGGGATCATTTTCATTTTTCCATTAAAGGTATGAAAATTATAGAGGATAAATGCTGAACGAGTGAAAATAATGTCGCAATGCAAAAACTCTTAATGGTTCTAAAATTTGGCTTAAAGTAAAATATAGCCTAATTTCCTATTTCGGTCTTATTTTTATTTTGAGATCCAATATGACCAGTACATGATGACAGATTTCAGTTCCAGCGAAATGCACTTCAATCATTCACTAGCAGAATAAAACTCCCAAAACTCGACTTTAAAACAAAACGGTTATAAGATAAGATACATAACTTAATAATAAAGATTTCACTACTTTTAGTGACACAGGAACACAGTGCAATGACTATAAAAGTGTAACGTTACTGCAAGAAATAATATACACAGCTTCTGTAATAAAATGTAGATAAAGCATAATTATATGAAACATTCACATTCTGTCCGTTTTTACTTCATAGAATGTGAACAGGCCTCAAAACATTACAATATTATGTTCGGCAATAATCTTCATTTGTTTCACATTACAAACGCAAAATGTCTTCAATAATAGGCTAAACCCGTGTCGTCGGGAGCACTTCTGTCAAAACTTCCAACCGTATTATATAGCTTTAAACACATTTAACAACCGAAGCGCTGAAAACACAGACCTTCCCTCGGCAGAATACATCCATGCAAAACATCCATGTTCCTGTGACGTGACCGACGTCATCATTACGTCATTCGGCGAAGTTAGAATAAAAGTCTCGATCATAAATAAAACCCAGAAAAGCTCCAATGTGGCTTCCGTTACTTCTTATTGAATTCGACTCTCCTTCGGACTCATTAAAGGCAAAAATAAAAATACCAGATTGTTTTATGGTTTATAAGAGTTTATTTAAAGATGTGATTTAACTGTAATAGGCTACTCTGCTTTTCCAATTCATTTCACATCACAACCATGTTGAGAGAAATCTTTTAAATAACTTTAGAACGTTTGTATAGTTCATACCTTAAATACTAATATATTGCAGTATATATTTGTCCATAATTAACTTCATAATAGAAAAAAAACTATTTTTTTATTAACAATTTATTAACAATAAATCGTGATTAAATATTTGAATCGATTGACAGCCCTAATATATATATATATATATGAAGAAGACATAGTTTGGTATGGTTAGGTCATTTTTTTGTAGGGCTGATAAAAAAACCCGGCATTTTGGACACAATTAGCCACAAAACTGAAAAGCATCTCTTGTGTTATAAAAGTACAAAATTAGTAGAATAATTAATGAATGCACAAAGTTCAATATTACGGTTTTTCAAGAAATCGCTTTTCCTTGAAACAAAATTTCAAGAAAGCTTTTATAAGAAGCTATACAAGACAATAAATAAAGTAAACGATTCAGTCAAACATACAGCAGGATACAACGTTAAAAAAAATAGCCTAAATATAAAGTTATGAAACTTCACTTTGTCCTCAGCCAAAACGATTTGCCAGGGAACAAAATTAGAGATTAACCAGACCAAAGATCGCCCGTTAGATACACAAGACAAATTATATCTCATGTTTAACCACTAGACAGAGCCAACGGACTGAGCGCCCGGCGATCTTGCGGTGTTTGATTTCTAACATTATTCTCTCAACAGACATTTACGTCGATAGTCTGGCGTTATAATTTATTTGCTTTTGGTGTACTGTGGAGTTTGGTGTACTGTGGACTGTTTTTAATGGCAGGCTAGCAGATACCGTTGACTCGCGCTAGCACCGGCGAACTATGCAACTGAAACGACTGGATGAAAATTTTCGAAAACTGTCTCCACTGATAAATAACACTAAGGCTCACTTGGAAATGAGGCCAAATGTCAAAAATTCTGCCTGCCAGAGGCGTGACTCCAGAATCCATGTTCTGCACCCTTGCGATGGCATAGCGTGTCGGCCCCGGAGTCACGCCTCTGGAAGGGAGTTGTCTCCGTGTTGGTGGAAAATCACACTTCGTCGTTTCTCCCAATCCACCCAGATCCAGGATCCTCCGAATCCTCCTCGCCTTCAGTGGAAGCTAGAGAGGATGCTGAGGGTGCCACATCCAAATCAGGATCTGACTCTCCTGAGTCTGTGGTGTCCGAGGGAGAAGACGATACATCCTGCAGCTCGCTGGGGGGGTCCGGCTGCATAATCATCTCTACAACTTCACTACAAGCCCTTTCTCATGTTGCCTGCTGCTCTTCTCACCATCAAATGTCCAGCAGGCTTACATGCAAGTGTTTAAATCCACTTGCTTTGTTTTTGTTTAGTCTGCATTTCTCACCATCAAAATGCAGCAGATGCATAATTACGCTTACTTTGTTTTTGTTTACTCCATGTAGTTCTGAGAGCTGAGGTGCATATTTTGATTTTCTCAGATGCATCAAGGTGAGTTCTCTCACACACTCTCTCTCTCTCACACACTCACTCACACACACTTTAATATGCTATTATACTCCATATAAATCCATGTAAAAGCCAGAAACTAAGCTTTTTTTTTTTTTTTGCACAGGCCTATCTAAAGGGTTAATGGTGCCACCTGGTTATCAACAGTAAAAATTACAGATTTTACCTCTTCCCAACAGGGAAAACCACCAACAATCAAAAATGCATGATTATATGGTGTCATGGCTTTGCAATCAAAAAATGTGGTTATAATGGAAGTCAATGGGGCAAAAACAGCCACGAACAGTAAATAAGGGTGAAAAAGTTCAAATCTGATGCGGCACAAAAACTAACAATGCATCAAAACCAATGTTGTTTCTAATCTTTGACATGTCCAAGACTGTGATAAAAGGTAAAAAAAAAAAAAAAATCCAGTCCACAATCACATTTTAGGCTGTATTGAAAATAAGTCATTTATTTATGACCCCCCCCCCCCCCCCCCCCCCCCAATAAAAATATTTTGAAAATAAGTACATATCATTTACCTCAAACTTTGTATTTATTTTAAATACAATTTAAAATTGTATTTATTTTAAAAAGAAATATATTCTCTTCCCTTAGATGCTGTGGAGAGGTGGAGCCCAAACGCTACAGACTCTGAAATCGATGCAGCAATGGCAGAACACCTGAAACACCTTCAAGAGCTGGGGTGGTGGATACAAACAATTAACCAAACAATGTTTTTAAGGAATAGTTCACCCAAAAATAAAGTATCATCATTTATTCAACTTCATGTTTCAAACCTGTATACCTTTCTATGTTATGCTAAACACAAAGATATTTGGAGGAATGTTTGTAACCAAGCAGATGTCGCTTCCCATTAACTACCATAATCATTTTTCCTCCAATAATGGTAGTCAATGGTTGCTCTATTTGCTTGGTTACAAACATTCTTCAAAATATCTCCTTTTGTGTTCAGCAGAAGAAAGAAACTCATACAGGTTTGGATCATGAGGGTGAGTAAATGACAGAATTTTCACGTTTGGGTGAACTACTTGTAATTGGTGTTTTAGTTTGGTTAACAAATGTTAAACATTGAAAAAAATTAAGAGAAATGTTGGCTGTTCAA
Source organism: Semotilus atromaculatus (assembly GCA_031834385.1). NCBI lineage: Eukaryota > Metazoa > Chordata > Actinopteri > Cypriniformes > Leuciscidae > Semotilus > Semotilus atromaculatus. The sequence continues at coordinate 10,508,894 of JAULUF010000044.1, read as the reverse complement.
GATCAATAAAATGTGCTAAATCAGAACATGCTGCTTTTTGCTTATGTCGACAAAATAATGCGTTCTTGTTTGTGATGTACACGTGATTAAAACGTTTTATTGATGTTCAGGTCTGACTGGACCAATTTTGGACCTTTTTAGAACCTTTGTCAAGATGTGTAAACCTCAAGACTTGATTGCCTTTCACGATGTTACACAATAGGTGTGTGATTATTTTATATGCAGGCTTATATACACTTAAATTATGCAGCAACACATTAAACACACAGATGACGATGCATTTAGACGTCCAGGGATGCGCAGAAGAGACGTGGAATTCACGGTCAGATGACGTCGAATACGTCCGTTCAACTTTCATTTTGGAACTATTTTTCAACCATGACGGGACGTGTCGGACGGAAGTCTTTTCAACGGTCATTTAACGTCCAAATGTTTGCTGGGATTCTGCGAAACAGATTTGCGACTGATTACGACCAGAGACCCCGTTTGATGGCACCTGAAGCAAAAGCAGAATCAGAAACATTATCTTAAGGAGGACTTTCTGTAAAAAAAAAAAAAAAATTACATTACATCCTGAGAAAAGTGGATTTCTGGGGGTGAAACTCCATAGATTCCCATTCATTCTGCACTCGCCTGCGAGCGCACCCGCATGGACAGAGACGTGTTACTGCAGCCAGTCCAGAACCCGGAAGTAACCAGAGAGTGCCAATAGTTTTTCAACGGCTCTGGCTCTGGCTAGACCCTCCCTCCTTCTCCTCCCCACAAATCCTTCTTGTCGGTTATTGGCTGCAACAGTTTGTTATGTTTCGTGGTGCGGCCCGTGCGGGTTAGCTCAGTTTGTTTTTGTTGCCGTTAGTGGAGCCTGGGGTGTCTACAGAGACCACGTTTTTTTACAGTGTGTTCAGGAGACAGGCAGCTAGCGGATAGTGAGGAGATGTTTGCTGTATGTGACAAAAAATGTGTTGGCCTAAAAAACGCGGGTAACACTTTATTTGAAGGGGTGTGCATAAGACTGACATGACACTGTCATAAACATGACATAACACCTGTCATGAACATGAAGGAGTCTTTATGAATGTTTATGACTGTTGTCATTAAGTGTCATTCGGTAAATTATGACACTTTTAATGCAAAGTTGACATTGTTTAAAATGTCTTTGTTATGACAACTTGACATTACCCAAGACAAAAATGTCTTGATTATGACAACTTGACATTAACAAAGACAGAAATGTCTTTGTTATGACAACTTGACATTAACCAAGAAATCATAACCTGTCAACCTGTCACAACTTTGGCCGTCATGACACCATTATAACTGTGTCATGAATATTAATTGTCCTCAAGTAAAGTGGAACACATTGTACTAGTTATAAAGATGTCATTAAGGGTTATTACACTGTCAAATGCTTTAAGTTTGATAATTAGGTTATGATTTCTTGGTTAATGTCAAGTTGTCATAACAAAGACATTTCTGTCTTTGTTAATGTCAAGTTGTCACAATCAAGACATTTTTGTCTTGGGTAATGTCAAGTTGTCATAACAAAGACATTTTTGTCTTTGTTAATGTCAAGTTGTCATAACAAAGACATTTTAAACAATGTCAACTTTGCATTAAAAGTGTCATAATTTACCGAATGACACTTAATGACAACAGTCATAAACATTCATAAAGACTCCTTCATGTTCATGACAGGTGTTATGTCATGTTTATGACAGTGTCATGTCAGTCTTATGCACACCCCTTCAAATAAAGTGTTACCAAAACGCGTGACATCGCTTAGAGCACCTTAAATAAGAAGTATAATGGTATCCTATAAATAATACTAAAATAAGACTGGGAGGTTCTATTCAATACAGTGTGTCTAAAGAGGACCATGAAAACTGGTGATGCTAAAGTCGTTTATTTAAAAAAGCAGCCCAAAAGTTCCCTTTTTTTCTGAAAGTAATACAATTTGATTTAAGTTAAAGATTTTTTTTTAAAACAGCTTAATTATTGTATAACAGATGGTGACACCATTTCACTAATAATGATTAGAAAATTAATGAGAGACTGGAAGTCATTCCATAACAAGAAAAAAAAAAGAATAACTGATTATTTTGAGTGTTTACAGTATCTTGTCTAGCATGCAGGACCAGCGAGTGCATCTTCTGTGACTACTAAAACCATAAATAAACATGAAAACACAGAGCTCTCTGGTTTGAAAAAACGGAAAAATCATTTCTCGATGATTACAGAGACTGAAACATCTAATTATTTAATTCAGTGATCTTTCTAATCAAATCCAAACCTGGGAAGTCCATAGCTATAACCCCAAAACAAACCGTGGGATTTTTTTTAGATTCGTTGTTGAGATGCTCATACAGCCAGGGGTTGATTTCTTCTGCCAATTTTTTGGGGGTCTTAAATACATTCAATTTAGGCCAGCCAGTGCCACTTGAATAGATTAGAAAAACTTTATCAGCTCTATCTTTTTCATCTTTAACATCAGTTCACATTTAACATCAGTTACTATATAGTCCTTACGTTCATCAGTTTCAGTGAGACTGATACCCAGCTCAAAGGCGTTTTTCTGAACAAATACAATCTTTCCTCTTACTTCCCCAATTTTTGGTATTGCTTCTAAAATCCAGCTAATGTCATTTTCAATTGAATTTTGAACTTTGCCTTTAAAAAGAAAAATGACAGGCTTAACTCTGACCAACACTGTCTCAGTATTATATTCAGATAAAAATGTCTTAATTGTGTCGAAAGCATCCGGGAATGATGTATGTTGGTAAATCGGTCCATGCATAATTATTAATCCTAAGGCAGACACTCTCAAGTCAAAGTAAATGGTAAATGGTAAATGGACTGCATTTATATAGCGCTTTCATAGACCCAATGGCCACAAAAAGCGCTTTACATTTTTGCCTCTCATTCACACGCACATTCATACACCGACGGCGGTGTCAGCCATGTAAGGCGCCACCCAGCTCGTCGGGAGCAGCTGGGGTTAGGGCTGCATTCCAGTCCACTTTTAGACACGCACTTGCGAACTTCCCTAAGCACTTCCCCTCGGGGGAATCCCGGCGCCATTTTGAAGTGCGTCTACTTCATATGTACACTTCAGGCATGATATGTCCCACAATACAGTACGATTGTGACGTAACCACAGATCGTCTAATCACCACCACACCAAACCACTCTATGATATATTAATTATTATTTATTTAAAACAACCCAAATACACCTATCTACATGTGGATGCTGCATTAAACAAATTCTTAAAGGGAAAAAAAGTAAATAATAAATCAACTCATAGCTGATACAAAGTGATCAAGGGCTTAGGACGTTCCAGTTCAGCTCATTGCGGTTTCCGCCAGTAGTGGGCACTCGTGCAACGTAAGCAATTACGTACATCCGAGTGAACGAGACGGAGGGAAGTTAGCGAGTGAAGGGCATAACAATTTTGGACTGGAACTCTTGAACGCAAGAACTCTGTCTTGCTCATGGACACCTCGACACTTGGTCAGGTGGAACCGGGGATTGAACCACCAACCTACCGGTTTGTAGACAATCTACATGAACCACTGAGCCACTGCCGCCCCCTCATATCCCCCCTCATATCCCCCCTCATATCCCCCCTCATATCCCCATCAATGTAGCGTATCCCAGCCTTTAGCTGGTCCTTTAATGACCATGCCTGACATTCTGCTGCTGGTCCTCCATGAAGAGCCAAGGAGTCATGGGTGCCAGGAATAGTGAGCTCAGAAAGTAATGTTTCATCATTCAGAGATTTCATCCAGTCAATTTAATAATTTTTAGGGAGATTGAGTGTTGCCACGTCATTAAACACTTCTAGTTGACTACTCTTGACTATTACAGTCTGTGGACAGGGGTAGAGCATGGTGCTAGCAACAGCAAGATCATGGGTTAAATTCACAGGATGTATCAATAGAATGTTTAGATTGAATACTGTAAGTTTCTTTGGATAACTGTCTGCCAAAGGAACAAATGCTATGGGAAATAACAGACTTCAGATACAGTAAGTGTCAAAAAGGAATTCAAACTGAAATCAAATCCAATTTGGCAGACAGGCTCTACCAAAGCCAGAAAAGCTCAGAGTGCATGAATAATACATTTTGAATGGCAGTCAGTGGAAAAAAAATGGGGATATGAGGTGGGGAAAGAAAATGAAGAGACATGATTTCATGTAAACGCACAGATGCAAAAGGACAGACAGAGGGAGAACACACAGGAACAGTGGTAGCGCAGGCAGAATATCGGACATCAGTGGTGCACTATAAAATGTGAGGTGCCATTTTCTCCATTACTTTTTATAACATTAACTGTACACACAAGGCAGTCTCATAAGGACGTGTGCAGTGTGTGACCCAGGTAAAGGACAAAATGCAACAAATGTTGGATATTGAAACAAAGATTTGTTTAGAACACCTAAGTATTCATAACATCCCAATTGCATAAGTCTCACAAGTTAAAAAGGGCAGGTAATGACCTTATCATCACCTTTTTTCTTTTGTCAAATCAACTTATATAATTAATGTGGTTCAGATAACATACTACTTTGAGATTCTGTTGATTAAACCAATCTCCTTTGTATTAACTCAATTTTTTTATTTCAATGAACTCAATATTTAAAGGCAACCAGGTTACTTTCTTTTTTTTTTTTTTTAAGTTAAACCAACAGTTATTTTTTGTTGTGGTGATCAGTATTCAATGCAAATATTAAACAAAAATTAAATATCCAAACCCCAATAACCCACCCAATTTCAATAAAATGAAATAAATCACTTCAGGTTTTTTTAAACTCACAGCAGCATCAAGATGAAGAGAAATTTGCCAGGAATTCCCATTTTCTTCATTGTCTAAGAATAGTACAGAATGAAACAATACATTAGTGCAAAACTGCATTTACAAAGAGGTTTTAATGTGGTATAGAGGTGAGATCAATGTATTTACACAGATTATAGTTGGAGGAAGCAATGGTCAAATGTTATGTTTTTTATTTATTTATTTATTTATTTTTTGCAAATGTTTGACAGATAAAATGAAAATTGCAAAATACATATCGTTAGCCTCATAGCATAATTGCCTAAGTCATATTTCAATATCTTTGGAAAACAAGAAAAAACAAAAAATGACTTAGGCAATTATGCTATGAGGCTAACGATATGGCGTTTCTTTACTTTTTATGGCTTTAAATTTAAGTCTACATTAAATACAGCCGACCCTATTAACCAATTCTTACTGTTACAAAAAAAGGGCGAAATAATACCTCACAATTCTTGACGGACACCCAAAAACAAGTGTTGATCACAGCAGCGTTTTAGTTCTGGTAGAGGTAGAGTTCTGTCTGGGAGCTATAAGAACTCATTGATATCATTTGATTGGCCATTGGCTTGAATTATATTTGCATGCTGTTTTAAATGGGCCCTAAATACATTTTAAGCCAAACTTAAAATATAAGAATTTCTTTGCATTACTTAACCAAAAATATCTAACAAATATCCTTTATTTTAAAGAGCACAAGCAAACCTGGCTTTAATTTATGGATTGTCTTAAATTATAAAACAATAGACATACTGTTTAAAGTGAAGGCAAGAAGTATATAGACACTTTCTGTTTGTCAAACAATAGCGGAGCATTTTATTTTACTTAAATAAAACTGATTGTATTTCATATTGTTAATTATATATAATTTAGAGTTAAGTATGTGAAATTAAATTTAAGTTTCGATAGATCTGGCAGAGGGGATGTTTTTCAGAGAATAATTATTTGGGAAAACAAATTATTTTTATGGTGCTTTTTTCCACTCTTTAAAATTCTTGGCAGTAAAAATCATTGTCCATGGAAAACTCAGAAATACAGAACTTCTATTTGTTTTATTCAATGGTCACATTTTTTATTCACATATTGCTTGTTTTACGAAAAAGAATTTTATTCAGGTGTGCTATTAGTATATATATTAAACTACAGTGCTATGCATAAGTTTAAACACCCATGCTAAAGTTGCCTAAAAAGAGGAATAAAACTCCAACCTTTAAGGAAACCAACTTTCCTTTGTGAATGAATAATGTGATGTTATAAAATAAATAAATGTTCTTCCTTAAAATACAGGGTGCATAAGTCAGGACACCCCTACGTGAAATTCCCATAGAGGCAGGCAGATTTTAATTTTTAAAGGCCAGTTATTTCATGGATCCAGGATACTATGCATCCTGATAAAGTTCCCTTGGCCTTTGGAATTAAAATAGCCCCACATCATCACATACCCTTCAACATACCTAGAGATCGGCATGGTTTTATTTCAGTTAGCCTACTGGTTTGATTTGCATTGAGAGATGATCTTATGGAAAGTGCCATGCCAATCTCCAGCAAGAAATTTCCATATAGCTACCAGATCATCTGGCTGGAATGAAAGGTAGTCAAAGAAGGTGTGTCATTAGGATAGTAGTAGGAAAAGCCATGTTTCTAAATGTAAGGAGCCTATTTATGTATATATATTTTTTTAGTTGAGTTTGACCTGCCGATACCGATTTAGCCGATTCCGACTTAATTTTTTTCGAACCACTTTACAGCACACACAAATATTTATTTTCTAGTTTTTCTTTAACCCTTTCATACGTCAGTTAAACATATTGTATATGTTATACCCCTTTTCAGTTGGTAAACATGGTGACTTTTCTTAGGTGGAGGCAGAACGATCCCTCTTCACTAAAGCTAGTTTGCAAGTTTTGTTAGCTTGTTTTTTAACAATGACGGAAGAAAATCTGATTTTATCTTAATGTGCAAGGTCCCTCACTGTCCAGGACCGCGATTGTTATTTGAAAAAGTTAATTTTAACGGACGGAACCAGATTGGCTGACCCGTATACGCTGTCAATGGATGGACAATCTGACAGGATTAACATTAACGCTACCTCCGGTTGAGTGGCCTGACTTCTACACCTATCCAACAGAGAAACAGTTCGTAAAGAGAAACTGAGGGCATATAAATCTTTAGATGCCTATAACTATGTGCTGAATGGTCATGTACATGACTTGTGTGGTCCAATCCGCAGTTCTGCCTAGCCAGCGCCAAGAAGACGACAATGTAAATAGTGACATTACGTAGGTATGTGGACAAAAAATTTAAACTCAACAAATAGACAAATGGATAGCATATGTGGAAAGACCTGGGAATCCCCTTTAAAAAAAAAAAAAAAGTAAATATGTCAAGTATGAAGAAAGTTACATTTTATAGTTCAGTATAGTCAGCGCCTATTATTGTCTTATTTTTCAAGTTAAAACAATAGAAATTAGTGTGACCGAAAACGAGTTGTTTTTTCACAAAAATGCTGGCAGGCAGGGTGGACATATAATTACTTGACATGTTTAATATTAGTGATTTCTTAAGTTATTCACGCCTGTCGGCTGTGTACGGACGTTGTTTTGTGACGCTATTTTGTATTGAAGTCTATGGGAAGTCTAGTTTATTTTCCCCCAAAAGTGGGCGTGAACCTGTTCAGAGGCATTCTATGATGCAGCGGCGGTTGTGCGTATAGCAGGTGAGTTGGAGACGAGGTTGGACCGTGGATTGCAGTTGAGTTGGAGACGAGGTTGGACCGTGGATTGCAGGTGAGTTGGAGACAAGGTTGGACCGTGGACAGCAGGTGAGTTGGAGACGAGGTTGGATTGCAGGCGAGTTGGAGATTGCGCTGGACCGTGGATTGCAGGTGAGTTGGAGACGAGGTTGGACTGTGGATTGCAGGTGAGTTGAGACGACGCTGGACTGTGGATTGCAGGTGATTTCCGAGCAGAGAAAGGCTGAGGCAAGAGGACACTGTAGATGACTGGCGATCTGGCAGAGAAGTGGTGACTTATATACCACTATAATATCGATATATTATCACACCCTTAACAACAGAGACTATATATGAAGAGTTCAGATGCAAAAGCCTCTAAGTGCCATTTGAAATTTTCTTCTAGAATGATCATTTTTATCAAGCTTGTATATTTAAGTTCAGTAATTTCACTTAAATGGCAATGAAGATAACCTATTAATCGTAATTTAAGTGAAATTACTGAACTTAAATATACACTCACCGGCCACTTTATTAGGTACACCTGTCCAACTGCTCGTTAACACTTAATTTCTAAGCAGCCAATCACATGGCGGCAACTCAGTGCATTTAGGCATGTAGACATGGTCAAGACAATCTCCTGCAGTTCAAACCGAGCATCAGTATGGGGAAGAAAGGTGATTTGAGTGACTTTGAACGTGGCATGATTGTTGGTGCCAGAAGGGCTGGTCTGAGTATTTCAGAAACTGCTAATCTACTGGGATTTTCACGCACAACCATCTCTAGGGTTTACAGAGAATGGTCCGAAAAAGAAAAAACATCCAGTGAGCGGCAGTTCTGTGGGCGGAAATGCCTTGTTGATGCCAGAGGTCAGAGGAGAATGGCCAGACTGGTTCGAGCTGATAGAAGGGCAACAGTGACTCAAATAACCACCCGTTACAACCAAGGTGGGCAGAAGAGCATCTCTGAACGCACAGTACGTCGAACTTTGAGGCAGATGGGCTACAGCAGCAGAAGACCACACCGGGTGCCACTCCTTTCAGCTAAGAACAGGAAACTGAGGCTACAATTTGCACAAGCTCATCGAAATTGGACAATAGAAGATTGGAAAAACGTTGCCTGGTCTGATGAGTCTCGATTTCTGCTGCGACATTCGGATGGTAGGGTCAGAATTTGGCGTCTACAACATGAAAGCATGGATCCATCCTGCCTTGTATCAACGGTTCAGGCTGGTGGTGGTGGTGTCATGGTGTGGGGAATATTTTCTTGGCACTCTTTGGGCCCCTTGGTACCAATTGAGCATCGTTGCAACGCCACAGCCTACCTGAGTATTGTTGCTGACCATGTCCATCCCTTTATGACCACAATGTACCCAACTTCTGATGGCTACTTTCAGCAGGATAATGCGCCATGTCATAAAGCTGGAATCATCTCAGACTGGTTTCTTGAACATGACAATGAGTTCGCTGTACTCAAATGGCCTCCACAGTCACCTGATCTCAATCCAATAGAGCATCTTTGGGATGTGGTGGAACGGGAGATTCGCATCATGGATGTGCAGCCGACAAATCTGCGGCAACTGTGTGATGCCATCATGTCAATATGGACCAAACTCCCTGAGGAATGCTTCCAGCACCTTGTTGAATCTATGCCACGAAGAATTGAGGCAGTTCTGAAGGCAAAAGGGGGTCCAACCTGTTACTAGCATGGGGTACCTAATAAAGTGGCCGGTGAGTGTACAAGCTTGATAAAAATGATCATTCTAGAAGAAAATTTCAAATGGCACTTAGAGGCTTTTGCATCTGAACTCTTCATATATAGTCTATTAGATGGCGAGATCATCGGCAATAAGATCGGCTGCCAGCGCAAACACAGACATGTCAAAATCAGTTGCATCTTCATAGGATTCGTCCTCCCCCCAGTACGCAACAACACACTTTTTTCCTTTCGCTTTCATTTTTACAAGTCTTCCATTGTAGACAATGCGTTTCCCTTCTTCACACCAAACATGGCACATGTTCCTTCCAACTGCTTTGCCAGACAACAGCTCTGTGATCTTTTCGAGTTTTGACTTTTCAAGCTCTGGAAATTTCTCTTTGAGATCTTTAATCTGGATAGTCTTTAATTTTCTTTCCAGTTTGTTTCTTGCTGTTATCTCCTTTGCTTGTTCTTTCATAGCTTGCCTTTTACTCAGTTTCTCCCTCAGATCATTCTTCTTTACTTTCCTCCTCTGCCTCTGGACCTGTCCCAGCTTCACAGCTTTTTTCAAAATTGCATCTCTCTTTTCTGTATCCATGTCATCAAGGAATCCAACGGTTTTGTTCTTTTGAGCCCTCGTCTTACCTGAGAGAAAAGAAAGGGTGGCATTTGGGGATCTTTTTTAGATGCACTAAACATTCCCATGATTTCCTCTGCATCAATGTTGTGTGTTCTGGCGGACTTGGTTTCCTCTTTTTCGGTCAGGTCTATCTCAAAATATTTTTTATATTGTCTTTCTAAGACCTCGACAATGGCACCAAGACAAGCTTCCATCATGACCTTGAACAGGTCCTCATCTTTTGGAGGATCTCTTAACTTCTGTAGAGTTGCATCTGAGTCTTTAAGAGCATCTCCAAAAAAATCGTTTGTGTCAAGAGATCCAAGGGGCTCCTTTGCTCCTTCAGTCGGGTGACCAACTCCTTAACCACAGATATTGCTTCCACATGGTCAGTTTGGCTCACTGCTGCCCTGCAGAATTTCTTCATCCATGGATCGGTCAGCAGTTTTCCCAAAAGGCCCAAAACCTGCATCTGAACATGGCCTGTGGTTGACCTGAAGTCGAAGAGCAAGCTTGCTCGCAAACCGCCACATGATGTTCCTTTCTCCAAAAACTTAATGAAAACAGTGTAATGCTGAATGAAGACTCCACAGATGTGGAAAAGAATGTGAAGCCGATTTCTCCTATAACGAGGAAGTATGCCTCTGGGCAATTTCTGGTTGTCCAGGAATGTTACAAAGCCACGTGGATCTCCTTTTCCGTCTTTGTATCTTAATTTATTCATTGCCATCACAATGTTTCCAGCAGAACAGTCGTTTACCCATAGTTTTTTCAATGCCAGTGTATCCTCACATTCTTTTAAAGCGGAGCAGGTTTTGATTCCTATCGAATCTAAGGGATGCAAATGGCAGTTAAGCTCATTTAAAGTTTTGTCCCATGATTCATTTACAAGCAGTATTGCAGCGTGGTTGGCCGCGCACCTGTCAGTTAGTGTGTTTGATATGTTGTCAATAATTTTACTTCGTGTGTCCTGATAATCTCCGTTGAAGAAATAGGAATCCACACTGGCCAGATTATCAATTGTTTCTATGATATGGGTACTGTAATCCTCGGCAGTCCCCCCAGGAAGTTTGTCAACAGCTGCAGCATAACACTTTGTTTCTTTTGTTATGTGCACACTATTTACATGGACCCCTTCTTGTGTGGTTGCATCAAATCCAAGGGTGGTATTTTTATTTTCGAGTATTTCCTCTGCAGTTTTAAGCTCAGCAATTGCACAAAGTTCACGGGTCATCGCTTCCACAGTGGACCTATGAGGCACACCAGTCATGGCCACTCCAAAACGAGCAGAGAACTTTTTAATAAGCCTAGGGACATTGCTTCTGGGAACCTGGTCTGCTACAGCATCATACACCATCATACGCATATCTGCGGAATACGTTTTTTTGTCCAATTTGTTTTTTTTCTGTTCTGCTTCCAATTCCTTAATTTTCTCTTCAAGCATTAGCTTTTTGTTTTGAAGGTGCATGATTTCCTCTTCTTTCAGCTCCAACTTTGTCTCCAGCTCTTGGATTCTCACTATTATTCTGTCTTTTGATAACCCATCTTACTCAAGAATATAATAGTTCATTTTGGAAACTAAACTCTGCTTTATTAGAGGATGAGGAAACTTGTCAATCTGTAGTTTCTAAAATTCACTTTCTTAATAAAGCTCAAGCCGAAAATAATTTTGGTTCTAATTGGGAGCTATTCAAATACAATATTAGGTTAATGTTATTCAAAATTGGATCTCAAAAAGCCAAGCAATACAAATTAGAGGAACTTAACATTGTTCAAAGAATTGTCTGTCTCTCCTGCATCCCCTTTGAAAATGTATCAGTTGTCCAAAAATTTGAATTTGAACTTCAGAACTCAAACCTGGCCCTAAAGGTCTTTTATCCTCTCCACCTATTTTTGACAATGCTAATCTATTTGTTGATCAATGTCTTCTAAGCGGTTTGTCAAATAAGAAAATTCACTCAATTCTTAACAGAGATCAAATTTCTTTACCTGCCTGTGTAAGCTTTTGGAATAACAAATTTGATGATATAGTGTGGGAGAATTTCTGGCTCCTTCAGCAAAAATTATTCTTATAGAGTCACCAAAAAACAATTTTTTTAATAAAGTGTATAATAAACTAATAAAGTGGTTGAAGTGTCAATTAAAATTATTCACAATTGCTACCCAGTTAATTATAAATGTGCTAAATTTAATAATAGTATTTCCCCCTTGTGTTCCTTTTGTCATCATTTTGATGAGACAATTATTCATTTGTTTTGGGAATGTGTGTATTGCAAAATATTTTGGGTTGACTTTTCAAATTTTGTTAAAAGGTATCTTTCTTTAAACTTTTGTATAAGCCAAAAAAAATTGTTTTTTGGTGACTCTCTGAAATTAGACCCCTCTCATTTTAAATTTGTTCTTAACTTGCTACTTTTTCTTGCAAATTTTTATATTCACAAATGTAAATTTTCAAAGAAAACTCTAAAAACTCTACTGCATATAAGAGTCTGCAATGGTGTCAATCATTTAAGCTGCTTGTTTTTTATGTTTTTGAAATGTAACCCTCTATATTGTAAAAAAACATTCTTTATAGATCAGTGATTCTTACTGACCCCCCAGAGTGATTTTTTTAAAGGCAACCATTACTTTAGAATGTTCCCTTTAATGTTTCCATGGCGACACGTCACACAATACACCGCAGCCACAATAACACTCTATTGTAGGGTCTGGACCAATCAGACCCACACTAATTATTCATATTAATTATATTTACTGAATATAAAGGTCTATGAAACTCCCCCATAACTAATATCACAAATGAAGTTACTATGTCGGTCAGGTGTCCTGTTACAGATCACCTTAAGACTGATTACAGACTTGTACGACCTCAAAAGTATGTGGCCACATGCGCAAGAGAGGGACAATGGAAAGACAGAAACCATCTTCAATACAAACTTTGCTGCATTAGTCATGGAGTAACTGATCTATGAATTAACATGCATCCCAGAAACTGTGTGAATGATTTACTGTCTTGTGTACTATTATGTATAACACTATGGTATGTTTGATTGGTATGTATGTGGTTTACAACCAACCAACGTTCAAGGTAACCTCACCTATCATGTCTCCTACCTAATTAATCCTCACCTAATGACTCACACTTTGATGTACATCACCTTCCTTTAGAATGCAGTGTGGATTTGTTATATCTATCTGAGCATTACTGAACAGAAAAAGGTTGAGGCAGAGGTATAATCACTGTTAGGACAGAGACTCATAAATCTTGCCCCCAGATGAAACTCCCACCAGAAAGTCAACTCCTCTCATTGGCAAAGCAAAATGAGAGAGGTGGGATCTTCTCAGGCTGTATTTAGAGACAGTCCACCGTGACCTCGCTCTCTTGGTTTTTCGCATTCACTGGGGCCCCAGGGCCCAGCAGGCCGTGAGCACCATCGGCCATGCTTTCATGCTCCCAAAAGGGAGTCAGACTGTCTTTTCTTCAATCCAGAAACTGCAACCTTACCAACTGAAAAGGAGAACCTCAGGAGTGTTGGAACAAGACTTCTCCTAAGGCAGAAGAAGTCTGTTGCAACTCACACCCTTTACTCTTTACACTTACACACTCACTTTACACACCCTTGCCCCCCCCCCGGACCAGGGCTGGTAGGCCACAGTCTGCACTCCAGCCATGAGAACAGAGTCAAACCAACCATGCAAGTTCATCATATCTTCTTCATCCAACGAAGAAGAGAATGATTGAGACTTCAACATTTGACACTCGCAGAATCATCAACAACTTCAATTTTCAACAACTTTGATAATAGTGTACGCTACCCAGGCATGCAAGTATACTTTTGATTTGATGCTTTGAAAATGAAATGCTGATGTTTCTTCTCATAGTTACATGGAACTGCTCAATAGTTCCGTTTCCGGTTTCGTCCTATCACTCACCTATTTATGTATTCATGTGTGTACGTTTGTTTAGTTTATTTATATTTATGATTTAGTTAATAAAACTTGTACATATGTATTTGGTTCTGTTTTGTTTGCATACAAAGTCTCTTTTACGGTATTGATCTTGCTACAAAGCGCGGTACATGCTAAGAAATAATTATTCTTCTGTGGCCATGGAAGATAACCTTTTCTTAGAATAAATGAATAATCAAAAGAGTTCGTAGGACGAACTGATTAATTGATTGTAATATTAATTCAGCCACATCAAGTTAATCCCAGTAACTGACCCAAATATTCATAATTAATAATACCAAGTTATTATTGATTATTAATATTCCATAGAGCTGAGTTTCGTTACACTATGACAGATGTGTTGCTTTTATTTCCTTTTTTATAAAAAAAATACTCACAAACTTGCTTACCATGTCATCAACTATCTGATATTCCAATTATCAAATACGTGTAAGTGAGTGTTTGTTCGTTTAAACACCTTTATAAATGATCTTGATCTATAACGTGAGATGGGCGCCATGATGTCCTGTCAGTTGTATTTAGGGGAGAGTGGGGTAAGATTAGTCAGTTTTTTACTTATGTGGATCTCCAGGCAAGGGAAATTGAGACAGAAGTACAATGAAGACATCTACTGTTAATTTGGGATGTTGCCTATTAACTGAACATTTAAGAATGCCCCTATGACAAAGTGTCACGTCATGCTAAATAGAACCCAAGCGCAGACAGTAACTTTCACAAAACACGGTTTGTTTACAAATGGAAAACAAAGACCCACGATAGGGCAAACAAATAGTAACTAAGACAATAAAAAGGAACTGGAACTTTCACAGACAGATCACAATACTTGATGAATGTTAACAAGACGAACCAGCACTGAGGAACAAACACAGGGAGCTTACATAGAACACATAATCACAAAGGTACAGGTGACACTGATGAACATCAATACTAACAAGGGGTGTGGTAAGGACACATGATCACAATCACAGGTAACACTGAAACAACATTAACTAACAAGGAAACGAGGTAAAACACAAGACAATGCAAACACATAGCCCAAAACAACCGGCCCTGTGCTTGCACACAAAACAAGAGACAAATAACCAACCGTAAACTAGACAAACCAACAAAACAGAACAACCATTAACAGTGGCAAACACGAAAACATAACAGTAGGATCAGGATGACACAATAAAAATAACACATGAGGGGGTGGGGAACAAAAGAGTTCGTAGGTGGAGGTCCAGAGTGGGTGGGTGGAACAAAAGTCCTGGATTCACTGGACATGGGCACTGATTGAGGACACGAAAACCGGGCAGTTCTGGGTGGAGACACATGAGGTAGTCTTGGGAGGGACAGGTCGGGGCACAACAGGAACAGGGGTAATCGGGGAAACAACCAATGTTGCTGCAGCAAGCAGAGGAGATGATACAGAACCCAAAACTGGGGAGGCGTTGCAACTCGCAACGGAGCTGGGACAGGGGGTACCACAGACGGCTCAGCGTGGACAGTCCTAGACTCCTTAGCTGGGACAGAACTAGTCTTGGTCACTCTCCTATCTACCTCAGCGTGGACAGGACTTGACTCCATAGCTGGGACAGGGCTGGGCTTGGTCACTCTCCCATCTACCTCAGCGTGGACAAGACTAGACTCCACAGCTGTGACAGGGCTGGACTTGGTTACTCTCCCATCTACCTAAGCGTGGACCAGACTGACAGAAGCAACCTGGAGAATCGGCACAGAGCTGGGAAGGGACTGAGACGGTGAACCTGACGATCTCTTCTTACTCCTCCTCTTTGAACGCGGTGCAGAAGCCATAGCCGGACCTAGGATCGGTACCAAGATCCCCGCAGTGTCCGTAGCAAAAGCTGAAGGACCTTTCGCAGACGTCGAAGTGGCGAGAACGTTGTTGCCAAGCGTTGTCGTGGCAAGCGTTGTCGACTCTCCGGGATCGCTGGCAATGCGGAAGCTGACAACGTCCTCGTGGGGTCCTGCCGCTCCTTTCGACGCACATGGTCCACCACCTCTCGAAACGGGCGTCAGATCAGCCCCTGCCGTTCAGCCAGCGGAGGTGGTACATTGAGCCCCGCGATAAAATAGGAGTTTAGGAGGACCTCCGGCGTAAATTCTCTCTTCTCCTCTTGGCCCTGGCCATATCTCTCCAGGGATCTCTCTCCTTGGGGAGGAAACAGAATCTTGCCCCTCCTCATGTCCTCGATGGTCGACTGCCACCATCGCTCCTGGTCACCCAACTGGCTACTGGCAGAACAAGACATAGCCAATTCTTTAACCCAGCAGACAATAGGCTGGTTTGTTCTGTCATGTTACGCTAAATAGAACCCATGCCCAGACAGTAACTTTCACAAAACACAGTTTATTTACAAACAGAAAACAAAGACCCACGATGGGGCAAACAACAGTAACTAAGACAATACCTAGACTTAACAATAAAAAGGAACTTTCACAGACAGATCACAATACTCACAGAACCGAATGTTAACAAGACAAACCAGCACTGAGGAACAAACACAGGGAGCTTACATAGAACACATAATACAGGTGTCACTGATGAACATCAATACTAACGAGGAAACAAGGGGCGTGGTAAGGACACATAATCACAGTCACAGGTGACACTGATACAACATTAACTAACAAGGAAACGAGGTAAAACACAATGCAAACACATAGCCCAAACCAACCGGCCATGTGCTTGCACACAAAACAAGAGACAATAGGTGTGTTCAACATCGGCTGCATGTAAGTGATCGGCGAGAGTAGCCGCGTGCAGGCGGGGAGGAGCTGCAAACGGAGACGTCGGACACTTTCTGGTTCCCGTAGTGACTGCTCACGTGGTGTTTGCATACTTTATCACAGCAATATTTGTTAACCCTCTGGGGTCTGAAAATGCGCCGACGCGTTTTGCGCGATTTTTTTCACATAGCAGCAAAATAGACTTAAAATACTCAGTCATACATACTTAAGAAATATGAAAAACAAAACTGTTAAATGTCTACTTCTTTATGGGTCCACTTACAATCGAAATAAAACATTGTGCTTTTGTAAAATAAAGAAAATAAACAGGGTGTGCTTTCTGCCTCTCCGTCTCCGTGAACTTTTTTTCTGGAGCACGTCTCTAAACGTAAACAAAACTCAGCGAATACTAGTCACACAGGCATGATCAATATATCTTTATAATCATTTAAGTGTACTTTTAAATTATCTAATTCAAAACTAAAACAAATATTCTGTGTTTATGTAATCTATATAAAAAGAGAGAGATGCCAGGCGTTCTCATTTCAGCTAATTATCTTTTAATGTGACCACGCCCACAGAGAGCTCGCGCTATTCAAACTCAAATGATCTGAAACTTGCCAACGCCCACACGAGCTCGATAAAACACCAATGTACCGGTAGTCTGTCGTTTTGCGAGGCTGTGAGGAATAATTCTGGATAATTTACCTCAGAAGTGCTGGATTAATTTCACTTCGAGGAGCCATGGATCCAGCGAGGATCATAGTAAGTTTTTAATTCTTAAGTGTTTTGTTCTAATCGCGAATACTGTTTTAAAATGAATCGCGTGTCTCTCTCTGTGTGATGAATCAACGGCACGAATTCGCACTGTTGTTGTTACAGATGAAATATGAAAGACAACATTTAGTTGACTAGTTTGGGATAGATTATAAAGTTTTTTACTCTAAAATAGACATCAAATAAGTTTTAGTTGACCAGTTTCTGCTCATATGTTAAATATATAACGTTAGAATGTTTTGTCAAAAATAAGCTCATAATCTAAGATGTTATTATAGTGTTTGTTACAATGTAGACTATATCAAACTAATGAATCCTTAACTTTGAAATATTAATGATAAAATCCAGGCTATAGGCCTACTTTAAAAAAAAAGAAAGACAAGATAGATGTAAAAAAATCTTAATATTATTGTTTTTTATTAGTGACACATTTGAGGAGAGGATATATTCCAAAACTTTCTGAAAATACAGTATGAGAATTAACTGCATACTAGAAATGTTTACCTTGGAAATTATACAATTTGAATGTATAAAAAATGTGTGCAAAAAATACCTTTTTTTCCTCTGAGAACTCTAACTTTCTAACTCTAATTCTGTAGAATGGTCCATATAGCCTATTTGAACAGGATTTGTTTCCAGGTATGACTATGTACTAAAAATGTGCTTTTGACTTTCATTTCTATTTGGATTATATATATATATATATATATATATATAATATATATATATATATATATATATATATATATATATATATATATATATATATATTTATTTATTTATTTATTTATTTTTGTCCTTGCATTCTTTCTTGTGTGACACACCTGAATGAAAGGCTCATTAGTATGCAGGGTCTTTGTCTTCTCAGGTGTGAATCAGAGCAAGTCACGCCCCTGCGCATATTGCCTTTGGAAGCAAAAACTGTTTTAAAAAATTTAAATCAATGTATTGTTTTATGTGAATGATTAGGCAGGGTGATTTTCAGATCATTTTGAAGCAAAAACACTAGGCAACTACATCCATTAGTCAAAAGTCTTGTGGACACATGTTAAGTATGTGTTTTGTGGCCTTATTTCAGAAACTTTAATTTTTAGTTTTTTGAATAACCATGCATAAACATTATTCCCTCAAAAATACAAACATGTACATACATGTTGCTCACATATATTTGTAACCCTATTTGTGCTAAATATAGTGTAATTACACCTTTGCCATTAATATGTTTATAAGCAACTGAAAAAAGCACAAATGTCAGGGCATGTCAAAACATCTCAAGTACCTCAAAAACCCCTTAAACCCCAGAGGGTTAAATACACAGATGTTTCAGAGACATTTTCATTCATGTTTCAGAGACATTTTCATTCAAAACTTAACCCTCTGGGGTCTAAGGGGTTTTTGAGGTCCTTGAGATGTTTTGACATGCCCTGACATTTGTGTTTTTTTCAGTTGCTTATTAACATATTAATGGCAAAGTTGTAATTGCACTCTATTTAGCACAAACAGGGCTACCATAATATGTGAGCAACATGTATGTACATGTTTGTATTTTTTCTACCTGACACCACTGGCTACGGTCCTTTGTTTGGGCTTGGCAGACAACACAACCATATCACTGACCCGGCCAGGTTTTACACCCTATCATTCAATGATGAAAGTAAAAAGAAATGGCACCTCAGAGGTGGTTAAATATAACATGTGGAAAATTTTGTATTTTATGCACAGACAAGCTATACCTGGCACATGTGGCTACTGATAATAATAATAATGTTAAAAATACCATAGTCCTTGGCTTGTGCCAGTGTTGCTCTGTCTCGGTGCAGCTAAGGAGTGGGGATACAGCAAGATATAGTTGTGAACTATATCTTACTCTCAAGTGAGGTCTCTCCTTTTTCCTCAGAGACCTGTGGCACATAGCTTGCACACTGACTCTCCCTGTGCCTGACACTTTGTTGGATACTTAGTTAGGGATAACATCACATTGATTATCATTTAAGTAACGCATCAAGATCATTTAGGAATAATACATGGTACAATCACTCAAAAGTGATATGGCAAGATTTGCTCCAACATGGTGTTAAAGTATAGCCACTTACAGCTATGCACGTGTGACCTAACACAGGAGTCATATGACAAAGGAAAGGTGCACGACTACGCCACCTGGGGCCTTTCACACCAAGATTTAAACAAGGTGGGCTCTCACACACAGCTAATGAAGTAATGACAGAGACGTGGTATTTCAATATAAAAATACAACAATATTTATTATTAAGTAATTCAATAAAAACAGTCTGAGGTTTGTCTTCTCAACATAGTGTGAGGCGATACAGATTAGGCCCCATAGGCCAGCCAAAATGGGGGTAGTGCCTGCCACCAAGAATATCCAAACACAAACAATAATGGCTTCAATGGATCAGCTGTTTGGAAGAGGTTACCTGTCCTAGAAGAGGAGTGAGACCAACACACCACCCGTGCTGCTGACAACGTTGCACACACACACACACACACACTAAAAAAGTGATCACTGCAAATAGTGAGAGTGAGGTGCACATTACCACTACAAATACTGTGTGCGATGCGTGAAGAGGAGGACTCAGATCCAGCGACCTACTCCAAGAAACAGCTTCAACACTCTGGTTGGATCAGGAATAAGCAAAGCTGGATATTAGCATTACCACAGCAAACTAATGGGGCAGCCAATACCACACCTATTGCTGACATACATCAAAATAAAAATAAAAAAAATAACAAAAATAAAGAAAACAAAATGAGGCAAAAGCTACAATTACATTAAATTTACAAACGCCAAAGCAGCAGTGACAATCTTTCTCTAGGGATACAACTTTCCACATAAACGGAAATGGGCTCCACATTACCTCCCCCGCACGCAAACCTCAACTTGCAATCCAATAGGCAATGACAGAGCGCGCGTGCATAGCGTCTTCCAGCCAAGACCTACGGTAGATCAACAATATGCTACCCGGAAGCGTCTGGTACACCTTCACACATCTTTCATAGGCGACAGCACAGCGAACAGTGTAAAGAGGACGTACGAGCCGAGGGATTGCTTAGTTTTCCACCCGATGTGCCGGTTTTATACAAAGTGCTATTGACTCTAATGAATAACTAGCCACTTACTGTCACGGTGTGGTTGTGGAAAGGAGCACGAGGACTCAAATGCAGAGACTTAGTATTTAATGATGATAGAAAATAAATCCAGGTAACAAGAACAAAGCAGGCACGGAACAGAACACAACTCCGAACACGGGTGACCATCAATAACGAACAAGCACAGAACTACAAACACAGGGAGACTAAATAGGGAGGCAAACAAGGAAGGTAACGAGAAAAGCAGGTGGGACAATTAAACCAATAATCAGATAACAAGATGGGAGGGGCTAGACAATAGACAGGAACACAAAACACCACATGTGCTACATGACAGGACAGACATGTGACACTTACAAGCTAACTAGAGGGATTGGCTAAGTGGGAAGAGGGATACGGCGAGCACAGAAGGACAACCTTGCTACGGCCATTACTGTGCCGGTTACACACGTCACAGGCAAAATGACTTTTTAATGCAAAAGTTTTTTTTTTTTTTACAGAATAGCCCCGTTTACATGACACCTTTTTATTTTTAACCCAATTATTTAAAAATAAGCCACCTCCATCAGGCACCTCCATCAACCCCCAATCCCGACTCATCCATATCCCAGTTTTCCCCACTTCTATCTGACCCTCCCACCACCCCGACACTAGTGGCTTCGACCGTTTCTACACCATCTCATCCCCCTACCACCCCGACATCATCAGCCTCCCGTGGCGGTAAAAGGAGGCAAAAGCCACAGGCCGATTATGGATCCATGTGAGAGTACGCTCCTCGACAGGCTAAAGGAAATACGGCAGGAGAGAGAGAGTGACAGAGAGAGAAAGGGAGAGGGAAAGGGAAAGCGAAAAGCGGGACATACACACCATTTTTTAAATTACCTGTCCCATTTTCTTCAAAATCTCCCACAGGAACAAAGCGCAATTTTGATGCGCGACATCAAACAGCTCATGCGGCAGTATGAGCCCTTTTAATTTGACTTAATTTGTCTACCAATATTGTAGGCTACATGCTGTTACTGACGTTATTGTTACATTTGTTAGATCATGTTCTGTGTGAAACATGTTAACAAAGTTCAGTAGCCTTCATATGAAATATCACCATTTTTAATGTTGGCTAGGCTTTATGTTTACTTTTACAGAAGGCTTAATTTTATATGGATATGAATGAATGGTTTTCACATAAAATACCAAATTAGTTAAAATGTGTAATGGTTTTCAAATAATACCAAATAATAAAAAATGTGTAACGGTTTTCAAATAATACCATATTATAAAAAATGTGTAATGGTTTTCACATAACACCAAATTAGTTAAAATGTGTAAAGTGTTAAAGAGGCTATATGCAGCTTTTCCCCCAAAATAAACGTAACAATAGCCTTTTTATTTGACCATTTATGACTCAAACATCTCCTGTTGAGCATACTGACACCTTGTCCGCTCACAGTGGGTGCACCTATAAGCCTGTATCCTATTTTTCCTATTTTCTGTCGGGTCGGATTTTTCCCGCGCTGTCTGCGGATGTGACGTCGAGCGCGTTCATGTTAAACGTTTCAGATCACTCTGCCACCACCGCTAGTCAGCAAGTAGCCTACACTCGCAAGCAGTGCAATGGAATATATGTATTTGACTGTTCTAACCTCTGTAAACATAATGTTGACCTCCTTGCAGCAGATGACTTGTGAAGTGTGCACGTACGAGCGCGCTGCGAGAGCGAGCAGAAAGGAAGAGCAGTTCTGTTTTTTGGCCACAGGTGTCAGTCGCGAGTTTAAATTTCAGAAAAACGCATATAGCCTCTTTAACTAATAAACAAAACTAATAAAACTAATAAACAAAACCTTTTATCAATTTATTGGTCAGTGCTACCCAAATGTAGCACACTGTACTGGTGGGGAAACATGCCAGCATCTGATAAAAAGTAATCAGCCAGTTGCTCCCTGACCAGTGCCGCTCTCCAGGAGGGTCTGCTGCTGCCGACCGAACACAGTGGTCCGTCAACCACGTTCAGGTCCCCCGCAACATGCTGCCTCCACTCTCCAGGCTGGAGCTCTCCAGTGTCAGACGTCGCATCCACAAAGGTGGCTGGCATGTATCTGGCACGTTCAGTGAATGCCAGAAAGTTGTGGAGAGCCATGCACGCCTTCACGAGCTTCACCACTTTTTCAGGTTTGCAGTCAATCAGGCGGTTGAAAATTCGGAAGCGCGCAGCCAATATATCGAAGGCACTTCTCCACCACCCTGGCCTGTCGGTAATTGTAAATGAGCTTCCTATCCTGCAGGTTCGTGCCTTTAATGAGAAGACAAATCTAGTGCAGTAACTAGACAGAACAGATGACTTGGCTGACGCCAATTACGTGGTCAGAAGCAGAATGTTATTAACAATAAATATATAACAATTTATAAACGAGCTGAGACCAGTGCACGCTCTCTTTTTCATTGCTTCTGGGCTATTTTATCGAGCAGGTCTGCTATCAATTATTTTTATTCTCACCTGGATAGGGTCGCATCAGGTTCTCCTGTAAGGGAAATGCCTCATCCCCCAGGAAAAAAAAAAGGACTGGGCGTTGTGGTGCCCGGTAGGACAGCAGGAGCAGGTAGATTGAGATTGGCAGGTAGATCAGGAGCAGGGCCCGTATATATAAAACTTCTAAGAAATGCTCTTAAGAATGGTAAATGGTAAATGGACTGCATTTATATAGCGCTTTCATAGACCGAATGGCCACCAAAGCGCTTTACAATTTGCCTCTCATTCACCCATTCACTCACACATTCATACACCGACGGCGGTGTCAGCCATGCAAGGCGCCATCCAGCTCGTCGGGAGCAGCCGGGGTTAGGTGTCTTGCTCATGGACACCTCGACACTTGGTCAGGTGGAACCGGGGATTGAACCACCAACCTTCCGGTTTGTAGACAATCTACATGAACCACTGAGCCACTGCCGCCCCAAAGCTTAAGAATAGTCTTAAGCTTTGACTTAAGTGTCAAAAAATACTTAGTAAAGAGTAGGACTTTTCTAAGAGTAGGAGACATTTATAAAGCAGCTAAAAGCAACTTTCAGTAAAGTATAAGACTGATTCTTAAGTGCTGACTGAAGTGGGACTTTAAGTTTCAGCTGTTATAATGAGACAAAATAATTAGGCTTTGTGTCGTGTAAGTCTAAGTACTGCTGTCCAGTGATTAAATACGCGTGTCCTGGAAATGGGAAGCCTCAGGGCCGCTTTACTCGCCGTCTTTTCATGGAAAAGTGAAGAAGGCTCAAATGTAGATGCCACTTTTTCTCCTTCTCACTCTTCTGTGATTTCTTGACAAAGCGTAATATTGAACTTTTTTACATTTGTCAATCAACTCTCAAATACAAAGAAAACTAATCTCTGCACGAGTTTTATTTTTCATTATTCTACTAATTTTGTACTTTTATAACACAATATATGCACACATATGTGTATATATACAGTACTGTGCAAAAGTTTTAGGCACGTGTGAAAAAATGCTGTAAAGTAAGAATGCTTTCAAAAAATGTTAATAGATTATATTGATCAATTAACAAAATGCAAAGTGAGTGAACAGAAGAAAAATCTACATCAAATCAATATTTGGTGTGACCACCCTTTGCCTTCAAAACAGCATCAATTCTTCTAGGTACACTTGCACACAGTTTTTGAAAGAACTCGGCAGGTAGGTTGGCCCAAACATCTTGGAGAACTAACCACAGTCCTTCGGTGGATTTAGGTGCTTCTCTCTCTTCATGTAATCCCAGACAGACTCGATGATGTTGAGATCAGGGCTCTGTGGGGGCCATACCATCACTTCCAGGACTCCTTGTTCTTCTTTATGCTGAAGATAGTTCTTAATGACTTTCGCTGTATGCTTGGGGTCGTTGTCATGCTGCAGAATAAATTTGGGGCCAATCAGATGCCTCCATGATGGTATTGCATGATGGATAAGTATCTGCCTGTACTTCTCAGCATTGAGGAGACCATTAATTCTGACCAAATCCCCAACTCCATTTGCAGAAATGCAGCCCCAAACTTGCAAGGAACCTCCACCCATGCTTCACTGTTGCCTGCAGACACTCATTCGTGTACCGCTCTCCAGGCCTTCGGCAAACAAACTGCTTTCTGCTACAGCCAAATATTTCAAATTTGGACTCATCAGTCCAGAGCACCTGCTGCCATTTTTCTGCACCCCAGTTCCTGTGTTTTCGTGCATAGTTGAGTCGCTTGGCCTTGTTTCCACGTCAGAGGTATGGCTTTTTGGCCGCAAGTCTTCCATGAAGGCCACTTCTGACCAGACTTCTCCGGACTGTAGATGGGTGTACCAGGGTCCCACTGTTTTCTGCCAGTTCTGAGCTGATGGCACTGCTGGACATCTTCCGATTGCGAAGGGAAGTAAGCATGATGTGTCTTTCATCTGCTGCAGTAAGTTTCCTTGGCCGACCACTGCGTCTACGGTCCTCAACGTTGCCCGTTTCTTTGTGCTTCTTCAAAAGAGCTTGGACAGCACATCTGGAAACCCCTGTCTGCCTTGAAATTTCTGCCTGGGAGAGACCTTGCTGATGCAGTATAAATACCTTGTGTCTTGTTGCTGTGCTCAGTCTTGCCATGGTGTATGACTTTTGACAGTAAACTGTCTTCAGCAACCTCACCTTGTTAGCTGAGTTTGGCTGTTTGCCTTTGCAAACCCTTGCAAAATTATAAAAAAACAAAATAAAAGATCCTTTTTCTCAGGATCGATATTGTCCCCCACCACTTTTTGAAACATTGAGGCACGGATGTACCTAATATAAATAAATTAAACATCTCCAGTTAAATAAGAGATCTAGCGCTTAAATGTGTTGTTGTTTTTTAAATCAAGCTGAGCGCTCGTTGCCGCTGCGAACAGTGTCATGGATACAGTTGTTCAGAACAACTGTATTCAACTTGTTCTCTTGTGGCTCGTGTAGTCTTCACGCGCGCTTCAATCTATCACCGTTGCAGAGACTCTCTATTCGTTGCGGTGAAATCACAAAATAAAATGCACACAAACGTGTCACTGCTTGATGTAGACTGTAACCACTGATGAACATATTCGGTTTTGACCGGTTTTGGCCGCTGGATGGTGTTGCTAAGAACTTGCAATGTATAACTATTATCAGACCGGCCCTCGCGGCCTCGAAACACTACCGGCCCTCCGGGAAAAGCCCCGACTCTCCCGATTGCCACTCCGCCCCTATTGTCACGTGACAACATCCACATCACTCGTTGTTGACCAGATGTGTCTTGCACGTATTTCCATAACTGCACTTTGATTTTTCAGAATTAACGTGCGGGAAAATTCCAACAGAACTCCTGGAAGTAAAAAAAAAAAAAAGAGGAGGAAAATCCAGCAGACAACACGCTGCTTTTTACTATGGAGAGCTGTTTGCTAAACAAAGCGAAGATTTCGCTGTTCTTGTGAGTTTTTGAAAGTTGGGACCTAATATGGTCATTAGACCAAATTTTTATGAGGCTCCGCACCTCCTCACAACTCCAAATTTGTCCGCTTCTAGGTGGTCACGGTACGCTTGTCTGGTCCGCTTTTGGTGCGCACACGAGTGCGATTGTTGCATTCACACCTGCCCAAACGAACCTCACCTAGGGGGACAACGAACTCTAGTGCGATTTAACCGAACTAAATGAGGCAGGTGTGAAAGCATCCTAAGACTGTCACAATATATCAGTTGTGATTGTTAGTTTCATTTTCATGGACTCCAACTTTGTTTTCATTAGTCACGTTTTCCCACCACTCCATCTGTTTCCATGGACACTAATCCTCATCACAGCTGTTTGTGGTATAGTTCATCACCATGTGTATTTTAGTTCCTCACTCGGTGTAGGTCTGGTCTCGTTTTGCATTAGCGTTTATTCTGTATTACCTGTTGGATGTGTATTAAACTCTGCCTTTGAACTTTAATCCTGATCGTCATTTGTCTGCCTGCATCTTCCAAACAAATGCATAATTCAAAACTGTAAAGGGTCTATTTTTATTTATGTACACTCACAATAAAAACAAAACAGTGTGCTTTTGTAAAACAAAGAAAACAAACATGATGCCACTTTCTGCCATCCCGTTTTCCTTTCTGTGAAGTTAGTGGAGCGTGTTATAAAAACTAATCGAAATAGGCTCTGTCCCAAATGGCACACTAAACCCTCGCAGTCTTCCTACTAGTCCGCACTTTCATGATGTAACGCTGCTTAAACTGTCGGGAAGAAGTCTGCTGTGGAGCTTGCATCAGTGCGGGCTAAGCAAAAGTGCTCATTAAGGGCACATATCGACCATAAAGGGGGCGCTCGCAAGCACCCTTCTGACACCTAAAATGACAAATGGGACACCCTACAGTCTCGTGGACTTAACGGACTCACGCACGCGGCAGCCATTGTAAGTCCACAAGATTGAAAGTGCAAATGAAGTGTGCCATTTGGGACAGGGCCATAGACTACCAGCAAGCTCTTGAATGCTAAGAGTACTTTAACTTATTATATATAATATATATATAATATATATATATATATATATATATATATATATATTAATCGTTTGATCATCACTGTGTCATGGATACACCCCAACCAGCATCAACTCAGTACACCTGGTCACGCTCATCATCCCCTGAATACTGATTGCTCACCACCTGCACCGCATCACAAACTCACCTCGCTGCACACAGGATTTAAGCTTCAGTCTCTCCATGGTTCTCTGTCGGGTCTCGTCTATCGACGGGTGTGACCCACCCGGTCCCTCATACTTCTCTGGTTCCAGGATTCTTGTGTTCTCGCAGCAATGTCCTCATCCTTCCAGTGGTGTGACACACTGATTGTCATATCAGTGGTCAGTGTGCTAATTTTGAGTTCAATGTTCCACTGCCTGGCTACTTGCAGAAAGTGCTCAGTGCTAACGTCAGCATATTGCCTCTCGTCTGTCTTCATAATGGTCAAACCGTGCGATCGAAGTTTCCAGTGCATGTCAAAATAATGTCCTGTGATCCCTAGGTAGCTATGGGTACTGAGGGAAGTCCAGTAGTCTCTGGTGAGCGTCATTTTTAAAGACAAGTGACTAAGATGTGAGTGGCATTATGGCAGCCCAGAAAATGTTGCAGTTAGGGTCTCTGACAACGGCTGGATAAACAGTGACCTGTTTCTGGAGTGGGGTCAGATATTTACAGAGATCCTGCCAAAAGATGACCAATGGCCCATGTACTCCTGTTGGATGGCCACAGTAGCCATGTCTATAATTTGGACTTTATTCAACTGAGGAAAGCCAAAAATGTGCATGTGATGGCCTATCTGCCTCACACCACACATGCCCTCCAGCCTGCTGACAAAGCACTTTACAAAAGTTTGAAACACAAATGGTATGAAGAGGGGCGGAAGTGGATAAGGAGGATGGCAGGACAGAAGCTCCCCAAAACACAGTTCTTCTCTCTAGTTCACCAGGCCTGGCAGAAGACTACAACAGTTGAAAACGTCCAGACTGTATTCAGGGGCACAGGGATGTTTCCTGTTAACAAAACATAATCCTTGATGACGAATACAAACCAAGCATCATAACAGAGAGGGCTGTACTACCCACATGAACGGAATTGGCTGTGGTAGAGAGTACACCGATCTTGATTACTTGTGACACTGTCAGTAAGGATTTGGTGTATGAAGAAGTAATCATCACATCCCAGAAGGATATGGAGAGGTCCTTATGCTTATCCTTATTTATGTTTTCACTCCTGAGGAAGACACCTCAAACCATCTGGAGAAGGATGAACAACTCTCATCTTCCGGGTCTTCTGTAGAGGTCAGCAAAAGACCAGTAACCTTCAGTGACCTACTACCCATTCCAAAACGAGAAATTAGCCTTGAAACAAGGCCAGGCCCCCCACCTACCATTTAACAAGAACAGACCACATCAAAACTACCAAAAAGAACAAAAAACAACCAAAGGGAAAAAAAAATCAAAAAGGGAAGAGAGCACAAAGCAAGATTAGCAAATACCCTAGCGCAGCCTGCCAGAGAGTGTATGGTCATGTTAATTACCCAAAGGCCACAGAGGATTGGGTGTGCTGTTGTCAGTGCAATTCATGGTCCCACGAGAGCTATGGAGAGGAGAATGGCATCTGTGATGAAGATGGTTATATCTACAAAGACTGCCTTTGAAGGAAATGGAGCAAAAGCTCTAACTGGCCTGACTAAGTGTGATGTTAAGACCAACAATAGCTACAGGAAATGTTGAAGTGTTTAATGTTAAAAATAAAATGATTTCAGACGAAATTACCTGTGCTTTTCTCTTTTTAGATTGGCCCATTTTTACTGAACAGCTGTCCCATTTTACCTGAATGTTGTGCCGTGGCTCAAGAAGGTACCTGCTGATACTCTAACTCTCATAATTTTAAAACAATTATACTTTTTCACATAAAAAACAACAACAAAAATTTTTTTGCGCTATTCAACGTGAGATTGTATCCTGTGCCACAAATAGTTTGTACTATGGACTCACAGCTGATGGTACCCCAGACTCCAGTACAATGGAGCAGTTCTCATTGACGCTGCAGTATATGGATGAGAACTTGGATATTCACTCTGAATTCCTTGGATTTTACAGTGCTGATGGTACCACAGACTCCAGTACAATGGTGTAGGATTTGAGAATGTACCAAACACAAATGAATCTTCCATGTGATTCATTCAAAAGGAATTCAACACTCCAGACCTCACATTCCAACAATAAAGATTTTTGGCTCCAACCAGTCTACTCTAGCCTATGAAAACCCCCAGTAAGAATTTGTATGGCCCTGCAAGCATCAAAGAGATGGGCCCTGCAAGGAAGAACGTTGTCAAAGTTAGATAGTTTGGAAAAGACTGATTGGTTCAGAGATGGCACGGCTCAGGACCCACCAAGATAATGGCAGAGGTTGTTTGATCCCAAGACAAGGGATATAAAACAGACCTCCCCCTTCTTGAAGACCTCTGAACAACCTCAGGGTTGTAATCTCTTAAAACCACAGAGACTGAGACTTTATGTCATGATCCTGGTTCTTCCTATCCTTTTCCACCCTCTTCTGGTCACTTGCTTTATCACACTCACCCGTTTTATACACGCACGCACTCAATCACTCACTCTCCTCTTCCCAGCTGTTTCCTATCTTCTCCTGCTTTACTCTAAGTACATCACACCTGTCCCCTTTTCCCTCTGATTACATTTGCTACTTCTTCTCTCTCTTCCTCCTGCCTCTTTGTCAGATTGTTCGTTGACTACTGATGAAAGAAGCATCTTGTTGCACACACGCTCTTCCTTGTCTTGTCCCGTCCTGTCGTATCGGGGAATTCATCTAGTTGCAAGTATTACGCCGGTTTCACACCGCACGCGTTCGCAGAGCGTAAGCAGCGCAGGAGCAGTGCGTATAGTGAGCGGAAGCAGGACACGTGTGTTTTGCTTTCATACTGGCAGCGTTTGACGCGCACGGCTGAACCACGGCGTGTTACAGACAAAGTACTCTATAATGAATAAGTTGGCATTGTTTTATTTAATTTTCAAATACATTTAAGAGAAAAGACTTGTCAAGAAGCTTATTTTATTCATTAATAGGCTATATTATATAACTTTTGGTTCATCTTTGTTTTTGTTGACTTTGTTTTCTTTTTAAATTGACGAAGGTAATTTGATTGACTGTTTAAAACACAATAGATATCATCAATGCGCTTTTGGGTAAAACTCCTGTGTATTTTGGTCAGGATCAATGCATTGTCACTTTAATTCAGCGTAAGCCGCGCGGCAAAAATAGACCAGACGGCGAAACGATCGCGGCACTGCTGCTCCTGCTACGCGCTGACGCGCCGCCTCTGCGTGCGGTGTGAATGCTCTAATCTGTTAACATGGGCGCCGAAAAAAATACACGCTGCTTACGTTCTGTGAACGTGTGCGGTGTGAAACCGGCGTTATACTGCTCATGCTCTAACCAGCTCTCTGTGTCTAGTGCTGCGCTTGACTGTGCTGCTGCAGTTCCCTGCTGTGCGTCTTCTGTGTACTCTCCTGTGTGACCAGAGGCTAGCCACCAGCTGTGCCCGAGCTTCTACGCTGACCACTGTCTAAGCTCGTACTCAAGAAGATATCTCCGTTGATGTTTACTGGCTGTATGTTTTGGCTGTTTCTGTTGTAATTATTCTCAAGAAGATTTCTGTTATCTCGCCTTGCTGGTGGCTTCCTCATTACATTCTATTAAAATACTATTTGACTGTCATTCGCTACTGGGTCTTTTCTCACCTCACAACACTTTATATATATAAAATGCATAAATTCATCCCAAAACAATTATTGACAGACTTACAATCAAACATCGTTCAACTACATAATCCCATATTGTGTCTACAATTTATGTATGTGTTTATTCTGCTTAAGATCACATCTAAGTCATGTAATTGTTATAATTATTAGATGTTTGAATGGAAGTGTATCGTGTTTCCTATCAATACGATCATATATTCATAATTCAAAAGATGGCTTGAATGAAATCTGTGTAAAATGTTTTGTGTTCTTAAAATAGAAATTATGTCTAAACTGAATTCTCTGCTCTCTGCTCGAGCTGCAGAGTAAAGGGATCACAGATAATGCATGATTTACGATGAGAGGTGGGGAAGATACCCTCTCTCATATAACCTTATAGTATCTTATTGGTCCGAATTCATCCAAGAGGCTGGACAAACATTTGAGTTTAAAATCTTAGACCCGAACAAAGCCTTGTGGTTGATTTTTTGAGTAAGAGTTAAAAGGTTATGCTAGAGTTATGCTCTAGGGAGAGCCATGACAGAGTTACGTTTTACCAACGAGTAACCATGTAGACGAGCAGACCAAAAAGGACCCAAATCAAGATCAGGGTTTAAACAGCTTCATTCAAGCCATCTAACTACTAGTCTCACTTTCCTTTCTTTTCCTTAGTTTTCTTTTCTTTTCCTTGATCTGCAAGAATGGGGCTTTATTAATGCTGTTCATTGATTCGAGTAACTTTTTTGACATTTGGGTATAAAGTGTTTTAATTCTACAATATATGGTGTAAAAATGTCTGAGTGTAGCACTTCTGAGGGTGAACGGTGGGTACTGCAGTAAGATTTTCCTATTGGATGTATGCGGTTGTTTGTGATGTAAGCGGTTGATGGTGACGTAAGCAAGTTTCAGCTCACCACGCGCTTGGTACGAGCTACAACGCCCGTGGCAGTATAAAAACATCTTGTTTCGTCAAAACCACTGTAGCGAGTGAGGAGTTGGAGTTGCGAGTATTGAAAACGATCAGGTTAGAGTATTTATTTCCTAAGTGGGCTCTGCCTAGTCTGGTTAAAACCAGACCCTTCTCAGTTGAAACTGAGTTAGGGTCTGGCAAAGCTCCATAGACAAATCATTTCCAAAGGGGCGTCACCAACGGACGTCCCTCAAATGCCTCTTTGCGCAATTGGATAGACCTAAAAACCAATCAGAGCGATGAAGGAGATGACGTATGCAGAGGGCTCTCGCTAAGACAGTCTATGGCTAAGACCCACCCATTAGTTTAGTATTGACAAACGGGGCTCGTTGTTATGGGAAGGAGGCGGCGGAAACCGGCGAAAATTCACACATTTTAATAATAAAACAAATACAAAGTCCCTCACGGTCGACTGACTCCACCACACATAATAAAACAAAACATCAAATAAAATTCAGGCCTGTCCTCTCTCGATCTTCACCGTCATCGCTCCTCCTTTTATGCTTCCGCTCCCCCGTGAGAGATGCGAGACCGGCCTCACTCACGCCTCGATCGTCCTGCTCGCCACACTGGTATATCAGACTTTTGCCGAATCCAGTCGGTAAGACAGCGATAACATATTTTTTAGACATGAAGGCTTTGAGTGTTGTTCTTTGCTCGGGTTTATAACGAAAAGGATATTTTAAATTGCTTAAAACAGACGCTATAGCTGATTCGAACGAGTGATGTTCGACGGCGGCATCCATCTTTGTAATGTACAAAATCTGCTTCACAGTTGCTGGCTGCGCTGTCGTCATCGTGTAAAGCCCGCCCCAACGTTTCTGATTGGTGCCGCGATTTCTGCGGACTGGAAATGGGCTTGAATGAGCTCTTTGCCAGACTAACTTTCAGAGCAAATCTAAATTTGCCGGAAGTTGTCTGGGTTTTCCCAGGCTAGGCTCTGCCCACTTTTCCGGCATTTTTCAAATATTGCCAGTGGGTGGAGTCAGGGTCTGACCAGGGGTTTAGTTACCATTTAATGATTGATGGTTCGTTCAGGTCATGTCTTTTAAGTGCATAGAAACTTGGAATTTCACCATCTCACTCTTAAAACTCATTCTTTCCTCTCTCTTTCTTGCTGCAACTCGTATGAATGTGTGTGTGTGCGTGTGTTTGTGTTAGATATTAGTTTTATGTTTTAGAATAATCAATAAAGTCTTGTTTATATTTTAAAGATAATTGTCTTGTGTTATGTGCTTACAGATTTAATGTCTTAAACTTCTGATCTAAGTTACCTTGCTAATAAATAGTGTTTCACTATAGTTTGGATATCTATTTCCGCTGCAAAGGTTATAGTTACGGCCCGTTCGAATGAACGCTGAGTCATTTGCGTGGCCGTATAACTGATTCTTTTAAGATTCCCTATAAATTAATTGATAATTCCTTTTGAGCTAAATTGGCCTTCTGGCCCCTTAAATGCATATTATTATTATATGTACGTTTTGCTTACAATGGAGCAGTTCTCATTGACGCTGCAGTATATGGATGAAAACTTGGATATTCACTCTGAATTCCCTGGATTTTACAGTGCTCCCGACAGCAACGGAGAGATGTTTCAAAGATGTTTTTCTGAGTCTGAACATCCCAATTGAGCATCTCCTTGGATATGGTTTCAATAGAGCCTCTAACATATCAGGACGGTTTTCAGGTGATCATGCATGGCTTAGAACAGTGGTCACCAACCTTTTTAAGCTAAAGATTCCTGACCTTGGCCTTAATGAAAGGCAAGATCTACCTATCGAAGAATAGATAGAAAAAGACAGCCCAGATTGTACTTCCAGCTTGAGGGCTTTTATTTAGTATTTTAATTGTATTTTAATATACAATAATTGTTGTTTTCTTTTTCTTTTTTTTTTTTTCTTTTTTTTTTTACTTTGAACCGGATGCAACCATCATATAATCAGATATGAAGTGTCACTGAGCAAAAAAAAAAAAAAGCCATGGCAGCAGTAAAGTGCTTATTCACTGAAGTTTCTGAAGGTACAACCCTTAACATTTTATAAATTAATTGTACTAACAAAATTCTCAACAATATCAATTAATCTAAGTCCCATCTTATTCAACATCACTTTTCACAATGCCACCAGAAGGAAAAATGGCTGCAGTAATGTTACTCTCTCAAGTCAGTGTGATGGCTGTGAAAGAATACACTGAAAAAAATTATTCAGACCCCTTGTAAATGTTACATGTTTTTATCTGGTTAATTTCACTGATTTTATTGTGTTATTTAATGCTACTTATTTTTTATTATTAATTTTCTAATTCACTGGCCTTGTTTAAAACAAGTTAATTTCATTCAGTTAAAAGTCATTAGAAAAAAATTCGTTTAATTTAATAAAATGAATACGCTATATCTACTCAATAAAATTGTGCAGATTACAAGCAATATTATTTATTAAATTTAACACATTAGAATTGAGTAATAATTAATCAAATTAATTCCTTAAAAGTTAACCATTTAAAAACATAATGGTTAACACCTGATGTTAAAACCGTAATTTTAAGTCACCATTATGGAGATAAGTGTGTGTTTTAGTTGGGCTCTGGACCCTTAAAACATTAACTTTCTTTTTTGTTTGACTGATCTACGTGAGTTATAACAGCCAGATGAACATAAAGGTCATCTGATAGTGTTGGTTGTGTTTTAACATAATCGTTAATTCACAATCGTTTGACCTGAATCACTGAACTCACATAGATACCAATTTAGGTTTACTTTATTAATTATAGCACCACTGGCTTTGTACAACATTTTATTTTTAGCCTTTTCAATGAAATCCAAATGATCAAATCAATAAAAAAAACATCAACATTTTCTTTTTATGTAGTCACACACAGACATCAAGAATTAGTGAATGAATCTCAGCAATGGTGACAAATAGATCACCTCTGATCTCATTATTTATTCATGCAGCAATGCATGATGGGAGCCATGAATGCGTTTTGATTGGTGGCACGCAGAATGCACTGCAACATATAATTGTCACCATTGTTGAGATTCACAGGCGGATTCTTGAAAAAATTGAGTAAATTCAACTCAAAATAATTTAGCTAAAATTATGAATATAATACATCTGAAATTACTTATAAAATATAAGTACATTCAACTTAAAAAATATATCTGGATTTAGATAAATTTATTTTGTGCAACCCCTTGACATAATAAAATTAAGCAAATTCAACATAACATTTTTTTCAGTGTACTGTCCTCTGAGTCCTCTGAAGTCTGGCTCATAGCTAGAGACAACCAGTTTGAGGGAGTCTGTGAGGTGTCTGTCAGTAAGGCGGCAGTATTTTGATTTGATTATTTGGTCCCACTTTATATTAAGTGGCCCTAATACCTGTGAACTTACATGGTTACTAGATATGTACTTAGTATGTAACTACAGTGTAAATACACATTGGTACATAGTATTTACAACTGTAATATTTGTGTAACTACACATATGTAACAACCCACGGAAAGGTTTGTGTAAGTACAAATGTGTAACAGGACATTGGTAACAACACTTATTCCACTTCAGTAAGTACACATGTGTAACAGGCATTATGTAACTACATTTTGTAACAACAATATGTATTCACACAAGTTGTTCCACTTCCACACACAGTCTTCCATACTGTAGTTACCAGTTTAGAACACACTGAAACCATGATGATTCCTATGTGTATACCATGTATTTACTATATGACTGGCAGGACTTATGTTGAATTACAGCTAAAGTTTTCCCTTGTGGTACCAGTGTACTTACATGGTAACTCCTCAGGAACTGTCCACTTAATATAAAGTGTAAAATGGTCATAACTTACTGTGTATTATGCAAAACCCAAACCTCTGTGCAACTGTACTAACAGTGTACTAACATGGTAACTCCTCAGGAACTGTCCACTTAATATAAAGTGTAAAATGGTCATAACTTACTGTGTATTATGCAAAACCCAAACCTCTGTGCAACACTGTATTAACAGTGTACTTACATGGTAACTCCTCAGGAACTGTCCACTTAATATAAAGTGTAAAATGGTCATAACTTACTGTGTATTATGCAAAACCCAAACATCTGTGCAACACTGCATTAACAGTGTACGTACATGGTAACTCCTCAGGAACTGTCCACTGAATATAAAGTGTAAAATGGTCATAACTTACTGTGTATTATGCAAAACCCAAACCTCTGTGCAACACTGTATTAACAGTGTACTTACATGGTAACTCCTCAGGAACTGTCCACTTAATATAAAGTGTAAAATGGTCATAACTTACTGTGTATTATGCAAAACCCAAACATCTGTGCAACACTGCATTAACAGTGTACGTACATGGTAACTCCTCAGGAACTGTCCACTTAATATAAAGTGTAATTGTTAGGGTCATTGCTGTGTACCACAGTAAATGCAAAACACAAGGTTACGTAGTGGATAGTAAACTCTGAAATATAAATGTGATAGTTATGCTTTGATAGATTTTGGGATATTACGGCATAGCACTTTTAAAGATTTACTCTTTATTTTAGATTTTTTTATTTGACATTGTGGTGACCTATTTGCCTTTACAGTAAATTACAGTGTTCTGTAAACAATAAACAAGAATAGCCTACACTTTAAAACCTTAAAAATACCTTGTTTAATCGTTTAACCATTTTGTAGTATTTAGTTTATTTACCGTGAGACACAAAAAGCGTTTTCTCCAATAAAACACAACATAAATTCACAAAAAAACATCAATTGTATTAGCCTGATGTAATCCAAATCTTTAGAATCCATACGTTGTTTGCAAGAAACAGATCCAAATTCAGCCCTTTATGATCTTCATCTCCATTTCTCAGCAGCGACCGCAAACGTCAAATCCCGCGCTCAGGCGCGCTGGTGATGAATTCAAATTCAAAAAATGCGCCTTCAAGAAACGTTACGACATGTTTTACGTCCGTGATATCAAACGCTCATTGGCTCTCGCCTGCTTCGTCACAGATTGGGACATGCCGTGTTTCAGTCGGTGTAGTAAATTTGAAATGGAGAAGCGCGCGCGCCTTCACAGAGCGAACCGAAACCGGATTAACATTTTCATGGATTAATAATTTATATTCTGATCTGTACCTCATACACAACTATTATAATACTGCCAGAGAGGACTGCGGCTGCAACGCATCATCATGTGAACGACTTTTGGTACCGGTTTTGACATTTTCGCAATAAACTAATTATTGTGAAATTTATAACGTTACTTGTCTGTCTGTTATGTTTTTATTTTCTTCATAAGTGTAGCCTACGTAGTTTTAAGGAATGGTTATGGGTAGGTTTAGGGGTATGAGTAGGATTAGTGGCTCAAAATGTATTTTAATGCTTAATAAAACTATGAGAGGTTTGGGTTTGCTGAGATGGTCTCTGTTATGACCGTTTTACACTTTATATTAAGTGGACAGTTCCTGAGGAGTTA
Source organism: Semotilus atromaculatus (assembly GCA_031834385.1). Lineage (NCBI taxonomy): Eukaryota > Metazoa > Chordata > Actinopteri > Cypriniformes > Leuciscidae > Semotilus > Semotilus atromaculatus. The sequence continues at coordinate 10,471,718 of JAULUF010000044.1, read as the reverse complement.
CCATGTAAGTAAGTTACACTTTTAATACAGTGTTGCACAGAGGTTTGGGTTTTGCATAATACACACAGTAAGTTATGACCGTTTTACACTTTATATTAAGTGGACAGTTCCTGAGGAGTTACCATGTAAGTACACTGTTAATACAGTGTTGCACAGAGGTTGGGTTTCTCATAATACACAGTAACGTTAAGTTATGACCATTTTACACTTTATATTAAGTGGACAGTTCCTAAGGAGTTACCATGTAAGTACACTGTTAGTACAGTTGCACAGAGGTTTGTGTTTTGCATAATACACAGTAAGTTATGACCATTTTACACTTTATATTAAGTGGACAGTTCCTGAAGAGTTACCATGTAAGTACACTGTTAGTACAGTTGCAGAGAGATTTGGGTTTTGCATAATACACAGTAAGTTATGACCATTTTACACTTTATATTAAGTGGACAGTTCCTGAGGAGTTACCATGTAAGTACACTGTTAATACAGTGTTGCACAGAGGTTTGGGTTTTGCATAATACATGTAAGTTATGACAGTTTAACACATTGTATCAAGTGCAGAGTTCCTGAGGAGTTACCATGTAAGTACACTGGTACCACAAGGGAAAACTTTAGCTGTAATTCAACATAAGTCCTGCCAGTCATATAGTAAATACATGGTATACACATAGTAGTAGTAGTAGTAGTAGTAGTATTTATTTCTTATCTTCACGGACATAGGAATCATCATGGTTTCAGTGTGTTCTAAACTGGTAACTACAGTATGGAAGACTGTGTGTGGAAGTGGAACAACTTGTGTGAATACATATTGTTGTTACAAAATGTAGTTACATAATGCCTGTTACACATGTGTACTTACTGTAGTGGAAAAAGTGTTGTTACCAATGTCCTGTTACACATTTGTACTTACACATACCTTTCCGTGGGTTGTTACATATGTGTAGTTACACAAATATTACAGTTGTAAATACTATGTACCAATGTGTATTTACACTGTAGTTACATACTAAGTACATATCTAGTAACTATGTAAGTTCACAGGTATTAGGGCCACTTAATATAAAGTGGAACCGATTATTTTCATATTTGAAAATGCCATTTCACAAAGGTAAGTTGATCCAAAGTAGGCACTCCCTTTTAGTGCACATGCAGTGAGGAGAGGGAACTTCTCTCTGTTGACAAGTCCTCAAAAGTCACTGTCCCTTGATCTGGCTTTCAGCTCAATGTCATTTTGCAAATCAACCATCTCCATGTCAACTCCACTTGACAAAGAAAATACTTGCTGGAATTTGGCTGCAACCTGTTCTATATAAATGAGCATGAATGGGTTTGAGACAAATACAGCAATACATTCCATTTCGTTTAACTCACCAAAGCGCATATTGAACTCTGTTGCAACTTTGTCCAGGTGAGCACAGTATTTCTCAGGGTGAAAAACATCCTTGTCTTTAATGCTCCGTGACATTTTTTCAGGTTGGAAAGTGTGTGAGCCTCTCGTTTTTAAGATGTGTGATCCAAACACCGAGCTTAGACTTAAAAGCATTTACTGCGCTGATCATGTGGGTCAGGTGTTGGTCTTTTCCCTGGAGCTCGTTGTTGAGTGTATTCAGCTCTGCGGTCAAGTCTGTCAGTAACCCCAGGTCACACAGCCACACATCATCTGACAGTTTCTTGCAGACAGAAATGACTGTATCTAAAGCCTTGAAACTATCTAAAGTCAACAAACCGCTGCAGCACTTTCCCACGGCTCAACCACTGCACATCAGCATAAAGTAGTAGGTCTCAGTGCGCGGCATCAAGCTCATCCAGTAACACCTTGAATAAGCGACGCTGAAGTGCTTTTGCTCGTATCGAGTTTATAAGTTTGACCACCAATGACATTACATAAGAAAAGTCCACGACTTTCCCTTCTAAGGCCTGCTGATGAATGACACAATGATAATTCTCGAAGTTGGGAAAATCAGGGTCATTACAACACGGTGCTATAAAACCAAGGCGCACACCACGCATCGCCGGTACTCCGTCGGTGGTAATTGCTACCAGTTTATGAATGGGGATATAATTTTAGGTGTAAACTGAGACAGACCAGAGAAATCAAGGGGGTAAAGTGAACCAGCTAGGGGTACTACAACACATGTAGTAACAGTTAGAATCCAGACAGCTAGCTTGACAACCACACATTCCAGAATTAATGTCGGACTAGAAACAGAATCATGGGGATTGGTCAATTAAGCACTTTTTTTTCAAAATCAAATACAACATAATATAATTCAAAATGTTTTAATTAACATTCAAATGACAGATAGAACCAGTTAAATTAGTACACAGTCTGGGGGTCAGAACACAGGACCCTTAGAGACAGCTAGTGTCTGGGGGTCAGAGCAAAGGACAAATCAGAACCAGCTAGAACAGCCTGGGACTCAGAACACAGGACTAGACCCACCTGGATTAGATCAACAGCCTACTGTCATACTCTACCGCGAGGCCTACTCTACATTCCAGCCCTGAAGGTTACAGGGAAAGATGAGGAGTTGCTCCCTCCGTGTGGTTCCTCCAGGGCTTTTAGGTTGAGGCAGCTTCTTCACCACATCACTTTTAGGAACATGTGCCATATCATTTTCCTTTATAGCAAACGGGGGTTCCTGGTCCAGTTCGGTACACCGTGGGAAGAAACCAAGTTGAAAGCGGGAAAGAGAGAGAGGGAGATCAGGACGAGAGGAAGCGGGGCAGAGACGGATTCTCACTGGCTGTTGTCTGGAGGTAAAACTGCTTCATTAAAGGAGGATTCTCGGAGAACGAAGTACAGATGTGCACATGTTAATTTTGGAACCAGTTGAGTACTATTCTACCTTCTATCTTGATCTTCAAAACTCTTTGTTCCCACATGCCCCTTCTCTGAGTTATAACTACACTGAAGACGAGGACCCTGTTGGAACTATGAGCAAAGGCCTTAGTTCGCTGTGAGTGGGTGATTGCAGTGCTTAATATGTGCACATGCACATGTGAAGAGTTTGAAGTGCTTTTGCTGAATACACGAGTGTGGGAAGTAAACGTCTTGCCTTTGTTTGTGCCTTTGACCTGTTGGATTGTCTGAGCTCGAGGGGCATGGGGTCCTACTAACCAGTGCTTGAGGAGTATATCTTTTATAGAGACGTGAGTGATTCATTTCCTGCTGCCTTGACCTGTTTGAAGAGGAGCCATTATCTGTGTACCCCCCCCACTGTCTGGCCTGGAGCCGATTCGTCAGAGATGTGAGTTATCCTTCCTCCGCTGCCTTGATTGCTTAGAAGAGGAGCCAGTACCTGTGTACCCCTCACTGTCCGGCCTGGAGCCAATTCGTCAGAGACGTGAGCTATTCTTCCTCTGCTGCCCTGACTGCTTAGAAGAGGAGCCATTACTTGCGCATCCACCACTGTCCGGCCTGGAGCCGACCTGTAGAGACGTGAGCCACTCAGTTCTCACTGCCTTGACCTGTTTGAAGAGGAGCCAGAACCTGGGAAGAGGAGGAGCTGATTGAGTGTTATTCTATTTTAATAAATACTTTTAAGTCAATAAAGAAGAACTTTATACCTGCTATCTTTTGTCTGGTCTGGTGGTGTCCTCTGCTAGCTCCTCGAGGTGGTACGGGTTTCAGGGGCGGGGTGTAAAGGGCCGGTCGCCAGCCCCGGCCTGTGACAAAATTGTGCAAGTATTTCGTCATCCTCAACTTTCTCAACCATGCCACAATGTAACGGACACTCCTGTGTGTGTTTGGTTGCAAAGTTAACTATGACAAAATCACCCACGGACAGATCTGTGTTTCCTGGATCACTTCTCTCATCCTCAAAGCTCTCTTTGTCAGACACATCATCAATTGGGACAGGGACATCACTCTCCTTGGAGCTGCTAACTATGATTTTCTTTTTGGTTGCTTTCTTTTTCGGTTCACCCTTTTCTTTGCTATTTTTCTTTTTCCCTGCCAGTTTCTTTTGTCTTTCTTTATAAGCCTTTTCAATTGCCTGCTTCTCAGGATTATCAGTTAGGATGGCTGATGTGCTAGAAAGCTGCCAAACCAATCTTCACCTAGAGTAGACAATTCATTATTAACTATAAGATTAAGCTTTGTGGCAAGAACAGTTGGCCTTAGTTAACCTACATAATCATGTGATCTCTTGCACACCCTAGCCTACCTGCACATTGTGTCTTTGTCCAATTGGCAGGGACAGGGATATTGTTTTTCTCTGCGTATTCAAATGCCAGTTGACGGCACTTAACTGGAGGAAGGCCATGGAACTCTTCAGCTAGTTGTTTCAAGTGTTTGGCAAGCTCCTCCTCCATCTCATCTGTGAATATTCTCTTTCCCTCAGCTACTGCACCTCAGGCTACTGATTTTACTTCCCCTTTCTCTTTTTTCTTTTATGAATCGCTTAACTTGTCAATATTTCTATCCCTTGCAGCTGCTCTTATAGACTTTATTCCTTCCTTGACCTCAGCGGCTGCACTCTCCATCTCCTCGTGTGTTTTGCCCCAGGTTGTCTTCCTGGTGTATTGCCTTGGCATGATGGATTTTCTACAAAGTTTATGACATTTAAAATAAAACATATGTAATGTAACATTACATAAAAATATGTTTAAGACTAAACTTAACTTGTGTCTCATGTCTCACTTTACCCCACAGCATTTGTCTCACTTTACCCCACCGCCACATTTTAGAAAAAAACTATCTCTCTCATAGATATCATATAGAGACTAGATGCCCTATTGGCTGCTGGAAACCGAGAAATCCGGCCGCTATCTTGAACCGGTCGTATTCCTAGTTTCGTTGCGTGGCAGCAGATAAGATGCCAGAGCATTGTGGAGCATTTTCCTGTTCTAATCGCCGGACCATCAAAAATAGGGCTTTTCACAAGTAAGTCTTAACATTACCGTACTATTGGTTGTATTTTGTAAATAGAATATTACCAGATAATCGAGAAGGAGCAAGGATATTTGCTATTACTATACTGAAATCGTTGTGAAATGCTGTTTACTGCATCAGCCGGTTGTAGTAAGGGGGGCGTGGTTTAGCAAGGTCTGTAGCAGGAGAGTGGGGGCGGAGCCGAGCGGTGAGTAAGTGGGTCAAGTGCAAAATGACGAACACCTGTTTCTGATTGCAGTGATTGGCATGGGGAGACCGGATAAAAGCTGGCTGGTGCGTGAGAATGAGAGAGAGAGAAGGACTGAGAGCTTGTGTACACCAGGAACTGAGTCTCTACCACTGAAAGGATTTCTGTTGTTTATGCTATAGTATTGCTATGGTGAAGGCACTCGTGCGCAACTGTTTTCTTTACTTTGAATATTTAATAAAGTACACGACTCTCAGTCACACCGACCCCTTGTCTTCTTCCATCACCAACATCCTGAACCATCAACTTTGCTACACTGGTGCCGAAACCCGGGATGGAAGAAGCAGCCGCCGCCAGACAATCTCCGTCGCCACTTGAGGATGTCATCCACGCGCTCGCGGGACTTCATCAAGAACATCATCGGGCCCTGATGGAGGTAACTGAAGTGCAGGAACGTCGGTTCGAGGTACTCCTCAGGGCCCAGCAAGAGGACCGCGAGCTGTTCCGGAGCTGGATGGACCGGGAGGTTCAGGCCATTCCATCAACGCCAGCTTCTGCCTCGGCCGTAACCATTCCATTGCAGAAAATGGGTCCTCAGGACAACCCGGAGGCCTTCCTCGACTTGTTTGAGAAATCGGCTGAGGCTGGGGGCTGGCTGCCCTCGGACTGGCCAGTGCGGTTGATCCCCCTGTTATCAGGAGAAGCACAGATCGCCGCACAGCAGCTGCCAGTCCAGAACCTCCTGGTTTACAAAGACCTGAAACGCGCCATCCTGCAGCGGGTTGGCCGGACCCCTGAGCAAAGCAGACAGCGGTTCCGGACTTTGGAACTCGGGGAGTCTGGCCGACCCTTCGTCTTCGCGCAGCAGCTCCGGGACGCGTGCCTCAAGTGGCTGATGGCCGAAGATCGCGACGTCGAGGGAGTGATAGACCAGGTGGTACTGGAGCAGTTTGTGGCGAGGCTGCCAAGAAAGACGGCGCAGTGGGTCCAGTGCCACCGCCCGACGTCGCTGAACCAGGCCATCCAATTGGCGGAGGACCAGCTGGTGGCGTGCCCAGGGGTCGGTGAACCACTACCATCGGCTTCTCTCTCTGTTTCTCTTTCCCCCTCTTCTCCCTCCTCTCTTCCTGTCCCTGTCCCTAGGTCCCGAGGGGTGCCTCCACCCAGACCGGCGCCACGATGGAGGTCCGGGACCGGGCCTGAGCCGGCATCTGGGCCAAGGGCACCGCCTAGAAAGTTTGCAGCCGCGGGCAGCGGCACATCACTCCCTGCACCCACGTTCTCCCCACGCCAGTCTCTTGACCCGCTTCCCGCCATTGGGGCGGCGGGAAGGTCTGGGCCGGCCTGTTGGCGTTGCGGGGACCCTGGGCATTTTATCGACCAGTGTCCGGTGATGGAGGGGGTGCTGGACGTGCTTAGGGAAACTTGGGAGGACGGACCTTCGAATAGCAAAAATGAAATTCAATATGTCATGGACCTGAGAACAAAACTCCACACTTTGGGGCGGCTCTCTATGGAAAATTTGTTGCAGGCCCAGAACAAACAAAGTCGGCTGTACAACAGGGGGGCTAAACTACGAGAATTTGCACCGGGAGATAAAGTGCTTGTATTGCTCCCCACGTCCAGTTCTAAATTACTCGCAAAGTGGCAAGGCCGTTTGAGGTCACACGGCGAGTTGGAGATCTCAATTATGAGGTCGTTCGAACAGATAGGGAAGGGGCACGTCAAATTTACCACCTTAATCTCCTTAAAAAATGGAATGAGGTGGAGTCAGTGATGTTGGCATCGGTGGTGAGTGGGGAGGAAGATCTCGGTCCAGAGGCGAGTTCAAAGTCACAATCTCTCGCTCTGGCAGTTGGAGGAGATCACCTCTCGCCGATCCAAATCACTGACATACGTAATTTACAAGCGGAATTTGCGGATGTATTCTCACCCCTCCCTGGTCGAACGAATCTCATTCAGCACCACATTGAGACGGAACCGGGTGCAGTAGTGCGTGGCCGGCCATATCGTTTACCCGAACATAAAAAGAAAATAGTCCGGGAAGAATTAGAGGCTATGCTGGACATGGGGGTAATAGAAGAATCCAACAGTGACTGGGCGAGCCCGATAGTTTTAGTGTCTAAAACGACGGCTCGATCCGGTTCTGTGTGGATTATCGCAAGGTGAATGCTGTGTCGAAATTCGACGCGTATCCAATGCCTCGGGTTGATGAGCTACTTGATCGGCTCGGTACTGCTCGATTTTATTCGACACTGGATTTAACAAAGGGGTATTGGCAGATCCCCTTATCTCCAATGTCCAAAGAAAAAACAGCTTTCACGACGCCGTTTGGATTACACCAATTTGTCACGCTTCCTTTCGGCTTGTTCGGGGCTCCAGCGACCTTTCAGCGCCTGATGGACAGGATTCTTCGGCCGCATGCTGCATATGCCGCTGCTTACTTGGATGACATAATCATCTATAGTAACGACTGGCAGCGTCATATGCAGCATTTGCGCGCTGTCCTCGGGGCGCTGCGAGGGGCTGGGCTCACGGCCAACCCAAAGAAGTGTGCAATTGGGCGCGTGGAAGTCAGGTATCTGGGTTTCAACTTGGGTCATGGGCAGGTGCGTCCCCAAATTGATAAAACGGCAGCAGTTGCGACCTGTCCGAAACCTAAGACCAAAAAGGAGGTTAGACAGTTCCTGGGGCTGGCGGGATATTACAGAAGGTTTGTGCCTAATTATTCGGACCTCGCTAGCCCGCTGACTGATCTAACTAAAAAGGAGGCACCAGATACCGTCCAGTGGACGGAGCAGTGTCAGCAGGCCTTTACCCAGATAAAGGCTGCTCTATGTGGCGGACCGCTCTTACAAGCTCCTAACTTTTCTCTCCCTTTTATGTTACAGACTGACGCGTCGGACAGGGGGTTGGGCACAGTCCTGTCCCAGGAGATGGAGGGTGAAGAACGGCCGGTGCTGTACATTAGCCGGAAGCTCTCTAAGAGAGAGACTAAGTACAGCACCATTGAAAAGGAGTGTCTTGCCATCAGGTGGGCCGTTCTCACCCTCCGCTATTATCTCTTGGGGCGGGAGTTCACCCTCTGTTCGGACCATGCCCCGCTGCAATGGCTCCACCGCATGAAGGATACCAACGCGCGGATCACCCGTTGGTATCTAGCTTTACAACCTTTCAAATTTCAGGTGATCCACAGGCCGGGTGCACAGATGGCTGTGGCTGACTTCCTTTCCAGGAGGAGGGGGGGGGGGGGAGGCTGCAGTCCGGATGGCTCCCCGGCCTGAGTCGGGCGGTGGGGGTATGTAGTAAGGGGGGCGTGGTTTAGCAAGGTCTGTAGCAGGAGAGTGGGGGCGGAGCCGAGCGGTGAGTAAGTGGGTCAAGTGCAAAATGACGAACACCTGTTTCTGATTGCAGTGATTGGCATGGGGAGACCGGATAAAAGCTGGCTGGTGCGTGAGAATGAGAGAGAGAGAAGGACTGAGAGCTTGTGTACACCAGGAACTGAGTCTCTACCACTGAAAGGATTTCTGTTGTTTATGCTATAGTATTGCTATGGTGAAGGCGCTCGTGCGCAACTGTTTTCTTTACTTTGAATATTTAATAAAGTACACGACTCTCAGTCACACCGACCCCTTGTCTTCTTCCATCACCAACATCCTGAACCATCAACTTTGCTACACCGGTGTTCACCCGGCATGGAGTGGTGGGGTAACTGTTAAAGTAATAATTACAAGAACTTCTAGGTTATCAGATAAGCATTCAACTGCCCTGTTGTATAGGTTATTTGTGTTTGCGCACATGATATCAGGAAGCAATGTAATACACGCATGACAGCGATGCGCATATTGAGTTACCCCTCCAACTTCTAGTTTTATTGATAACCTATATCTTATCACATGCGATTTGGCTATTGATATTACAGAAGTCCTGTGGTAAAATTACATTATTAACTTACTCCATCTACCCTTGTAAAGTTAATCCGAATAGGGCTTTAGTCTCGACATTTTCCCTTCCCACATCCACATACAATAAAAAAGGTATAGGCTTAATGTTGTCCGAATTAAATTTTTTGAAATTACTGATGCAAACACGTTGAAAAGCTTCTTCTCAATTTTTATTACAGGTGGCTGCGTTCGGTGGATTCGGTGTTCTGTGTGTGTGTGTGTGTGTGTGTTTGTTTGTGTGTCTGTTCGTGTGTATGTGCGTGTCACAAATCATAAATTGTTTCTTCAACTTATTAAAATATCTTACTTTACTGCAACTATCTGTTTCTGCTTCTTTATTATATTTATAGTGTGTGATGTATAAAATACATTATATCCTTCATCACACATATTGTGTGTCTGGTCACTTTATATCTTATATCAGAATATTATATTACTGTTAAGCCTACTATGGATATTAAATCCATAAATAAATTAAATATACACCGAACCATGTGTCCTGTATCATAGCTACATGAATGACCTTTGCAGCAAAAAAAAACCCGCATGAAAATTAGAGGTCGACCGATAGTGGATTTTACCGATAACGATAGCTAGGTTGGGCCGTACTTGCCGATAACCGATTAATCAACCGATAGTTTTTAAAATTGATACTGGATAAAAACAATTATTCACGATACAGCACAGCCTCTGGAACCTTATTGCTTAAACATAACACTCCAAGTAAAACAGTGCTGAACTTTATATACAGGCCTCTATATATATATATATTTATATATATAAACTGTATGAACCATGAAAACATGCTAAATTAAATAAATATATAAATATGAATAAATATTGAAGTCAATAAAGACATTAATTCCAACTGAAACAAAAAGTAATACTCTAAATAACAAATAAAACCAGTTACATTGCTCAGTCAAGAATTAATAAAAATGTAAGTTAAAAAAAAACAGTTACATTCAAAATTTAACTGTTTAACTCATCCAATACAAGATGATTACAACATTATCAAACTCTGTAAACAATAAATCAACTCTGATTTCATGTTAAAGACAATCAAAAACGCAGACGCAAGACAGCAAGTTGCATTTGGATGAAATGAGAGCGCGCGTCCGTTGTGATACATGGATGTGCGCTGTTAATGCGTTGCTATTGATGACGGTAAACGTCACAGAATCTTGCTTTAAAAAGTTTTTCCACTTCAAACACTGAAATGTTTTTATCAGTTCTTTTTGAACACGAATCAAATGCTTTTCTGATTTGTTTATATGTTTCTGTCGGCTGTATATTGAACATAGCCTATCAGTTTACTATTTTACGTCTAGCTTTAAATATGCAACGCTGCATAATGAATGCATAAAAGTGACCAGCAGCCGTATAACGTAATAATCTAATGCAAATATATGGTAACAATTGTGACATTAAACATTCGGGTCGGAGTCGGACTTAGGTTTGTTTTTGTCCGTGTTTTAACCGCTTGAGGTACTAATGTTAGCGTCCTCTCAGCCTCGAAGGCAAACAAACATGCGGTTCTTTCTCTACTAATGCAGCATCTAGTCAACAAGTTAATCACTTTATAATGATATGACAAAATGTACTGTATGAATACCTTTTCGCTGTCGGTGCTTTAAACGCGCATCTGATGTCAGGCACTCCACGCATGCAGCGTGTGCTCTCAGTGCAGCGCGCAGCGTCACGCGTCGAAATAAACACGAGGCATGAGTGATAGTGTATTACACCTCTAGAGGCCACTCTTGTACTGCATGATGCCAGTAGACCCTTCTCTGCTCTCTAGTACTGTTAATGAATGACAGCGCGCACTTCTCAGCCGCTCCAGCAACGGACGCAACCAGGAAAAACTATCGGTATGGATTTTTGCCGATAACGATAGTTCCACCAATCAACTATCGGTGCCGATTAATCGGCAAATCCGATGAATCGGTCGACCTCTAATGAAAATCAGTTCAGTATTCAGTGAGATATGATTAATTTAATGCGCTGACAGCTCATTTCACCTGCCATTCAGATTACACTGAGCGGAGCGGATGACCGGTTTAAGATGGCGGCTCCAATTCTCGTCCGTGCCAATAGGCAGTATAGCGGTCGATAGGGCGTCTACCTATATGATGTCTATGACCTCTCTTAGCAATTCAGGTTTTTCTACCTGAATCAATTTGCTTTGGCACAACAGCTGATTTAGTTGACAGCAAGAAAATGTACTTTTACATGCAAAAAATATATATTTTTGTGAAAAAAACATGCTTACCACAGCACCATGAGGTCCTCTCCTTCATGACCAAAGGGAAATGGGAGGGTCTTGAAAACAAAATGGTCACATGACCACAAATGTGTTCCGTTGCCTAGATACAGGGGGTGTCTCACATTACCTGGGCTGCGTTCAGCGCCGACAAAACGTTGCAGAACGTTTTTTAAACAGAAACGGTGACGCGTTGAACGCACTGTTGTGATGACGCAAGAGTTGCAACTATGGCAGCTGAGAAGGCTTTTTGTGTTCTTTGTGAAGAATTTTCGGAGCCTGATGAAGTCGGTATAAATATGTGTTTAATACTACAAAATATGCCCGATGTTACAGTTACTGCACTTGCCGCCCAGAACACAAGAGAACATCCCAATCAAGTGAAGGGATTTGTGGAAACTGAAATGGAAGCACACATCTTACCTCAGACTAAACACATCTATTTAGCCTCACATACTGACTTTATTTGTTGTTCATACTGTTTTATTAATACCCTGTATTTTCTTTCTCATTTTTAGGAAAAGCACTTTACCATTGTTTATTTCTATACCAAATGTCATACACTTGCAATGAAGATAAAAATATAAACAACTACATAATTATGTTGATATCCTATATTTTTACAATAAAACTTATGACAAACATGTCTTCTAATATCCTCAGTTAAACACATTCTTAAACTAGGCTACTTCCATTGTGCGCATTCACTTTAACACCGCGTGCTTTATATACATGTTGCTGCTGATTGGACTGCAGTTCTGACACGCCCACCAAACAAGAGAAAACGCATCTCAAACCCCGTTGCATACTGGTGCAAGCCGTTTCCAGGAAACATGACGTTCAACCCGGAAACCATAGCAAAACGTTGCGCACCGTTGTGATCTTGAACGTGCCCCTGATGTCCAGGCACGGATTAACGCATGGGCCTACTGGGCACTTGCCCAGGGCACTGGGCCAGCAGGGGGCCCTGTAAAATTTACTGTGTCTATTCTTTTCAAATAATTATTTTTATTTTATTTTTATTTTCAGTAAAATTGTGTTAAATATTGAGGAATAATGTGATCTTTTTTGTAGTTGCAAAGTATTAACTAGTAAATAAATCAAATAAATAATTTTAATGTATTGCTGCGCTGTTGAGAAGGACATCTAGAGGCGAGTGAAAAGCATTGCGTTATATAAAAGTCACGCGTATAAGACGGTTACTCAAAAACAAAAATGAGTTTAAAACCACAAGCAAGTGGATCAATGAAAAGAAAGCACAAAAAGGACAAAGAAGCAAGAGAAGCTCAATTACTACAAAAGCTACTAACAATCTTCAGCTTTTTAAAAAATGCAAACACTGTCTGTTGATGCTAACAACATGCTGTTGATGAAATTATACAAAATTCAAAAAGTAGTCAAAACGCAGAACATCTAACAGAACATAGGCTAAGTTGTTTATGTTTTACAATAGTAGCCTATGGGCTTATTTTTTAACGAAATGTCAATCTTCATCTTTATAACAGAAGATAAAATACAATACAACAATCTTCACGATACAGTAGGCTAAATCTTCAAATGTGTAACGGATTGTCACCTTAAAAAGTGTCTTTTGTGGTGGAACAAGCAATGCTATATAGCATCTTAATTTAATCTTTGTTTTATTATTTTAGTTCATTAACTAATTGTTAACTCAACTAATTTAACGTAAAGACCTGGATAGAATTACTAATTAAATAAATGTCAACTAGCCTAAATGCATTGATTAGAATTGCAATTGACTAAAGATTTTTCTAGTCGACTAATAGTCATTCATTTAAGCAATTAGTCGAGTAATCTCACGTTAATATTAATTTCTGCTTATGGAGGCATCTAGCCTATTCCGCGCTCAAGCGCATGCATAAATATTGCCGCAAAGCACCGGCAAAAGCAGGCTAATGATAATATATGTCTGGAAAAAAAACTAGTCATTTTTATTGTTTAATAATAAAAAACTTTTTTTTTTTTATCAGTGTCGGCTGCAAACATATCTATATCTCCACTGTAAAGTGGATGCGCCTTTAGAGAGAAATGCACCTTTCATATCATAGCCTATCAGCCTAATCAGCCGGTATTTGCTTTCGATTCGATTTTTTTTCGTTTAAAAGTGGACATTTCAAGCTTTATATAGAAATATTCATCATGTATCTGAGGCTATACACTGTGTTTCAGTTCATTTTTTAGACGCGCTCCAGTTCACGCCACGGAGACGATGAAAGCGCGCCCTGTTTGTTTTATTTTATTTTACAAAAGCACAACGTTTTCTTGTTATTGTGAGTTTACAAAAATAAAAGTAGCTACTTGCGACTGATGCATTATTCTTTTCTGTATAGGCCTATGAGTATTTCAAGTTGTTTCCACTGTTGATAGGAAAATGCAAGTGTTCGCGCCGACGCCTGCCATGCAGTGCGCGCTGCACACTCCGCACAAACACTTTGGATATGCATTTATCTAGGTTAAAGTTAGAGCGAGCTGCCATGCCAGACGGATAAGTCCTTTTCATGTTTAACAAATCAAATCATGCATTTTCTACCTACCGCGAGTAAACGCTGCACCAGTTTGAAAAAGGTAAAAGCATAACGAGCGTAACGAGAGAGGGGCCCCACTAAGGGGGATGCAGAGATGTTGCTGCATCTGTATATTAACATTTCTGATTGTTTAAATGATCAGCCCTCAGGGGTCCCCTTAAAATGCCTGGCTTGCCTGCCCTATTGTGGCACCTGTGCATACAGGTGCAACACTGTTGTCCAAAAAATTGGGGAAGGGGGCCTTTGAGACATCCGTGCCCAGGGCACATCATCGCCATAATCCGTCCCATGTCTCACAATACCCCGTTCTCCCCCTGGATATTTGTCTTACACAAACCCATCGCTTCACTTCAGAAGACCTTTATTAACCCACCAGAGTCATTTCGAGCACTTTTATCATGGATGGATGCGCTTTGATGGACTTTCCAAAAAATATAATTGATATATCATTGACTCCCATTATAAAGCTTGGAAGAGCCAATCAAATCCGATTGTATTCGTCTGAAAGAAGAATGTCATATAAACTAGTGATGCGCAGGTCGGCTTTTTTTCCAACCCGCGGGTCCCGCTTTTATGAAATTATTTGGCCCACCCTAGCCCGCACCCGCACAACTGTATCTATTTTTACACCTTGGCAAGCACAGGAAAGGCGATTGACTGCGACTGCCAGAAGCTTAGAATGTCCTCTCCATCCCAGAAGAACTGGCCCTCAATGTAGCGCTGATCCTCGTCTCTCTCGGCAACCTTCACTATCATCCTCCCACTCACTAAACTCATCTCTGGCTGGCGGCGGGAGCTGCTTGGCGCGCCGCTTTCATGATGTGTCACGTGACGCCAATGGTTTGGGGACATTACGCAAGTTACGTTGCTACAGCCTTCATATTGTAACCTTATCAAAGAACCTAATAAAATATGAAAATAGATATTACCAAGTATTTAATATAGGCTGGAAATTGCACGCAACATACATGGATTTGTTTTTAATGACCCGCCCCACAAATAAAGTGACAATTTCTTTCACCGCCCCAACTCAACTCGACCCGACCCGACCCGAACCGAACCGCGGGTTATGAGACGACCCACGCATCACTAATAGCCTACACCTATGGCTTCAGGGTGAGTAAATCATGGGCTTATTTTCATTTTTGGGTGAACTATCCGCTTAAGACGTTGCTGGTTGTGGAAAAAACGTGCATTTGCATTACCTTTAGATGGATCCCATAAAGTTCCTCAACATGAGATGGGATTCAAAAGCAAAAGTCACACAAAAAAATAACAGCCATTGAAAACCCTCTTGAAATAGTAGAAGAAATGTTTAAAAAATCGTAACGCGATCCAAGCCAAGTGTGTGCCTAAGAAGCAATTATAAACAACTAACATTAGAAACGTTCGCCATTTGGTAGTAAACCAAAATACTCTTTCTCCGAGACTTGCAGTAATGAGCGTGCGCGTGCCGAAAGGTAGTGGGCGTGGCGACCATGGGTGTATTGATTCATCTCAGCTTAAACGCGCGACAATCGAAGTCGATCCTCTAAAATTTGTAGTCAACGAGACACTGTCGCGAGCCACGAACCACGAACCACATTTCGACAAACAGTCACCAGTTCTAGTGAGTGTGGAGTGTGGAGCTTCACACATGAGCTTCGTTTTCAGAGACTGTTTGGAGTTGGAGAGGACAATGCGTTTCAAGACTGCCGTTATCTTGTGTTTACTAGCCGGTAAGTTTGAGGAGTTTTTATTATTATTATTAATAATAATGGGATCTGGTCTATTTTTTCCCCCACTAACTGTGTTGTAAGTGTTTCAGAGTTTGGAGCAATGTAATATTGTTACAGTTTCTTAATTTAAAGGGTTTCTTTCTGTCTGTTAGCCTATCTTTTTTGAAACTGTTCCCAATTTCTGTCGTTTTTAATTACATTAAACATCAGGTAACAAACTGTAGTCAAACTCCACCAAAATATCTTAAACCACTCATGGCTGTGTTGAAGCTTAATAAGAAGTCAATAAAGTAATACAAAGCAAGTTTACTCAGCTAGGATCAATTCGTCATTTGATGACAACATGATTTCATAACACCCTGTTTGTGTTTCTGCAGGTGTGTTTGGTGCAGAGACGGATAACACTGAAACAGTGTCAGTAATGCTGGGAGATTCAGTCACTCTGCACACTGATATCGGAGAAATTAAGAAAAATGATGACATTGTGTGGAAGTTTGGACCTGACAGTCCAGACACCGTGATAGCTGAAATCATCAAATGGTCCTACATGTTCTACATATTTGTGAGTCAACAGGTGCCATTTAAAGACAGACTGCAACTGGATTACCAGACCGGGTCTCTGACCATTAAGAAAACTAGATATGAACACTCCGGAGTTTATAAATTAACTATCGTCAAAGGCAGAAAGACCATCAGGAGGTTCAGTGTTAAAGTCTATGGTGAGAAATAAATAATAAGTTCTATTCTTCTTGTAACTCGTTGGATCTCTGTTTTGAAGTCTCTTTTTCTGAGATCATAGTTTTTTGGTTACAGTAAGCTTCCATTTTTTAACGTTAGTTAGCTAAATACATTAAGGTGAACTAACAATAAAAAAAATTAAAAAAAACACCTCTGAAGCATAATGTTAATGTCAATATGTAACTAATGGGGTCTGATTTTCACTTCCAGCTCCTCTGCCCATTCCCATGATCAGCAGTGCCTCTCAGAACTCCACGGCGTCAGAAAGATCTTTAGGTCCTGCATGTTCCTTGATTTGTTCTGTGAACAATGCGACACGGGCGACTCTTTCCTTGTACAGAGGCAATGATTTGGTTTCCAGTGTCAGTGGCTCTGATCTCAACAACACACTGTCTATACCTCTGGAAATGGAGTATCTCGACGAAAACACCTACAGCTGTGTGGTAAACAACCCCTTCAGCAACCAGACCACACAGCTTAACGTTTCAGATCTCTGCCAGCCACCTTCAGGTAGGTCAGCAACTTCTCTTTTCTTTTGCATGACTGACTCTAGACAATAATGTACTTTATTGTAACTGAAAGCTTAGAAGAGACATTTGTACTGTTGTGCACATCATTTGAAAGGTTACACTCTTAGAAATAAAGGTTCTTTATTGGCATTGATGGTTCCATAAAGAATATTTAACATCCAAGGAACCTTTCCATTCCAAAAATGGTTCTTTATAGTGGAAAAAATGTTCTTTAGATTAGTAGAGAATTAGTTATTAATAATAAGAAAAAAATGTTCTTTTAAAATCCCCTTGTCAATAATTTTATCTCTTAAAAGTCTTTGATCACCAAAATTACATACTAAAACTTTTTTACTAAAAATATTTCTTTATGCCTTAAAATAGCTTGAATGTAACTCTACACCCTTGCCTCATTTAGTATATGCGGTTCTATGAATATGTAAATGAACCCCGCCTCCACTCACTCACTCACTCAGAGATCCACTGGTTGACAATCCCACGTTGATCTGGGGTGCGTTTCCCGAAAGCATCGTTAGCCAACTATGGTCGCAAGTTCTGTCGTTACCAATAGAGTTGAATGGCACTTGCGAGGAAGTTGCGACCATAGTTGCCAAACGATGCTTTCGGGAAACGCACCCCTGATTGGTTACAAGGTCGTTTGTGACGTCAGAAACACCAGCGATTTCACACCGTGTTTTTGAGACTGTCTTTGGTTCACTGCAGTTTTAAGGAGAAAATACTCAGCAATGTTGTCGACTTATGAATTTACACATGGTGTGTCTTAAAACATATTAAAAACACCACATAGACATATAAACAACATTTAAAAGCTTGTTTTTCACCACAGGGGGACTTTAAGAACTGTTCTATGCAGAACCAACAATGTTTCTTGTATAGCATGGCTACGAAAACCCCTCTTTTGAAAGCTTAATTTTTAAGAGTGTAATTTCCTCATGCTGTTCTTTTTACCCGTATTATGTTTTCCCTTCTGCGAAACAACACAAATGAAGATATTTGAAGAATGATTCTGTACTTCTTATTCATTAGCCATTATTCACCTTATGTAGCAACACAGAAGTAAGCTGTTTTCTGATTCATTAGTAAATAACTGGAAGGATAACAAAATGAAGTAAATGGTCAAATAATTTGCGCTACAAACCAGTGTGTTTATGAGTGCGTTCATAAATTATGATATGAAAACAACAGATTGCACTTTGCAATATCAAGCAGCACAATAGCACCTGCTGTCACATTAAAGGTGGGGTATGTTATTCTCTTTTCTTGTCCATTTTTTTCAAAATCACTTGAAATCCTATTCATAACCCACTTACAGCCACTGAGTTAGAAGCACTAAAATGAAAATTAAGCAATTTAATAATCTGTGGAACGGGCAGGACTCGAAAAACTCCAGCCAATCATTTCCAAGACCACCTAAAATCATTGGACAGTAAGTTTGTCAATCAAACGGTCGTACCATTCCCCCCTCCCCCATCACCCTCACGCGAATCAGGGCCAGCGTTGGAGGAAAGAAGGGAGGACCATTTGAGTTGTGTATTTTCAAAATCTGCCGGTCGTTTTCCAAAACACATACCCCACCTTTAAGAATAAGTGTGTTAAAACTGTGCGCTACAAACCAGTGTCTTTATGAATATGATAATACATTAAATAACAAATACCAGACTGTAACATCAAGCAGCATTAGTGTTTTTGTATATCGGTAAAATAACTGGAAGCGAAGGACACCGGTCCGGAAGCCTCACACATTCAAGTTACAAATGGCCGAGACTGATCTTATGTTAAAATAATGTGGGAAATGAAACTCCATTCATTCACTGAAATCTAATAAATAACTGAAAGATTCTTCAAACATCTTCTTTTGTGTTTCGCAGAAGAAAGTAAGTTGTACTCCTACAGAACAGCATGAGGGTGAGAAAATGACCGAATTTCATTTGTGGGACTGATTGCATGGAGTAATTCTGTAATTCTTTTGTACTTTTGTGGATCTTTTTGAATGTGTTTTTGACATCAAGCTGTTCATCATTTCAGACATCAACTCGTTGTTCTACTGTTTGGTGCTCCTGCTGCTGATTCCTTTAGTCCTCACAGTGACTGTGATATTGTGTGTCTGTCGGAAACGTAGGAAAGCAGAACAAGAGAGTAAGTATTTCTCATACAGTTTGAGTTGGTAAGATTTTCTATGTTTTTGAAAGAAGTCTCTTTCACAGTAAGAATTAGGGGTGTAAAGATACCCTCATGTCACGATTCGGCATATCGCAATGCTGAACTCACGATAAGATATTATTGCGATACTCCAAGACATATGATAAAAGGTTAACAAAAAAATGTACTGTTGATTAAAATGCTACAAATTTAAATTTCAAATAACGTTGGCCACTTTTTACTGGTAACATTTGGCATTATCAGGACCCACACATATTGTCCCATTGCATTATTATACATTATATTCAACCTTATATATAATAGTTTAATGTAGTACTGACACTAAAACTCTGAAAACTTTAATTTTATCTCACACAGTAATTTTTATTCTGAGTGAACTATACATAATACATATTATCACTATTCACGATACATAGTTGCATTTTTGTATTGCGATATATTGTTACAGCCCTAGTAAGAAAGCAATATTGTGAAATATTATATTTTTAACTTTTTTTCTATTTGAATATTTTATGTAATTTATTTCTGTGATCAAAGCTGATTTTCAGCATCATTACTCCAGTCTTCAGTGTCACATGATCCTTCAGAAATCATTCTAATATGATTTGATGCTCAAGAAACATTTCTGATGATTAATGTTTAAAACAGTTGTGCCGCTTCAGATAATAATATAATAAATATAGTTTGCTTTATATATATATATATATATACACTCACCGGCCACTTTATTAGGTACACCTGTCCAACTGCTCGTTAACACTTAATTTCTAAGCAGCCAATCACATGGCGGCAACTCAGTGCATTTAGGCATGTAGACATGGTCAAGACAATCTCCTGCAGTTCAAACCGAGCATCAGTATGGGGAAGAAAGGTGATTTGAGTGACTTTGAACGTGGCATGATTGTTGGTGCCAGAAGGGCTGGTCTGAGTATTTCAGAAACTGCTAATCTACTGGGATTTTCACGCACAACCATCTCTAGGGTTTACAGAGAATGGTCCGAAAAAGAAAAAACATCCAGTGAGCGGCAGTTCTGTGGGCGGAAATGCCTTGTTGATGCCAGAGGTCAGAGGAGAATGGCCAGACTGGTTCGAGCTGATAGAAGGGCAACAGTGACTCAAATAACCACCCGTTACAACCAAGGTGGGCAGAAGAGCATCTCTGAACGCACAGTACGTCGAACTTTGAGGCAGATGGGCTACAGCAGCAGAAGACCACACCGGGTGCCACTCCTTTCAGCTAAGAACAGGAAACTGAGGCTACAATTTGCACAAGCTCATCGAAATTGGACAATAGAAGATTGGAAAAACGTTGCCTGGTCTGATGAGTCTCGATTTCTGCTGCGACATTCGGATGGTAGGGTCAGAATTTGGCGTCTACAACATGAAAGCATGGATCCATCCTGCCTTGTATCAACGGTTCAGGCTGGTGGTGGTGGTGTCATGGTGTGGGGAATATTTTCTTGGCACTCTTTGGGCCCCTTGGTACCAATTGAGCATCGTTGCAACGCCACAGCCTACCTGAGTATTGTTGCTGACCATGTCCATACCTTTATGACCACAATGTACCCAACTTCTGATGGCTACTTTCAGCAGGATAATGCGCCATGTCATAAAGCTGGAATCATCTCAGACTGGTTTCTTGAACATGACAATGAGTTCGCTGTACTCAAATGGCCTCCACAGTCACCAGATCTCAATCCAATAGAGCATCTTTGGGATGTGGTGGAACGGGAGATTCGCATCATGGATGTGCAGCCGACAAATCTGCGGCAACTGTGTGATGCCATCATGTCAATATGAACCAAACTCCCTGAGGAATGCTTCCAGCACCTTGTTGAATCTATGCCACGAAGAATTGAGGCAGTTCTGAAGGCAAAAGGGGGTCCAACCCCTTACTAGCATGGGGTACCTAATAAAGTGGCCGGTGAGTGTATATGTATATGTATGTGTGTGTGTAAAATGTTTTTTTTTTTACCCAGCTGATGAAACTTGCTGAAGAGAACTGAGGATGAAATGCAGAATTTGTGGAAAGATGTGATGAAGAGACTATATTATTACACTGAAGCTCTCTGATTAGTGTGATGTCTATTATGTCAATATTTAAAATGAGTCCGTTCATGTGTGTTTTGTCACCATCACTCAGAATGTCCATCCAGACATGATGAAAATGGTGGTCTGATGCCGAATGAGTTTTTAAAAATCCTTCAGTTGATCTTAACAAATGTGCTTTTAATGCCACTCATAGAAGAATTATAGCAGTGTGATTTGTTATATTTCAATTTTGTGATGAGAAACTTGAAGATGTTTTAATCCTCACTTGAAAAAAATATTTTATTAGGATTCTGGCAGTTTCAGTAGCTACTGTATTTCTGCTTATTTCTATTTATTTTTTAATTTTTTTCCTGAAGGAAAACATATTTGTTTGTCTATTAATGTATAATTATCAGTTTATATTTCCATTGTAAGCTTGGATTTGTTTTAAATAAATTATTTATTTAAAAAAAAAAACTTTTCAGTTTTGTCATTTGATGAAATGATACTGTGACTTGCATATGTGTGCTTCATTTTTACCTCAGCATTTGGATTCACCAAAGCAGCATAACTTTACACTGGTCAACTCTGTATAATTTTTCATAATTCACTTTGTAACCAGTTTCAGTCAATGCAATTCTGTTATGTGTTATTTGGACTAATCACTGATCTCTTGCCTAGCTGAATCTGATGAATCTTGATTTTTTTAATTTATTTTTTATACACTTCAGTCATCATCAGATTTAGAAAAGAAAAAAAAAAGTTTGAGAATCTGAAATAAACCGATTGATGTACGGTTGAGGTTACAAGGTCATCATTTTAGTCAAGGTCATTTTCTGTCATGATTTTCTCTGGTTGATTCTAGTTCAGATTTTGTTAACTTTTAGGGTCTACATGTGTGTGTTGCATTATACAGTAGCATAATAATGTAGTACACTTTCTGTTACAACATTGAGCAGCCACACTATTTGTACGAGAGCGATGGGCTACTTTATGTTTTGCTGTATGCAAACAAAAAAAAGATTGTTTTTGAGGATCTCGTTTTTTATGTATTTGTAAATATGAACAATATAATTCCATATTTGAACATTATTTTCCAACTTCTTCGCTCATTGCAGTGTAGGTGGCGCTCAGTGTTGCCAGACGTACGATAATTATCGTATTTGTACGATAATTTTGACCTCTGTACGATGTACGATCAATAATGAAAAAAATCCCATAATGTACGATAATTTCAGAATTTTGTGACACTTCAATCGGAGGCCATTGTAATTATAGTGCTTCTAGGTGAGAGAGAGGGAGAGAGCGAGAGACCTTGCGTGTGTGCATCATAAAAGCTAGTCTCCCCGTCAACAATCCAGTCACCAAAATATACCTCCCTTGTCGCAATAAATAGCTGTATTCGGTCCGTTTGACTCGTGTACGATAATTTTCTCCTAAATACGATCATTTTGAGCTTCTGGTGCGATACTTGGATATTTCCAATCTGGCAACACTGGTGGCGCTGTCGCCAGTAGGTTACGCGTCAAAAGTGGCGAAGAAGAAGACAACAAACATGGCGATGTCCTGCACCGCACTCATGCCGGTCCGGGCACTCGTCACTTTAAGGAGAAAAACTCTTGAAATTAATAAAGACATCTTGTCAAACTGGACTTTTGTAAGTCACTATAGGACTAAAACAGGTGTCATCCATAAACATCGCCATTCTCCGCCGGAAACTGTTCACAAAGGTAAGATGCATGAGATCACAGGAAAGACTAATTCTCAACGCACGCGCATTTATATATCTGACAAGACTGTCATTTCGCGTACAGGTGGTCCTGATCTTCTCCGAGAGTTTCCTCAACCTAAGAGCCTCCTGTACACCACACTGTCCAAATCTCTGGGTCTGTCGGATCTGTCCCAGTACATCCAGTACAGCTGCAGCGATGGGGAGGTCAAGGTTAGACCCTCTCTGGGACAGTTGCTTTAACATTGCAGTTATGATAAGACGCTGTCTGAAGAGCTAGTATGACCTTACTATACTACCAGTTAGTTAGGGGTAATCATTCTCACTTTTGGGTTTCAAATTAAACTAATCTACATTTTTATGTAACTGATTTAACCCCTTCGGACCCTGCGGACATCATGGTTTTTGGTGGAAACCACTTTAAAAAAATAGAATGTTTTATAATATGAGTAATGCCTGCTCACTGATTGGTCTCTGATCAACCAATCACAATGAAGATACCGCCCCCTAACTAAATCCGATTGAGTTTCAGGCATGTGTAATCAACCTTTTTTATATTTTATTTGTATTAATAGTATCAAGTGATAATATTCAATGTTATTTTGAAGATCTTTCAGAACAGGATTTTTTTTTTAAGTTTAATGCTTGTCACAATGGACATTAGGTGTTAAAAGATATCAGCAGGAACCTCATGAATTAGTTGTGTGCCAAATTTGTGCAAGCCTATTGAAGCTAAAACACAGACCTGCAAAAACACCAGTTCGCAAACTCTAGTTCATATATGGTTAAAATATGAGGATTTTTATGTTGTTTCAGTTGTGATGTCCATTGTAGATGTCCATGGGTCCCAAATAATTTAGGTCTGAAAGTTATGAACAGAAAAAAACGGGGTTCGGGGAAATGTTTTAAGAAAAAACAGTATATAAAAATGTAAAAAAAAAATTAAATAAATAAAAAGTAGATTAAAATGTAAATTTGATACAAAAAAAATTAATAAAATAAATCATTTGTTTAAAATAAGTTTGATATTAGTAAATGTATAAAATAAAAAATTACAAAAGTGAAAAAAAAGAGAAAAAAAAGATTAGAATAAACTAAAATTAGATTTAAAAATAAACAAATAAGACACAATACAGTGCTATAATGAGTAAAAAACTAAACTAAATATTCTCCACATAATATATTCCACATATAATTTTTTACAGTATAAATTTGGTCTTTATACATAATTTATATGTATAGGCTGCTTTTTAAATGTTAGGGTGGGGGTCCCTCGCCAATGTAATGATCATATATGGGGGTCTGTGGCATATTAGGCTGTGTTCACACTTGTAGTTCAGTTCGCTTGGTTTGTTTGGTCCGGACCAAAAAAACAAAACAACATTTATTCCTTAGTGTTCAGATTGGCATTTTAAAACTGAATCTAAAGGCATAGGGATGTTCACAACCTGATCGGTCGGCTTTCATGACGTTTCGAGACGGAGCTTACCTAACATCCAAAACAATGCTGTGTTCTGGGCTAAATGCGCTCGTTGTATGTTCGTAACCTACACATGATGGTATATTGACCAGCTGAGAACTCGTGAAGATCTTATACAATATGTAAAGGAGTCAAAACAGCGTCGGGAATCCCTCCGTCACACACAAACCAAGATCTGCTGTGAGGAGACGCGGTTCTGATGCCTGAACTGAACTGTGACGGGCAAACTTGCGATATGACGAGAAAAAACAGGTGTTCTTGAGCCTTCTGTCCTTTTCTTGTGACCTGTCTGTTTTTGTTCATTTTGACATTATTGGTCAGTGTTGTGTTCATATTTCAGTCAAACCACACCAGAGTTCAATTAGAAGCAGACCAAGACCCATCTTTTCTGCGTTCTCTCTCTGTTTGTTTGGTGCACCAGGGTTCAGATGGCAGCGTTCACACTTATTAAAATGAACCGCACTAACAGAGCAATCGCACCAGGATTCGTTTTAATCCAACCAAACATGCCAAGTGTGAACACACCCTGAAAAAATGCCTGGTCTGGACCGCTCATTCAAATAAAAAAGCATGTTCTATAGCTTGATGAAACGTTACTGTGTGATGAATATGGTAACACGTTGTATTTGTTGTACACTTTATCACAATGTCTTTCAGAGAGCGACAGTCACCCTTCAGTGGCCCGTGAGGATGGAGGCGGAGGGCTTTGGGTCTCGTAAGCTGGAGGCCGAGCGTCAAGCAGCCGCTGCAGCGCTCTGTAAACTCAGAGTAAGTGTGAGCTGTAGTCACCATCACCTCCACCATAGCAAATACTCATAGAATAGCGAACATTGGCAAGCTGTTTTGACCTCTCGAAATGATCTCCAAATGAACTTCGATTCAGCCTGATTTTGTTTGAAATGACGTCACCAGTTTGATCTTGAATTTAGCTTGAAGTATATTTGGGCCTTAAAGGATCAATTCTGGAGACTGCGCCAGTCAATATTTTCCATGTAACGGCAATGAAAAAAGAGATGCAAACCATAAATGTTTCATTAAACTAGTCCATACTACTTGTGCAATATATTCCAAGTCTATTAAAGCCATGTTGTTGTTCACTGATAATCTTCCCCAGTTCATGACTTTAAGTTCCCCTGTAGTCAATAAATTTTTGCCTTAAAACACACCTTTGATCACCAAAATTAAACCTTTAAGGTTTTTTTTATTGGAAAAAAAATTGCTTCATGCCTTAAAATTGCTTGAATGTAACTCTACACCCTTGCCTCATTTAGTATATGTGGTTCTATGAAAATGCAAATGAGCCCCGCCTCCACTCACTCACTCACTCACTCACTCACTCAGAGATCCACTGGTTGACGATCACACGTTGGTTACAAGGTCGTTTGTGACGTCAGAAACACCAGCGATTTCACACCATCTTTGGTTCACTGCAGTTTTAAGGAGAAAATACTCAGCAATGCTGTCGACTTATGAATTTACACATGGTTTGTCTTAAAGCATGTTAAAACACCACATAGACATATAAACAACATTTAAAAGCTTGATTTTCACCACAGGGGGACTTTAAGAATGGGATAGTATAGAGCAAGAGTTGTAAGGACTCTTTTGTTGTGCTTTTGCTTGATGTTTAAAGCTCAAAAGCTTTGGTCCCTATTCATTGTAATTTCATGAAAAGAGTATAGAAAACAGTATTCAAATTCAAACATTTTTGTTTTTAAATACAGCATGGTCTCTTGCTTCTTTTTCTATATGTAGTATTGCCCATGATTAAGAGTTGCTTGCTGTTGTTATATCATTAACAGTGTTGTGTGTAACGTAACTACTGTTTCAGGTAAAAAGTAGTGTAACGCGCTACTACTGAAAATTTGGAAACGAAACGTAGTTACTTTTTCAATTCGCCACAACGTTACTTTTCCCAGAGACGGATTTGACAGCGACACTGTCTTCTCAGCTGCGCGCTAGCAATAGTCACAAGCTCCACACAGTAGGCCTGCGTGACAGAGGCTGGTAGCAGAGCAATCAATTCTGTGAATTACACTGCGCAAACCAAAAGTAATACTACCCACCGGATGAAGAAGGGTTGGCATTTAAAACACCAAATATTAAGGATTGGCATATTAAGCAAAATAATATTCGATGACTGTTCGAAAATCGGTAAGACGCCGTTCACTCAAATCCCGCTCCGACATTAAATTTCTCTCTAGGATAATAGGCCTACGTGTTGTAGCCTCATTAAAGAAATGTTTCATCAACCATTTGCCTGGATTTAATAAATAAGAAGTAAATATAGCAGGCAATATAATCAGGACTTCTCAGCAGCTCCGCGCCGGCGCGTGAACTGGAGCTCGTCTCATAAATGAACCCAAACTCAGTGTATAAGCTGTGCATTAAATACCTGAGAAATATATAGAAAGCTTGAAATGTCTACTTTTAAACAAAACTATTAAAAACGAAAGAAAACAGACTGCTCTCTGCTAAGCCTAATCCATATGAAATGTGCATTTCTCTCTGGCGCGTTCACTACTGCAAAGATCGCGAGTCAGCATCGTCAACTTCATCTTTGCAGCCGACACTGAGGAAAACACTTGTTTATTAATAAACAATTGAAATGTCTCTGTCAAATATAGCAAGGAGAGTCTCCTTGCTATATTTGACATATTCATAATCATTACTTTTGCCGGTTCTTTGTGACATTTTTCATGAACGGCGTCACCACTGCTCAATAGTTAATATTGTTCTTTGGTGTTCACTTTATACAGGTTTTTCTTCAAGTTTCTTCTAGATTTTCAATAAGTAGAGTTCATAGTAGAACTTTATTTAGGCCTACACATTTAGGAACAGATATTGGGTTCTGCCCAAACTCAAGCAACATAAAAGTAACGTAAAAGTAACGAGTAACGTAAAAAGTTACTTTCAAAAGGGGGTAACTATGTAAAGTAACGGATTACTTTTTTAATGAGTAACGAGCAAACACTACTTTTTAAAAGTAACTTCCCCAACACTGATCATTAAGCATTATTAACCATTAAATTGTGGTTTGTTTTCTGTGCTGTTTACAAAGATGGATAATTTACAACATTATTTGTAGGTTTAGTAATCCTGAAAATTGTGCATTGTGTCTTTAGGAGCTGGGAGTCCTTGGTGAAGGAAAGCAACCATCCGTACCAGGAAGGACGAGACCGAAAGGGAGGCCGACATCTGTCTGGGAAGATGAAGAACAAGATACTGAATCTCTGCCTTTCCAGAAGAAAACACGGAAGGAAAGAGCCCAAGGGTAGTCCTAACTCTTCCCGAATACTCCACCTGAGTTTATCATTTCATGTTCATCATTCCATTCAAGTATATAGAGGAATCAAATGTGTTAAAAAAAACATGCAAATGAGATTGTAGTCAGTAGTCACCAAAATCATAAAATATTTCCAGGTCCACTTTGGAAGTATAAAAATGGCACAGAAGGTATGATCACAATGTGCCAAGTCTTAAATGATGATACACGTAGTGCAATCTAAAGCAATTTACATTGGAATACGTCACTGATAGAATATTCTTGCAAGGATAGGCACTTGTTAGTGATGTAGTAAGCAAAAGCAATGTGCCTAATTAATGTTATAGTGATTTTTCTGTATTTTGAAGTGATACATCATTAGCATTTTTGATACATCATTGTTGTACATGTCGGTGCATTTGGTCTGATCTGTATCTGATATTTGATATGTTATAGGCCAATAGAAGAGGATCCGGCGGTGACTGAGGCACTCTCCATGTTTCCAAAGCCGAGGGCACTTCTGGGTAGTGTCGTTCAGGTCGCCACATCATCCTATAGAGTCAGGGTGAGTTAGAAGCTGTTATTGATCAGCACACACATCTGACAAAAAGACAAAACAAGCATGTTATAATACAGACCCGTACGCTGATAAGTCCCAAAAATCAGTTTGAGTTAACCAGTTGTTGTGGTTTATATGCAAACCAATAACCCGGCAAAGCAAGTAAACCCTGTTTACAAGACTTTATTAAACAATCAAGTTATTCCCTGGTAGTGATGTTAAAACTTCATAATTAGTTTACCTGAATGATTCCATTTGTTATGAGATGTGATGCTAAATAAGTAAGCTCTGAACAGTATTTAGACTGAACCACTACTTTGGCAGCATGAGATGACCCATTTTTAAATTTCTTGGGTCAAGAGTTTGCGATTATATTTCTTCCTACCCGACAGCGAAATGCACGCTTAAATCCACAGGAAGGAAGCTTTCCTGTCTCACATCACACGTGCACTTCAATAAGCCAAAGAAATCGGTGCAGAAAATGTTGCTGTGTTTGGTTTACGCTTAAGCTGTTTATTCTGATAAAGGACAATGGGTTAACACATTTACATGACCACATGCATTGTCAGCTTAACCATAATCGGGTTAAGAACGTGCATGTAAACGCACTCATTGATATTTCTTTTTCTCCTGTTCCGTTTCTTTCCTCTGGGTTTCTGTCTCCGTTCTCCCGTGTGAAGGAGATGCTTCAGTACAGAACGACTGGTGGGACAGTGAAGACATGCGAGTTGACCGTACGCTGGCCGGAGGAGATGACCTTTACAGCTCACGGCCGGAGGAGACTGGAAGCCGAGTCTAAAGCAGCAGCACTGGCTTGTCTCCGGTTTAAGGTTGGTTTGTGTAGGACAGACACTCAGCAGATTATTGCAGAAGTTTAAGCAGCTTCAAAAATGGATGTGTAAAAAAGTTAGTTTATGGTGAAGACAGTGGGCATCCCTTCTAACACAACTATTACTATTATAACTATATGTTAACTATTATAACACAACACACTATTGATTGCGCCCCTCCCCCCATTTAAACTGCATGGTATGAATTACATCTACATAGATTCTTAATAAAGCTATGGAAGATATTCAGGCAAGAGCAGTGAAGCTCTTATTCTTTTGTTGTTTGATTAACATTAACGACAGCCCTATATGAGGCTGCTGTCACTTTAAGACCTTATGCATCATGCATGGATCCTATGATAATCATGCTGATATATAATGATCATTTCGCTCAACTGTTTATTTTCGCTTTAGACACAACTGGCTGTGTTTATGTGAGTACTTACCAAGACGGACATTTGACACACAGACGTGTGTATTTGACCGCTGAAGCGCAATAAGCCGTGAGAGTGAAGTGAATTCAGCAGTCCTGTGCTTCGGGGGTGCGCCACAGAAAGCCGCCTGTCGATGCCAAATCCAGTTCTCTTTCACGGTTAATTGTGGTTTTCGTCAGGCACGTTCCCGCTCTTTCTTCTTGTTCATCTGTTTCTTTGCTGCTCTATCGTGTTCAAGCAGTCCTGTGCTGCACGGATATATTTACACACAGATAAACTATATAGAAAAATCCATTGAGCAGCCGTACTCCGCGCCTCCCCTGACATGCTCTCACCTGGCTGTACTGAACATTTTTATTTTATTTAAAAAATATATTTTATAAAATGATTTGGATTCAAAGCCATAAATCAAGTCATAAATAGCTGTCTAACCATGCTGTGTTCCCAATTTGAAGTTTGTGTCACAAAAATTAATGTCAAATTTCAAAACGGGTTTCTCAGGGTGGTTTAAGAGTGCGAATTATATCTAAAATATAATGTGATGAGGAAAATAGGGAATATAAAAAGCAGGCCAGCTGTCCTGCCTCCACTTGACGGTAAAGCGGCTTTGGTAAGTCTCCTCACGAGAGTCATTTGGTCATGAATCCGGCTACACCGGTCATGAATCCGGCTACACCGGTCATGAATCCGGCTACAGCGGTCATGAATCCGGCTACAGCGGTCATGAATCCGGCTACAGCGGTCATGAATCCGGCTACAGCGGTCATGAATCCGGCTACACCGGTCATGAATCCGACTACAGCGGTCATGAATCCGGCTACAGCGGTCATGAATCCGGCTACACCGGTCATGAATCCGACTACAGCGGTCATGAATCCGGCTACAGCGGTCATGAATCCGGCTACAGCGGTCATGAATCCGACTACAGCGGTCATGAATCCGGCTACAGCGGTCATGAATCCGGCTACAGCGGTCATGAATCCGGCTACAGCGGTCATGAATCCGGCTACACCGGTCATGAATCCGACTACAGCGGTCATGAATCCGGCTACAGCGGTCATGAATCCGGCTACAGCGGTCATGAATCCGACTACAGCGGTCATGAATCCGGCTACAGCGGTCATGAATCCGGCTACAGCGGTCATGAATCCGGCTACAGCGGTCATGAATCCGGCTACAGCGGTCATGAATCCGACTACAGCGGTCATGAATCCGGCTACACCGGTCATGAATCCGACTACACCGGTCATGAATCCGGCTACAGCGGTCATGAATCCGACTACACCGGTCATGAATCCGGCTACACCGGTCATGAATCCGGCTACACCGGTCATGAATCCGGCTACACCGGTCATGAATCCGGCTACACCGGTCATGAATCCGGCTACAGCGGTCATGAATCCGGCTACAGCGGTCATGAATCCGGCTACAGCGGTCATGAATCCGGCTACACCGGTCATGAATCCGGCTACAGCGGTCATGAAGCCGGCTACAGCGGTCATGAATCCGGCTACAGCGGTCATGAATCCGTCTACACCGGTCATGAATCCGGCTACAGCGGTCATGAATCCGGCTACAGCGGTCATGAATCCGGCTACACCGGTCATGAATCCGGCTACACCGGTCATGAATCCGGCTACACCGGTCATGAATCCGGCTACACCGGTCATGAATCCGGCTACACCGGTCATGAATCCGGCTACACCGGTCATGAATCCGGCTACAGCGGTCATGAATCCGACTACAGCGGTCATGAATCCGACTACAGCGGTCATGAATCCGGCTACACCGGTCATGAATCCGACTACAGCGGTCATGAATCCGGCTACAGCGGTCATGAATCCGGCTACAGCGGTCATGAATCCGACTACACCGGTCGCACTGTGTTTATCTGTGCGTGCCGCCACTTCAGCAAAGGCTGCTCTGATCCGTCCCACACTTGTGCTGCATCTTGTTAGAAATGTGTAAATACAAGTTATGTTAACAGACTTGTTAATCAAATTTATGAACTTCTAGTTTTCATATTTCTGAGATGGCGTGAATGCACCTCCATTCTCTGAAGCGCAGCTTTTGAATGTTTCCTTGAACTAATTCCAAATAACAGTTTTAAGTAGCAAATCAATTTCCATAGTTCTGAAGTAACTATTGGTAACCCTCACTTCCCGTGTCAATAGAAAGTGCTGTGCTCGTAATCTATCTGACTGGTTTGATTATGCCCACAGGATCTGAAGCTTCTGGATGAGCAGAACAACCCTCTGACTCACGCCAGGTACCATCAGCAGGAGGTGCGTGAAGCCGGCGAGAGGCACAGGCGACCCTGCCGTGTTGAAATACCCAAGGATCTAGAACAGAGGATTCAACAGTACCTCTCACAGGTGACATGCACGAGAACTCACTCCGGACTGAGGCTTTGGCCAATCGGTGTTTCACTTAGCACTGGTACATAGTGGATAAACATTTAATTATTATATATGTTCGAATATAGATGAGCACAAATAATTTGCTTACATTGTTAAACAACCTAGTTACATTGTCTTATATTCAGAACAAAATGGTTCTTGTTTGAGTAAATATTTTTTTTATTTTTTTATATTCGTTATATATTCAGGAAATAGACTCTTACATGTCAATAATACACCCGCAACAATAGGTGGCGCCAAATACACGTAAATCGAGTGTGCAAGAAATACAAAAATACAGTCTTAAAAACGCAAACAATCAAAGAGAAGCTTACCGTCTAAGGCCCTGTTCACACTGCAGGCAAAAGAGGCCCAAATTTTTTGGGGGTCAAGTGACCAGGTCAGACTTCTTCAGAAGTAGTGTGAACACTCAAATCTTGCCCAGATCTGATTTTTTCAAATCAGATTTAGACCACTTCCATATGTGGTCCTGAATCAGACCCAGATCTGATTTTTTTCAATACTGCCGCAGTGTGAACAACCAAGGCGGGTTTGATGCGACTTTTACGTCAGTCTACATCGGCATTTGTCACAAATTATGCACCGACGAGTCAATTGATCTCTGACGGAGATAATCAAAGGTTGCCCTCGACATCCAAAAGTTTTCAAAAAACAGCGTCTCTGTGAAGCTATTCACATCACATTCCCACCACTCCTGGGGTCCGTGTATTGGCTACTTTTGCGTCCATTCGTTTTTCCTTTAACTCCTAATTGAAAAACGAAAAACATGCTTTCTTC
Organism: Semotilus atromaculatus; assembly: GCA_031834385.1. Classification (NCBI taxonomy): domain Eukaryota; kingdom Metazoa; phylum Chordata; class Actinopteri; order Cypriniformes; family Leuciscidae; genus Semotilus; species Semotilus atromaculatus. The sequence continues at coordinate 10,439,210 of JAULUF010000044.1, read as the reverse complement.
TTTATTAGTTTTTAGACCGGTGAAAAAATATTCACATACAAACTTATTTTCCATATACATTTTTACAAAAATAAGAAATTTGATTTCTGCATTTTATTTGCATTGACCCGGAACATTTAGATAAGCGTCTGTGAAAAAAATAAATAAAATAATTAAAAATAATCCGTGACGACGGTTTTGCAATTCGTCCCCCCAAGTTTACAAACCGTAGGCCTTCTCACGAATTCTTAAACTGTTCCCTCGTTCGGTTTAACAAATCGTGCCCACGGATTAATAATCTGTAGGCCTACCCACGATATCCTAATCCACACTCTCAGATTTGTAAATATTAGTTCTTTGTAATTTCTTGAATCTTCTAAAAAACGACATTTAGCCTACTTGTATCTTTAAAGTCCTTTTTTGGGGGGAGAAATAAGCTCAGTATAACAAAATAAGCAAAAAAAAGACTTCACATACAAAAAATAAATACAGGCTAAAACTAATTTCCAAAACTAAAAGGTTAGGCTAGGTTATATAAAAATAAAACATTCATCAGTTATTTTAGTTATTGTCTTAAGTGAACTCATTTAGTTATAAACGCAAATAATAATAATAGCCTAATAATTATCATTATTAGGCTATTATTACGTTTATTAGGCTACATATTTAGAAGGCGCTTTTATCCAAAAAAGAAACAAAGCAATTCGTCAAATGTCATTCATAATACAGGTTAGACAATAATAATAATAATACAGGGCTAAAATTATCACAAATAAATACAAGATTTTGACGCATAATGGGTTTGTGTGGAGTGTGTATAGCATGGCACGGAGGCGAGGGCGCGAACACTTGCATTTTTCTTATCAACAGTGGAGAAACCACTTACTGTTGATACTCTATAATTTCTGGTCATACAGAAATAATAATAATACATAATTCGCAACTACTTTTATTTGTGTAAACTCACAATAACAAGAAAACGTTCTTCTTTTGTAAAATAAAATAAAACAATCAGGCGCGCTTTCATGATCTCCGTGAACTTGAACACGTCTCAAAAATGAACTGAAACAAAATATAGCCTATAGCTTGAAATGTCCACTTTTAAACGAACAAATTCAAATCAAAAGCAAATACTTTCTGATTATGTAATCCATATGAAAGGTGCATTTCTCTCTAAATGAGCATCCACTTTACAGTGGAGATGGAGACATGTTTGCAGACACTCTTTAGAAAACAATAGTTTATTAATAATCAATTAAAATGCCTAATTTTTTCAGACACATTTATTATCATTAGCCTATAATAACCTATTAATCACCTGTCTGTAGGCTATGGTTCCAGAGACACGGCTCTTCTCATTCACCACTGCAGGAAAAATATCATCGGGTTCTAAACTGGCCTTAGAAAACCAGTAAAATCGACATTTGTTCAATATTAATTTGTAAATATTTAAAATGTTTAATAAAGGGGCAAAAAATCATAAACAAAAATCTGAAAATTCGTCTATATATATATATATATTTTTTTTTTTTCGCAGCATTTGGTGTGTGCAGTTCAAATTCAAATTTGTTGTTCAACTTTGCGTTTTAAAAATACAACAACCGTTCATTTTTTGTTTTTCAATTACGGGTTAAAAAAGGAAAAAACTAATGGACGCAAAATAGCTACACGGACCGTTTGGACAGAATAGCTACGAGACAGAGTTCTTTATTAAATTAAATAAAAGAAAAAAGAATTACAGGAATACTGGATTCTAAACCTCAAAGAAACGCCACAATCAAGACATTGGAGCAGAAATGGGGGAGAAACACCCAGAAACACCTCATATGTACCGCCAAGTAGGGTCTTTCTTTACCATTAATGCTTTGGATAACATGCCACGTCTCCTTCCATTAATAATAACGTCTAGTGCGGTGGCAGTGATATAGGCTATAAACCTACCAACGTCCGTTGCCATGATTGTTGGAATGACTGATCGCGAGAGGAAAAAAGCACGTTATAGTCGCAAAACATCGGACATCGATATTTAGAAAAAAATCGCAAAAGTTTTGCGCAAATCTGTAATGGAAACGCGCCGTTATTGTGCTTCTGCGCATGCGGGTCAGTTCGAAACCGCAAACAGTTCACACTGGAATCTGATATAGGCCACATTTTAAAAGGTAATGTGAACAGCCAAAAAAAAAATCGGATCTGAGCAAATAATCCGAATTGAGCATTATGACTTGCGGTGTGAACGAGGCCTAAGAGCAGCGTGACTGTCATGTTTTCGTGCCTTGCTGACAGGACCAAACTTCCCCCGTACGTGATTTTTAAATGTAAGAAGGCACCCAGATTTCAAAACTAATAAGATTTCACTTCTACTGTTAATACAATTTTGGTAGGCTACATGGTTTTCACTATGAGATGGATAAGCCTAATTATTATTTAATTCAGGGTTACAGGTTATTTTTTTATGGTATGCCAAAAAGTGTTATTTTTTTAATGTGAGTGTTGGTACATTTTACCAGTATTTACCATACTTTCAATACAAAAATGTAAATGTGAAAGAAAGATATGCATTATGAAAGTTATTTTCAATTAAAAGCATTTTGTTAACTTTTTCCAAGAGGTACATCTTAAAAAGGGGGGGGGGGGGGTCGTCTTATAATCAGGGTTGTCTTATATTCTGAACAATACGGGACTGATTAATATGAATTAACTACATTTACTTACTATAGTTACAGTTAGGGTTTGGTTTGGGGTTAGTTACTTGTAATTATGCATAATTTACTGTTATTACTATAAGGTCATGTAACTAACCTTAAAATATAGCGTTACCAATCATTTTTATTTGGATTAATTTTTGGATATGAACTTCGGCTACTCCATCTGTGTTTTGATCATCGTTCTGAATATAATCTGAATGTAATCTTTGACCAAAACGTTATTTTTCTCAGCTTTTTGCTCAATGTTGCTTTGTTTATGAAACCTGCCCACATTCAAGTGTTGATAAAAAAGCAAAGCATAAAGCTAGAATAAAATGTTTCTTTTTGTTTAAAAGCAGAGTGGCTGTTCTTTCTTTTTGATATTGTATGTTCAGATATTCATAGAACAAATTATTCCGGGGCCCATGACATTTTTGTGAAAATTATCAAAAACCGCTGATCAAAAACAACTTTTTTTTTTTTACGCTGGCGGGGAAAGAGTTAATGAGCATTAAACTTACTTGACAAAAAGTTTTAGTAAAATGATCCAGAAATGGACAAAAGAGGACCTAGCTGTTAAAAATCCACCAGGACAGTAAAACAAAATGCATTTTTATTCAATTATTTTAATAATTGTGTAGCATCATAACTTTTTGACATCTGTTTTAGCATCCAGTGGAGGCTGAAGTTCAGAAACTGTGGGATGAAGAGGAGCATCTATCAGTTCAATCGTCTTCCATCAGTTCAGATGATGATGATGATGACGACTTCATTAAAGATGCTATTACTAACAAGCCGTACCGCACTCTGCGCCCCGAGGAGGAGGAAGGTCTCAGCGACCGGCTGCTCGGCCTGTGGATGGCGGCGGGGCCTGGGCGGGGGGTGGAGCTCCCGGTGGACTCCTATAAAGAGAGCCTGCTCGCGGCGGTGACATCATCACAGGTGGTCGTGATCGCCGGAGAGACGGGCTGCGGGAAGACCACACGGATCCCGCGGTTCCTGTTGGAGGGGCGCGTTATGAGCGGAGACGGGGCCAAATGCAACATCCTGGTCACACAGCCTCGTCGGATCAGTGCCGTGTCTGTGGCGCAGCGTGTGGCGCAGGAGATGGGACCTTCCCTCCGCCACTGCGTGGGATACCAGGCAAGAACATCCAAAACATTTCTGTTCAGAAATCTGTACTTTTTTGGCTTTAAGTCGAATGATCTATTTTATAAATGCGTGTTGTTGGTTTTATTATATGATACAAATGATATTATTGCATAAGTTGTGATTTGTTGACCTTGAATTTTTAATTAATGTCATATCTTCCGGTGACGTATGTAGGACTTCTACAATCATTTACTCTGCTTAAACCCCGCCCTTTTCTTATAATTGACACCTCCATTTTGAAGGGCAACGCCCACATCTCAACGTCCAATCAACAATTGATGGATGGAATCAAGTCCCTGCCCATACTTTCTTTTTCTTTTTTCAGAAGTAGTGTTAATTTTGTTAAAGAAATTATGACCTTTTTTTCCCATGACTAAACAAGACGACACCAACATCTTTAAATGATAACTGATTATATCAACATGCAATATCATTGACAACTAAGACCAGACTAAAATGTAGTTTAAAAATAGAATAAAAACTTGACCAAAATCACTCTTTGTTTTTGTTAAATATAGGAGACAAAACATTACAGACTGTTTTTTACAAGCCGCTACGAGCGATCAAACCTTCAGTGATGAACTAATAAATCCAAACACGGATCTCGACTATATTTGCGATTGTGCACTTACTCTGTGTAACAATACAAAGTCTTTCTGCTGTTGTTTTAATAGAAAAACACACAAGAAGTTTCTTGTTTTAACAGTAGAGTATATGATAAATAGCCTATAATAAATCAAGAAAATAAACCATGCCTGGATGGGTTCACATTCTCTTGATGTGTGCTTATAGGTGAAAGCTAAAAACATTTCTATTTATTATAATTTTGAGCAATCTTACCATTATGCAGCATGACGAAAATGTGACTTAAGTTTTAATTGAATAAAACTAGACTAAAAAAAGCAAAAACAGGACAAGATTGACTAAATATGATAAAGTACATGTGACACGGGAATAAGACTATTATTTTAGCATCATTGAGATCCTATTATAGTTTGTATAAATACTTTTTTATATTAAATATGAATATAATATATATAAAATAAATACTTTTTTTTATATATTTTCTTTTTTTATTAGAATTTTTCTTAAAGATTTAGTAATTTTGGTTTTATTCGTTTTTTTTCCCCAACATGTCTATAGTTTTATTACCGTTTGTTTGCTTTAGTTTTTTTAGTACACAAGCTGAATGAGAAATGTTTCCTTGGTACCTTTTATTTATTTTCTTTTTTTCAAACATTTTATTTCAAGTAACACATTTTTAAAATATTTTTTTATATGTATTTTTTAATGGTTTTAGTCTTAGTTAAAGTCTTAGTTAACTATGTCGTAGTGTGATTGTGAATGTGTGTCAGCACTCTCAGTGCTGGGTTGTGACAGGAAGGGCATCCGAAGTAAAACCTGTGCCAAATCATGTGTGTGTGTGTGTGTGTGAAGCGGACCCTGCAAAATGAGCAGGAATAACGCTAAGAGAGAGAGAGAGAGAGAGAATACTATTTTATCAGCCCATCACATTTGGGATAGAAAAAGTTCCTGTCCCTGAAATGCAGCATTTTCCTGAGCCTTAAACGCATGTGTCTGACTCTTCCAGGTGCGTCTTGAATCTCGTCCTCCTGAGCGCAGTGGTGGCGCTCTGCTCTTCCTCACCGTCGGCGTCCTCCTGCGGAAACTACAGTCCAACCCCGGTCTCCAGGGCATCAGCCACGTCGTAGTGGACGAGGTCCACGAGAGAGACGTCAACACCGACCTGCTTCTGGCCCTGCTGCTCTCGGTGCTGAAGGAGAACCCAGAGCTGCGAGTGGTTCTGATGAGCGCGACCGGAGACACTCGCCGGCTGGCGCAGTATTTCGGCGGATGCCCAGTGGTGCGAGTGCCTGGATTCATGCACCCGGTGCAGGAGAGGTACCTGGAAGAGGTGATGGCCGAGATGGGTCGACCGCTGCTGGAGAAGAGCAGGGAGAAGAGGAACGGGGCGGTACGTGCAGATCAAGCTGACATCTATCATCTGGTTTGGTTGTGTGGTTCATGCTGTAAGGATTTTTAACCACAGTTAATAAGGTTTGCTTTTATTCTTCGTCTCAAGGAAGAAAAAGACGTCGCTCCTGATCTTGATCTGGTGGCTGATGTGATAGGCCATATTCACAGATCTGGAGAGCCAGGTAAAGATGATTTCAAGGGTGCACAAAGCAGATAATGTGATAATCTTTAGGCCTACAGTATTTACACTTGGCCACTTCATGCGTTTTGTCTGATAGAAAAATTCAGATCATATCTGCTGCTTTTGGTGACATGAACTCTTGAAGTTGCATAGTGTGGGAATTGAAGATCGGATTTATAATTTTGTGGAGACGCATTTATGTGTCAAATTGAAAATGGAACAATTAACAAATCGAATGGCTATTTGATCAGAGAAGACGCATGAAGTGTCAAGAGTAAATAGGCCCTGTATATTAACACTTTGTACCACTTTGTATTTTAACACACACACACACACACACACACACACACACACACACCTCAGGAAAACCATTTTACTTAAAAAGGTTATTGTTGCAATTCTTATGAAACCATATTTTCCCACTTCAAGCTCAAGTACCAGGGCCATAACCAGCATAGATGTTAGGGGGCAAAAAAAAATACTAGGGGTTAACTAACTAATATGTTAGGGGTACTTAATAAAATTGTCTTTAACTTTTGAAGTTGGGTGGTGTGTTTCTAGTTCCCAGCATGCTTTGCATAGGACTGGATAAGGAGAATAAATGTTAAAATTAAGTGTTATTTTAAAATAAGTGTTGTTTTAACAATCAAACAGTTAACAGAGTTTGTTGCAGTTGTCATGGTTACCATTGTGCTGAAAAGTAGGAAGGTAAACACTATTAACAATTAGGTTTCCTCGTGAAAGTAGGCGCAGCCTCAGACACACCTACTTATCATCACCATGGACCAATGCTAGTTTAAAGGTGTTTATCAGCCAGAGCAAACTCCTGAAACAAACTTAGTTTAGGCCTGATTTTGTTTGAAATGACGTCATACCAGTTCGGTCTTTGATTTCTCTTGGAATATATCAGGGCTTTTATTTGTCTTGTAACCTGTTGCATAGGTTTAAATTTGCCACAGTAAGTTTGGAATTAATAAAAAAATTATTTGACAGTGCTGATTGAAATCACTGAATGGCCTTAAACAATTACTAAATGAACTACAAAATATTATGTTTTCGAATACATTTATTTTATGCAGGGATTGCTTCTAGCAGCGCTGCACGAGCTCGCTGGAACATCTGTGTGACACTATTCGCATGTTGCCAGGGTTCAAAGCACCAACTCGCTAGTTGCCCGGTATTTTTTTGATTAATTCTGACAGTGCGTAATTGTTCTGAGAGTGTGATATGGCTTAGTGCGATCATCAAATTGCAACGGTTGTGATGTATTTTATGTAAATATATAGTCCGACACGCTGCATGTTTCAGAGTAAAGAAACGTGTTAATTTTCAGTTGTGATTCACAGTAAATGCTGCTCTGCAAGTGCTGTGTGTTTGTCGCTTATAATTTGCATTTGGGAATGCATCATGTGTCAACAAAGAGAAGCGTTAAGGTCTCCCTGCGGTTTTCTGCCAAAATAAAAGCTCAATGGTTTAAAGTTTGAAAGCAAAGAAATAAATGTTAATAAATGTTAGTATTTTAATTTTACTGTTCTGTAAATTAAAAGCTACTTAAATACTTATAAAATACAAGTGTATTAATACTTTGTTTTATTATAATATGTATTTTAATATATTATGATTATTAAACGCTTGATAAAAAAAAATATATACAGTACAATTGTATTATTGCAATAGCAAGGTATTTCTATATTAACCCCATAAAAGTATTTTTATTAATAATGACAAAAATGGCAAAAAATATTTTTGTTATTTGCATTACTGAACTTAATCACATTATCAAACCAATGTGGTTAGTGGTTTTTTTCCCATTAATTATATCAATATTAATTAAAAAGGGACATAAATGGCAGTTTCCTGAAAACAAACCACACCATTAGAAATAAAAAGGTTATATATGGAACCTTAAAGTGTTCTTTCTGTCAGGCACTTCATATATAGAACCTTTTATCATAGGATCATTTTATGTATTTAGTTGTAACTGAATAATGTTGTTTTTATTCATTTAATTCAGAAATTACTGATTAAAAATGGCAAAATTGGTTAATTACCAAATGAAAAAAGTATTGTGCAAACATTAATGAGATTTCTCCTTATATTGAACCTTTTTGGCATAGAGAGTTCTTTAAAATTGAGTCAAGAACCATAGAGTTCTATATAGAACCTTTTTTTTTTCCTTCTAAGAATACACATTCTTCCATAGCAGACGTTAAACGTTTAATGTGTCTGCTCAAGCTTTTGCTCTTCTGTCTGGCCTCTTGTATTCTGACTAACAGTGTTTGCTCTGTTCCAGGTGCGGTGTTGTGTTTCCTCCCAGGATGGCAAGACATTAAAGTCGTACAGCAGAAACTGGAAGAGAGAGCGGATTACAGATCAGGCTCACAGATGATTTTACCGTGTAAGCACACCAGCCGCAGCTTTATTTGATAGAGCAGGGTGGATGAGGACTAATACAATGCCTTCATTTTATAAAATATTTAATAATGGCAAATACAGTGATAAACTCAAAAATAATATACTTTTATCTAATTGTATACTTTAGCGTAGAAGCTAACATTTCTTTTAATCGGCCAAGTAGACACCATTTATTGGTCAATGCAGAAAGTTTTGTAATAGCCAAATCGAGTGTTGCAGTGATGATGTATTTTTATAGCCCATAAGTCAGCATCAGCCTGGTTCCCTTGTCTAAAACCAATAGGATTTTTCCATTGGCGTTTGGATTATTGCAGAAAAGAAGGTCTGTGACTAATGCCAGGTTCAGACTGCACAATATTTTTGTCTTTTGACTCCTGAATTTTTTACATGTCGTCAAAGCGTAAACAAACAATGGCTACCGAAGTGGCGTTAACTTAAAGGGGTCATGACATGGCTTTTTGTTTTGTTTTATTATTTTCCCTTAGGTGCAATCATAGTATTACTATATTTAAAAATGTATTACTATATTTAAAAATGAAGGGATTTATGACCTTTTCCCACCCTATTGTTCAACCTCTGATTCAAACAGTCAGTTTGAGCCCCTGTAAGAGTTCAGTGTTAACGCCTACTGTTATGATTGGCTAACGTCAGTGCTGCTTATGCATAAATTATTAACGTTAATCATTTTGTATCACATGTAGACTACACAATGCTCCACCACGTGAAATTTCGGTCTTCCAATCTTTTACCATCGTGTCAATTCTCAATTGATTTTGATTCATATGCGCGACAGAGACAGAGACAGTTGGAAGGCGCGTGCGGCCGGGGCTCTCTCTCTCTGCTCGTTCTTTCAGTAACATGCGCCCTGTCACACTCATCTACATCATTCATCTTTCAAATAAGGCTTTGGCACGCTGAATATGCTGCAAATAAACATGTTGTTTGTCCACAGCAGGAACAGCACATCTGCGTCTTCTTGTAAACAGACCCACTCGCTGCACGACAACGCATTCGATGATGCGAAATGAGGCGTAGTTGTCTTGGGCTGGAGGCGGTCATATGCAAACGACTGGTACGTCACTTCGCACCGTGACGTCACTTCTAACCATGGATCCAGAACGAGCTGTATTTAGAGCTTGATTAAATAAATGCTTCGTTTATAATGGGGAGGACGTCTTAAGCTATGACACTTGCAGGAAGTTTTAATAGTACATAGATCTCTTATATACCAAAAGATCAAGGCAAATTTGGTTTCTCATGTCATGACCCCTTTAATGCTAATTTCAGTACTCGACGGGTTGTGGAAGCGCCACCGCTGTTGTTCGCCATCATTTCTCTTTTTTTCTCTCTGTCATGGTCGTCCCTCCATGAATCTTTCCTCCATTGCATAATTCCAACTAGCAGCACCAATACAATCGTCTATCTTTCGTTTCGCCATGTTTGAAACCTGTGTACAGAGCTTCTGTGCTCCTATTGGTCAAAGTCACAGATGTGACGGAACCTGTCGTGGAGAACCAATAAAAAATTTAAATCCTAGTCTTTTTGTCGGGGCGTCGTGAAGCATCACAGAGGCGGCATCAGTTGTCGTCCACTATGACTCGCTATACGAGATGTAACGATCAATTCTTGAGTCCCGATTCCCATTGTCGTTTACGAATACCCACAACACCCTACGTCAAACTGATCGTGCCAAAATCGTGTAGTCTGAACCCGGCATAACAAAACATACATGTTTTGTCCATCACGATAATCTTCACAAATGAACATTTAGCCTTTTGTTAGCAACCACCTTTTTCAAGACAAGTAAAAGCTTATATATCACCAGGGAGTATTACTGATGAATAAAACATTAAAATATCTTGAGCTTGTGTTCACCACAGACCTTATTTCAGACATTTAACCAAAAACCCATAAAAAAAAAAACATTGACTTCAGAATGATGGAACCGGAAATGTTAAAATGTGAATTTGTTTCTAGGTTTTGGCCTACAAAAATATGTGATTTCACTTTGTTTTAAGGTGTATTTTAAGTGATAATTAACATGCGGTTAGGGTTTGGTTTAGGGTTAGTTGCATGTAATCATGCATAATTTACGGTTATTATTACAGTAAGTACATGCAACGTAACAGACACAAAAAAAAGGTAAAATGGTGTTATCAAAGATGTAATCTCTACAGCACTCTGGCTATGATATCAATCATGTTCAATCAATCATCAATGTGTTTTTGAAAGTCAGGGCAGCAAAAAAAAACCACATGAAATCAGATTTTTTCAAATCTGATTCAAACATCATTTGGAGGTTTTCAAGTTAACTTAAAATATCAGCATCGGCCGACAAGTTTTTCTTATTGGCTGATATGTTAGAAACGTGACTTTTATTTTGACGGGTGATCACACAGCACTAACATTATCTGTCTTCATTAGTTTAAACTTTACGGTCTTTGTTTAACAGTCATATCTAATATGTCACTATATATAACTGTCAAACAAAGAAAAATTATTTTAAAAATATAGCGTTTGCTTTCATTTACATGTCTGGACACACAAATCTTATTTGATCACTTGCAATTAAAAGTGCGGACACTGCCTGAAAAGATCTGATTTCCAGAATCAAATCGTCTGATTAATTTCCGTAGCTGTTATATAGATTGATCACTAAATCAAATCAAATTACTGAATATTTGTCTTGTCTTGACTACTCCCCATTCATCTGTGAATGAAATGCATTCCAGTCATTTTGAGGACTGGCTTTGACTGTTTGTCCTGCAGTGCACTCCAGTATGGCTGTAGCGGATCAGCAAGCGGTGTTCCAGCGCCCTCCGAAGGGCCTGCGAAAGATCGTCCTGGCCACCAACATCGCTGAGACGTCCATCACCATAGACGACATCGTGCACGTGGTGGACGCCGGCTCTCAGAAAGAGCAGAACTACGACCCCAGAACGAAGGTCCTTACCCCTGCTTTACAGGCGGCATGAAGCGGAAGTTACGATTGTCTTTCCTTCCCTGTTGTGCCATATATCCGAGTGAAATGGCTTCTCAAGCAAGAACAAATGTTGGGCGGGGCTTGATATTGTCCGTGGGGAATTGATTGGATGGTTGTGTTTTGTTATTGGCTGATCTCATTCAGGTTGCCCCGCCCTTGTTATCAGAGCAGCTGAATTTAAAATGCACATTGAGTTTAAAACGATAATGATCTTCACGGATAAATCTTTTATAATAAACTGCAATGTTCCATAAAAAACAAACCAAAAAAAAAAGCAAGATTTGTCAATTTTGATTTCATCTTGACATTAAAGTTATGAGAACTGGCATAGCATTGAAAGTAAAGCCGTTGAAAGCTGATTGTTGCTTTGTGTTCTCAGGTCTCTGGTCTGAACACGGTCTGGATTTCACAAGCAAACGTTACTCAGCGAAGAGGAAGGGCAGGCCGCTGCCAACCTGGACATGCCTACCACCTCTACCCACGAAAACAGCTCGACAGCATGGACACGTTTCCCATCCCGGAAATCCTGCGCACCCCTCTGGAGAGCGTGGTCATACAAGCCAAGATCCACTGTCCAGACAGCAAAGTGAGGGAGCAAACCCATGTTTTCTCGTCACTGTTTACAGTTTGCAGCATTACTGTTTTCATCTACTTGCTTTGAAATTTAGTAAAGAGGCTTCATTTTGTCAGTTCTCGACATAGTCAAGATCAGATTATTGGATTGAAAACATTATCCTCCTTCCTCATGCAGGCTGTGGACTTCCTGTCCCAAGTGCTCGACTCCCCAGACAGGCAGGCCGTGAAAGCTGCTGTGAAGAACCTAATGCAAATCGGTAATGTTGCTGAAAGTAGAGCTGTCAAAGTGAATCTGTTAAATCATGCAATTAGTTCATTTTGTTGAACGGCATTTGTAGAAGACTGGTCTAAACGGATGCAATATTTTCAAGAGCAACAACAGTGTGACTGTCTAATTCACACACACTTGATTCATACACAATCAGTAAAATAGGGAGAAAACCCATTCATGTTAGTTACAGCGTGATCGTATTTCATCTCTCAATAGACTGATATACTGAGTTCTTTCTAGATTTATGTGTTTGCATTTGGCCTTTTACAATGTGACTGTTACATTGACTTGCAGATTTAAAATGACTGAAACCCTTTAGTTCACAGCTCATACAGGCAATAAAAAAAAATATTTTTTTGCAGTGGCTCGGTGTAAATGGCAAAAAAAGAGTGTAAATAGTAGTCACTCGCCCTACTCTCCACGCCACTGCTCCTGTTATCAGACAGGCTTCTTTTGTAATGTCGTCGGCCTCAAACACACAGTGGTGGGCTAATAGCTTGAGTCAGAGCAAATAGCTTCTGCCAACAATATGGGCTATTAGAACTTGGTGTAAATATACACCCAAAAAAGATTTCCTGTGGACCACATAAAATTTTTAAGGATAATGTAACAGTGTTAGTATTTAAAAAGATTAAAAATAAGTTTTCTTGTTTATTTCTTAATATATTTTATATCTTAAATATTACTTTTTGGATTGTATGTATGTATTACTAATTATAATTTTTGTTTTCATTTAAAGTTTGTTATTTTAGTGCTTCAACTTTAAACAAAAATTTGACATTTAATTGAATGGCTTTAGTTTAGGTTTTAGTTATCGATAATAACCTTGCTTGAAATGCATGTTAAAACCATGAATCCCAATGCTATAAATGACACTGACACACACACACACACACACACACACACACACACACACACACGCACAATTCAACACCTCATCACATTTGCATAATTGTTAATCTGAGCAGATGTCGTTAGCAGTACTTTTAAAAAAAAATGTAAGACTAAAGGATTTTATTGTCCCCTTGGGGGCAGTTTGTTCTGAAATTACCATCACATACAAGATAGACAAATACACAACATCTATGGTACATTAACCTTAACACTACCTTAACTTAACCTAACTTTTCCTTTGTCTATTTAAACTAAGTAAAGTTAGAGCACATGGTACAAATGTAAATTGTAATCTCTTAGACTTTGCTAAGCTGCCTCTCTCTCACACACTCTGTGTGTGTGTCAGGTGTGCTGGACGGCTCCGAGAACCTGACTCCGCTGGGACAGCGTGTGGCCTGCATGTCCTGTGACCCGCGCTTGGGGAAAGTCTTGGTTCTCTCGGCTGTGTTTTCTTGCGTTCTTCCTATTTTGTCTGTGGCAGCCTGTTTGACTCGAGACCCCTTCTATAACAGCATGCAGAACCGGGCCCTCGTCTCCAAGGTAAGATAGTCTGTTGGTCTGTAGTAGCATTCACACATATCTGATTTTTTCTGCACAAGTTCTCTTTTCTGTGCTAATATATAGTGTTGGTCTGTGTAGGCCAAGACCGCTCTGAGTGGGTCCAGCTGCAGTGATTTTCTGGTCTTCAGTCGAGTTGTTCAGAGGTGGAAAGAGCAACAAGGCAAGGAGAATAAACAGGACTTTCTGGACAAATATACTCTGTCTGGAGCCAGTCTGCGCTTTATACATGGTGAGACATAATTAATCTACAGTTGTGCTCAAAAGTTTACATTCCCCTCGCAGAATCTGCAAAATGTTAATCATTTTTTTAATTGGACGATCAGGGTAAATCGTACTGAAGGGCAGTACTAAATTAACAAAAAAAGTACAGATCTTGTTCAAAAGTTTACACCCCTGGCTCTTAATGCATCATCTTCTGTCTTGAGCTTCAGTTAATGTTTGCAGCTTTCGCAATAGTTGTGTATGAGTCCCTCAATTCACCCTTCGCTGCGAGTTTGATTGACAGGTGATCTGACCAATGAAAACAAAGAATCCACAATTTTGTCCAACAAGCAAACCAGACAGAAGAGTTTACGGAGTAAAGTTGGTGGACTTGCTTTGGCCAATTCATTTGTCATTGTGAGCATGCAGATGCATGCTGAGTCCATGTATGGAAACATGTTTCCACGTACTTTAATGTGAGGCAAAACCAGAACATACACAAGTGTCATCTTAAACTTGGCTGTTGTTCTGTGAATCAGCAAGATGAAAGCAAGATATGTTGAGATGATACGTTGTCCATGCGTGAGATGCTTTGTACAGATGTTGTTTCCTTATTGTCTCCTTACGATGAATCACTTAGTTGTAAGTCACTTTAGATAAAAGCGGCTGCTGAATGAATAAGTGTGATTTAAGCCGAGGTCAGACTGCACGATTTTAGCCCTGATTTTGGCTCGCCGACAGGTTTTGAGAAATGCCCGAAATCACCAAGGGGGTAATCCATCGACCGGAAGTTGAAGCCGGCCGCGTGCCGCCATCTTGTAGCAGAACTTCACTTGCGTTAGCATTACATTGACTCCCATTCATTTTGGCGTCACTTTGACAGCGAATAACTTTACATCTGTGGTGTTTAAAGACTCCATTTGTCCATTATTTATTTCTAAAGACATGACAATGCATAAAGGGCTCCATTACCTTCTATGTTACATTATGACCCCGTAGAAACAGTTTTTGTAAAAATAGGCTAACGATTGCGTCATAACCACTCGACTCTGTCGCACAGTAGAGAAATTACCGTACAGACAGGAGGAGAAGCTCGCAGGCAATCAATGCATTAAAGCTGCCGTCTGCAACTTTTTTTAATCATATTCAGTGATTTCGACACTAAATTCCGACAGAACAACATAAATAAAGTGGTTTTAGAAAAAAAACCAGAGCTTCTAACTCCACCTGGAGCGTGTTATTTGTTTTTCAAAAATCCACCGCTCCCGGTTCATTGTGTCCAATCAGCGCAGGGGGGTGTGAGATATGACTGTCAATCACAAGTCGTGCACGCAGACGTCAATCACATATGCGTGTGCCTGAAGTTCGCGCAGTAGCGAAGAGCACGAACTCTGTGGGAGGGTATTCGTTGATAGTGGGGGAGGGGCATGAGAGTTGTAAACATTCATCATTTTTCCTAAGCCCATTCAATCAGCCAGAGTTGCCGACGGCAGCTTTAACTTAATATGGCGTACTGGCGTTACATTTTAAAATAAATACTATACAAAATACTTACTCCTGCTCACTCATGCCAAAGAACTCTTTGCTCAAGCTCGCCGTCTCTGTAAGATTAACGTTGGCAGTTTTCACGCACAGCTAGAAGATTTACATCTGTCAGACAGGGTGCTCACGTCATCAAGCTTAGTTTGAGTCGGTTTGAGTCTGCGCGTCAGGAACGGAAGTGCTATAAAATCGCTAAAAATGGGCTTCAACTGTCTCAACTGAGTTCCAATGAGATGGCTCTGTCCACTCCTTATACTGTCTATGGAAATCACAGGCAAATCGGTGCTCGTTCACGCGAGTGACAATCACGCAGTGTGAATAAGCAAAGACGCGATCTGAGAGAATCGCCGATGCCCGTGAAATATTTGGCATGCTAAATATCTGGATCTGTCAGTGATTCAAAATCCTGCTGTGTGAAAAGTGTTCTGACTGAAAAATACATCGGCGATGACCGGCCAATGAGAGAGCAAGATACAGGACAGCAGGATGTTCAGGGAGGAGCTATAGACCAGAATATCAGTATTTTAATAGATATATACAATTATATCAAACAGAAACAAAGTAGCCTACACATTTGCTTGACTAGAAGCACATTGTAAAATTACCCCCAACTCTTTTTGCTGAACACACAATCCTTTCTCTCGTCTCTCCAACCATTTCCTCCTGCATAATCTGTTTTTCTTTTCTCCTTTTCGCTGCAAATCAGCTCACAGACAATTGGGATCGCAAGCTTCTTGCAGGCTATCATTTTTTTATAACAATTTGAGTCTCGCGTGAGAACTCCGGTCTCCGTGATCTTGCGTTATTTTCTTATCAGTTCTCGCGTGTGTTTGGTTGTGAAACGTAGTTTGCGCACCAGACAGAAGTTGTCTGCGATTCTTTCTTTTGTAAAGTCATGCTGTGTGAAACCTCCTGTCACCGATCCATCGTTCAGTGTGAACACAGCAGCAACTGAATGTTACCCCAGATAGTCACGCAGTGTGAAAAGAATAGTGACCCGACTACTTTGAAAATCGTGCTGTCTTAACTCAGCTTTAAATGACATTTTAGATATAAATCTAAACTCTGGCAATTTTCTTCAACCAATTCTTTGGCTATAGTTACTGAAACTACAATGCATAATGACAAAATAGAAATGGGTCCACAAAAAAAGGAAACCTTAAAAACCATTGTTGAAAACAAAACCATAATGTAAAGTGAATTAGAAAATAATAAAACCTAATGATGACCTGGGGCAGAATGAAAACATGTTTTGCTTTCAGCCAATTTTCCCCAGAAGTGTCCTAGATGAGTAAAAACCTTCACAGATATGTGTCTTTAAAGTACATTCGCATTTTTACATTTCTTCACTGCCTTTATAAATTGTGCATTGGCCATAAATGGTATGTTTGGGGACCAAGTGTAAAATGCTCAGTCAGTTTGATGCTGCTTTTAGTCATTTTGGAGCCATAGTAAAAAAAAAAAAAACACTTTTCCTTTGTCTCTTACACAGGCCTGATGCAACAGTTCAGTGAAAATTTGTCAGATGCCGGACTGTTGGATCATTCTGCTGAATGTCTGCGTCTCTCGTCTCATCTGAACCAGCACAGTCAGCAGGAGCAGCTCCTTAAAGCAGTGCTGGTTGCTGGCCTTTATCCTAACCTCATACAGGTACCACACACCGTTCATATATACACTTCCTGGTAATCTATATATGCAGGACATTTACATGTGACATTTATTTTCTAAGAAGATCATTTCAAAACTTTTATTTTTTTAAACGATTCATGAAAAGTACTGCATTTTGTTTTGATACCCGGTTGTACAAGGACAAGCCCGAAGCTTATGGTTTACCGTGTGAATTGTATTTCCTTATAAAACAGACAAAGGATTACATATTTGTAATTACTGGTCCCAGCACAAAGAATAACCCCTGACTTTCTGCATCTGCCACAATATCTGCATAGGTGCATATCTATTAATAAAATATCTGAACTTTACCAAGGTGAAAAGAGGCACAGTGACCAAAGGTGGAAGATTTCGTCCAGAAAGTCTTTCCTACCGTACGGAAAGCACCCCTGTGCTGCTGCACCGCTCCTCTGTCAACAGGTGAATATAATGTTTAGAGTCAGAGAGAGATATTAATCAAATTGATAAATGGATGGCTTGACATTGATGGGTTATTGTTTGCATTGTTGTAATATGAATTTCTTCAGGAAATTTCTTTTTGTAGACATTGGGCATTACAGCAGAGATTTATTCTGTAATTAATGTCGTATCCCGAATTCTGACCATTTTCTTTTTTGCTATTGTATCTGTATAATGTTCTCTTACGATTAATTTACCTCTTCATGTGAGAAATTAGTAACACCAAGGATAACTATAACAATAAACATTTAGTTTTAAAAATCGTTACAAATGTAAAAGAATCCACAGAGTCCACACCACAACTATAAAGACAAAAACTCAAAGAAACAACATCTTTGGAATCATTTAGAAAAATTATTTCCAGCTTTATAAGAAAAAAAATTACGGCAGCCAATCAGAATCCATCCTGCTTTAAATATCTTGGGCATTTAAGGCAGCACGCGACGCTTGTGTGGATGCTTATGTAGTTATTACCACCTTGCCTGTGCTGGTGAAAATGTGCATCACAATCTTCATTGCAGATTAATTTGCCTGAGTTTATGAAACATGATTCTTGTTCTGTTCAGTTGAAGTCATGTGTTGTGTGTCTTTTAGGGGAAATCAGAATCTCCCGAGTCGCTGGCTCACGTTCTTCTCTGCTATGAAATCGAATGATCAAGTCTTCATCAGAGACTCTTCGGTGGTTCATCCACTAGCGTTGTTACTCCTCACAGACTGTGACCTTAGCGAGAGAGGTAATGAAAGCCTGCCATCACCAGAGTTGGATCTGGGATTCTGATCCTTATTCTATGGAAGACTGTTTCCGCCATGGATTTAAAAAACAAAACCGTAATTACGAAAGAAACCTTTTTTCTTGCAATTGCAGGTTTATATCTCAATCTCACCATTTTAACTTTAGAATTCACATTTCCAAGTTTATATTTAACAATTGCATGTTCATATCTCACAATTCTTGGAAAAAATTATTTATTTTTTTCTCAGAACTGGTAAAGTCACATTTATTTATATAGCGCTTTTTAAAATACAGAATGTTTCAAAGCAGCTTTACAGAGATAACAGGAAAATGCAAGTTTGTTTCCAGACGAAAATCGCGTCACAATCCAGCTTAACTAAGTTCAGTGATGTTTCAATACCTATATTTCTTTATTCCGTGGCAGAAACAAGCTTCCATATTATCCACTTCATACTGAAATATAATGTAAGCTCATTTATCAATTAATGTTTGCTCTGAAAAGTTGTGTGTATACAGTGGTAATATATATATATATATTTTTTTTTTTTAGTTCTGGGAGATCGGGTAGAGGTGGCATTACCAGGTCATACACTCATACGATGGGAGTTTTCTCCTCAAGTCTGGGAGTTGCTGTGGGACCTGCGCACTTCCCTACAGGCCATGATCCACCGCAATCTCCGACCGTCTGAATGGGAATCCAGCTCAGACAGCCGGAAGGACAGTGAGCTTATCGGCTTATTAGTGGACCTTCTGAAGAACACCGACTCAGAAGCTAGCAGTGATCAGGATGACTTCAACAACAGTCTGAACTCCACAGACGAAGTTAAGGCTGACAGTTTTTAATGGACACGTGATACTGTCAATTAATTTAGAAATGTTTTTCCATTCCAGCCAAACAGCTGTGCATATGAAGACGGTCTGGATAAAGAGTGTGTAGTATGAATCAAACTCTCTCCTGTCAGAACATAATCATATGGGTCATGTCTGGACATGTTGACTCAAACTGCTTCAATAGCACTAATTTAAGTAATTTATTTAAGTTAAAAGAACAGTGACATTTCCACGCACAAAGGTCTTTTCATGAAAAATAAAAGATGAATGTCTGAGAGACGGAAATACAATCAAGCCGCTATAATGCTAAAATACTTTGCTTAATTTCTTGTCAGTTAAAGCAATGAAAGATGTACAGATCCCATCCTGCAGCATTGAACTCAACAGGGAATCTTGTATTGCAAAATCTTGATTTGCCCAACAGATTTGCGCCGTGGCCACGTTGTTTCTACCATTGCAATGTTGTAACTATGTAGAAATGTATGATGCTATAAGATTGCACCTTACCAAATTAAAAAGAACCTACTTTTTTTTTTACAGTAAGAAAAAAGGTGTCTGTATGTCTTTGTGGAACAAGCCCAAACTTCATTACTATGAAATGCATTATTTTAGGGCGCTTTCACACCTGGTTCGTTTGGAGCGTTTGTTTGGGATCCTGGTACGTTTCTCGCTTAGTTCAGTTCGTTTAAGCATTTATGAAAATGTCAATCTGAGACAACCTGAACGAGGTGGTCTCGGCCCAAATGCAAGCCAACACTGGAGCGGTTTGGTTGAAGCGAGAAAGCAATCCGGAACAATGAACCGAGCGGTATCAATTCATAACGGCCAATGTGTTTTATAAAAAGCAGCAATGTCTGATTCTGTGAGTGAGCACATTAGTTAAATGGGTGGTATAATGCCCCTTTTTACCAGATGTATAATGAGTCTCTGATGTCTCTAAGGCCTTGTCCACACGGACACGGGTATTTTTATA
This sequence comes from Semotilus atromaculatus, assembly GCA_031834385.1. Lineage (NCBI taxonomy): Eukaryota > Metazoa > Chordata > Actinopteri > Cypriniformes > Leuciscidae > Semotilus > Semotilus atromaculatus. The sequence goes on along the minus strand of JAULUF010000044.1, from coordinate 10,419,130 downwards.
ACCGTGACATTTCTTACGCGGTTCGCCCGTTTGTCCACACGGAAACGCAGTATCAGGTCACTGAAACCGAACATTTTTGAAAACCCCTGCCAGGGTGAGTATTTTCTGAAACGCCGGTTGTAGTGTTGTCGTGTAGACAGTAAAACCGGAGTTTATGCGCCGCTGGCGGCTTCTGATTGGCCAACGTGGCTTTACGGTTAGGGCCTGCTGGTGTTGCATGTTCTTGACAGCGCTTGATTGCGGTTTTTGCGTTTTCATGTGGACAGAGTTTTTTTTAAAACGCTGGAGGAAAAACTCTGGTTATAAAAATACCTGTGTCTGTGTGGACAAGGCCTTAGTATGTGAATTTTTAGCACAAAATACCCCACAGATAATTTTTTGTAGCATGTTAAAATTGGAAATTCCCCTTTTTGAGGATGGGCAAAAACACGTAGTTTTCTGTGTGTCCCTTTAAATACAAATGAGCTGGTGCTATCGGGACAGAGGGCGGAGCTTCAAGAGCTTGTGTGTGTTAGCTGCTCCGATTACGCAGACAAACACTAAAATGTCAGAAACTGTTCTGCCCTTTGTTTAAACTAAAGTCAAACAATGATGGAGAGAATGCAATTGGACGTTTCTGAATGGTTAGTTGATGAATGTAGCTGATGTGGAGTTAACTATCTTCAAGTCATTGATTAGGATATTCTTTCATGATAATCCATAAATCGACAGTGAGAACTTTTGTAAGATGCATACAGAGTGACATGCTATTGCATTTGTGTAACATACTGTATTGCACGTGAAAAGACGGATGCGACAGCTTGAGCAAACTCACAAATGTGCTCTACTACAACAACTCTTCCTCTTCTTAACATTAGGCTTAGTGATGTCACTAACCCGGGAGGAAAGCCCTTTGTTTTTAGTCCTTAAAAAAACGATTTCTTTAAAAGCAAATATCTTCCTTCGCTTTGGGGACAAACTTAACAACTAACTGAAACATTCTAAGACTGAACTGAACACACTTACAGATGGTTTCCAACGATATCAAATTACATTTATAACAGACGTTAAGTGTGTCCTTGGCTTTAGAAAGAGCAGTTTTACATACATTCTAAACCATAAACATCTTACTGACAGCTTCTAGATGTCTATTTGACATCTCAGATAGGCATTGCAGATGAGCAAACACTCTTAAAAATACATCTAGCAGATGTAAATACAGACATCAAATAGACGTTTCTGTGATGTGGGTGTGCTATCAGAGTCTGACCAATAAGAGGACAGTTGTACTCACATGTGACTTGCATAACCACATTTTGGCACGCTTTGAAAGGTTGCCTTGTGAAAGTGAATCATACCAATAAGAAAATGCAAGATTTTAACAAATTTAGTCCCTGTTTCAGATTGACGCAAATGATCTACAGGTCTAAAAACACCCTTTGACTGATGTGAAATGCCTCTTTTTGTCTTTTACGCACTGGTTTGTGCGATACTTTTCTCGATGAATCAGTAGATGACTTGATTGGGTGAACCTCTTCCCACATGGAGGGCAGTGGTTCAGTTTCTGTCCGATATGCACTCGCTCATGTATTTTCATGGATCCTGAAAAGAACAAATTAAATACTGTTAAATTGTATTAATAACTAAAGCTTTTGTTTTTCTTATATTGTCCAATGACAACGCACAGACAAATTTTGAAATTCCACACGGACAAAACATTTCCGTATTCATATTGTATTTGTAATTCCTATAAAATCTTACCCCTGTGACCCAATCAGTGATGAAGAATGAATTCTGTTTTTGTTTTCGTTCTTGAATCTTTTTGTAACAATAGTTCTGGTTAAAAAAACGAGAATAGATGTCTGTCTGAAGTCTCAAGAAAGCAAATAATTTAGAGCAGGTGGTTCCAACCAAATATGACGATCCCCTTACAAAGGACCCCTTTCCTGAAATAAAGGTGGCGCTTTACGTCTTAGGACTTATTTATAGGCTGCTATGTGAGAAACAATAGTATTATAAAGAAAATGTTATTTAAAATTGAATTATTTGTATTTATGTTTTCATTGTACTAAAATAATTCAAATGTATTTATATATCACAACAAAATCTGCAGTGTGCAGTCATTTTTTTATTTGCATTCACATTTTGCTGGAACAGTCTGCAGGGACACACAAAACAGAAGACAAAACGCTCACCTGTTACTCCTTAGATGCTAATTACACTAACTCCGCCCACCATTGTGTTATTGAGGCGGACAAAATTACTAAAGAAAAACCACTGATAAAAAGATCAGTGGCGTGGAGAGTAACTCCAAGTTTAAAACGACCCAAGTTCGAATCCACCGTTTTACGAACTCATTCTTCTCAATTTTCCCATCATACATCAGCTCAGAGAAGCTTTTACATGACATTTTTGTGAAAATTATCAAAAATGCTGGAGGTGGCTGGCCATTTTTTTACAATAAAAACACTGTCAGGGAAAGACTTTGGTGGCTTTTGTAACGATAGGCATTCTATTGAGTAACCACAAGGTGGCAGTATAGCCTTTCCTGTTGAGTGATGCTGCATGTAGTGTATAAGAACAACGAGATGCGACAAATAAACAGAGCCTGCTAACACACAGGGCTCGCAGCACAAATGTTCATGAGTGACTTTATTGAATAATATAAAGTAGAACATTACATGGTACCAGGAGAGGAGTAAAGAAAAGAACTGATGCAAGATGGACGCAGTAAAACCACCAACTCCGCTGAAAATGACGGGGAATGTGGATGCGAGCTGGCGAACATTCAAGCAACAATTTCAGCTCTACATTGCCGCGATAGGAGTTGATCGTCGGGAGGAAGAAAGAAAAATAGCCCTTTTGCTAACCATTGCAGGAGCTGAAGCTATTGAGGTATTCAACACCTTTGTATTTAATGAACCCGGCGATAAAGACAAGTTTGACGAGGTCCTAAAAAAATTTGATGAACACTGTCTTTCGAAGAAAAATGAAACTTACGAGAGATACGTATTTCGTTCTCGTCTCCAACAGCCTGGTGAGTCGTTTGATAATTATCTCACCGATCTCAAAATAAAAGCTCAGTCCTGCAACTTTGGTGATCTAAAAAATTCTATGATAAGGGATCAGGTTGTATTTGGTACAAATGAGAAGAAGCTAAGAGAAAAGCTGTTGAGGGAAGCGCATCTCACACTTGAAAGTGCAATAAAAATATGTCAAGCTAATGAGCTGGCAAAGCAACATGCTCTTACTTTTCAAGCAGCCCCATATAACCAAGAAAGCGAATCCGTGGACGTTGTGAAAATGAAAGGAAAATCACGGTTCAAGTTCAAACAAAAAGACAAAAACAGAGACGATGCTCAAACACAGTTTGACTGTAAGAAGTGTGGTGAAATGCACGGACCAAGACAATGCCCTGCATTTGGGAAAACATGTGCAAAGTGTAAAAAGCTAAATCACTATGCGAGAATGTGTCATACCAGAAAAAAAATACACACAGTGCAGGAAGACCCAGATGACAGTGATGATTTGAGCGATACATTTTTCATCAAAATGGTGTCGTGTGAGAAAAACTACGTGCAGCCCCAAAATGCAAGTGTGACAGAGCATTCAATACGTGCAGTAAAAGATGACAAATGGACTGCACCTCTGTTAGTCAATGGGACACTAGTAATCTTCAAAATTGACACCGGGGCCAAAGCCAACTTGATCAATGAAAATGATCTGAAAGCTCTTGCAGAGAAACCTAAGAGAGTCGCTGACAAGGAAATGTCATTAAAAGCATACAACAATCAGCCAATACAAACTATAGTTGTAGGCTCAAAGTAACTGCAAAAGGCAGACAACACAACTTGAAGTTTACAATAGTGCCAATTGGACACGAGTCGATCCTTGGAGACAAAGCATCTGAAGATCTCGGACTAGTCAAGAGGATCTACCAGATCAACAGTGACAACATAAAAATAGACAATCAGACTAAAAGGCTGTCACAAAGCGAAGGTAGTAAAAGTATTGTGAACAAATACTCGTCTGTCTTTAAAGGACATGGTACACTACCTTACACGTACAAAATACAGCTCAAAGAAGATGCTAAACCTGTGGTGCATGCCCCAAGGAGAGTGCCAGCCCCTCTTAAAGCAGAACTTAAAAAGGAACTGAACAGAATGACACAGATGGGAGTCATCGAGCGAGTGGAAGAGCCCACAGACTGGGTTAATTCCATCACATGTGTTAAAAAAAGAAACTCCTCTGAGTAACGTGTCTGCCTAGATCCTAAAGACTTGAATGAAAATATTAAAAGAGAACATTATCAAATCCCCAAGCGAGAAGAAATCCTGAGTGACATGGCCGGTGCAAAATACTTCAGCAAATTAGATGCCTCGCATGGATTTTGGCAGCTGAAACTGGACCCAGAAAGCAGCAGGTACACCACCTTTAACACACCGTATGGGCGTTACTGTTTTCTGAGGCTTCCATTTGGCATCAAGTCGGCGCCAGAGATTTTTCACAGAGCTATGGAGTCAATAATAGAGGGTCTGGAAGGAACACGAGTGTACATTGATGACTTAGTTGTCTGGGGAAACACAAAACAACAACATGATGAGAGACTTGAGAAGCTGTTACAGAGAGTGAAAAGGTACGGACTAAAACTAAAAAGAGAGAAATGTCTTGTTGGAGTGACAGAAATGACATTCTTGGGAGACAAGCTCACAGCAAACGGCGTGCTCCCAGACAACACAAAAGTGCAAGCCATACTGAATATGCCGGCTCCAAATGATAAAAAAGGAGTTTTGCGAGCAATGGGGATGGTTAACTTTCTGGGTAAGTTCATTCCCAATCTCTCCTCAAAAACTAAATGCCTCAGAGAACTGCTGCATCACAACGTTGCATTTGAGTGGACAACAAAACATGAAAAAGAATGGAAAGAACTGAAGAGAACTGTGACTGCTGAACCAGTTTTAACCTACTTTGATCCAACAAAACCAATTAAAATCTCCACTGATGCATCAAAAGACGGACTAGGAGCCGTATTGCTACAAATGAACGAAGAAAAATGGCAACCTGTAGCATATGCATCAAGATCAATGAATGAGACTGAAAAACGCTATGCTCAAATTGAGGAGACGTTGGGCCTAGTGTTTGGGTGTGGGAAATTTCACACTTATGTGTATGGACTGCCCACATTCACAGCAGAAACTGATCATAAACCGCTCATATCAATCCGTAAAAAGAATCTCAATGACATGTCGCCCAGAATCCAACGGATGATGATGACACTGCAGCGCTATGATTTTTACCTAATATACACGCCAGGTAAATACATAGTGCTTGCTGACACACTTTCTAGAGCACCAGAACTCAACAGTGGCACAGCTGAGAACACCGCAGCAGAAGAAATTGAAACGCACATCAACATGGTCACTGCCTCACTGCCTGCAACAGACACCATGCTGCAGAAGATTGTTAAAGAGACAGCAGAAGACTCTATGCTGCTCAAAGTGGCTCACTGTGTAAACAACGGCTGGTCGAAAGGAATGTGCCCACAGTTTTTCCCGGTGCGGGCAGAGCTGTGTATGTCAAAAGGACTCCTGCTGAGAAAGAACAGGATTGTTATCCCACAGACCATGCGCAAGGACATGCTTCAGCGTCTTCATGAAGGACACCTGGGAGTGGAAAAATGTAAGAGAAGAGCACGTGAAGCCATCTACTGGCCAGGTATCAACAAAGACATAGAGGAAATAATTGCGAAATGTGACATCTGCCTCAGACACCACTACAAACAAGTCAATGAGCCAATGCTGATGGCCGAACTGCCCAATGCTCCTTGGCAAAAGGTGGGCACGGATTTATTTCATCTGCATGGCAAGGACTATCTTCTTGTTATAGACTATTACTCGAACTACCCTGAGATTGCACAACTCTCCAGCACCACCGCACAGTCTGTTATAGTGCACATGAAAGGGTTCTTTGCCAGACACGGAATCCCACAATGTGTTGTGAGTGACAACGGTCCGCAGTATGGTTGTGGAGAGTTTAAAGAGTTTGCGAAGCACTACGGATTCAAACATGTGACCTCAAGCCCGTTGTACCCACAAGCCAATGGTCAGGCTGAAAAGGGAGTACAAATTGTTAAGAGGCTACTGAAGAAAGCCAAGGACGGAAAGACTGATCCTCACATTGCTTTACTAAGCTACAGAGCTGCACCTCTGGAGTGTGGAGCGTCCCCTGCTGAGCTACTTATGAATCGCAAGCTCCGCACCACACTACCACAATTGCAACCAGGACGAGACAATAACAGCTGGATTAACAACAAAAAGAGACTCAAAATCAGACAAAAAATGGCCTATGACAGAGCTACAAAAAGTCTGGAATCTCTTTGTGAAAAGGACACTGTGAGAATCGAGGGACCTAATTGCTGGGACAGAAAAGCGACCGTGCTCAGTGAAGTCGGACCTAGATCTTACGTTGTGGAAACAGAGGATGGACATAAAGTGAGGAGAAACAGGAGGAGTCTGTTAAAGACTCATGAGGACACTGACAAACACGGTGAAGCTGAAAAACAAAGTGATACACCACATGCATACCAAGCTGAGCCTCACACCACAGACTCTCAAATAACTGAACCAATCAGAAGGTCTACTAGACCTAGAAAACCACCTGAGAGACTTATTGAAAAAATATGAGGCTTTATTGTTGTTTAAAGTAGAGTGCCTTGTTATAGTTATTGTTATTTCTTTGAGGTACGAATACTGTGCAATATGTTGACTTTTGCATTTTCGTAAGGCTTTATTGCAAGCAAAAGTTTAAAGTTTAGTTACAATGTTGAATGTTTTTGTTTTATAAACTTTGGAAACTTTGAATGTAACGATAGGCATTCTATTGAGTAACCACAAGGTGGCAGTATAGCCTTTCCTGTTGAGTGATGCTGCATGTAGTGTATAAGAACAACGAGATGCGACAAATAAACAGAGCCTGCTAACACACAGGGCTCGCAGCACAAATGTTCATGAGTGACTTTATTGAATAATATAAAGTAGAACATTACAGCTTTTACACTGGGCTTGTTTGCTGCGGTCCGAGCCCGAGCGCGATTGTTCCCGGCGGCGATATTTTTTTTCACAGGATGGTAGGGGAAGACTCATGAATGTTCATTAGGGAACTCATCCCTGATTGGTCTTAACCCCAGTGACTGGTAGGTTTAGGGGCGGGGTTAGGGGTAGGTCATCAGACCCCCAGTGACGGGTAGGTTTAGGGGCGGGGTTAGGGGGTAGGTCATCAGACCAATCAGGCATGAGTTCCCTAATGAATATTAATGAGTCTTCCCCTACCATCCTGTGAAAAAAAATATCGCTTCCCGGCGCCCCCCGTAGCGTTGATCTGGGCTGCGTTCAGCGCCGACAAAACTTTGCAGAACGTTTTTTAAACAGAATGGTGACGCGTTGAACGCACTGTTGTGATGACGCAAGAGTTGCAACTATGGCAGCTGAGAAGGCTTTTTGTGTTCTTTGTGAAGAATTTTCAGAGCATGATGAAGTCGGTATAAATATGTGTTTAATACTACAAAATATGCCCGATGTTACAGTTACTTGCCGCCCAGAACACAAGAGAACATCCCAATTGAGTGAAGGGATTTGTGGAAACTGAAATGGAGGCACATCTTACCTAATAAAGACTAAAACACATTTTAGCCTCATACTGACTTTATTTGTTGTTCATACTGTTTTATTAATACCCTGTATTTTCTTTCTCATTTTTAGGAAAAGCACTTTACATGCATTGTTTATTTCTATAGCCTACCAAATGTCATATACTTGCAATGAAGCTAAAAATATAAACAACTACATCATTATGTCCCATATTTTTACAATAAAACTTATGACAAACATGTCTTCTAATATCCTAAGTTGTTGCGTATCAACACATTTGTAAATTACTTCCATTGTGCGCGTTCACGTTAATACCGCGTGCTACATGTTGCTGCTGATTGGACTGCAGTTCTGACACACCCACCAAACAAGAGAAAAGCATCTCAAACCCCGGTGCAAGCCGTTTCCAGGAAACATGACGTTCAACCCTGAAACCGTAGCAAAACGCTGCGCACCGTTGTGATCTTGAACCTGGTTCGCACCTGGTTTAACACTCAACTTGATTCTATCGAACCCTGGTGCGTTTGCGTGCATCTTACGTCATCGCAAACATGCACGCCGCATGATAGAAAACGGAACGTGGGTCAATATATTGTGTTTTTTATTAATTCTGTGCTATTATGCGCATCTGAGTGAACAATACAGGTTTACTGTGTGTGTTTGTCACATAACATCCAAATCTGCTGCTTGCAAACAGACTCTTTTGAGGAGACAGTGGATTTCAAAATGTGTTGCCCTGATTCCACGCGATATGCGTGAATACAATGCAGGCTCAGTGTATCCAAGGTAAATCAACAACACTATCATCCCTTACATGTGTTTTATTTAAATAAATACATATCAATCAGCTAAAACGCATGCGCAGGTCACTTTACTTCCTGAACAAGTGCGCACCCGAGTCCGTGTTGCTTTCACATTCACGCGAGCCGCGGCACGGTTCGGGAGCATCCGAACTCAGACCACCTCCTCCAGGTAGTCTCGGGTTCGGTTCCCCAGTGCGCATCCGGGTCCCATGCAAGCCCGGCGCTATGGGCGGGCCGTAGGGGGCCAGGCCCGCCTACAGAGCTCCTGTGCCCCCCCCTCCATCCAATTTGCATTTAATAAATTATTTATTAAATAATAACATTTACGTTAAGTATTTATATATTTATTGATGTGTATTTAAGTGTAATGTTTGACTCATAATCTTATTTTTAAAAAACACTCGGAAGTTTGACTGATTGTTTACAAAAAAGGGGTTTCCCTGCCCGTCTGCTCGCTCTCCCACTCTCCCGCTCTAACAGCAGCATCTCGGTAAAGTTATAGCGACATGTGCAGTGCTCGGTTTTGCCTAAACTAGCTAGCTAGATTAAATTAATCGTGAAAGTGGAAATTAAAAAAATATGGATATACGAAGCTGGTTGTTCAAATTGTCAGCTTCTGGAGGGAAGAAACTAACACCTGTGGCGCCTGAAACACCTGCTACAACGACAGAAGGTGGTGGAGCCTTGTCTAGCACTAGCAGCACCAGTCATGATCCAAGCCATGTTTTTTCTGGCGCTAACCAGTCTGGTGAGCATGTGACGTTGGGACCAAGCAGGCCAGTGCAATTATTAACAGACTCGGTGTGTGACCTTGGCACTGATGAACCCCAGCAGGTGATTTTGGACAAATATCCTGTGAAACTGTATGGACTGAAAAAGCGTTCTTTTAGCTGCAGTTGGTACAAAAACAGGGATTGGCTTGAATACTCGTTGAAAGCAGATGCAGCCTTTTGTTTCCCCTGTTGCAAATTCAGTTCCTCAGACACAACATTCACCATGAAAGGATTCACTGATTGGAAACATGCAACTGAGACTAGTAAGGGATTGAACAAGGATGCATCCTCTAAAAAACACTTGAGGTGTGAATCTATGTGGAAAGAATCCAAAAGATGCAGACAGACAGGTACAGAGATCAGCACTCTTGTCCACGCAGGCCAGCTGGCACGTAATAGATATTATATATCGGCTATTATTGACATGATTGAGTTTTTAGCTGTAAACCAAATGGCATTCAGAGGAGACGATGACAGTTTTGCCAATATGACAAACGAAAATGCAAACACTGGAGTTTTTCTCTCATTATTTGAGTATACTTTGAGAAAAGATCATCATCTGGCTGAAATAACCAAATCCATCCCTCGAAATGCAACATACACATGCCATGATGTGCAAAACGAGGTCATCGAAATGATGAGCGCCATACTGACAGAAGAAATTGTCAGAGAGATCGGGGACTCATGGTACACCATCAAAGTGGACGGAACCCGCGACCCTACAGGTCAAGAAAACATTTCAATAGTCGTGCGGTATGTTGATGAAAATTACACAGCATGTGAACGCTTATTAGTCATGGCTACAGCCGAAAAGGGGGATGCGGAAACTCTAACTACAATAATAACTGATGAGTTGAGAAAAATCGGACTCAGCACTGACAAGATATTAAGCCAGGTTTATGATGGTGCTTCCCTTATGTCAGGGAAAAATGGAGGAGTGCAGAAACTACTCAAGGATAAACTTGGCCGTGATATCCCATACGTGCACTGCTTTAATCACCAGCTTCATTTGGTTATTGTTCATGCCATGTCAGTCGAGAATGCAGTTGAGGAAGTTTTCCATATCTGCAATCTGCTCTACAAATTCTTTAGAAAACCCACAATATCAGTTCACTACAAAGGCCAAACTTTAAAACGCCTGTTGGATCAGTGGTGGACAGGTCATTTGGCGACAGTATCTATCATCATTGACAATTTTGATGATATTTTAACAGTCCTCACTGAAGTGGAGAGGTCGAGGGCCCTTGGAGCAGATGTGCACGTCGAGGCCGTGGGTCTCCTTCGCGCAGTTACGCAGCTGAGCTTCAAGTTCATAGCTAACCTGATTCAGAGAGTTTTAGCCCTGTTAGAGCCCCCAAACCGCATGCTACAAGCCGAGAACATGGACTTGTATACTGCTGTAACACTTGTTAACAGTGCGTCGGAATGCATTGGACAACTTCACAATGAGAAAGCATTTTGTGCGTTATGGAACACATCTGTACCAGCCGCCAATGACGACGCGACAACAACAACTGGACCAAGTAAGAGAAAGCATGTATTGAACCAGAATCTACGGGATTTTGTAGTGGAGGAAAGTGTTGGACAAAACAAAACAAATGAAAAATCTGAACTAGAGAGGTTGTTTTATAGTGTTGTGGATGCAGTGCATGGAGAGATATGTGCACGTTTTGGTGAGCGTAATAGCCATCTCATTGGTGCGCTGGCTGCCTTGGACCCGGAGGCCGACAGAGAGAACTTTATGGATACATTTAGGGTAAAACCTCTTCTGGAGCTAACAGGCACTGAACTTGTTGAATCTGAGTATATCGTGGGACGCCAGTTCCTTTACAACAAACTCCGTGAAAGTGAACTTCCTCCAGATGATGGAAAATGGACACTGAGCAACATGTTAACCAAATTCAGCGGTGCCCTGCAAGCAATGCCCAGTGTGCTTACTGCCATGATAAATGCTGTGACACTGGGCGCATCAACAGCTATGTGTGAAAATTCATTTTCCACACTCAAAAACATTTATTCTGAACACCGGCGGAGCATGCTTCACAAACGGAAAGCCCATCTCATCCAACTTGCCTTCGAGAAGGACCTTACCAGGAGATTCAGAAACGAATGGAGAGACAAACTCATGAGGAGATTCCTCTCCCAAAAACGTCGACTTCAGCTGTATTAAGAACGTGAGTAGGCCAGTTGTTTTTTATTACTCTTAAGTTGCACCAGCCGTGGTGTAAATTATGCATTTGACACTGATATACTATGTGTGTCGTAGTTGATTGCATGGTTGATTTAATACTTAACTTGAGATTTGTGACTATTAGGCTGTTATAGGATGTTGGCTGTTATAGGATGTTGGCTTATAGCATGCTGTGTTCACGGAACAATGCAGACCAAGGCTAAAACTGTAACAAGATATCTTCAGTAGCCGAAATATGATTGGGCAATACGCTAATTGTAGTTCGAATATTGGAATCGCCGTGAAACTGTTGAAGCAATAGTTGGTTGTTGTCCTATAGAAAAATTTATTTGGATGTCATAATTAGGCCCCCCCAAGAATATTAAATGCCCGCCCATTGATTTGTTTCTGCCGCCGGCTCTGGTCCCAAGACAGCATTCACATTAGCGATTTTTCATGCGAACCGTGCCCCGTTCTGAACTAAACTGCCAGTGTGAAAGCCCCCTTAATGCACTTAGTAATATCAAAAGTAAAAGTATGTATACTGCAAAATAAATGGTCACTGTCAGTGTATTTGTCATGGTTTAGTCTGTTCTTTGTATGTAGTTTATTTGCTTGTTGTTTAGCCGTTTATTGTCATGGTTTTTAATTTGTTCATTAATTCCTCACACCTGTTCCTAGGACCCTTCACTCCATGTAGTCCATGTATTTATAGCCCAGAAATTCAGTTATTTATTGTCCGTTCTTTTTGTCATTTATAGTTGGTTTGGATTCTAATTCTCCTGTGCTCCAGTGTTCCGACATATCTTGGTTCTTTTGTATTGTGTTTTGTTTTCCTGGAATAAATGTACCACTTGAACAAGATCCTTATCTCGCCTCTTGTTCATTGAGCCACAGCCTGACAGAAGAATGGACCCTTAATGTTCATTAACCCTTTAAGCCTTGAAGGCATTTTTAGAGTTGTTTTTTTCTGAGTGACATACATACAGTAAAGACTCTTAACTCCAAAAATATAGCAAGGAGAGTCAAAAGGTAGGCATCGTTTGATAGAAATTTTTTTCATTGTTTAGAAAAAATACTATTAATTTAATTTGGACATTCTCATGCTGAGAAACTGCTGATGAAAGACAAAAAAAAGTGCGCAGGGGAAATTTTACATGCAATAACTAATGAAGGAAATAAGGTAAGAGGACAAATCTTTAATTTTGGTGAAGTTCCCCTACATGTGAGCAGCATCCCTCTGGCTCCGTCAGGACATCCCACTCCACCAGTTCCGTCATGGCCTCCTCTCCTGGCCACACCATGGACTCTTCCCCTTGAGGGTCCATGCCCTGCTTCCTCTCCTGGCCACACCATGGACTCTTCCCCTTGAGGGTCCAGGCCCTCCTTCCTCTCTTGTCCACACAATGGACTCTTCCCCTGGAGGGGCCAGGCCCTCCTTCCTCTCCTGACCACACCATGGACTCTTCCTCTTGAGGGTCCAGGCCCTCCTTCCTCTCCTGTCCACACCATGGACTCTTCCCCTGGAGGGGCCAGGCCCTCCTTCCTCTCCTGGCCACACCATGGACTCTTCCCCTGGAGGGGCCAGGCCCTCCTTCCTCTCCTGGCCACACCATGGACTCTTCCCCTTGAGGGTCCATGCCCTCCTTCCTCTCCTGTCCACACCATGGACTCTTCCCCTGGAGGGGACAGGCCCTCCTTCCTCTCCTTGCCACACCATGGACTCTTCCCCTTGAGGGTCCATGCCCTCCTTCCTCTCCTGGCCACACCATGGACTCTTCCTCTTGAGGGTCCAGGCCCTCCTTCCTCTCCTGTCCACACCATGGACTCTTCCCCTGGAGGGGCCAGGCCCTCCTTCCTCTCCTGGCCACACCATGGACTCTTCCCCTGGAGGGGCCAGGCCCTCCTTCCTCTCCTGGCCACACCATGGACTCTTCCCCTTGAGGGTCCATGCCCTCCTTCCTCTCCTGTCCACACCATGGACTCTTCCCCTGGGGGGGCCAGGCCCTCCTTCCTCTCCTGGCCACACCATGGACTCTTCCCCTTGAGGGTCCATGCCCTCCTTCCTCTCCTGGCCACACCATGGACTCTATTAGTGGTTTTGGGTGCGTGTGTATTACACGTAATGAAGTGCGTATCAAATGCATGCGAAAACTGCGTATCATATGCACGTAAAAACTAATTTTCGCGTATAAATAACACGATAAACACACTACGTGCTATAGACACGTATTTACGTGAGAACGGGCTGATAAAGGAGAGATAATCTATACAGTAGTCAGCATTTGAAGTGGATCAAAAACTTTCATCAAACTTAAACATGAATTTTGAACAATACCCGTCCTTGTATTAGGACAACTTTGATTAACTTTTTTGATCCACTTCAAATGTTGACTACTGTAGTATTAGTCAATTACCTCCCCCTAATGATCACGACTGGCAGGTGTGTGAACGTGAGATCTGTATGCAAAGCTGGTGCGATAATGTGAGTGATACTGGAATCCAAATAAATGCAATCCAATCTAAAGTATACAATTATAATAATCAAATGTCTGAATAATTTATTAGACAATTACCAATATTCATGTAACCTCTCAACCTAAATTTGAGGCAGATAAAGAGTTGGAACTAAATTACATTGCGCACCAAAAAGACAGAACGCGTAGCAATGCAAATGGGTGCCATTGTTGAGCCAATGGATGATCCTTAAAACAGAGAAATATAAATCAAATCAAAGGGCGTTCCATCTATCTCAGCTCTTTAGGAATATAAGCAATGTTCTTTAAAAAAATTCTATTAACTTTCAAACAAATCTCATAGTCTGACATAAGCAGCTAACAAAAGCAGGTAAGATGACATTAAGAAAACTCCTTCATGAATCGCTTGTGGAATGTCTTCAGTCTTTCTAGAGCATCTTCCATGGTGTCCCCATGATTTGCCACAAAAAACCTGAGAAATAATTGAGAATTTGGTTTTCACAGAGAATCTATAGGATATTTCAATTAAGATGGGCTAACATTTACAGCTTGTTTGAATGTCTACTATGGTAAGCATAACTAGCTGTAATTTAGTCAGAATTCATATACAATTTGGCAGTTGAAAACAACAATAAAATCACACAGATAAAAAGTAATGACAAATTCACATTTTCCAGCATGATTTAGTTACGAATGTTTTGTTTAAGTTATCCATTCACATCACTCATGCAAAAGAGGCAGTGCAAAAACCTGAAGTGACAGCTGTCCTTTCTTTGTCCAAATTCACAGCCTGGCCTCACATGCAGACCTGTTTCTTCTAGCAAATGCAAACAATACAGCATGTCTGGTTCCATCTGTTTTTTCTACAAAGAGAAAACAACTTTAACTGTAGAAAATATGAGAACTACAGTCAGGTTTCTGCATTTTAGTATTGCCAAAAGAGATTTCTTCACTGCTGAGATGAGTTATTCAGAGTTTATGGCTTGACTGAAGACACTGTAATTGATCATGGGCCACAACTCACATAATGTGTATCGAGACATCTGCAAACACATCAGTATCAGTATTTCATTCAGCCATATGTTAAGAGACTTCATTAGAAATCTGAAGGTCCTTGCATTTTGATTTTCAGTGTCTATTATTCCTATAGTTGGGTATGATCTTATGATAATTAAACTAATAGCCTACCACACAAAGAGTTGTGCTTCCAAATGTTTATCAAGTCATCGAGCAATCATTTACAGCACAAGCTGGAATGAGTAATCCTTGAAATTATTATCTTGTAGATCAGGGGATGTCAATCCTCTTCCTGAAGATCTGCCTTCCTGTAAAGGTTAGCTCCAACAGCTGAACAAGCTAATTAAGATTTTCATGAAACAGGTGTGATCAAGCAGGGTTGGAACTGAACTCTGCAAGAAGGTAGATCTCAAGGAACAGGACAGCTGTCAGAAATAAATTGCAAAAATGGTACTTTTAGGGGTACAGCTTTTGAACTGAAATAAGGTACAAAGATGACCATTTAAGGGTACTACCCCAGTGACCATCTGTTGTACCCCTCAAAGTAAAATTTTTGCTAAAAAAAAAAGTGAGAGTGTGTAGTCGATCCTCTTTTAGCAGCAACAACCTCAACTAAATGTTTCCTGTATCCTGCACGTTTCTGTCCAATATGGACAAACCCAACCATTGGGTTTAAAAATGACTTTTTATTTTTATTTTAAACCAACGGTTGGGTTTTACTCTCCTTAACTTTATATTGTGGCGCTGTGCTACAGTGCTAGGGTTTCCCCTCACATGTCATACTCCAGGATTACCCTGCTGTTAGGACATATAAAACGCTTAACGTTGCTTAAAGGGGATGTCTAATGCTATTTCATGCATTCTGACTTATTTACACTGTTAAAGAGTTTACCCTGTCAAGTCAAGTCAAGTATATTTATATAGCGCTTTTCACAATACAGATTGTATCAAAGCAGCTTCACAGTATCAATCAAAACAACATAATGTTCGACCTCCACGTTTGGTAGGGCTGATCAATGGTATTAATGATTGGTTAATTAATTTGAATAAGCCCTGTGGATGTCATAAAGGGAGGAATTCCTTGTATGAGCACTCCTCCTGGAAAAGAGCATGCACAACAAAGCTAGAGAGCAAGAGTGCGCCCATCAACGTACAAGTTCGGGTTATGGAAGCCGTCGGCAGCGCTGCACCACACACCTCCAGGAGCTCGGCTGTTTTCGGAAAGACTCGGTACAGGGTATCTGTCTTTTATAAAGCTGATAAAACTAAAGACTCTTCTGAGATATGAAGAATGCAATACTACTCTATAGGTACTCAATAATAACATGAGATTGGCAGAAACTGTGTGTGTTACTGTATGTGCCCTTTAATGGACTGATACAGTGATATAAACAGACCAAACTCATACCTTACTGGTGATGTAGGTTATATTATATCGGCTACAGGCAAACAGATGCATTCAGAATATGAATGGCGTGCTCCATTTCTGCAAATCTGTTTTTGTGAATGAATGACACTATCTACCTGTTGCTTTGGTCTTCGTCAACACACACTTGCACAACCTACTGGTAAGGCTATCTAACAGCAGATTCTGTATTGGCACTCTACTGCTATTCCTGCAGTTCCCGGATATGCAATGTTGAATTTTCTGTTGAATTTGAACCAACGAATGAGGAAGCAAATTTGTAAAACGAAATAAAATGGACAGAAAATTGCCTATCGAATATTATAGGCTGTATTTTTAAAGAGAGACTATTTTGGAAGTGAAATCTGAAAGGTAAATGTGGATTATTTAATTTTTAATACAAATTTTTCATTTAAATATTCACAGCTTAAATATACGACCATGTTGAATTTCAGCCCATAAATATGCAAGCCCTTAAAATGCAAGCACGGTTAAATGCAATGCATTTTTTTTTCTCAGGTTGTTCATTTCAACAAGCTTTTTCTGTTTCAAATACATTTGTCATTATTTTATTTCCATATTACTCATTGTTTTTATTGTCTTATTAAAAAGTACTAAACTGGTTGTGTGTTAATAGTTCAGTCAGATTGTGTTTAACTTACAATTGTGATTTAGAAGGTAAGATTTGTTTGTATAACATTTATGAGCAATCAAATGACTTTTTCCCCCGTCATATAGGGATGCTACTGACTTTTAGACTGAATGATGAAATAGGCTAAGTTGTTTCCAGGATTTGAAATAGCTATTATACAGATTGGTGGTGATATTTACTGCATGTTCATGTATTTACTATTATTCAACAACAGTAGTACTTTTAATTCAGTGTCATTCACAAATTGTTGTAATACACAGATTCTCACCTTGGCCAATTTTATTGCTCTTGGAGGTAAGTGTAGACAGGGGAAGACAAAAAATCCTGCCTTCAATGGCTGGCAGCTGATCCCCGATATTTCACCAAAGACCTCCTGAATCCGACAAGCATTTTTACTTATCATATTTTTAATGGACTGGACCTCCTGACAGAAAAGATTATAAGTTCAATACAAAATCAAGAGTTGTGACAGATAATTGTTTGACAAATTTCTTTTTTTTTAACTGATATTGACACTTTTCAACTTTATCAGTTCTTTTGTATCAGGTCTACCAATACATGAGACCATTTGGTGAGTCTCTAAAACAAGGAAAACCAGCCCTTCTCTTGGGGAGCTACCTTCTTTGCAGAATTCAGTTCCAACCCTGCTCCAACACATCTGTCACATCTGTAATTTTCGACAGAAGCTTCCATGATCTTGCACCCCCAGCTGTGAGGGGGTGACAGACCACATTACCACTTCCTTGATCCCCGAGGATGTTGGAGAGAGTTAGAGCGAGAACCGCTTGCAAAAGCCATGGGCTCTCGAGCAGCATAAACCACGTCGCCAAAAAGCCCTGACTGGGGAATGGGTGCATCCAGCAGGAAAGCCTTCTCCCTGATACATACATCAATAATTTGTTGGTACCCTTCCATGAAAAAGTAAAGAACCCAACATTTTCTTTTAAATATCTTACTGACAAACTGACAAAAAAAAAAAAGATTCCATATTTTATAAAATAAAATAAAAAAGACTTTTTGATTCAACAGAATATTTAAATAATAAAACAAATGAAAATGGCATGGACAAAAATTATGGTAACCTTAGCCTAATATCTAATATTTTGTTGCACTAGCTTTAGAGGCTTTTTCTGTAGCTCCCAATTAGACTTCTGCAATTGTCAACAGGTACGTTTTAGGTCATTATCCTGTTGGAGGAGCCATGATCTGCGACTGAGACAGAGATTTCTGATGCTCAGCACAGTACATTGCTCTCTAGAATGCCTTGATAGTATTGAGACCAGATGGTGGACCTGGATGTCAGCAGAGACCACAACAACTAGACGAGCTCTAGAGACAGAACCCCAGTTAGACCTTGTCGACTAGACAGCCTTCTGCACAGATCCTCAGCAAAGACCATGGGAACCAGACAAAACCTCTGCTCAGACCCCTATGACCAGTTACACATCCCCCTTCCTCCATATGCCAATGTAATGTATATTTACCAATAGTAATGTGTATTTAATATTCACCAGTATTATTTGACTGCATTGACAAAATCGGATGAGAACTGAACTGAGCTGGATGATTACATCACTGTTTTCTGCAGAGCTGCTTTATAGCTGAACTGAACTCATTTCATAATTTGGAAACTTTACACAGTTATTGAACAGAATCAACACTGAACTGAAAAGCAAATTCCAGTCTGGCTTTTTTATGACCATTCGACCTCATGCTCATGGGGGAGTCCAGATGTTCCATGCTCCAGTACATCAAGTATGTTTCATGGATTACTGGTTCTCCCCTCACAGTGGAAGCAGCAAGAGAGGAAGCCTGCTCCACAATTTACATCACCATTCAAGCCCAAAATCCTCCAGTGGACTTCATAAAGCCAGAACTTAAACCCACGCCCACTGCAGTTATAGAGCCAGAGCCTATGCCCGCAAAAGACCCCCCGCCAGAGGCTACATCCGTCCAGGAACTCGACTCTGCAGCCCAGTCTGACCAGGTGTGTGTGCTAGTTCGTTCATCCGTCCCGGTGGAGCTTTAGTGGAGCTGGATGAAGTAGAGGCTGGTCATCCCATCCTCCAGAATCTGAATTCAGTCCACCTCAGTCTGGAGTGATCAATTACCTGATGGCTTCCTGTGCCCAAGCCCTTCCTCCTCGCTAGTTTTGTCCTGCATCCAAGTCTCCTTGTCTCTGCTGGTTCTACCCAGCCCCAAGTCTTCTTCGTCTTCTCCTTAGCCTCCACCAGTTCAGCCTAGCTTTGCTGCAATGCCTCGGGCCTGCTGGTCCCCTGCTCCAACTTGGTGGGATGATCCCTGGCTCCACCATGAGCCTCCAGGCCCATTACTCCACCTTGGCTCCTACCTCCCTCGGCTCGACCGGGGACCATCGTCCTTCCAGCTCCACTGGGCCCCCTGATCCCTCCGGCTTTCACCTTAGTCAGTCGTCACTCTAATTCTGTCACAGACTTGAAACAGCAGGTTATCAACTTAATCTATATGAAGTGCCACTATGCATAGACAATCACAAAATTAGGCTAAAAAAAACAGAACCGGAACAGCACGGCACAAACAATAACGTGACAACTTAAACAGCAGCAGGAGTAAGGCCTATAGCTTAGCCTAATTCATTTCTTAATTATTGTCAGTGTTGGGCAGTAGCGTCGCTAAAAGTAGTGAGTAGTTAACTACATTTCTCAGTAGCGTGGTGGTAGTGTCGCTGTTTTCTGAATCAAATAGCTTTTCAGTAGCGAAGCTCTTTTTTTGATCAAGTAATCCGGTAGCGTCTCCACACTACACACACGCTACATTTTCCCAAGCATTTCTAAAGTTCAAGCTCAAATCGGAAATACAACTGCTAAGTATCACTGAACCTGAAAAAGTGACGATGACTTCATGTTTTTTACGGCGGTTGGCAACCATAGGACCATTTCATTCCCGCGATGCAGAAAACACGGACAAAATCGCGGAGGCATAAAAACGGAATTTACTGTATAACGCGGAAATTCACGGAATTGTCATATCTTGGATGAAAAGTAGGCTAGGTCAGTACATTTAAATAAAATCGTGATATAGACTAGTGTATGTGAATATTCGCATAAAGAGTAGGAATCATGCATATTCTGCGTGACTCTGAATGAACCATTTGATGATGTTTCATTTAGGCTACCACAACACTCAAACACACACTGAGGCACGCATGACGCTCGCGATGTTTTCAGCCTATCTGAGGACATTAATGCATGAACTATCTACACAGCCGCTCTTAGAGTCACTTCAGCAGCAGTTCAGCTTGATTTGAGAATAACTATCGTCATTGTAATGTTTGCTCACTGGCTAAACTATATTTTACATATAATAACTAGAACAGACATGGACCCTTCGAACTGTGCGCTTTTATTATTCTTCAGCATATATACACCCATAGTCTCGCGAGAACCCGCGAGCCTTGTTCCAGGACTACGGTGTCCCTTTTTGGACATACAGTCAGGATGTTACATCTCCCTTCTTAAGAAACAAATGGCATTACCTAAACACACACAACATTAATTCCGTGAACATAACAATTGTGCTTAACGTATATATAAGCAGTCTGGAAAGTACAGTCTGTGGTCATCATTAGTGTCATTGCTGTAATGTAAACAAGTGCGGCCAGCATTTAAATGACATAAGACGTGGATGTATACAAGTCATTAGTTTTCTAGTCAGACACAATGTTTTTGATTTTGTATGATTCAAGTAACTTGAAGGTGAACTAGTTGTGAAAAGACAGAACAGGCAGTCAAACTGATTTCACAGTGTAGGGTAAGTAACAGGTTTGTAAACACATTTTCCTTTTTTTTTTAGGGCAGCGATCCGCCTACACCCTTTACATTATAAGTCAAGGACTTGTCTTGGCCTGGAGATGCGGCCAAACCTTGTTGTGTAATTGGGCTTTTGTTGGTTTGTTGGTTGCGGGTGGTCTGCAGGTTCAGGTTGTGGTGGCTGTGTGTTATTGGTGTGTGTTTCTGCATGCTGTGTGTCTTTAGTGTCTGGAGCATCTCTGCTTTCGCGGAGGTGCCAACGGTTGCGTCGTAGAGTTTGTCCATCCTCTGTCTGGATGTGGTAGCTCCTATGTGTGTGTGCATGTTGTGTTACCGTTGCAGGTCTCCAGGAACCATCCTCCTGACGGAAGCGAATAGGTGTGCCAGCAGGTAGGTGAGACAATGGCTTGGTGCCTCTGTTGAAGTATGCTTGTTGGCGGTGTTGGCACGCCTTCCGTCTGTCTTGGATGGCTTTCTGAGGTGCTACCTGTGGCTGCAGATGCCTACTGGTCGCTGGGAGTATGGAACGTAGTCGTCGGCTCATCAGAAGCTGGGCCGGTGACTGGAGGTTGTCCACTGGAGTGTTCCTGTACTCCAACAGGGCGAGGTAGGGGTCTGTGTTTCCGGCTTTTGCCTTGTCCAGGATGCACTTTGCTGTCTGGACAGTCTTTTCAGCAAGGCCGTTGCTCTGTGGGTAGCGTGGACTTGTGGCGGTGTGGGTGAAGTTCCATGCGTTTGCGAAGCAGCGGAACTCCTCAGAGCTGTAGCATGGTCCGTTGTCGCTGATGACTGTCTCTGCGATGCCGTGACGGGCGAACGCAGACTTGAGTTTGGCGATTACTGCAAGTGAGGTGCAGCTCGTGAGTTGCTCCATTTCAAAGAATCTACTGTAGTAGTCTACAATGACGATGAAGTTTTGATTGTTCCATGTGAAGAGGTCTGTGCCTACCACTTGCCATGGTCTCTCGGGTATGTCATGTGACCACAGGGGTTCTTTGTGGTTAGCATCACGTCGTTCCTGGCATATACAGCACTGTTCTACTATTGCTTCTATTTGTTTTCCCATTCCGGGCCAAAACAGGAGGTCTCGTGCTCTATGCTTGCTTTTCTCCACACCCATGTGTCCTGCGTGTATGCGCTGGAGCATGCCTCCCCTGAGGCTCTGGGGAACTATGATTTTCTCACCTTTGAAAAGAATTCCTTCCATCTCAGAAATCTCATCTCGGTGGTTCCAATATTCCTGGATGCCGAGCGGGCATTTCCTCCTTTCATCAGGCCATCCGTTCTGTGTGGCTTTTCTGAGTGTAGTAAGCTGTGCATCTTGTGCTGTTGCGTCCTTGATCTCCAGTAGCTTGCTGTCACTCACTGGAACAGTACTTATGAGTGTGTGTACCTGTGCTTCCATGCTTTCCATAAGGCTGCTGTCTTGGTGCTCGATGGATTTCCGGGACAGGGTGTCGGCCACTGGGATGTCCTTTCCGGGCCGGTGGATGATGTGAATGTTATATTTCTGAAGCTGTAGTATCATCCTCTGTAGCCGCGGTGGTGCTGCGGCCATCGGTTTTCGGAGGATTGCTTCCAGAGGTTTGTGGTCAGATTCTACAATCACACTCCGGCCATACATGTATTCGTGAAAGCGCTTACAGCCGAATAAAACTGCATACAGTTCCTTTTCTATTTGGGCGTAGTTCACTTCGGTGCTGTTGAGTGACTTGGAAGCATAGGCGATGGGTTTTTCGTCCTGGAGCATGACAGCGCCGAGGCCGCATTTTGAGGCATCTACTTGGAGTCTGAGTTCCTTTTGTGGGTCAAAGTACGCGAGCACAGGGTGATCTGTTATAAATTTTTTCGTCTGCGTGAATGCTTTGTCGTGGTTTTTGTCCCATAAAAATTCACTGTCTTGCTTCAGCAGTTGGCGTAGTGGTGCGTTTATCTCGGAGAGGCGTGGTGCGAATCTGGCCAAATAGTTAATCATCCCGAGGATGGTTTCCAACTCCCCTCTGCTTGTGGGTGGCTGCATTTCTCGTATTGCTTTCACTTTCGCCGGGTCTGGCTTGACGCCTTCTCGTGAGAGCGTGTGACCGAAGTAGCTGACCTCTGATACACTTATTTGGCATTTGTCGGGGTTTAGCTTTACCCCTCTTTCTCTTGTGCGCTTCAGCATGGCCTTGAGGTTGTTATCGTGTTCAAGCTTTGTCTTACCGAAGACGAGTATGTCGTCGACAATGGCAGCTACACCTGTGAGGCCTTCATATGTCTCGTCGACGCGCCTTTGGAATTCGTCTTGGGCTGAGTTGATTCCAAACGGCAGCCTCAAGAACCTGTATCTGCCGAAGGAGGTATTAAATGTTGTTAACAGGGAGGACGTTGTACTCAACTTTATGGCCCAATATCCTGATCTGGCGTCGAGGACGCTGAAGTACTGTGCTCCGGCGAGCTTTGTGGTGACATCTTCTAGAGTCGGCAAGGGGTAGTGGGGCCTTTTTATTGCCTTGTTGAGGTCTCTGGGGTCCAGGCAGACTCTCAGCTTGCCAGTCTGGGGTTTTTCGACGACTACGAGGGCGTTAACCCATTCTGTGGGCTCTGTCACTTTGCAAATTACGTTGTTCTCTTCCATCTTGTCGAGCTCTTTTTTTAGTCTGTCTCGCAGAGCGATCGGTACTCTTCGTGGTGGGTATACTACTGGTGTGGCGAGTGGGTCGACATGGAGGTTGCACTCCCCTGGGAACTCTGCCCTGGAAGACGTCTGTGTATTCTTTAAGGAGGCTGTCTGTGTCTGTACATGGTTTCGCTTCTTCCTCACCCACAGCCAGTATCAGTTTGATTAACTTGAGGTCTAGACTAGCTTTCATCCCTAGGATGGGAGGTGCTTTGGTGTCTACTATGTGGAATTCGAGCACCATGGAGGTGTTTTTATACCTGCACTTTAGACGACAGGTGCCCTTCACTTTCAGGAACTCACCACCATAGCCGGAGATCTTTTGGGTGGTTGGTTTTATGGCGGTATCTCTAAACTGTCTTTCAAATGTGTGCGCGGGGATTGCATTGGTCTGTGCGCCAGTGTCGATTTTGAATTTAACTTTCTGGGTCCCGATTTCAATTTCAGCATAAGCTTGTTCGTTATATTTTCCTGTGTTTTCACTTGTAAGTCCGTCAATAAAAAGTTCTACCTGCTCATCTTCAGTGTCTTCCTCCATGGTGTGAATCACTTTTCTTGTGTGTGTTTTTGCGTGTAGTTTTGACTTACAGACTTTTGCAAAGTGATTGAATTTTCTGCACTTCATGCATTGCTTTCCTTTTGTTGGGCAGGCGCCTTCATTGGTGGTATGCAGGCCACCACATCTATCACATACTCTTTGTAACTTGTGCGCGTTTGTCTGTGGTCCGGTCTTCGGGCTATGACGTGTACCGCGTCGTTGTTGGGGTATTTGCTTCCCACCATCTCTTTGAGGTGGACTTGTGCTAGCTCATGTGATCGCACGATGTCGATGGCTTGGTCTAGCGTTAGCTCCACGCCGTAGCTGAGCAACTTCTCCCGCACTCGCGGTGAATTTGTAGCGAAAACAATGCGGTCTCGCACCATCTCGTCACTGTTGGGGTATCCACAGTCCTTTACTAACAGCTTCAATTCTGTGACAAATTGTTCGAAAGTTTCCCCGTCGCCTTGCGTTTTCTTGTGGAAACGATATCTTGCGTATATTGGGTTAGATTTTGGTGTGAGATACGCGGTGTACTTATCGTAGTATGTTTGTAGTTTCTTCGCGTCTTCATCTGTTAGCGTCCATGTGTTGAAAATGTTGCGCCCTTTTTCCCCAATCCATAAGAGGAGATAGCTGCATTTTTCCTGTTCTCGTTTTTCCCGTAGAGGTCCAGAGAATATTAGCTCTGCGTGCTGCTTGAAACGTCGCCACGCTTCTGGTAAGTTAGCTGACTCCCAATCCATCTTGGGTGCTGGGACGCCGAAACTATCCATGTTTTTGTCGGACGTGGGTGCTAGCCTCTACTCTGACACCATGTAATGTTTGCTCACTGGCTAAACTATATTTTACATATAATAACTAGAACAGACATGGACCCTTCGAACTGTGCGCTTTTATTATTCTTTAGCATATATACACCCATAGTCTCGCGAGAACCCGCGAGCCTTGTTCCAGGACTACGGTGTCCCTTTTTGGACATACAGTCAGGATGTTACAGTCATATCATTAAAACTCACAGAGACTCAAAGGTCTATACGACAACCCGTCAAAATAAAAGGTTGGTTTAACCTTTGAAGAAAGTTTTGCTTAAATCATTACATTTTAATTAATTAATTAAACCATTAAAATGGGAGTCCAAAAATATTAAAAAGGGAAAAAAACTGAATATAGAAAAATTCAAATGGAAAATTGTTTTTATTTGGAATGTAAAAAAAAAAATAAAAAAAATTCATAGGGCCCTACAACCAGCTTTTAGGTTAATTACCACCACATTCTGCTCCAGATGTGGACATCACGTACCAATCCTTGGCCTGACACGTGAGAAATTTGCTTAATGGAAAGATGCACACACTCTCGACACCTGGTTTTGTTATAGTTTTATATAGTTATATGGTTGTTTTTTCGTTGTTGTTTTTTTCCAAATTGGTTTGGAACGGTTTGTGAATAAACAATTGAACTGATAAATTATCTGTTTGACTGACATGATGTTTAAAAATTATAAAAATGAATAAAAAAAAAATAGCTTAGATGTAGTAAGCTACTTTTGCCATATTGCTGTAGCTTAGCTTGCTACATTTTCCAGGGAGGTAGCTTCAGTGTAGTAAAGCTGAATTTAATGTAGAGTAACTTCTAGCTTAGCTCACTACATTTTCCAAGTAGCTTGCCCAACACTGATTATTGTTTGCTAGAAACACCAATCTATCAACTTGATCTGGATCAAGTCTGGCTCTAATCTAATCATTGACTATGTTCCCCGCGGTGGAGAACACGCTCGGAGTGCACAGACGTCCCTGGCACACACAGGTATTTTTGTACGTCAATGTTGAGACAAGTGGTATCTAAGCTGTAGAACCCAAAATATTTCCAGACACTACTTTTTAGATGAGTTGGGGTCGTAATTGTGCGCTCAGGCTGGCCGTTCTGTGCGTTATCTTCCATTATCAAAACAGTTAGACTGGCTATTATTCGCTTGATTTGGTCATGGGCCAACAATACGTTTAGAGCAACCATACAATACGTTTAGAGCAACCAATGGATGAGATGGCAAACAATAAAATAAAAAACAAACGGTCTAATCATAGACTGTAAAAAATGCGCTACACATGGCACTTTAAAAACCGGATAGTTTATTTATAGTTCGATTACGGATATTTCACGTCATGTTCGAATGCATATTCGACTATTGAATAAAAAGTGACAGCCCTAGTCCTCACTCCCACCTGCTTTGCCTCAGTCCTCTGGTACCCTAGCTCAACTTCGGCCACTCATCACTGCAGCTTCGCCTGGGTCTCTTGGTCCTCCGGTCTCACCTGGTCTTTTCGGACTTTAGACTCCGCCTGGGTCTCTACATCTCCCGGTGGCACCTCTGTCGGTTGGGCTCATGACTCCACTCTGATTTTGTTTTGGTTCAAGGCTGAGAAATGTGTGCAGCCATGTTTGCAGAGTATGACTGCGCATTGGTGATTTGGGGACTTTTTTTCTTAAGTAAAAAAATTGTGCATGTGATTTTTCTGTACATGTTAAGCACTTATATGGAGCATACCAACCTCAGAGAAGGTGGGGAATGAGGGATCTCCAGGTTTTGGAGGATCTGTCATGAGGTCAAGTGCAATTTGTCCACCAACAGGTGGGCTGGACCTAGTGGAAAAAAGTGTACGAGTGTATTCCTTCACAGCAGGGTCAAGATTCACCAGCTCCACGTAGCCACCACGAAGCCCACACCTGAAAACAAAGAATGGTCAGAGAAATAGACTAACATAGATTTGCTATTTATTTCATTTGTTGATTAAATAAATGTGCATCTGTCAGACTCTGGCCCACTCCCATTATTATCATCAGAGTAATATTATTATAAGGATCGATACACTGTAATTATATATATATAATATATATAAGAGAGAGAGAAATCAAGGAAGAATAATACTCAAGAGCATAACACGCTACTCACTCTCCCATGAAGCCCTTGGAAGTAGAATTGAAGGAGGCCAGTTCCACAGTGCTGGAAATAGTAGAGCCCATTTCTGATAACACCTTCTTATAGGATTCAAACTCAGTATCTTCTCCATACACACAGCTCTGATACACCTGAAGAGAAAGATACAGCTCACAGTCATGTCAAATGAGGGTTCAAGAACAGAAGTGTGCAATATAGCTCCTACAGGGCCACTTTTATGCAGAGTTTAGCTGTAAAGTTCGAGACACACCAAGCCAACGGTCAGCCATTGGGCGATTTCGGGCCGTTTTTGAGCTTCAGTCAGTCATTTTGTCGGTATGTTCCGCACCGTTGGCTCTAGTTGGACACCGTCAGGGTTTTTTGGGCCGATTCAACATCGGGCCATCGGTGAGGGAGAACTCTAATTGGCTGTACAGCTTATTGAATGAGTCAGTGCACAAGAATTAAAGCGAAAGTGATGAACGTGAGAAAAGAAGTCAAGACGATACAGACAGAAGGCTATATAGTTTTTACGTCATCTTACCTGAGAATTCGAATGCACGAATATTTTAAAAAAAACATGAGCTGACTGGAATGAAGATAGTGATCGGCGTGATTAATATTCAAAATGGTAAACAAGTGCTGCTATATTGCTTAGTTTGTATATTTGCAGTCCTAGTTTTGGTTTCCCTTTTTCAATGACAAAAATAAGACTACTGATACCTGCTGATATAGACAGATATTTACTTACACGCAGGTGCAGAACACACATGCTAGTTGACATTTGCCTTTAGCCCTTTTAGTGTGTTCAAGCGCAGCTTTTTGCCCAAGACGCAGCTAACGCAAGGCAACAACACAGCCAGCTTTTGCCGTTGCTTGATCTTTGACAAATTTAGAGCTAAATTCGGATGGAAGATGTCCCTCCAGGGACAGGATTGTGTTTTACCAAAGATGGTGCACTCAAATTACTTATGAATGGGAGAAAGTGCAACACGCAACACGTAGCGGAACAAGACCTGTCTCTAAATAAAAGAGCCA
Source organism: Semotilus atromaculatus (assembly GCA_031834385.1). Classification (NCBI taxonomy): domain Eukaryota; kingdom Metazoa; phylum Chordata; class Actinopteri; order Cypriniformes; family Leuciscidae; genus Semotilus; species Semotilus atromaculatus. The sequence goes on along the minus strand of JAULUF010000044.1, from coordinate 10,391,250 downwards.
ATTGCTGATTGGTACAGTCCTCGCATCACTCCAGCTGCCATTAGAAGCTCCAGTTACTATAGAAACAAAGTGTTTTGAGGACTAAAGATGCATCTAGCCTGAAAAATCATGGCAGATGTTGTTACTGATTTGAAATATGTTATTTAATTGTGAGTTTGCCAAGCAGTTTTGAGGCTATAGGATTCCCCCATTCAAGTAGATAGGACATGGTCTTGGATGCCTGAAATATAGCTGCCTGAAATATAGCTGCCTGGAGGCGTTGCAAACATGGCCGCAGAATGAACAGACTTTCCTTGGAAGGGACTTTGGTTTTAATGACAGAGAGCTCTTACATTACTTGAGAAAAACTCACCTCATCAGCCAGTAGGAAGAGCCTTTCTTCTGCAGCGAACCGAATCACTTCTTCTATGGATTTCCTACTCTGTATGTGACCTGATAACCAAAGCAACATTCATCCATTCATAATTACAAGAAGCCATTTTCCTTTTCTCAATTTTTGGTTACAAAATGGCACATATTTCTCACAATAATAAGGGGAATTTATTGCTGTACCTGTAGGATTTCCTGGGTTGCAGATATAAAGCGCTACTGGATTGCATGTCCTTCTACCTTCATGGAGCGCTCTGCGAAGCTCCTCCACCTGCAGTGTCCAGCCCTGCTCCTCACACAAATGGTAAGGTATGATGGCAGCTCCCTGGTCCTCCAGAGCCTCCGTAAATGTAGCGTAGGTGGGCACAGGTATGAGCACACCAGTCCGACACGAGCCCTCGCTCTGAACCAGCAGCTTCAGCATAAGCTACAATAAAAATATTTACTTGAAGTTAAACTTATACTATCCAGTCTTAAATTTTCAAAGAAAAGTGCTTGTATGGTTATGCATTTGCTTTTTAAAAAATATTAAAAGGGGACCTATTATGTACAAGATCTCTGGAGTCCCCAGAATGTGTCTGGGAAGTTTTAGCTCAAAATACACCACAGATCATTTATTATAGCTTGTCAAATTTGCCCCTATTTGGGTGTGAGCAAAAAAAGAACATTTGTAATGTTTTTTGGCACAGACATATATTTTCAGCTGCTACAACAAGGAACAGAAATGGCGGACTGCTGCGGCTCACTCAGGGCGGGATCTATGCTAGTAGGGCAGATCGTCACTAGTCATGGGTGGGGCTTCCTCTACTCTTACGTATGAGTAGAGGAAAATCAGGAACCACTCGTTTGAAGAGACTGATTATGATTCATGGGTATTAAAAAAAAGGAGTGGGTGGATTTTTACCATTATAGGCTGGTTGTTTACACACACACACTATGGACACACATTTGTGTTCAAACACCTTATAAAAGTGAATTTTGCATAATAGGTCCCCTTTAAAAGGAAGAAAAAGCGATAAATGTTTTTTGTTGACTAAACCATGAGAGCCATCTGGGACCCAGATGTGATGAAGATGTTGTCGGGTGAGGAAGGAACTCCTCCGTCTCTCCTGGTAATGAACTTAGACACGCACTGTTTGATTTTGGCGATTCCACACGAATCTGTATATGAGCCTGAAGAGATTGGCACCACATGATAATCACGTACACATGAAAGGATTCAACACTACACACCTGCGATTCATATGCTTCAATTAACATTTGATCAGACAGTTTGTTCACACTATAAAAAAAAAAAGTCAACTCACTGAAACGGAAAGCTTTAATTTGGCGGATCTCTTGAAGTTGTAACATTTGACAATAAATATTTGAAGTGGTGCAGTGACAATTGCACTTTTCTTATCAAATTACTTAAATGTACGAAAACAGCAAGGTATGCCACTGTGCACGGACAAAAGCTCACCTACGCTTCCACCATCACATTGTCTAAGAAGACCATCTGCCCTTTGTTTAACATCTAATGGCAGACTGTCATCCCCCAAAAGTGCTGGATAGAAGCAAGCAGCAAGGACCTGAAAAATAGCACACAGAAAAACTGAGCATTAACTGTTCCTTCCTATTTCTCATAAAAGCATGGGTTAAGAAAAAAATTTTTTTTTCTGTCCTTCATACAACTGAGTGACTGGTAGAAAGCTGCTACCTACTTGACGAACAAAGGTGATGGGTTTCATTCCCCCTCTGTGGAGATCTCCAGTAGACAAATCAAGCACCTCGTTATAGTCTTTTCTCTCACCCTAAAATCAGTTCAAGTAAAAAAATAATAATAATCTTGTGTCATAAAAGGAACCATATATGCTGCCCTGTGTAACCATAAAAATGGGATCCAAGATAGAAGTCAGTTCAGTAAATCAGTGAAACTGGTTTTAATTCAGGATCCAGATTTTGAATCGATTATCAAGCTCCAATTTGATACAAGAAACCTTTTCTCTCAAACAAGCCATTCATGTAGTCATCTGGTTAATTTCTACTTCACATCAGATACATTTGCACCAAAAATGATATTAATATTATACAAGAATAGAAGATTGTCAAAGTAATACCACACCTGTTGTTTTTCAGCTGCAATCTGTGCCGCACATAGGGATAAAACATCCCTCTCTGAGAGAAGCAGGTTCTTCACCAATGGACTGATCTCTCTCAGGAAAGACATTGTTGTTTCGTCTAAACTACTTGGTTAGAAACTTCCTTCTTTAAAATGTTCAAAATCACTCCTTACCATGAGTTTCAGTTATTAAACCCAAATCGTTTTGCTTATACATAGGAGCAAAGTCCCCAAGAGTGGGTCGGGCTTCTTGAGACATTAACAAAGACATAATAGGCGTTATAAATAGATGATTATTCCATGCTTAACTTCTCCCTGTAGGTGGAATGTGAATCATCTACAGTATTCACATCTCATATGGAATCGTGTATTGTAAAGTGTGACTGAAATCAGCATTTCATGTTTTTGAAATTCTAGACATAATATAAGGCAAGTTTAATAAGCCTAGTAGTAAGTGAAATAATTTTAAATACCTCTGCTCCCATGTGGTTGGTGGCTGCCAACACCAAATCATTTTGATACAAGTATCAAAAGTATGTAGTGAAGTTTCACTAAAGTCTCTTTACATCATAATTGTGGTGGAGCAGTTTGTCTATGTGATCACTATCTATTCAAAGTATAAATAAATAAAATAAAAATTATGCATCGGTCCCATTTTTCATCTACCTAAAATGAATAAAACTAAAACTACGTTTCTACTTTTAGAATTCTTCCAACATTTACAGTAAGTTCCACAATTGAGATGCAGTCACGAGAGAAGTTCAGATTTAATAGTTTCAATTCATGTCAATTAACTATCCAGCTATTAAACATTTTAGGTAAAGAAAAAAGTGTAAATATGCAGCACAAGACATTCCATTACTAAACAGTGAAATATTGCACGACACTAAAGATCAGTCTCAAACCATTATGTTTATTCACAGCAAAGTCATGGTGAAATGCAGGTAGACTTTCTTTTGGCAAGAATGTATAACAATCATTTACAATACACATATAATCAATGCAATTACAATTCAAATCAACCCAATTCAAAACAATTGACTTTTCATTAAATAATATGCTATGTATAAAAAATAAAATAAATGCACTTAATAACCCTGTCTGAATGTAGTTCGTTTGTTCTGAACAGGAACAAACTCTTTCATGAGAATTCCCAGTCAGTTAGATAAGGAATACGTAAAATTTACAATACATTTACATAACATGCATTTATGGAAGTTTTATTCAGCTGATAAAACGGTTGTTTTTCTCACTGTTTACTGGCCTCGTCACATAATGACAGTCACATTTAAAACTTAAGCCCCTAAAATAGAGCTTGGCGAACATAAATAGGAAACTGATATTTGTCCAGTTCCAGTACAGCTGTGGAACAGACATGAACACTGACTGTCACGCTGTGTGGTAGAGCTGCACGATTAACGCTTGCGCTGGGAAACGATTTAAACCAGAGCCTTTAGAGACTCTGGTTAACCTTTCAACATTGAAATCTGCGTCCCCGCTGCCGCTGATCTGGAGAGAACAGCTGCCATGTAAATGTACAGAATGAAGCAGCTTCACAAACACATTATTGTTATTTTTGTGTAACACATATGTAAATAACTGGGGGGGAAAAGTGTACTGGGATAAAAGTTTAAAGTTTGGGTATAAACACGGATGTCTACGGTAGTGATCAAAATAAGAGTAAATCATCTTTTGAAAGTATTTTGACTCTTGTATGAATTTAATTGATTAACGCAAGTGAGCGTTTAAAAAAAAAAAAGTTTGTCATTGAATTATTCATTCAAAAGATATATTCACAAATGCTGATTTATCCAATAACTAAAGTCTTTATAAATGAGACATTGACTTAAATATTTCGTTCAAATTAATGTTTTAAATAGACTAAAGCAATGAACATTTTGTCAGAACTTCTAGTTTGCATGTTATTTTGCTTAGTTGTCTAATGTATTTTTCATAATACTCAATTTATCCAGAATCGTGCAGCTCTACCGTGTAGTGAGTGAAGAAGATTCCTAAACTGTTGCACAAGCAGAAATTACAATACATAGCAAACGAGTTTGTGATTTAAAAGCAAAAGAAGCAGTCGCATCTGGGTAAGATGCAATTCTGACTCGGGCATAATCTCCTTTCCAGCAAGGACATTACAAACAAAGCTTGAAATGCTGTACGTTTAATCAGCACTGAATTTTACACTGAAGTTTTGCCAGGGTTTTTTTTTTTTTTTTTTTTACTTTTACATATCTGAATCTGCAACCAAAGCTAAAAGATTTTTATTTTGTCCCATTTGTGTGCTATTGTCTAAAATACCATCAAGTGGCACAGATGACAAAGCTTCTGTTTTGTTTTTTGTTAGCTGATGAAATAAACCGAAATAACTTCTGATGCCTATCCACTTAAACTGTTCAACAGTATTCAATTAAGAGAAACCAAGCAACAAATCAATTGGGCAGTTACTAGTTACTGACAACTGCACTGCGACACGACCAGGAAAACCAACTGACATTCCCCATTGCATAAGCACAATGGGAGTTTGAAACTCTTATTAAAACTACAAGTGGAGGACTAGCATGTCAAGACCGAGAGCTTGAGTTTGTGGTCGTTCGAAAGTAAATGAATGGGAGTTTATTTGAGGGTTTTAGTCTCGATACCTGTGTGTATTTACAACACAGTTTCACTGGTTAGATCTTCTTGCTTTTTCCTGTAATAGAGAAAAATAAACACATATTAGGCTGCACACGTAATAGAGAAAAACAAACATATATTAGGCTGCACACTGTTCCAGCACAGTCAATGTTGAGAGTAAGCATGTGCCAGTCTCAAATTGTCATGCTGTGATTAATTGATTGAGCTTTTATCACGGTATACCAATCCAATCCAATCCATTTTTATTGTAGAGGGTGTAGACTTGTAAGAGGTCTGAGATGTAGTAATAATAATAATTCGTTACATTTATATAGCGCTTTATCTGGGAACTCAAAGCGCTTTAAAAGGAAGGGGGGAATCTCCTTAACCACCACAAATGTGCAGCATCACCTGGATGATGCGACGGCAGCCATATTGCGCCAGTACGCCCACCACACACCAGCTTACTGGTGGAGAGGAGACAGAGTGATGAAGCCAATCAGTATACGGGGATGATTAGGAGGCCATGATGGACAGAGGCCAATGGGCAGATTTGGCCAGATTTTTAATGACCACAGAGAGTCAGGACCTCGGTTTAACGTCTCATGCAAAGGATGGTGCTCTTTGACAGTATAGGGTCCCCATCACTATACTGGGGTGTTAGGACCCACACAGACCACAGGGAGAGCGCCCCCTGCTGGCCTCACTAACACCTCTTCCAGCAGCAACCTGGTTTTCTCATGAGGTCTCCATCCAAGGTACTGACCAGACTCAGCCCTGCTTAGCTTCAGTGGGTGACCAGTCTTGGGCTACAGGGTGATATGGCTACTGTAGTGAGGTGCCAACCCATTCAGTGACAAAAACAAACAATACGATTTTAATTTGTATTCTAAAATGGACCGGGAGCCAGTGGAGCGAGGCCAGCACTGGTGTAATGTGTTCATGCATGCGAGTTCAAGTTAAAAAATGCGCGGCCGAGTTTTGTACTTACTGCAAGCGTGAGAGAGAGGTTTGGTTAACGCCAATGTAAAGTGCATTGCAGTAGTCCAGACGAGTTGAGATAAAAGCATGAATCACATGTTCAATGTGCTTACGAGATAAAACAGGTTTGATTTTAGATAAAAGACTCGGGTAATAAAAACTGGATTTAACAACATTATTTATCTGTTTATCAAGTTTAAAACCATTGTCTATTTTCACACCCAGATTTGTCACTACGGGTTTCGCATATTGTTGCAGGTAGCCCAGGTCACTGGCCCGACTGGGTCCAAACACAATGACCTCAGTTTTATCTTCATTTAAATAAAAAAGTTAGAAGACATCCAGGCCTTAATATCTTTACATAGAGGTACGAGGGAGTTTTCACCTCTTTTGAGGGGCAAATATATTTGGGAGTGGTGGTAGGAGGAGATGCCATGCTTTCTAATTATGCTTCCTAGGGGGAGGAGATATAAGGAAAAGAGAAGTGGTCCAAGAATTGAGCCCTGTGGAACACCACAAACATGGGGGGCGGTAGATGAACCAAAGTCCCCAAGCTTTACTGAAAAACATCTCCCAGACAAATATGACTTAAACCACTGCAGAGCAGTGTCCCTGATACCAACACAGTGCTCTAGACGCAAGATAAGAACTACGTGGTCTACTGTGGCGGTGAGGTATAAAAGCACTAGTATTGCAGAATTACCAGTCAGTGGTTCATAAGAGGTCATTAAAAACTCTTAAAAGTGGAACCATTGCATAGTTTCAGTGCTATGAAATACAGTATTATCACAATATTTTAATTGCACAAGAGAAACGGATGGATTTGGCGTATTTAAAGAAAGAAAGAAAAAAAAAAACAATGTGTAATTGTGATTGTCAAAACATTTGGTAACTAAACAATTTTATTGTGATTGTCAAAACATTTGGTAACTAAACAATTTTATTCAGTTTAGTGACAACATGTTACAATGTTTACATGTTACAATGACTGGTAGGCTACTGTTTATATTATTGCTTAATTTTCACGATTTCAATTCAATTCTTGGATTTGATTTCAATCTTGATTCAATATTGTCTTATTTGGATAAATATTAGGTAGGCTACAATAGATAGCCTGCATGTACATTTTCCTCAAGAAAAAATATCTCAGATAATGCTGTAAACATACAAAGAGAAATTAAATATAATGCGGTTTTCATTATAATAACAATTATGTAATGACACAAGTAAAATATAATAAATATGTAATATAGTGCACATATTTAGCTAAATACTCCTCTCTATAGCTATTTTTTCTAGTCAACTAACGTTCTGGTCATTAAATGGCTTTCCTGAGGTAAATGTAACGTTCTGTGACATTGTTCTCCTGCAGTTTTATTGACCTCTTTCCGTTGAAAAACAACTGGTTGATCGATATTATGTATGAGGCATATACCTTTCGGTAAGTGGTACTGTATCTTTAAATAAAAAGTAACAGATGATCGGTTTACTTGAACTAAGGCGCTAGGCTATAGTGATCGGTCACGTCACATTTACAAGTGCCAAAATTGCATTTATTGTCTGAATTTCATAATAAAATGGACAGAACCTGAGAGCTGATATTTTTTTCATATCAAAACTAACCTGCTCTGTCTAGTTTGTCGGTATCAGTGTCCTCTTTGCTCCACGATTTTTCTCTGCATGAGAAAATGGATGTGTGGCGTGAGAGCGTGTGAAAAGTGAGTCTCAAGGTCAATGCGAGAGAGTTGGCAGCCCTGCTTTTAGAAGGTGAATAAATGGTCGGCAGCGTTCCTCCTTCCGCCATGCTTCCTCCTTCCGCCATGCTTCTTCTCCATGTGAGGACTGTTTACATTAGACTAGAGTGCGCACTGCGCCGCATGCACACAGTGCTTATACATGTGGGGATTGTTTACATCAGAGTGCGCACGTGTTTTGTGCAGCAGGAAGCGGTTGATGGAAAATAAGCTAATGCATGTTCTAAAAATTTTAATTCGGATCTATTATTTTTCACTGTATTTTGAAGTGCCTTCGCAATATCGTGCATATTCATTACCGCGATTTATCGCATTACCGAATAGCGGCACATGTCTAGTTGTGAGCAAGTGTATTTGCTGGGTGAAGTCACCTGTTGAACGCTACTGGTATTTGGAGGGTTTGGCCGATCTGTGCTGCAGATTTCACAGCCGGGTCTCGTAGACTTATTTATGAATGTACAGGAAGGGCAGGACCAGCCTGGCTAAGAGAGAGAGAGAGAGAGAGAGAGAGAGAGAGAGAGAGAGAGAGAGAGAGAGAGAGAGAGAGAGAGAGAGAGAGAGAGAGAGAGATGAAAATACAACTTCAGTATTTATATCCAAATATTTGCATTTGTTATGTACATGAAGCTGGAAGACTGATACACATCAATCAGGTGATACAAATGTATACAAATATACATTGCAATGTTTTTCATGGAATAATTTCCATTTGTGATCTCTTTCTTTGAAGGTTTCATAACATTTTAGGCTGTCCTTGCTACAACGGCACTGTCTATGGGAGTTTGTTTTCATGGTTCATGATTATGTGGACGCAGGCCACTTATTTACAATCTGGCTGAATTTGTTAGTTTCAAGAAATGGTAAATGTGAATGCATGTAATAATTACCTGTGTGTTACTTGATTTCAGTTTGGACCGTCCAAGTTGCAACATCTCAAGGTTAATGATGTCACTGACGCTATGTTTCTCTGGGCCACACCCACTGCTGCCTATTCAACAATGAGAAAAACATACTGATGGAAGCAGTGATAATGCAAGAGCAAACTTCAGATCCCTGAAACCTTACACTACTGTTCAGAAGATTGGAGTTAGTAAGAAATTAATACTTTTATTCAGCAAGGATGCATTTAATTGTTCAAAAGTGACATTAAAGCATTTATATTCTTACAGAAGATTTCTTTTTCAAATAAATGCTGCTCTTTTGAACTATATTCATCAAAGGAAAAAGAGCATCATGGTTTCCACAAAAATATGAAGCAGCACAACAGTTTTCAACACTGATAATAAGAAAAGATTAAGAAAACATTGTTGGTGCCAGACGGGCTGTTCTGAGTGTTTCAGAAACTGCTGATCTACTGCGATTTTCATGCACAACCATCTCTAGGGTTTAAAAAGAATGGTCTGAAAAAGAGAAAATTCTGCAGTTCTGTGTGAGAAAATGCCTTGTTGATGTCAAAGGTCAGAGAATGACCAGACTGGTTCAGCTGATATAAAGGCAACAGTAACTCAAATAACCACTTGTTACAACCGAGGTCTGCAGAAGAGCATCTCTGAACATACAACATGTCAAACCTTGAAGCAGAAGAGCTACAGGAGCAGAAGACACTCCTATGCCGCTCCTGTCAGTTGAGAATAGGAAACTGAGGCTTCAATTCACACAGGCTTACCAAAATCAAACAATAGAAGATTGTAAAAATTTTGCCTGGTCTGATGAGTCTTGATTTCTGCTGCAACATTCAGATAAAAGCATGGATCCATCCTGCCTTGTCTCAGCGGTCCAGGCTGCTATTGTAATGGTGTGAGATATTTTCTTGGCACACTTTGGGTCCCTTAGTACCAATTGAGAATCGTTTAAATGGCATAGCCTATTATTGTAATGTTGCTGACTGTGTCCATACCTCCATGACCACAGTGGACCATCTTCTGATGGATCCTTCCAGCAGGATAACATGCCATCCCACAAAGCTCAAATCATCTCAGACTGGTTTCTTGAACATGAATGAGTTCACTGAACTCAAACGGCCTCCACAGTCACCAGATCTCAATCCAATAGAGTAGATTTGGGATGTGCTGGAACGAGCCAATACATCTTCAGAAACTGTGTGATGCTCTCATGACAATATGGACCACAATTTTTTGCTGACCCTTGTGCCCTCAATAGCCTCGTCATCGGAGGCAGTGTCTTCCTACTCAAACACATCCACAAGGCCACCTGGAGATCTCCTGACCACACCATGGAGAACCAGATAGACCATGTTTGCATAAGCCAGAAGTTCCGGCGATCGCTTGAAGACGTGTGGGTGAAGAGAGGAGCAGACGCGGCCTCGGACCGCCACCTGGTGCTAGCGACAGTCAAGCTCCATATGAAATGACACGCTCAGCTGGCCAGTATCTGCACACGTTACAACGTGGACCTTTTGTGGGACAAAGGTACCCAGGACCAATTCTGTGTCGCCATCTCGAACAGGTTCCGGGTGCTCCAGGAACTGTATGAGGATTCTGACGCGGACATTGAGACTACCTGGTATCATGCAAAGCGATTGTGGGCTGACACTTGTGAAGAGACCCTGGGCAAGAAGACGACACAGGACAAGGACTGGATGAGGAAGGTAACTTTAAAGAAGATTGAGGAGAGGAAAACAAAGAAAGCAGCGCTCAATAACAGCCGGACAAGAGCTGCAAAGGCACGGGCACAAAGAAAGTACACATGTGTCCACAGGGAGGTCAGGAAGAGCATCAAGGCAGACAAGAGAGAGTTTGTGGATGGCTGAGAAGGAGAAGCAGAAGAAGCAGCCGCAACATCACCAAGAAGCTGTCTGGAAAGTTCCAGCAGACAGACAGGCCAGTCAAGGACAAACAAAGTCATCCTCTCACCACTTCAGATGTCAAAGAGAGAGATGGGCAGAGCATTTCAGTGAAATACTGAATAGACCAGCGGCGGAAGAGCCTGCAGTCATTCCACCCGCAGAGGCTATACTTCCAGTCAACTGCGACAAGCCCAGCAAAGAGGAGATCAAGAAAGCCATCAAGACACTAAAAAAGTGGAAAAGCGACAGGACCAGATGGAATACCAGCAGAGGCCATCAAGGCAGATATCAACACAGCCACTAGCATGCTTCACAGCCTGTTTGCGAAGATCTGGGAAGATGAGATTCCAGAAGAGTGGAGAGAAGGCCTTATAGTTAAACTGCCCAAGAAAGGAGACCTGAGTGATTGTGACAACTACAGAGGGATTATGCTGCTATAAGTACCAGGAAAAGTGTTGAACAGAATCCTGCTAGAGAGAATAAAGACTGCAGTGGATGATCAGCTCCAAGACCAACAAGCAGGTGTCCAAAAGAACAGATCCTGTACAGACCACATTGCCACCATACGTATTGTTGTGGAGAAGTCGCTGGAGTGGAACTCGGCCCTCTACGTCAACTTCTTAGACTATGAGAAAGCCTTGGACCGAGAGACGCTGTGGAAGCTGCTCAGACACTACGGGGTGCCAGGGAAGCTGACCACCCTGAATCGAAACACGTACCAAGACATGCCATGCAGAGTGATACATGGCGGCCAGCAGTCTAAACAGGAGTTTGACAAGGCTGTCTGCGGTCACCTTTCTTGTTCTTGCTTTCCATCGACTGGATAATGAAGTCCACCACTGAAAGAACAAGAAACGGGATACTGTGGACCCCTTGGACGCAACTGGAAGACCTGGACTTTGCTGATGACCTAGCACTTCTCTCCCACAGACATGCCCAGATGCAGGAGAATATATTAAAGGGTAACTAAAACCTAAACCAACTTTTTTTAGTTAATGATCTGTAAGAATGGGGCTTTATTAATGCTGTTCATTGATTCGAGTAACTTTTTTGACATTTGGGTATAAAGTGTTTTAATTCTACAATATATGGTGTAAAAACGTCTGAGTGCTGCCCTCTTCAGGTTGAACTTTCCTATTGGATGTTTGCGGTTGTTCGTGATGTAAGCGGTTGATGGTGACGTAGGCAGGTTCCAGCTCACAACGCGCTTGGTATGGGCTAGCACGCCCTTGGCAGTATAAAAACAATATTGTTTCGTCAAAACCACTGTAGCAAGTCAGGAGTTGGAATTGCGAGTATTGAAAACAATCAGGTTAGAGTATTTATTTCCTACGTGGGGTCTGCCCACTTTTCCAGCATTTTTCAAATATTGCCAGTGAGTGGAGTCAGGCTTTGACCAGGGGTTTAGTTACCCTTTAAGACTGGCAGAAGTCTCAGCAAAGGTGGGCCTTAAGATCAGCAGGAAGAAGACGCAGGTGATGAAGATCAACACAGCAAACAACAGTCATGTCATACTAGATGGACAGCCTCTTGAGGAAGTGAACTTCTTTGGCCCGGTCCCAAATGGAACCCTAAGCACTCGCGGTCTTCCTCTGAGTTCGCACTTTCGTGACGTAATGCCGCTTTGACTGTCGGGAAGAAGTCTGCTGCGGAGCCCCTATCAGTGCGGGCTCGGCAAAAGTGCGCATCAAGGGCGCAAATCGACCACTTGGGGGCGCTCGCGAGCACCCTTCTGAGATCTAAAAATGACAAATGGGACACACTGCGGTCTCACGGACTTAACGGACACGCGCCGGCGGCAGCCATTGTAAGTCCACAAGACCGAAAGTGCGAATGAAGTGTGCGATTTGGGACTGGGTCTTTGTCTACCATGGACGTGTAGTGGACAAACAGGGTGGCACAGACAGTGATGTGGTCGCCAGGGTGGGCAAAGCAAGGGCGTTGTTCATCATGCTCAAAAACATCTGGGCCTCCAAAGAGATAGGAGAAGCAACCAAAATGAGGATTTTCAACTCCAACGTGAAGTCTGTTCTCCTATTTGGGTCGGAGACGTGGAGAATAGCCAAGCACACAGTGCAGAAGATCCAGACTTTCACCAATGGATGCCTAAGGTGTATATTCAAGATCTGGTGGCCTGACTGTACCAACAATGAGTAGCTCTGGCAAAGAGCTAATCAAGAAGCCATCACCCAGCAAATAGGGAGGAGAAAGTGGGGCTGGATTGGACACACATTACATAAACGAACAAGTAATGTGACACAGCTGTCTCTCACTTGGAACCCTCAAGGAAGACGAAAGAGGGGACGGCCCAAGAACAGCTGGAGGCGAGACACTGAGGCAGAGCTGAAGAAGAGAGGCATCACCTGGACTCAAATAGAAAAGACAGCCCAAGACCGTGCCTGCTGGAGAATTTTGTCGATGGCCTATGCTCCAGGATGAGCAATGGGCCTAAGTAAGCAAGTATGCAATAGAAATGGCAGCTCTTATAAGTTGGTGGTGACAATGTGGTGATGGCACCAGAGCAACCTCTAACTAAATTTAGTTGCACTGGCAGGAAAAAAAGTTGCAGTCTGGAGGCCCTGGAAGACTTGGTTAGCATAAGATAATTTTTCAACCAAAAAAAAAAACACATCTTACCAACCCCAAATATTTGTACAGTAGTTTAAAAAGAAGCCTGCCCTTTTGTCCCCAGTCTGACCATCGCTGATGTAAGACATACAAACCACATACTGGGTGATCCTCACCTGATTTTCACTACGAATAAAGGATACTTTTTTCCTCCTACACTCCATGTGACACTTGGAATTTTCCTCACACCAAGCATACGATACTGCTAAACAAACACGTGTGTGAAGCGCGCTCACCTGTGCTGCTGTGGCTGAAGCGGGGCGGTAATGTGCTGTAGCCTCTCCAGTCATGGCTAATGGCCGGCGTGTGGGCCAGCGCAGCATTTAGTGGCGGCACTACAGTCGGCATCGGGAGGCCGTTCTCCTGGTCCTGCTGGTGATCGAGGCAGGCGTGACGGGCAGACAAGAGGTAGAGAAATGCTGTGTCACCGTCCCTGTAGATGCCGTACGACGCTAAAGAACGGCCATCGGAGCACAGACACTGAGCGATCACCCAGCGCTGCACCCTGGGGTGAAAACCATACTCAACAAACATCTGGAAGAGACACGACAGAAAATTATTAGATAATCCTCTGACAATTCAGCAAATCAAGAGATACTTGAGAAAGATTTGCCTTCATTTCATCAAGATATATTTTGATCTTTCCTACCTGCTGCTTCAGAGAAGCGACAGTCACCTGCGGGTGGACTTTTACTGTGACACAACAGGAAGATGATGCATCTTCTACTACCACAGCTAAGCTGAAAATAAAAGCATATCCATGAACCTTATGTCACTCTCAGGATTTTGAGATATAAATTACAAATGTATCTATATGTATGTTGATTTGTGTTGCTTTCTATTCCAGATTTCAACAGGAAAGTTTTAGCAAATTCATGCAAATGAAATAGTTGTGCATCTTCGTTAGTAAACTTCAAGCTATTTTTTTAAAAATCTAATTAATTACGCAGTGTGGCGATTCATTAATCGAATCAAATTTGGCTGCGAAATTACCCCCAAAAGATAATTTAAAGTCATTATTGTGTTAAATGAGAAAAGCATAAAATAGACATAACAAAACTTAGAAAAACCATTTTTTATTCAACATACACTCACCGGCCACTTTATTAGGTACACCTGTCCAACTGCTCGTTAACACTTAATTTCTAAGCAGCCAATCACATGGCGGCAACTCAGTGCATTTAGGCATGTAGACATGGTCAAGACAATCTCCTGCAGTTCAAACCGAGCATCAGTATGGGGAAGAAAGGTGATTTGAGTGACTTTGAACGTGGCATGATTGTTGGTGCCAGAAGGGCTGGTCTGAGTATTTCAGAAACTGCTAATCTACTGGGATTTTCACGCACAACCATCTCTAGGGTTTACAGAGAATGGTCCGAAAAAGAAAAAACATCCAGTGAGCGGCAGTTCTGTGGGCGGAAATGCCTTGTTGATGCCAGAGGTCAGAGGAGAATGGCCAGACTGGTTCGAGCTGATAGAAGGGCAACAGTGACTCAAATAACCACCCGTTACAACCAAGGTGGGCAGAAGAGCATCTCTGAACGCACAGTACGTCGAACTTTGAGGCAGATGGGCTACAGCAGCAGAAGACCACACCGGGTGCCACTCCTTTCAGCTAAGAACAGGAAACTGAGGCTACAATTTGCACAAGCTCATCGAAATTGGACAATAGAAGATTGGAAAAACGTTGCCTGGTCTGATGAGTCTCGATTTCTGCTGCGACATTCGGATGGTAGGGTCAGAATTTGGCGTCTACAACATGAAAGCATGGATCCATCCTGCCTTGTATCAACGGTTCAGGCTGGTGGTGGTGGTGTCATGGTGTGGGGAATATTTTCTTGGCACTCTTTGGGCCCCTTGGTACCAATTGAGCATCGTTGCAACGCCACAGCCTACCTGAGTATTGTTGCTGACCATGTCCATCCCTTTATGACCACAATGTACCCAACTTCTGATGGCTACTTTCAGCAGGATAATGCGCCATGTCATAAAGCTGGAATCATCTCAGACTGGTTTCTTGAACATGACAATGAGTTCGCTGTACTCAAATGGCCTCCACAGTCACCAGATCTCAATCCAATAGAGCATCTTTGGGATGTGGTGGAACGGGAGATTCGCATCATGGATGTGCAGCCGACAAATCTGCGGCAACTGTGTGATGCCATCATGTCAATATGGACCAAACTCCCTGAGGAATGCTTCCAGCACCTTGTTGAATCTATGCCACGAAGAATTGAGGCAGTTCTGAAGGCAAAAGGGGGTCCAACCCGTTACTAGCATGGGGTACCTAATAAAGTGTCCGGTGAGTGTAGAACAACACACAATCTTTTAGGCTTCAATGGCCATTGAAGGGTAAGTAATTTTTTTATATAATCATACTCTAAATAAGAAACTAAATCTGCCAGAAGGTTTTGGTAGATGTCTAAATAAGTAGGCTAAGTCTTTGAGTCATTCATTTATTAGATGAATTCAAAAAGGCTGATTCATTCAGGAATTAAGTAAATGTATTGCTCGGAAAAGCACAGTCGTTCTGGTATGGCTGACTTTAAATGTAAAAAAAATATAACACAATATTAACAAGCATGAGGCAAGAGATAGATCTACTATAATTGAAGCGTGACGAAGGCACACACACACACACACACACACACACACACACACACACACACACACACACACACACACACCTTATCTCTCTGTCCTCAGCGTCCCGCAGCGCTGGTTGAATGGTCAGTGCGATCTGCTGCCGGGCCAGATCTGAGGCGTAGTGCACAGCTGCGTGTGTATCTCCGGTCTCTATTGCTCGAGAAAGCTCTATACACAGCTCCTCTACAGCAGACAGAAGAGAAGCACAGTGACACAACGCTCATGAGATTAAATGCAGTTGAACACCAATAAATGGGAGCAATACGACTGAAACTGATTTTTATAACCAATACTGAGTATCTGTAGATTTATGTGTCCATGCAAAACCATTATTTAATGTTTCACTTCTGTTTTTGTTGATTTTTATCTTCATATCCAATTAAAAAAAACATGTTAAAAGCATGTTTTTACAACAACAGAAGCAGCAACAGTGACAATATTATAATAATAGGCTAAATAAACTGACAGTCTAATGTTTTCAAGTGGAAAACAATCAAAATAAATAAATGGGTCTATCAATTCTGCATAAATGTAATAATTCATCTTAAACTACAGTTTAATAAAGCAATGAGCCCCGTGAAGATGTGGTTTACAGTGATTTTGGCACAGCTAAGGGGCACTGTTAGGCACATTAAACAACATTAAAAATAAATAAATAATTGTAATTATTTTAATTATAAATAATGACTTAAAAGGTAAAAAAAAAAAAACAATCACGTTTTAAAACCACTAACCTACTTATTCAGGGTTTCTGAAGGTAGATTTAAGATAGATTCTTTAAAGACCTTTTCAAGACCAAGTAAAGAAAATTGAAGGAATAAAGTGAAGGGAACACAATATGTAAATGTAAATGTCTAAGGAGAAACACAAAGAGTTGTATTAGAAACATGCTAACGTTTCATAATACAACTTCCTACTGATCTCCATTACTTTTTAATTCATTTTACAAAAAAATAAAATAATAATAATTCTTAAGGCTTGAATACCTCTGCTCTGAACCACTAGAATACGAACATAACTTTTACTGTATCCTCTGATCACACTGCAAAAAAGTGACGTTCTCAATATTTGTGTCTTGTTTTCTAGGGCAAAAAAATATTCTTAAATCAAGTTACATTCATAAGAGAAGAAAAATTATATAAGATAAGTTGTCTTGTTTTCTGTGAAACGGATTAAAATGAGACGAGTTTATTATTAATAAACAAGAACAGATATCTGCCAACGGGCTCAGAAAAAAATCATCTTAATTCAAAAGGAAAAGTTTTCATTGCTCATTGACATTTGCTTTTGTTTCAAGTGTAAACTCACATATTTTTGTTCAATTTCTCAGAAAACAAGACTTTGTATCTTCATTTTGCATATATATCTTGATTTAATAAAGTTTTATATTTTGATTTAATAATGACATAACATGTTTTATAAAAAAAAATTAAAAATACTGAGTAAGATATTAATTGTTTGCAATGCATGCAACATTTAATGTCATAACTTTATGAATTTAAGACTTTTCGCAAGGCCTTAATTTGGGAAGGATGAAATAAGACGTTTTAAGACCCGCAGAAACCCTGAGAGATCGATTGTTATTATATTGTTATTATATTGTATTGTAATTGATCTATAATAAATTAGATGTATTGTTCCTGAATTTGAAATCTGATTTGTCAAGTGCTTTGAAATGATTGAGGAAAACCAAGCCAACACCCAGTCAACTCTCCCTTTAGAAAACGAACCTTTCATTGACAGCGACAAGACAGAGTTTTTCTCTTCACACTTCATATACTGCAGTCCATCATGTGAGGCATGCGACATTTTGGCAACTGAGACAGAAAAAAGAGTGAATGAACAATGAGCCACAGTAAGAGCAAGAGTCCATCTTTAAGAAAAAGATTTAGAAAATCATTTAACAAGAAGAAAGGTTAAGCACATCTGGCATGTTTTGTGTGTGTGTGTGTGTTCACATTATTCCCATTTCACTTGCCATGCATTTAAGATATAGGAGTTTAAAAGGGCTTGAAGTCTGAAGGGTTGATTTGATGTTTTGAGATATATGAATAATAACGGGGAGATCAATCTTCAGAGATCACGTCTCACACGTCAGGCAAGCACACTTGAGCTTCTCCATTTACTATATTTGATGAGCTCTATCTATGTTCTGGGCGATATGTATAAATATTTCATCGATAATCGCATTGAAAAGTATCACGATGTTTGAAGATCTCGTCTCCTCGAGCCCCGTCCTCGACACACACCGTAAACACGCATCATGTTGAGCTCGGCTGCACTTCATCTAATGATATCCTGTGATTCAGTGAGTTTCATTTAAGATTGAAACGTTAAAGTTTTACTTTGGTTAGTTTGAGCTTAAACTAACATAAAACATTAGCTTTGCTGTTATGTTAGTGTTGCTAATCATTTCCACACTGTTCTTATAGAATTTGTGCTTGCAATTATTTTTTGTGAGGACTGAGGAGAACAGTTGAATACAATTGAACAACAGAGCCCAAGTTCATGGAGAAGGTGATCATTCTGGTGGTTATTGTAAGAATGATAAATGAAATAAAAAGCAGGGATTAAAAACAAATTGGTTTGTTCTGCGTGACAAATGGTTATTTGTTTCTTTCTGGTTAGAGTTCCAAGGTCTCCTTAAGCCGGTTATCACAAATAAATGACTGCTTTATTTATTTCGAAATAGAAGTAATTAAAAATGATATTTGTGTATTTTATTTTCTTACTAAAATATTTTCTTTTATTTTTTTAATCTACAGCAAAGCACGGAGCTGCCAACATTGTTAACTCAGACTGCGTGCATGATATATATACGAAATTGTACAATATAAAATTTAACGAAATTGTATATATAAACCATTTTAATTTCAATGGACATGTTTGTGATTTGTTTATTATGTGGGCCTACACTATTTAAACTAATATTCAGAAACAGGCGCAGTTACTGCCACCCTTTTATTAAAAAAAATCTGATTCTGAAATTTTATTAGACTGCAGGCCAAAATAAAAAAAACTTAATATTATTATTATTTTACAATGTATTATTTTTAAAATGGGAGATATCACTGCTATTTCAAATTGATAGGATTAGTTTCACTTCTTTTTTTTTCCTGCAGAACAAAATAAATTGCATAAATCAAATCAAGTTTTTATTAGGAAATTAAATTAGGAAAGCAAGTAAAATGTATGTTTGATAGGGAACACATCTCCAAAGCATAGTCGCACACACAGACTGTCGTTAGAGCAGTCAGTGCCGAACAACATCACATAAAATACAGATTAGGCTAAATAAAGTCAAGTAAAAGGTTTTTCTGTCAAATTCAGTGAGTGATTTTCTTTTTCTTTTGTTCTTTGATTAACATGAATGGTTAAAGCCACAATATGTAAGATTTTTAGGATTAAAATATCCACACAAAAAAAATCACAAGAACAATGCTATATATTTTGTTGACTTATGTACTCACTATCCCAAACGTTTCCAACAATGGTTAAATCGGCAATTTAAACCAGGACGCGGATCGTATCCTTGACATCATATCCGTATCAACAGGTAGATCTATAGATAAACTCATCTTTCAGGCATTTGACCGACCGGGTTGACACTTCTTCAGCGTGAGAAATCGGGGGTGTGGCGTGTGGCATGTGAGACCAATCAAATGCGTGCGTCTCACGGCCAATGCGTGAGAGTTGGCAGCCCTGTATTTGTCCGTGCACTATCTCTGTGTGCGCAGCACAGAAAATTCTCTTTCGCTTCTTCTTGCGCTTAAAGAATGGTATCAAGAATTGGAATTTATTTCTTTCTAACCCTACTAATTAATAGCCTATAGAAATAGTTAATTCATACTGGTGCATGTGAATGATAATCATGGGATCATTAATTTTGTTCCCGATATTGTCTGGTAACTGACTGTTATAAGCGACATTGCGATACTTGTGAGACATCGCCGATATGCAATAATAACGTCATATCGCCCAGTCCTAGCACTGATCAATACTTTTATATGAATAAAGGCATACATTAAATCTGTTTGTTCACCATATAAAGTGATTGGGTCACAGAACAGTTTATTGAACCTATATAAAAAATAAAAAAAATAAAAAAATATACAGATCATGCTTTTATTTGCTCATAGTATGATATAGTGAGAATATGGAGCTCTAACTCAAGGTGGAAAAAATCATTTTTCTTTGAAAAATGTTAAAATGTGAGTCTCAAATATGATCATCATGATTTGAGGAAGGTTTATTTTTTCATCTCTCAATCATCATTGTATTAAAAATAACTAACAACATCAAAGTGATTCTTACATATACTTAAGATTTCACAGCACAAAGACACGTGTATCACAACCTGAAAGGGGGTCTTTTTTAAATTAATTAATTAAAGGTGGGGTATGTGATTCTCTTTTTTGTCCATTTTTTCAAAATCCCTTGAAATCCTATTCATAACCCACTTACAGCCACTGAGTTAGAAGCACTAAAATGAAAATTAAGCAATTTAATCATCTGTGGAACGGGCAGGACTCGAAAAACTCCAGCCAATCATTTCCAAGACCACCTAGAATCATTGGACAGTAAGTTTGTCAATCAAACGGTCGTACCATACCCCCCTCCCCCCATCCCCCTCACGCGAATCAGGGCCAGCGTTGGAGGAAAGAAGGGAGGACCATTTGAGTTGTGTATTTTCAAAATCTGCCAGTCGTTTTCCCAATCACATACCCCACCTTTAAATTACTAAAAGAGTTTTTGAAATATAACTAACTGACTCACTCTATATCTGCCAATAATATGTCTTAGTAAGATGATATTTAAATGCTTAGTTTTATGATCAAAGCTCTGCCGTTTTAACACTTATAATACAGTACAATGATGATTGAGAGATGAACAAATAAACCTTCCTCAAACTCCTGATGATCATATTGGAGACTCACATTTGACCATGATTTTTCTAAAAAATGATATGGATATGGATAAGTGAGGCGAAGTTGCTTCGGTCCAGTAAGTGTTGATCTTGAAATATAGCTAACTACAGTAACAACATCAAAGTGATTCTTACGTTTACTTAAAAGATTTCACAGCAAAAAGACACGTGTATCACAACCTGAAGGGGGTCTTTTATAAATTAATTAATTTAATTACTAAAAGGCCTTTTACTTGCTTAAAGCATGAACTATCAATAAGGGGGCAGATGGCATGTAGTAGATTGCGTGCAACAGGTTTTCTTTAACAAAATATTTTAGAGGCCTTAGAAAATCATGCATCCAAAATGATAAGAGTAGCTTTATAGTGTTAAATGTTGCTGTGACCTCTAACCTCTATGTGTCTCTCTCAGTGATGAGATCATGACAGTTGCCCATTCCTGGGCCTCCTGTTCGCTGCGGAAGGTAAACGTGAGACAGTCGTGGGGCGGCTTGGTGAGGCGCAGTTCGTGACATCGAGCCGATGTGATCTCGTACTTCACTGAGCGTAGATCAAACTCTGCTAGAGACTGAGAGAGAGAGAACAGCTCATCAAAAACCCTTTAGTGACAGAGACCGGTAACAGTAAAAGTCCAAACTTTCTAAAGAGACTCAATCGACTTGGATGATGAACAGATTGAAATTTAGGCTTAGAGCATACATTTGTGATTTACAGTCTGTGATGCTGGCCAATAACTGTTACATTAGTGAGCCTACGTTCTGACGTACAGCCCAAAAGCGCTACGCTGCGTGAACTCACTCAGAGTTTCTATGCTGTTTGTGTGTCAGAATATGAGATATATCAATATAACATAGGCTATGTAACGTTAGGGTTGAATAATTTTGCCTTTACAACAGGCTACAGAGAAGTTTGCATCACAGATGATATGAACATAAACTTTCTCATGGTTATTTTTTAATGATAAATTATTAAATAACAAATAAACTATGTATAACCCAGCTTACATATATATTCAAAGGACTAAGTTAGCTACACGAAGGTAAACAGTGTTCAAACAAGGTTGAATGACAGACTCGACAGCTGACAGGTGGACAAGACAGCACTAATCAGATGGTATGAAAGTGAGGATAGTAGATGACAGCTCTGTCTGTGTGTGTGTGTGTGTGTACCACGCTCCGTCCTCCGCGGTCGGTGTGTCTGAGCGTGAGCGTGAAGAGTCCCGCGCGGTTCGCGTTCATGCTGAGCTGCAGCCGCAGTGAGTCCGAGCCCACACTGAGCGGCCGAACCGACACCCGCACCGACATCAACACCGTGCTACTGCAGCCCGAGCTCACGGCCATCGTGTCTGAGGAAGGGGGTCTATACAGCACACACTGACACTGACACTGACATCATCATCATCATCATCATCATTATCATCATCTTCACATTCTTCTTCATCATCACCGCCATCTTCATGAGCAACAAGCAACCAGTTTCAAAACAGGAAGCAGGTCCGTCTGATATTTACTGCCCCTTTTTTATCACTTAAACATGCAGTTCCGAGAGAGGATGTGCAGCAAGCGGTTGTATACTGATCAATAATTTACTCCTAAATAACTTTAATAATCATTTAATTGAATAAAATCTTTTCTTTTAGGTATTTTTATGTAATGAATTGGATCAATCTATAGATACACTTTAATTCGTAGGATACACTCATATAACTTGACAACATGTAATTGACGTTTGATTGTATATATTTTAATATATATATATATATATATATATATTAGTATTTGTCTAGTTTTATTTTGGACCGTTTGTCTTTTATTTTGCCACCGATTACATCATTAGGTCTGCGCCGCGACGGTATTTTGACTGAAGAAAGGGTTGTGTCTTAAACCCCTTAAGCGTTGAAGGTGTAACTTATAAAGATTTATAACGTTACGTGTTTTAAAGTTGTTTATATCAAATGTGTTCCAACAGCATGTTATATTACTGAAAGCATTTTGCGTTGGAAATGTTTAACCTATTATTGTAGCCAGATGAGTCTCGTATATAGCGCCAACATGCATGACTTATTTTTCTATGCAAAGCGCATCCACACTTGAGGAACACAGTGTTTAACGTCTCCCCTTTCTTTATTGATTGTTCCCACTTAAACGTGACAAAGAAACGTTTCCAGGCAAGCAGGATCTCCAGATTAAACAGCTGAGATCTTGCTTGACACACTGCTGGAGAGATGGAGTTGATTAAAGTGGAGGTTGTGGACGTTAATGATCCTGAACCCTGCAGAGTGAAAGATGAAGATGAGGAACAAAGAGGTTGGTGTCCGTTCTTGATTCCTGATGAAGGACTGTTGTGGAACATTATAATACATTTGTTGCATTTATGCATTTGGAAGATGCTTAACGTTATATCCAAAGCGACATGAGGCATTTATTAGTGTACAGAAAGTAATACGTAAGTAATGTAAAGCTTTCGAAAATTCATCAGAATTGAATTTTATAAAAAGAGGTAAAATAACAATTAAAACACATTCTGATTCTGACAAAGTATAGTAACACTGTAAATCATTTAAACACGTTGATATTAGTTGTAGGCTAATCTTGCAGAATTCATCTTGTTAACATGAGAATGTCAGAATTAACTTTTTTTAAAAGTGCATTCATCCGGTGGGTTAATAATGGCCTTCTGAAGTGAAGCCATGTGTTTTTGTAAGAAAAATATCCATATGTGACCCATGCTGGCAAAAGGAGTTGGAATGAGCAAATTTTCAAAAATGATTTATGGTTATTTTCACATTCTCTATTAAAAACCCTCAAAATGAGAGGGTATGATTTGTTAGAATCAAACAAAAAATGACTGAGCTGCACCTGCTGGAAGTCAGAAAAGTCAATTTAAAGGTTTCTGAAGGTTTCAAAAACAAAATCACCTAGCAACCATACCTTAAAATCCCTGTAATAACACAAAATTTGGCACACACCAAGTCAAAACCAAAAATCCTATAGGAAAAATATATAGGCTATTCAATCTTTCGCTGGAAGTAGACTCACGTGTGGCCGCTTCCGGAAGCCAGTGATTATAGTTTATAAAGGTATAAATATGGATATTTTTCTTACAAAAACACTGCTTCAGAAGGCCTTTATTAAGCCCCTTGAGCCGTATGTATTACTTTTATGATGGATGGATGCACTTTTTTTGGGCTTCAAAATCTCAGTTACCATTCACTGCCATTATAAAGCTTGGAAGAGCTTTGGACATTTATTAATATAACGACTGTATTTGGCTGAAAGAAGAAAGTCATGTAGCCGACACTTAGGATGGCTTGAGGGTGAGTAGCCTAAATTATGGGTGAACTATCCCTTTAAGTAGGACTTCACTTGTTTCTTGTATCACCTTTCTTCAACTGATTTTTTGACCATGTAATATGTTAATTTTAGGCCAGATGGAAGTGAAAGAGGAAAATCAAGAACCGAGTGATGTCAAGGAGAACCACCATTTTGAGAAACCTGAAGATTATATGGTTGGAGAAAAATCTTTCAGTTCCTCGCTAACTGAAAATAATTTCTCACAAACAACAGAAGCCAAAAATTCTTTCTCCTGCCCTCAATGTGAGAAGATGTTCACACATAAAGGAAACCTTAGGGATCACATAAAAATTCACATTGGAGAGAAGCCTTACGCATGCCATCTGTGTGGGAAGAGTTTTATTCACAAAGGACACCTTAATGATCATATAAGAATTCATACCGGAGAGAAGCCTTATGTATGCCGTCTGTGTGGAAAAAGCTTTACATGTAAAGGAAGCCTTAATGGTCACATGAGAATTCACACTGGAGAGCGGCCTTTCACGTGCCACCTGTGTGGAAAGAGTTTTACGTGTAAAGGCACTCTTACATGTCATGTGAGAGTTCACACTGGAGAGAAGCCATTCACATGTCCTCAGTGTGATAAGAGTTTCTCACATAAAGGAAGCCTTAAGTGTCACATGAGAATTCACATCGAAGAGGGGCCTTTCACATGCCATCAGTGTGGAAAGAGTTTCACACAGAAAGAATACCTTAAAAATCATATACGAATTCACACTGCAGGAAAGCCTTTCACATGCCATCTGTGTGGAAAAGGTTTAACATGTAAAGGAAGCCTAAAGTGTCACATGAGAATTCACACTGGAGAGAAGCCTTTCACGTGCCATCAGTGTGGAAAGTGTTTCACAAATAAAGGAAACCTAAAGATTCATGCAAGAATTCACACTGAAGAGAGCCCTTTAACTTGCCTTCAGTGTGGAAAGTGTTTCACACACAAAGAAAACCTTAAGTGTCACATGAGAGTTCACTCTGGAGAGAGGCCTTTCACGTGCCATCAGTGTGGAAAGAGTTTCGCTCGTAAAGTAATCCTTCAGAATCACATAAAAACACACTCTGGAGAAAAGCCTTACACATGCCATCAGTGTGGAAAGAGTTTCACCGATAAAGGATACATAAAGCGTCACATGAGAAGTCACACCGGAGAGAAGCCTTTCATATGCCCTCAGTGTGGAAAGAGTTTTACACACAAAGGAAACCTTAAAATTCACATAAGAGTTCACACCGGAGAGAAGCCTTCCAAGTGTCCTCAGTGTGGAAAGAGTTTCACACATAAAGGACAGCTTAAAGATCACATGAGAATTCACACCGG
The DNA here is from genome assembly GCA_031834385.1 of Semotilus atromaculatus. Taxonomy (NCBI): domain Eukaryota; kingdom Metazoa; phylum Chordata; class Actinopteri; order Cypriniformes; family Leuciscidae; genus Semotilus; species Semotilus atromaculatus. Next base: position 10,365,755 of record JAULUF010000044.1, on the reverse strand, counting down.
AGAGAAGCCTTACACATGCCCTCAGTGTGGAAAGAGTTTCAAATGTAAAGGACACCTTAAGACGCACATAAGAACTCACACCGGAGAGAAGCCCTTCGCATGCCATGAGTGTGGGAAGAGCTTCACAGTTCAGAGAAGCCTACATATGCACATGAAATATCATTCTGGAGAGAAATTACATGAGTGTTCTGAGTGTGGCAAGAGGTTTGCAGAGAGCAACACTTTCAAAACACATTTGCTCATTCACTCTGAAGAAAGACCATTTAGTTGCGATCAGTGTGGCAAAAAGTTTATTTTGGCAGCGCGCTTAAAGGCACATTTGAAACTTCATACAGATGAGAGACCCTATTTATGTTCGTTGTGTGGAGAGAGTTTTAAACTGCTCGGCAGTTTAAAATCACACCAGAAAATACATGCCAGTGAGAAGTCTCATGTGTGCCCTGAGTGTGGTAAAGCTTTTACCAGAGCAAGCTACTTGAAGCGGCACCAACGGACACACACTGGAGAAACCCCAGACAAAAACATTGTCCAGAGTAGTCACAGAGAGCAAAATTTGTCTTCTGTAGTTAGCAAATAGTGTGATATTCATATAGAACAAAAAGCAGAATTTCTTTAAAAAGGGGGGGTTTATCTAAGAGGGTTCAATTATCTTATGGTGATGTTTGTGCTATTCCAACAAAGAAAAAAAAAGGGAACTGTAGAAAAATCCTATTGGGCCTCATGTAGACACATGCATTTTCTGTAAAGCTGCTTTGAAACTAGGCCTATATGTACTGTGAAAAGCGCTATACAAATAAATGTGAATTGAATTGATCAATCTTAACGTAGAAACGAGCGCAGATCTGAGCACAGAAATCATCTTACGACAGGGTTTACGTGTGATTCATGAAAAAATGTGTATTGCGCCAGTCCCATCATACGTTGATAAATGTGGCGGCTGAAAACAATCGGCATTTGAAAATCACATCCCTAAAAATTCATGGTTTAGAAGCCTTGACCCTAGAGTTTACAACATTAATGTATATGAATATTAAATACCTGTAAATAAAACAAAACATTTACAAACATTATTATAGCTTTAAATTTAACAGTATTCAGAACAAGAATGAAAAATAAGTTGATATAATTAAAGGGGGTCCTATTATGCTTTGTCTTGATTTTTGTTTTTGGGGTGTACAAGAATATGTTTTCATGCTTGATCATTAAAAATAACGCATTCTTTTTCACATATTTTACATCATTACTGCTTTCACTACATCATTACTACCCAGTTCAGACCCTGACAATGGTAATGTACAAGAGGATTGTGCTGAACGGATTTCATGCATAGACTTTGTAAGCATGGATTTCACAGGGCGTTTCAGAGTGGTATGATTTTAGTAATTTTCTTATACACTCACCTAAAGGATTATTAGGAACACCATACTAATACTGTGTTTGACCCCCTTTCACTTCAGAACTGCCTTAATTCTACGTGGTATTGATTCAACAAGGTGCTTAAAGCATTCTTTAGAAATGTTGGCCCATATTGATAGGATAGCATCTTGCAGTTGATGAAGATTTGTGGGATGCACATCCAGGGCACGAAGCTCCCGTTCCACCACATCCCAAAGATGCTCTATTGGGTTGAGATCTGGTGACTGTGGGGGCCATTTTAGTACAGTGAACTCATTGTCATGTTCAAGAAACCAATTTGAAATGATTCAAGCTTTGTGACATGGTGCATTATCCTGCTGAAAGTAGCCATCAGAGGATGGGTACACGGTGGCCATAAAGGGATGAACATGGTCAGAAACAATGCTCAGGTAGGCCGTGGCATTTAAACGATGCCCAATTGGCACTAAGGGGCCTAAAGTGTGCCAAGAAAACATCCCCCACACCATTACACCACCACCACCAGCCGGCACCAACAACCATGCCACGCTCAAAATTGCTTAAATCACCTTTCTTTCCCATTCTGACATTCAGTTTGGAGTTCAGGAGATTGTCTTGACCAGGACCACACCCCTAAATGCATTGAAGCAACTGTCATGTGATTGGTTGATTAGATAATTGCATTAATGAGAAATTGAACAGGTGTGTGTATATATTGTATATGTGTGTGTGTGTGTGTGTCTTGTACATCTGTATGATTGCTGAATGACAATAAAGTTAATCTTGACTTATTATTGGCATTCTCCACCTTGTTTACATTAATTAGTACATTATAATTTCACATATTTAGTCAGTTGGCTGGATAGTAGATAATCTCATTCAATACTTGATATTATACGTTTACTTTTAAGTAGACCATGTTACGTTCATGATGAATGCAAATCAGTATTGGGTCTTTTTGATCCGTAAAAATGTCAGAAGTGCAAAATTAACCTGCAAAATCAATCATGTATTAAAATTCAAATATATTCAACCGTGTCTACTCCAGTTTATTGCCGATCATTACTAAACAACATCCATTAGGGCATTTAGTTCAAAACATTTCACATTTTAAATGAAGAAATATTGCTATTTTTATGTCACTCATATTATGTGATCATAACTTTCCTTCCTTTCTGGATGACAAAGCCTCTTGTGAGCTTCTGCATTTAACGCATTTTTCTGTCGGTCGGATATGAAAACAAATTTGATAGCTTTAGATCTCTAAAATGCTTTAGTACAGTGGTTCTCAATTTTTTTTGGGCCAAACAGATTAATAAACCTTATTGTCAGGCTTTATCTGTGTTTGTTTTGGTTTTGGATGGGTTTATCACTTGTCTTTGTTCTGTGACCTAGCTTTCAGTTTGTTTTCTTAGTTACTCATGGTTTGATTATCTGTCTCACCTGATGTTCATATCGTTAATTAGTTTGCTCCTGTATTTAAGCCCTGGCTGAGTTCGAGACCGCCTACTCACTGAGTAGGTACTTAATTTCAATAAGAACTTACTTAACAAGCGCTGAAAGAGTAGGCAATTTATAGCCTGATCTCATTGAGTATGAATGCGGTCCCGTTTGGAATGACGGAATTAAAACGAGCGCTGAGGAGAATGAGAGAAACTACTCCGGGTCAAGATGAAATCAGTTATTGTATGATCAAGCAGTTAAGTGGGGAATCGTTGAAAGTAATGTTAGAGTTCTATAATAAAGTGTGGGAAATGGGGGTGCTACCGCAAAGTGGGAAATAAGCACTGATATTGCCAATAAGGAAACCAGGGAAGGATCCTAGTAAGCTGGCTAACTATAGACCAATAGCCCTTACAGCTCATGTAGGGAAAGTGATGGAGAGAATGATAACGGACATACTAGTATATTTTTTGGAAAAAGAAGGCAAATTAACACCTTATCAAAGTGGATTTAGGGTAGGAAGTGGATTAATGACTTTCTTAGGCAAAGAATAATAGGGAAGGAGATTCTATATCATCTCAAGGAATAATATAAAATGGCACTCCTCAGGGAAGTGTAATAAGTCCAGAACTTTTTATAATAATGATAAATGATATATTTAGTAAGGTGGATAGGAGTATTGGTAGATCATTGTTTGCAGATGATGGGGCTTTGTGGTTCAGAGGAAGAAACAATAAGTTCATTATGGGGAAAATGCAGAAGGCTGTGGATGAGGTAAAGTGGTCATATAAGTGCGGATTTAAGTTATCTGTGGAGAAGTCACAATCTATTATATTTTCCAATAAGAAAGTAGACAATGAGTGGAAGTTAAGGATATACAATAATGAAATGGCACGAGTGACATCAGTTAGATTCCTGGGAATATGGCTGGATACTAGACTTACATGGAAAGAGCATATTGATAAGATAGAATAAGATAAGATAGATATGAATAAGTGTAAAAGAGTTTTAAATGTAATGAAATGTATGGCAGGACAAGAGTGGGGAGCAGATAGAGGGGCGCTTCAAACAGTATATATAGCAATGATAAGATCTGTGCTAGATTATGGAAGTATGGCATATGGGTTGGCGGCAAATTCACAATTAGAGAAGTTAGGGTGCTTTCACATCTGTAGTTCGGTTCATTTGGTCCGGACCAAGGGAGAAAAATTATACTTTGTAGCATTTTTCAGGTGTTTTGGTTCCTTTTCACACCACACTGATTGCTCTGGTCCGAATCAGTTGATGAAACGAACCAAAATGCAGTCACGTGACAACATCCACATCACCCATTGGCCAGATGGGTCTTGAACGTATTTTCATAACTGCACTTCGATTGTCAGAATTAACGTGCGGGAAAATTCTAACAGAACTCCCGGAAATAAACAAAGAGGAGGAAAATCCGGCAGACAACGCGCTGCTTTTTACTATGGAGAGATGGCTGCCTGGGCTGATTGTATCCCTGGTCATAGTTTATTATATAGTTTTCTACACCACTTTAGGCAAACAATAACATTTGAGAATGAAGCGAGGATGCGGCTTGAAAATAATGTTTTATGCAATGCACGCGGCGAGTCACTTCAGGAGGAGGCGACGCGTGCATTAATGTTGCTAAACAGTGACATAATGCACAGCGCGGCGGACTACGGCAGCTGGTTTAGTCCAAAAATGCGCAGTTCTTTGGCAGTTGGGTCTGTTCGGGGTCGGATCACGTTCTCACCACAAACGAACCGCTCCAGAGTTCGTTTGGTTCGCTTGTTTGGTCCGCTTTTGGTGCGCACCCGAGTGCGATTGCTGCATTCACACCTGCCCAAACGAACCGCACCAAAGCTGAAAACGAACTCTAGTGCGATTCAACCGAACTAAATGAGGCAGGTGTGAAAGCACCCTTAGACAGAGTTTAAGCACAGGCATTGAGAATTTGCTGTGGAGCATATCCAACAACACCATAGCAGCAATGCAAGTAGAAGTAAATGAAATGCCGCTTAATATTAGAAGGCAACTGTTAATGGCTGTTTATTGGACAAATCTTAATTGTCAGGATGAGGTACATCCAACAAGGAAAATATTTAAAATATGTTGGGAACAAGGAAGGACTAAACATAAGAGTTTTGGATGGGTGGTAAAAGAAGATATTAAGGAGATGGGGATAGACAAATATAGATGTGTACCAAGAGAAATATATCCGCATACCCCTATATGGATTCTTCCTCAACCAGAAGTAGATTTAACATTACTGAAGATAAGACAGAGTGAAGGAAATAATGAGATGGAAGTAATAAGAGCAAATGAGTATTTAAGAATTAGGTATGGAGATAGTATGGATATACACTGATGCTTCCAAAATAGGAGGGAGAATAGGAGTGGCAGTTAATGTGCCAAAGTTACTGGTGAAGAAAAAAGCTAGAATTAGTGATCATTTGTCAGTATATACAGGTGAGCTGATGGCTATTCTGCTAGCAGTACAACTAGTTAAAGCTACAGTCCGTAGTTTTTCCTCTTTGTCACCATCTCTGTTCGAAATCTGCAATTGCAGTTATTTGCGGAATTATCAACTTTACGTGGGTTGTAAATCGGCATGAAACAGCGCGGATGAACACAATGTTTTGAGGCGAGTGCTGCTGTCAATCACCGCGCTGTGTGGATACTGGCATTCAGAATCACAGATTCACTTTTTGAAAGTTTGACCAACATAAGAATTTTCACCGGAAAATATCTTCTGAACAAGTAAGTAACATCCATTTTTGTTCTGATCAACTAAGGGGGAAAAAGCATTCGACATGATAAACGATCGTTAGATTTAATCAACGCGATTTACAGCAACCGTGCAAATTATAGCCTACTTTGTTCTCAAATTGTTCATGTTAACAACATCAGCATTGCGTGACTAACGTTGCATTTAATGTGTTTTATTACCCGTGTAGTTCAGAATTCATATTCTCCATATTCCATAATAGCTAAACGAGAAAGGCACAACAAGGAAACTCCATAACTGTGTGAATTAAGAAAACAGTGGTACTGTTACACGATTGAACTATTGAAATGTCTCTTCTTCCGTTTTGAACCCCTTCAGTTCACGCACCTTCGATGTTTAAATCCTTGTGTTCGCATGAGACGGTTAATTTCTTTTCTCTTTCTCTAGCCACCTTAAATCCGAAGTATGAAGTCTTTTGGGTTTCATAACTGGTGAATCTCCAGTTGACACTGATGATTGTTGTTTGGATCTTTCTGGATCGCCATAAGTTTAATTATGTAAAGTGCTGCGAGAAAAGCCTATACATCTCTACATCTCCTCACGCGCAGTATAGCCAGCTTGCCGAATCTCCTTCTTTATGTGTACGGATGTGACGTAATGACGCAAAGACATGCTCGAATTTCCCGCGGAAACCCACCAGTACCACTGGAATTAAAATCATTATTACAAGCTAACCGTTTTGAATCTAGCTATGGCAAGCAGATAGTTTTGAACACTGGCTGAAGATGTTTTTTTTTTAATAATTATTTTGGATTATTTTTAACTTAAAAAAGTTGCGGACAGCAGCTTTAAGGAAAGGAAAATTAAAAATGCGGTCAAATGTTCAGATTCATATTCAGCAATAGTCAGTATCGAGAATCAAAAATCACAATCAAGACCAGATTTAATTATGGAAATCCTTCAAAATCTCTTTGAGTTGAAGCAAAGCAAATTAGAATTACAGTTTATGTGGGTCCCAGCTCATGTGGGAATTAAAGGAAATGAAGAGGCAGATAAATTAGCTAAACAAGCAGTAGATTAGGAAATGGTAGAAATTGAGATATCACATAGTATTAAAGAAATAAAATCAGTAATAAAAGAGAAAGTGATTAAAAAGTGGCAACAATATTGGGATAATGAGAGTAAAAGGAGACATTTATATGCAATACAGAAGAAAGTGGGAGAAGGTAGAAATAGAGGGAGAAATAGAAGGGAGGAAAGTATAATTACAAGACTAAGAATGGGACATACAGGTTTGAATAATACATTACATTTAATATCTAAGCATCCAACGGGATTGTGTGAGAAATGTGGACAGAGTGAAACTGTGGAACATGTGATTATTAATTGTAAGGGTTATGATGGAGAAAGAGAAGGGCTAAGAGAAGAATTATGGAAGAATGAAGGGAAAGAGTTAACATTAAAGAATATATTGGATTCAAATATAGGAAATAGTACGGTCAATGTGTTGTTTCAGTTTCTGAATAATACAGGTTTAATGAAGAGAATGTAGGATTAATATAGGCTTATAGAGAGATGTAGAAGATGCGGATGAAGTATAGTGTGTGGGATAGGAAAGTTAATCTGAAAGTTAAATAAGGTTACGGTGGGAAATGGGAGTTAAAGGGAGTTGGGGTGGAAACTGGAGGAGCTGAATACGCAGCGATTGGTTGCCAGTGGTTTTTCCTATTCAACCTGTACATGCTCCCAATGAGCCAAATAATGAGAAAGAACCAAATCTCTCTTACCACAGCTATGCAGACGACACACAGATCTACTTAGACCTATCGCCTAACGACTACAGCCCCATTGACTCCCTGTGCCAATGCATTGATGAAGTAAACAATTGGATGTGCCAAAACTTTCTTCAGTTAAACAAAGACAAAACTGAAGTCATTGCGTTTGGAAACAAAGATGAAGTTCTCAAGGTGAATGCATACCTTCACTCTAGGGGTCTAACAACTAAAAATCAAGTCAGGAATCTTGGTGTGTCTCTAGAGTCAGACCTTAGCTTCAGTAGTCATGTCAAAGCAATAACTAAATCAGCATATTATCATCTGAAAAATATTGCAAGAATTAGATGCTTTGTTTCCAGTCAAGATTTAGAGAAACTTGTGCATGCTTTCATCACCAGCAGGGTGGATTACTGTAATGGACTCCTCACTGGCCTTCCTAAAAATACCATAAGACAGTTGCAGCTCATACAGAACGCTGAGCAGAACCAGAACATATGAACACATCACACCAGTCCTCAGGTCTTTACACTGGCTCCCAGTTACATTTAGGATTGATTTTAAAGTATTATTACTGTTATATAAATCATTCAATGGCCTAGGACCTCAATATATTGCAGATATGCTCACTGAATATAAACCGAACAAATCACTCAGATCATTAGGATCACGTCAGCTAGAAATACAGAGGGTTCACTCTAAACAAGGAGAGTCCGCTTTTAGCTACTATGCCAGCCGCAGCTGAACCAGCTTCCAGAAGAGATCAGATGTGCTCCTACAGTAGTCACATTCAAATCCAGACTGAAAACACATCTGTTTAGCTATGCATTTACTGAATGAGCACTGTGCCACTGTTCGTCCGACTGTTTGTACTGTATTTTATTTTATTTTTTATTCTAAACTGTTTTAATTATTCTGTTGTATTTTATTTTATTTTTTATTCTACACTGTTTCTGTTGATTATTTTAATTTCTTCTATGTGAAGCACTTTGAATTACCACTGTGTATGAAATGTGCTATATAAATAAACTTGCCTTGCCTTGCCTTGCCTTTTTTTTTTTTTTTTAAGGGATGGGGGAGGGGTGGAAATGTTAAGAAATATAGGAAGTGTTTTTGATTTAAGCTACCTGATGATGGCAGTAATGCACTGTTAAGTGCGGTTGCCAATAAAAGGAAGAAGAAGAAGAAGAAGAGGAAGGCCCTGTCCCAAATGGAACCCTAAGCACTCGCGGTCTTCCTCTGAGTCCACACTTTCGCGACGTAACGCCGCTTTGAATGTCGGGAAGAAGTCTGCTGTGGAGTCCGCATCAGCGCGGGCTCGGCAAAAGTGCGCATCAAGGGCGCAAATCGACCGCAGAGGGGGCGCTCGCGAGCACCCTTCTGAGATCTAAAAATGACAAATGGGACACACTGCGGTCTCACGGACTTGACGGACACGCGCACGCGGCAGCCATTGTAAGTCCACAAGACCGAAAGTGCACATGAAGTGTGCCATTTGGGATTGGGCCTATGAATGCGAACCAGACATCTGCCATGTTGACATTATCATGTGACCTACGACGCGTTATCACAAGTGCAACAACTTAAAAGATATGACCGTCGGAGGTTGGTCCAAGATGGCGACCTGTGCAGACGTCGTATTTTGAGCTCCGAGACTCAGACCGAGTACCAATGACTTAATTCTAATTATCGTGACTGTATCATCGACAAACGAAGGAGTGAAACGTTGCTTTCATTGAGTAGCCTAAATATTGACAAATGAAGAAGTGAAACGTAGCTATTGCATCCAGACACGTGCAGGATTAACCGAAGTTTTGCTAATAGTTAAGATACGTGTGCTAAGATGTCAAAGAGAGATGCTAAAAAGGGGAGAAAGGACGGATTGATAATGGACATAGACCATGAGAATTCATTCTCCGTTTTATGCACACCTCTTCCTGATACTCCCACAAAAAGCCCAAATCCCAAGAAGATCTGCACCAAAGAAGAGGAAACCATTTCAAATGCGGACATTCTAAAAGCCATTAATGGATTAAACGAGCGTTTTCTGAAATTTGAAGAAATGGTAACGAAGAATACAGTGGAGATTGCTAGAGTGCAAGAAAATGTGAAAGGGTTGGAAATTCAGTGGAAAGGTACTGAGGACACAATTAAGAAGATAGGTGATCAGACGACAATCCTCAAGGAGAAGCAAGAAGAGTCGGAGCGATACAGTAGGAGATGGAATCTCCGTCTCCTGAATCTTCCTGAAAGCAGCAACGAGGATGTGAGAAAGGAGTTGCTGGAAATTATTGCCGAAATTACTCCAGAGGAAAAGAGCAAGCTTGGATTCTTGGTGGACACTGTGCACAGGGTCGGATGCCCGAGAGAGGATAAAAGCACTCGTCCAATCATCATCCAGTTTACCATGCGCACCTTCTGATTCAAACTATGGAGAGCTTCCCTCAACGCTGATGTCATGAAGAGAAAGAACCTGCGGATGACTGAAGATTTAACCCAACTGGAGAGACAATGCAGAAATAAACTCTGGCCTCTTGTGAAGCAAGCGCGTGATGAAGGAAAGAAGACGAAATGGCAGGGTCCTGTAGTCATCATTAACGGTGTGAGACATACTGCATAACTGGTTAAACTTTCAATAATGTGTGGTATACGTTCAAGTTAACTATGCTACCTTTTCTTTATGCGATCTTTTGCTCTCCTTGCTTATAATTAAAAGAGCAACATGTTCATTCCAATAGTTAAAATAAGAAATTTAAGAGTTAATTGAGGTACTTGTGTTTAGAGTTTCCTACTTGGCGGTAAGCAATCTCTGACATTATCTCAGAGTTTTTTTTTTCTTTCACTTTAACTAGTTCCTATTACTCTAACAGACATCTAGTTTTTTTTCCTTCTGTTTCTTTTTTCTTTTCTTAGATTACATTATGACAGACTTCCATTTTAGTTCCTTAAAAATAATATCTTTGAATGTCAGGGGTATTCGTGACAAAACCAATGGCGCTTTTCCAATGCATGGTACGGTACGGTACGGCTCACTTCGGCTCGCTTTAAATGGTACCTGGTCTGTTTAGGTTCCAAGCGTACCGTACCGGTACTAAAATGTGACGTGTAAACACTGTTGATCACTGATTGGTCAGACAGACAGAATCGTCACTACCAACGTCATTGTATTTGCGACACGAGACACTAAACCCGCTAGATTTAAATAGCCAGTAAACAACGGCCAACGCTGTAGCACCTGTTTTCAAAGTACTTACTTGAAAAAATAAGATGAAAACTTTAAAATTGTCAGAGACAATGGTATTGTCAGAGACTACTCATGCTCCAAATTCACACAGCAAACTTACCTTTTCCGATGTGCACTCTCCCCGAGCTCCATGGAGGATCCTGGGGGTTTTCAGCGGCGTCCTATTGACAGCTTGACGCACACTGGGGAGACCGGTCCTGGCGGGCGTCTGCAGTTGACCATGGGGAAAGCCACCCACACAACAAGAGGCCTCTTCTTCTGGTGTAGTCGACGGTGAACTCAGCGCTACCCTCTTCCAGTATTCCAATCCTGGCCATCTGAACATACCGGAGGACATGACAGCCGTCCGGTTCCCGATGGAGGGTTGTGCACCATTTAACTCACCGGCGGTAAAGCCATCGTCACCGGGGAGACTTGCTGTACTGAGTACATCTCCAGCCCTCCCTAGGAGCAATACCGGCGGTGACCATACGCTCGTGAGTACATTCAATGTCCAACCGAGTGACAAGCACCGCAGGAATTCATCAGACAAACATGTGTACAAGAAAAGCAAGCGTGGGGAAGTAAACAGAGCCATCCGTAAGAACCGGAAGTGGAAAGTTTTTTCAACTGTAAACAACTCAAGGATTATCTGGGATCCGAAAGCTAAGCCAAAGGGCATATTAGGCGGCCACCAAAACATACGGAGCTTAAAATCCAAAAGTGATCAAATAAATCACATATTACTAGAGTCTAATTTAGACTTCCTCTGTTTAACGGAAACTTGGCTTCACGATAACTCTCCGTCCGCTGCTCTAATAGCAACTGATGCAAACCGAACTGATGCAAAAGGGGGTGGAGTTATGATATATGTAAGAAATACCATCCATTGCAATGAGATTCAATTGCAAAATCCAAGTGGTCTAGAATGTGTAGCCTTGAATATGATTATCTCGCCTCAGATGTCCTACACCATTGTGGTAATTTATCGACCACCTTCCTCAAACATTAGCTTTTATAAAAAACTTAAGACTTTATTATGTCAATTTGATTTTAAGAAAGAAATAATCATAATGGGTGACTTTAACTTAAACTGGGAAGATAAGTCCTCAAGAATGAAGCTCAAGCAAATTTCTGATGGTTTTAATCTGGTTCAACTGGTTAAAGGTCCAACAAGAATAACAAATAGCACCAGTACTCAAATTGACCTTATATTCAGTAATAGACCGGAAAGGATCACAAAATCATTTAATATGATAACTGGGGTATCAGATCATAATATGGTGCTTATATCAAGAAAACTCACCTGCTGGCGGGTTACGAACGCTGGCAATAAGGAATTCTTAGGTATACCGAAAAACAAACAAGATGACTTCAAGGCAGCCATAAAAAATATAAAATGGGATAAGTTACTTCCTGAAAATGATTTAGAAATGACCAGTCAAATTTTTACAGAAAAATTGCAATCTACAATCCACGAATTTTCAATTAGAATTAAATGTAAAAACAAGAAACAGAGTCTTCCCTGGATGAATGAGAAAGTTCTAAAATTAATGAAGGAGCGGGACAATGCTTTAAAAATATCCATAAAATCAAAGTTGTCCATTGATAGGTATAACTTTGTTAGGCTAAGAAACACAGTAACTAGAGAACTGAGAAAAGCAAAGGCGGACTTTTTCATTATAATTGCTGAAAATTCAAATGGTAACTCAAAAGCCATATGGAGTCAGATTAAAAAATTAACCAGTCAAAACATTAGTATAACTAAGCCAATTGTACTAAAAGCAAATGACACAATCTTGAAGAGTCCGACTGATGTGGCACAGGCCTTTAATCAATACTTTGTTTAGTCAGTAGATAGTATTGCCCAATGTTTTGCAGTACAACAAAATAATGCACTTCCAGCTAATATTAGGGAGCCAGCATTAACACTAAGACCAGTATCAGAGGATGAGGTTGTAAAAGTAGTCACATCTCTCAAATCCTCAAGAGCTAAGGATGTCTATGGTATGGATACACTTATGCTGAAAGAGATTAATTCTTCAATAGTTACTCCACTAACACACATAATCAATATTTCACTGGCTCAAGGAAGGTTTCCCAATTCATGGAAGCCTGCTGTCGTGACCCCTATATTCAAAGGAGGTGACCCTCTACTGACTTCCAACTACAGGCCCATCAGTGTTGTACCTATAGTATCGAAAATATCTGAAAAACTGATTAACAAACAAATCATTGACTATCTCAACAATAGTTCCTTTCCACTGCATCCAATGCAATTTGGATTCAGGGCTAATTACTCGACAGAAACAGCTACATGTTATTTCATAGAAAAAGTTGAGGCATCACTGGATAAAGGCGGGGTTGTAGGGGCAGTGTTCCTTGACTTAAAGAAAGCATTTGACACGGTTAATCATAACATCCTATTGTATAAATTATTGAAATTAAATTTCTCTTCAGAGTTGGTCAATCTTATCAAATCCTATCTCTCACTCCGCTCTCAATATGTTAAAATTGGTAACTATAAGTCGAACCCCCTATGTCTTTCAACTGATGTCCCGCAGGGCTCCATACTTGGTCCAACCCTCTTTAGCATATACATTAATGATCTACCCGTTGTATGTGAAAATTGTGATATTATAATGTATGCCGATGATACAGTTATTTTTACTCATGGTAAGACTGCTGCAGAGGTTGCTATCAAACTAACAGAGGTTTTAGTGAAGGTCACATCTTGGCTTAATCAATGTTGTTTGCAACTGAATGTTTCTAAAACAGTTTGTATGTTTCTTTCCAAAGGCTCCCACATAGATGTAGAACAAGACATCTCCATTTCAGGACACAGATTAAAAATTGTCTGAGAATACAAGTATTTAGGACTGCACTTAGACACTAATCTGGCCTTCAAAACCCACATAAAGAGGGTCTGTAATAAAGTAAAGTTCAGTTTGGCTAATTTCAGGTATATCAGAAACCTCCTATCAACTGAGGCAGCTAAGGTATTTTTCCACTCATTGGTTCTTTCCCACATCACGTACTGTTTGATAAGTTGGTCCAACACACACTCTACAGCTTTAAAACCACTGAAATCCTTATACAAACAAGCACTTAAAATTCTAGATAAAATGCCATTTCGTTACCATCATTGCCATATCTTAAAGAAGTATAATCTGCTTAGTTGGGAAAACCTCCTAAAATACAGAAATGTCTGCTTAGTTTATAAGATCATGCACAGTTTAGCTCCTCCTCCTTTGTTTGGCCTTATTAACTTTAAATCGAATGCAAACAGAGTTACAAGAGGTGCAACTAGGAGGGACTGCATAATCCCACTCAAAAAAACCACATACAGTCAGGCCGTCTTTTCATTTACAGCATCACATCAATGGAACTCAGTACCACCATTAATTAGAGAGTCCCCATCTTACTACTCATTTAAGATTAATGTTAAGAAATGGCTTATTGAAAATCAACACTGTTATCACTGACGCTGGTCCCATCTATTAACAATAACTGTATCATCTATTATCATCTCATCTATTATCATCTGATTTTTCTCTATTTATTTATTTTTTGTATCTTTTATCTGCTCATCTTGTTTATTTGTGATTTTAGTACATCTTGTTTATTTGTGATTTTAGTACAGTGTAATTTTTTTTTACTTTGTATAAACAATTGTATTGTAGTATAACAGTTTTAGGATGCCGAATAACATCTGGCAAGGGGACTGCCGATGCAAACTAGCCTGTGGCTAACTCTGGTACGCTTACATTTGTTCTGAATGTTGATTAGTGTACATTGTCCCTTTTCAAATAAACAATAAAAAAAAAAAATAAAAAAAAATGGCTGAAGCGTGGTCAGTGGACGAGGTGCAGACGTTCCTCTCGTTGGTTGCCGAGGAGTTGCGCACCTATAACGATCAGTCCCACCCACTTTGAAGCAGTACTAGCTAAAGCGAACCGAACCGTGCCGTACCGAGTCAAGTCGTACCACGCAGTGGAAAAGCAAAGCGAGCCGAACCGTTCCGCGCCGAGTCGAACCGTACCGAGCCGAACCGAACCGTACCATGCCGTGGAAAAGCGCCACAAAAGGAAATCAATATTTTTGTCCAGTAGACGGAAAAATGCTGATTTAATATTTTTACAAGAGACTCATTCGGTGGACCATGATGTGAAGTTTTGGAAAGCACAGTGGGGAGATATTTGTTATTTCTGTCATGCCTCTCAACAATCAGCAGGTGTCGCCATTCTACTTAATAAATTTATAGGACTTATAATTGAATCAATGATCTCAAATGAGGGAAGATGGATAATACTTGTACTCAAATTAGATAATTACTGCTTTATAGTTTGCAATCTATACAACTATAACAATATAACTCAAGGGAAATCAATGTTTTTACAACTCTGTTTGAAACTTGAAGCCCTTAAAAACAAATATAAAGATGCACACTTGATTATTGGAGGCGATTATAATGATGCTCCAGATGATTAGAGTACCTGTAAGATTAATCCCACACTCAAGATTCAAAAGTACTGCATATATGTGTGAACAACTGGGAACTATAGATGTTTGGCATTTTTTAAATCCTGACATTAACGAATTTACTTGGAGCAATGTCAGTAGATCCCTATACAGTCTAGAATCGATCTATGGCTTATATCTTCCTCTAGTTTGCAATTTGTGACAGAATCATCCCATAGTTATGCCCCATTTTCTGATCATAAACTAATTTCAATCCATTTAGCAGGAACAAAACAACAAAATGGTAATATACGTGGTTATTGGAAACTAAATAATTTATTAAGAGATGATGAGTTTTGTGATTTAGTTAAAAAAACTGCAGAAAATATATTTGATAATAATGAAGAGAATCACATACAAAAATGGGAATTCTTCAAATTTAAAATCAGAGAATTAGCAATTAAACAAAGTAAAGTAATTAAAAAAAAATGTATAGCCAAAGAAATAAATATCATGGATCAATTAAATGTGTTAATGACTAAGGATAATCTTTCAGTAGAAGAAGAAACAACTATTAAAAAATTAAGAGAGCAAATATTGAGATGGCCAAAGGGGCCTTTGTAAGATCTCGAGCTAAATGGCTGGAAAAAGGAGTAAGAAATTCGAGTTATTTCTTTGCATTAGAGAAACGCAAGAAAAATAATTTAATTACTCTTAAAATTGATAATAACATCACCTCGAATTCTTTAGACATTTCAAAATATGTGGGTTCATTCTATAGCAAATCATCTAATATTAATAAATAAATCTAATATTCAATGCGATGATTGTGATAGATTTATTGAATTAGTTAAAGCATTTACACCAACTATATCTGAAATTTAAAATGGACTGCGATCGCCCCATTACTAAAGAGGAAATCTCTGAAGCTGTTAAATCAATGAAAAAAAGGAAATCTCCGGGTAATGACGGGATTTCAGTTGAATTCTATCTGCATTTTTGGGAAATAATTGAAAATCCTCTTTTTGACTTATTTAAAGAATGCACCTTAAAAAAGGAAATGTCCACGAGCATGAAGCAAGGTCTAATATGCCTTTTTCCTAAACCTGATAAAGATCATTTAATGATAGAAAATTGGAGACCTATAACACTCTTAAATATTGACTACAAAATTTTATCATCAATCTTTGCTAAATGGTTAAAAATGAGATAATAAGTGAAACACAAAAAAAAAAAAAAAAGTGAAACACAAACAGGTTTTATGTCTAATCGTCACATTAGTTCCAACATAAGACTTGTTCTCGATCTACTGGACTATTCCCAGACAGCAAAATGTATTTGGGCCAGATCTGGGCCAGGTCTTCATTAGCATTTGGCGCAGATCCGCTAAACGGACCTCATTCTTTCCAACGGCCCAATACCGGAACAGGTTGGAATTACGGATCAGAGACGGAGTTATTAATGCCATGACATGTGGTGCAGATCTGGCCCAGATCCGTGACTCATATTTTACATCTGGGGCTCATCTGGACCTGGTCTGTGATTCATATTTAGGCTATCATTAAGGCACAAACACCCAGACAATTTGTAATTTTCAAAAAACTTTATTTTAAAAAGGCAATAGCCTACAAACCAATATATAAAAAAAATTTAAATGTAAAAACCTAATGTGAACACTGCACTCATGTACTCAACTCAACTTTATTTATAGAGCACTTTCAACATGCACCACAAGTGGAACCATAGTGCTGTACAGAAGGTATGGAATAGAAAATAAAAACAAAGAAATAAAAACAATGCAAACATATGACATAAAAACGTACAAAGCAGATACAATACATTACAATAATCCAAACGGGATGACACAAAGGCATGAACAACCTTATATCGTCAAAAGAAAGGATAGATTTCAATTTAGAAATTGATCTAAGATGGAAAAAAAATATTCGTAACGACAGCCATTGATTTGTAATTTATTGCTCATTAGTTGGGTGTGACCGGGCACGGCGGCCACCCCCACGGTCGCATGCCAGATTAAAGGTGCTCTAAGCGATGCCGGGAGTCATAACTTGTTGTTGACATTCGAATTGTTGTCAAACAAAACGGAGGCTAGCTAGACCCTCCCTCCTCATCCCCTCCCTTCCGACATAAAGGAAAGTCAAAATAGTCACTACAAAGTTAAGTTTTACTGATACTTCATTCAATTTGTAATGTCACCAAGTTAGATAAATGCTTTTATATACTGCAGAACAGAATGCAGAAAAAGAGAAACATTATCTTAAAATCGTTTCACCATCATAGCTCCCATACAAGGACGCAATAATAGCAAGATGTTAGCTTCGCTCAACTTTCCCAGTTAGCTTAAACAACGGCGGCGTCGTAAACAAATTTGGTCAAAGTTGTCAATAGCCTATAAATGAACATTCAAATTCATAACAAACAGTGGATGAAAACATAATTCACGCATGTTGTGTATTCACCGTTCTAGCTAATTACATCCTGTGTTGGTTTGGCGGACATGAACGTCTGTTTAGAAATAAAAATGGTTTGACCCACCTGTTCTGCAAAAACAGAGCAACCGAATGTCGGGTTGGAAGCCCTTCTGCCGGCGGAGTTCTCGACAACTTTCGAAGGTTTTTCCGATGTAAATTCGTCTCTTTGGTCGTGTGTCGGCCATAATTCAAACTTCCCTCTTCATGCTTCTCTCTCCTCCACACCCCCTTCATGTGTACGCGCACTAACCATAGACAGTAACCCCCAAACCCCACCCTCAAATACTTCTTGTCGGTTATTGGCTGGAGCACTGTTTGTTGTGTTTCGTGGTGCGGGTGAGCCCAGTTTGTTTTTGTTGCCGTTTGTGGAGCCTGTGGTGTCTAGAGAGACCGCGTTTTTTTACAGTGTGTTCAGGGGACAGGCAGCTAGCGGCTAGTGAGGAGATGTTTGCTGTATGTGACAAAAAATGTTTTGGCCTAAAAAACGCGTGGCATCGCTTAGAGCACCTTTAAACCACCTGATGGTATACTGGTTAATCTCGGTGTCGGTGGCTTTGTCAGACATGTGATTCTTCCTCACTGCTCCTGTAAGATGTACAAAAAGCACACAAAGCAAAGAAACAGAGTAAATGTTAGAATCAATATTCAAAGATTCTTTATTACATGACTTTATAGTAAAATGCTTGCACAAATAAATAATAATACATGTGACTAAAGTAGTACGGAGCCCCCCTGGTCCCACTTTGTCAAAAAAAATTATTATAACTAACTCGTGGCCTCAATAAGATAGTAACTCGTGGCCATGCTCTCAGATTTGTAAAACGTGCCTTCGGTTTATAAACGCAAATGATAATAAGTAGCCTATCATTATTACATTTAGGCTACATATTTAGAAGGCACTTTCATCCAACAAAAGGAACAAAGCAATTTATCAAATGTCAGTTAGACTATAATAATACAGGGCTAAGATTATCACAAATAAACAAGATTGTGACGCATAAAGGGTTTGCGCGGAGTAGAACGCGCACTGCATGGTACGGAGGCGCGGGCGCGAACACTTGCATTTTCCTATCAACAGTGGAAACAACTTAAAATACTCTATCATTTCTGGTCACACAGAAAAGAATAATACATCATTCGCAACTACTTTTATTTGTCCAAACTCACAATAACTAGAAAACGTTGTGCTTTTTTTGTAGCTAAAATAAAATAAAACAATCAGGCGCGCTTTCATGATCTCCGTGAACTGGAGCGTGTCTAATAAATGAACTGAAACATAATATAGCCTATACCTAAAAGCTTGAAATGTCCACTTTTAAACGAACAATTAAAATGCCTCGTTATTTTTTCAGACATATTTATTATCATTAGCCTATAAATCATCTCTGTGTATAGTTCCAGAGACATGGCTCTTCTCATTAATTCAGCACTGCGGGGAAAATATCATTTCCAGGTTCTAATTTGGCCTTAGAACACCAGTCAAATCGAATTTTTCCTTAATCATTTGTGAATATTTTAAATGTTTAATATAGGGGCAAAAAGTCATAAACAAAAATCTGATAATCCGTCAATATATACTAATATAATGATTTCCATTACACGAGAGTAGATGTTAAAACTTCATGCTGATTTGTACTCGGCTTTCGCCAAGATAAGCAAAACTAAGACGTAGCTTTACAGTACTATGCTTCTCCATCCATTTACGCTTTTTTCCATGTGGTGGTGTGACTCCCCTTCTGTCCGGCATTAACGGCTGCAGTGTACTTGGCGCGTCAGCACACACGACGGCTGCAACTACAGGACCAGCACGACAACCGTCTGGATTGAGCCGAGTAGGGGACATCTCTAGGGTCTTCAAGTGGGCACCTTCCGTCCTCAGTGTTTCGTCGACTAGCCCACGACACCTCAAGAGGGCTCGACAGTGACTCTGGCGTTTCTTCCTCTCATATGCCTCATCTACCGCATCCTCCCATGGCACTGTTAACTCTATCAGTTGAACAATGCGAGCTGATCCAGACCACAAAACAATATCTGGTCGTAGGTTAGTGGTGGCAATCTCAGGTGGAAAAATAAGCCGTTGATCAAGATCAGCCAGCATCTTCCAGTTTCTCACACAAACTACTCGTTTCGTGTCTTAGGCCATCAATGTGTACTTACATTTACGAGTCATTAAATCATGTTTAATTTGGACTTCTCTGTGCATGCTCTTTGAGGTGGTGACCATAGACCTGCATTATATGACTGACAGACAAGAACGGTTTGACCTAAAAATATCAAAATTGAAACTACTGCGGAAACAAAGACATATTGGATGCCCTTGAGGTAAGCTAAAACATACCAAAAATTAATTTTAAAAGTGAACTATCCCTTTAATGGGATAGGCTTAAATGTGTTAGCTGTAAACATTTACCATCTAAATCCATAAAATCCCATTCATTCCAATGGGAAATGTATTTTGAAGGCAAATATAATAAATTGCCCAAAATCAACGGGCACCCACCCAAATCTTATTTAAATGCCCCTTGACAAAAAAAAACAAAAAACATGAATACCATGTGAATACCAAGTGTTAGTGGACTTAGATGTTATATAAGCATAAATACCAAGTGCTGTTGTTTGACTGTGTTGCCTGGGTTTTTTAACCACCCTTCAAAGTGATCAACCTCCTGTTGAGGCTAGGGGCAAGGAGATCTCCTCCGGCATCTCCACAACAGGCTCAACGGCTGCCATTCTGGCCATGATCACGCTCATATTAATGGAAAGCTGGTTCATCTGTTGCTTCATGGTCTCCATTAGTGTCAGCATGTGGAGGTCAGCAGCTACAAAAACAACACCAAATTTAAAGACATGATATGAATTCTAAATGTAGCAAAAGCAGACAACACAGAAAATATTGTACATACTGTAATTGAATTGAAATAATTTTTTAGAAGCATTGTTTTAACATTGGTTTTACTATTTCTGAGAGAGTTTCTCAATGTTAAAATGATCCGTATTTGTTTTGTTGATATGGTTCATGTGATTCAACATTGTGTAAGCATATGTTAAGTTGCTAATGCTATGTTGCTATGTCTGCGCAATAATTCACTTACGTGTACAGATGATTGGGTCCTTCCCAGAACGCCCCATATTCAGACTGGGCATAAACACTTCAGTGGCTCTTTCTTTGTAGCTAGTTGCCAAAACATCAGAGGACATCCCGGGAAGTGGATGGGGTGAAGACAGATCTGTGTAGTTCTGAGATGAAGAGTCGTAAGGAGATTTAAATAACTGCAGAGGAGGTGTAGAAAATGAGGGGGGCCTTGAAGGGGAGCGTGGTGGAGGTGGAGAAAATAAGGATGGCAATGGAGAAGTGAGTGGTGGAGGCGGAGAACAGGAGGATGGCACTGGAGGGGGTGGTAGTGGAGGTTGGGCGAAGTAGGATGGCCCTGGAGCTGGTTGGTTGCTAAACAATAATCATAAAACATAAGGGAAGGGTTATAATGGAGATATTTTAGTGACATTTGGAACAGAAGAGTTCTAAAAAAGCAGCAATTTAATAGTTTAACAATTGATTTCCACAATAGGACAAATACTGGTTATATTTACCATCGTGATGTTAATGAGGGTCCTGAAGATGGCCGATGTGTAATTGATGGTGTTGCCTTCTTGGGTGCAGGCTCTCTGTCACTGTCTTCTTCAGTATCACCATAATGGTGCCTAATTTTTAGGAGAGACACATTTCACAGACTGACACTTTTATTGTTGTGTAGTTACACACAAAACTACATAAATCACACCACTTGGCACTTGCACTTTCACACACTAGCACCTCTTACACTAACACTAGAGCTGCAAAATTCTGGCTAAAATGAGAATCACGATTTTTTTTGCTTGGAATAAAGATCACGATTTATCTCACAATTCTGAAAAGCTTCATCATTTTAAAGATCTACAAACCATGAACATTAGGTTACCAACCAAGATAGAAACAAAATAAGACATAATACTCTTTGCTTCAATCAAATTTAAACAAATGCAGTAAACAAAAATTTGGACATTCAAATGCTAATTCAGTACTTACATTAGTATTTCTATGTACGTGACAAATAAAATCCTTGTATCCTTGTCTTATATCCATTTAAACCTGACAAATATCATAAACATGATTCTCTCTTACATAGGTTTAGGTGTTCTTTTGCCTCGACCAACTTCCTCATTTTCATCATCAGAGTCTATCTCCGATGTGTCACATATCAGTGACTGTTTCATCCCTTTCCAGGCTGACTGGAAGTCACCTAAAAGAACATTTACATAGGTAAATCACCGGCATTAATCTTGACTCGAGAGTTAAAGGAGCTGTATGCAATATTGTGGCCAAACCTGGTACTGCAATCACTTTCAAATTACTGACTCGAGGTTGCCAGATAGGCTGTAGGATCCGATTCCGACACGTTTGTAGCTGCAGCTGTGTAACTAGAGCAGAGCTGGCAACCCTACTGACTTCGTGATTGGTGGATAGGTGGAGGGTGGAGCATCAGACCAAAACACAACATGACAACATCAACATCAGTTGAGGGCTGCAACTTCACTTTTTAAATGACAATATCCTGGCCGGATTACTGTTGTCAGTGATATAAGTATTTGAAATGAACATGATTTCTTAATGTCTAGTGACATATCAGGGAAAATTTATGATTAATTGAAATAAATTTCTTACATACAGCTCCTTTAAGAAATAGTTATTGTTGGCTATCGGAAGACAAAAGAAAAAGGTAATAACAACTCAAACATTTATACCATATGTCTTCAATAGTCTGGATGCTTCGACCAGTTGTGGCCTGGCACCTCGGCAAACTTCACAGCTTTGTTGATCCTCTCATCGCTTGTATAATTTGGCCAGAAAGTAAAACCGTCATTGTACCATGTTTGAGGCACCACAGACACAGACTTCTTGCCATTGACGTGTTACAAATTTATCAAATGTTTAATTTAGGTTTCCACTCCAATAGTATAAACTGATAAAGTTTAGTAGACTGATTTCAAGAATTTCCTGTCCTGCTACTAAGCCTGTTTTCCTGTTTTCTCAGATCACTGAGATTCTCACCTTTCAGCCTAGATGTTGAATCGTTAGGTTGATTGGATTAACTGTAGGGGAGACTTTCTTTAATGGCTCTGGGATGGCTTTTGGCTCCAGAGTTCTTGGCCACTATCAGCATTTGAATAGTTTATGCTGATTCCATTGGATTGGTAATGCTACATTTGCATGCTTTGTTTTAGAATGTATCCCCCTCGATGTAACTCCACCCCTTTGAAAGGAATATAAGCTAAAAATGTATTATGTTTTAGTTAGACTTGTGATGAAGCTTGGAAGAGACTACAGCAAATCCAGCTCATCTGCAATAAAGAACCTGCAAAAGATACAACCAAGTCTCCTGGTCCTTGCTTCTGAGTTTCTACACTTGAGAAGAAATAAGTTCACTACAGATGGTGCCCTGTGACCCGGATGGAATTAACGTCACCTGAATCAAGAACTGAATTTCCACAAAGATCTCAACAAAAACTGAGTTCCAGAACTGAATCCTGAAACTTCAAAGCTCAACAAAGAACAAACCCTTTCTGACTGAGTTCCAGACGGAATCTTTTCATACAAACAACGATTTGGTGAGTTTCACTCTATTCAAAGAACCATTGAAGACCAGTACAAATCTCTGCGCCGTCAGAAGAACAGTTATCAGACAGCTGTAGTGTTTGGTTAACGAAACTACCCTTTAAAAGTTTTCTTTTAGAGATGAAAATAATCCTCTGTTTTTTAGGCAGGGAAGCTTTTAGATATCCTCTACGTTGCTAGAGAAGATTTATCCTCTAAAAATTTAAAAGGTGAAATATCCATTTTCTTTTGTAGGGAAGACTAACGTAGCATGCTAATAGTTTGTGATGTGTTGGTAACAAGGAAGATTTAACAACAGTTGATCTGTATTAACAAGTGTAGCCTCTGTTTGATCAGAGAAGAAATTTTAATGTTTTTGATTGTGTGATAAAGAACATCACAAAATGGTTAAGAAAAATGCCAGACTGATCCCCACAAATCAAAAAGGTGGTCTTGCGACACCTTTGTGGTCAGATAGCGAATTCAAGTCATTGTTAGGAGAGCAAATGGACTCGATAGTGACTGAGAAAGTTAGGAAAGAACTAACACAGAAATACGAGATTCATCCAGACAAGACTTGGTCGGTAGATGAGTGTAAAAAAGTACTAGGAGCCTGTATTCGGAAGAACAATGTGAAAGGCATAATCTGTTGCCATAGAGAATTTGGTTTAGCACTAGCTACAGAACAGTCTAAATGCAACTCAGAGCTAGAGACACAGATTAAAGAGCTCCGTGCTAGAGTATGTTCTTTGACCAAGAAATTAAACCGCAACAAAAATGAAGATAAAACTGATGTAGAAGTTAGTCAGCCAGATAACATTTACCCTGACTTACAAGCGTTTTTTGAAACAGATGTAGCTCTCCAATCAGTAACTGATGAGCCTGTAGACTCAGTAAATGTTTGTGGGGCTAGGAGAAGATCTCAGGGAATTGAGGGAACTGAAAGTGTTCCTCCCAACTCCTCTGTTGTTCAAATACAAACTGTTGCTAAGGCCTTAGAACCTAGAGACATTGAGCGACTGTCCCAGAACTTACCCTCAGCGCGCACACAGTTCTCTGAATTTAGAAGAGCATTGATCAGCAAAATGCGTTTGTATGGCATGTCGTTAACAGAAGTCACACAGTTAATGTCACAAATTTTAACTGAATCTGAATTCAACAGTTTTGAATCTGCAGTGACTTCTGAACTACGAAATGCCAGTAGAAGTGATATGAGAGAAGGTGTTCTGAAAATGCTAAAGAATATCCTAGGACCCAAAATAGATTGGTCTAGAATTACTAGCTGTGTACAAAAGAAAGAAGAGAATGTAAATGAATATACTGAAAGATTTTGTCAGTCAGCCGTAACTTACAATGGAATAGTAGATGATTCTGAAAGTGTGCTTGATGACAAAGGGCCACTAATTCGTATCTGGGCAGATGGCCTTGTAGCCGAATACAGAAGAGGTTTACCGTTCCTAAATCTAACTTGGTCTAACAGCACACTCAGAAGTAACTTAGACAGTTTGGCTGCATGGGAAGGAGATGCTGATGTTAAAGTGAGAGTAGCAGCCGCGGCTACGTTTAGCACAGCAAAACAAGAAAACAGGTGGTCTAGAAAAGATAGCAAATGCCACTACTGTGAAAAATTAGGACATTGGGAAAAAGAGTGCAGGAAAAAGTTGCAAGATACAAAAAGAAATGCTATGCATAATTCTGCTCCTTCTCAGCCTGCTTACAACCCTGACGTAGTTCCGCAAATGTCCACTGAAAATTTAGGACAGCTCGTTCAGGCTCTTCTAAGAGCACAAAAAGACGAGGAAAAAAACTAATTGTTGGGGCTGTGAATAGCTACCTTTACCCTGTAATCCATCATAATGACAAAAGAATTTTTGTGAAAGGTAGCATATGTGAGAAAGAGATTGATTTTTTGCTTGATACAGGTGCAGAAATTACAGTAATTCCTACAAAATTAGCTCAAGGTTTAGACATCCCGTACAAGAAAACCAAACTTTCTTTAACTGGTGTAATAGGTGAAGATTCTGTTTTGTATGAAACCCCGCCCATTGAGGTACAATTTGGCCCGAAAACTCTGACTACAAAATTGTTATGTGCTCCATTAAATACAGGTGCAATTTTAGGCATGGATCTCCTGAGACAAGTACATCTAACTTTAGACATGTCCTCATGATTTCCATTACACGAGAGTAGATGTTAAAACTTCATGCTGATTTGTACTCGGCTTCCACCAAGATAAGCAACACTAAGACGTAGC
The DNA here is from genome assembly GCA_031834385.1 of Semotilus atromaculatus. Classification (NCBI taxonomy): domain Eukaryota; kingdom Metazoa; phylum Chordata; class Actinopteri; order Cypriniformes; family Leuciscidae; genus Semotilus; species Semotilus atromaculatus. Next base: position 10,340,373 of record JAULUF010000044.1, on the reverse strand, counting down.
TTTACAGTAAACTATGCTTCTCCATCCATTTACGCTTCTTTCCATATGAGGGTGTGACTCTGCTTCTGTCCGGCGTTAACGGCTGCAGTGTACTTGGCGCGTCAGCACACACGACGGCTGCAACTACAGTGTGGTCTCCCTAGGGGACCAGCACGACAACAGTCTGGATTAAGCCGAGTAGGGGACATCTCTAGGGTCTTCAAGTGGGCACCTTCCGTCCTCAGTGTTTCGTCGACTAGCCCACGACACCTCAAGAGGGCTCGACAGTGACTCTGGCGTCCCAGAGTCACCCCCCTCCGTCCCCCACTCAACTCAGCCCAGCTTACTGACCTCTACATCCCTCCTGCTGCTGAGACCTAACCACAATCTCACAATCTCTCCGCAACCCAACCATACGCGCCAACCCGTTTGACTAAGGCTGTCGAGCCCCACTGGTGCGTTAAAGCAGTTACAGTGGCAACGGTTCCGTATGGCATACCACCTACCGCAAAACACAATATCTGCCCAACCACCCGTCATTCTATACTATACAACCTATACAAATTGTATAGTATACTATACAACCTATACTATACAACCTATACAAATAAATCAACAGACTCTTCAAGTTTTTCAAGAATTCTACGAAACCGTAGCGTGGCGGCCTGTACACAGCCAGCTAGAATCTTTCCGTCTCAACCACAGCCAGTTGCTGCTCCTTTCTGCTGCTTCAGATAAGTTCTTTACTGTGCGACGCAACTCTTGGCCGCTGAATCCGACGTCGCTGAGGAACCGGGTTGTAGAGTGTGCCACAAAACCTCGACAACCCACTTCCACTGGATAAACCTGGACTCTCCATCCTCGCTGTTCTGCTTCAGTGGCCAGATGAGCATACCGCAGTTTCTTCCTCTCATATGCCTCATCTACAGCATCCTCCCATGGCACTGTCAACTCTATCAGTTGAACAATGCGTGCTGATCCAGACCACAAAACAATGTCTGGTCGTAGGTTAGTGGTGGCAATCTCAGGTGGAAAAATAAGCCGTTGATCAAGATCAGCCAGCATCTTCCAGTCCCTAGCAGCTTCCAGTTGTCCTGAGCGAGAATTGGTGTTAACACCTTTTCTTGGTGGTTGCTCGCCTGAGCGGAGGAATATTGTCTTCTGCGTGTAATGTTTTGCTAGAACAGGCGGCAACTTATTGGTCATACTACGCTTGCCTTCCAATGCTAAAGCCAAACATCGCAGTACTTGGTCATGGCGCCAAGTAAACCGACCTTGGCTAAGAGCCACCTTACATCCTGTCAAAATGTGCCTTAATGTGGCAGGTGATGAACACAAAGGACAAGAGGGATCCTCTCCTACCCAGAGGTTTAGGTTCTGCGGTGATGGGAGAACATCATATGTTGACCTAATAAGGAAACTGATCCTACTCTCTTCCATTGACCAAAGGTCTTGCCAGCCCATCTTGCGTTGTTCCACACTCTCCCATCTCATCCACTCTCCCTGCTTGGCCTGGGAAATGGCCTTTATACTCCTCATCCTCTCCTCCTGCTTTCGCACCTCGTTGACTACCAGCTTCCTCCTTTGAGCTGGGCCTGCCTTGTGCCATTTAGGAGGAGCTAAACTGAGCCCAAAACCCCCTCTTCCATGCTGTACCTGTCCCACGATATCCCCAATTTGAAGGTCAGCCTTTGCCTCTACTACAGATTTCTTTGCTGACCACTTTCTACCAGTTTTTAACACAGGGGCTGCCTCCCTTACACATTTGTCACGTGACTCTACTAATGTCATTTCCAGTCTGACCTTGGCACACTTAAACTCCTCGGTTAAAGCAGAGACTGGCAGCTGCAATATTCCTTTACTATTAAGTCCCACTCTGCTGAGGCAGCGTGGAACTCCCAACCATTTCCTGATGTATGAACTTATTAACGCTTCCAGCTTATCCACTGTTGTCAAAGAAACCTCGTACACAGTCAGTGGCCACAGCAACCTCGGCAGTAGACCAAACTGAAAGCACCAGAGTTTAAGTTTGCCTGGTAGAGCACAGCTGTTTATGCTCTTCAACCCTTCCACTGCTTGTCGTCTAACTTCTCCCACTCGAACTGTGTCCTTTAGATCAGGGGTTCTTAACCTTTTTGATGTCGGGGCCCAAATTTCAAATATTAGCACTGTATTGTTTTATTGATCTCACCCTTGGTTTGATTTGTATTCAATAACTAAATGAAATCCACTTGCAGTTTAACAGTTTATTATTCATATGTAAACCTGCACACAAGATGCTAAACACACAACAATTCATGGAACAAATCAATCTGCATCAAGAACAAATTTAAAGTCTCAAGTCAGGCAGATTAACACAAAAATCAGTTAGATTTGACAAATTTTACTTACAAAATAATAGAAAATGTATATAAAAAAAAAAAACAAAATGTGTTGCTAAAATAAATAAATAAAAAATTATATTTTTCAAATTAAATAAATAAGTTGTAAATGAAAATTGAAATAAAGTGCAAATGAAAAAATATAGCTTTATAATCTGCAAAATAATTTGATAATTGTTTCAGCAGTCTATGTTTTGCATGGCAGAACCTGAAGTTGCTCTTCATATCTGTGATAAATGAACAATAACAGTCACAACAGTCCAATTTGAACAAGCTACAACTCCCTATTTATGTTCCCCTCTTAATGAGACGCAGCAGCTTCTCCGGTCATCTCACGGCACATATCCACAGCGGCAGGTAAAAACAACTCCGCTATCGTGAATGCTTTCTTACGCCGGTTTCACACCGCACGCGTTCGCAGAGCGTAAGCGCAGGAGCAGTGCGTATAGTGAGCGGAAGCAGGACATGCGCGTTTTGCTTTCATACTGGCAGCGTTTGACACGCGCGGCTGAACCACGGCGTGTTACAGACAAAGTAGCCTACTCTATAATGAATAAGTTGGCATTGTTTTATTTAGTTTTCAAATACATTTAAGAGAAAAGACTCGTCAAGAAGCTTATTTTATTCATTAATAGGCTATATTATATAACTTTTGGTTCATCTTTGTTTTTGTTGACTTAGTTTTCTTTTTAAATTGATGAAGATCATTTGATTGACTGTTTAAAACACAATAGATATCATCAATGCGCTTTTGGGTAAAACTGCTGTGTATTTTGGCCAGGATCACTTTAAATCAGCGTAAGCCGCGCGGGAAAAATAGACCAGACGCCGAAACGATCGCGGCACTGCTGCTCCTGCACTATGGCAAGCCAAAGTGATCACAAACGCCTGGTCGGGCGTCTGATTGCACATTGACACGTCAAAAGCGTGCGTTTCGACCGCCAAACGCGCGTGCGTCCCTGTCCGCTTTGTGGTCACGGAAAACGCGCGTCAGAAACGCGCGGTTTTTGCATCAAAACGCTCGTCCTCGACGTGTGATCTGCTATTTAAAACGCACGTTTGCAACGTGCCATACTGCTCTGCTCCTGCTCCTGCTACGCGCTGCCGCGCCGCCTCTGCGTGCGGTGTGAATGCTCTAATCTGTTAACATGGGCGCCGAAAAAAATACGCGCTGCTTACGCTCTGCTAACGCGTGCGGTGTGAAACCGGCGTTAAGGGGGTTGCACACCAGACGAGAAGCACATCGCCACGCCGCGTCTATGACAACTTGAGGTATCGCACACCGGACGCGCACTTTGTCAGTTTATGGCCAGCAATGTTATGTTTAAGGACATTATGGAATTAAGATCATGTCTGTCATGATTGTACTGTAGGAATTAAATACAATCGTTGCTTAGTCTGCAGTCTGAACACTTTACCTCAGAGCGTCCGTTAACTGAATGAATTGAGAATATCACCTGAAAATCCGATAACATCAGCAATTTTCATTCAACCAGCTGTTTTCTGTAAATGAATGTAAAACTAAATGTATATTCCAGGCAGCACAGGGTGAAGTAGGCCTATGTACATTAATGACGATTTGAGACAAACGACTGAGTGTCTTCTTCTGCTTAATTAATGGCGTTTGTTAAACAACTAACTGAGGCATTACTGCCACTAGTGGTGTGATGGTGTATTGTAACTGTCTCGTGGATAACAGTGGTCATTCGGGTGTCTTCAATTGATAAATTGTTTGGTCCCGTGGCCCACAAGTGAAAAACGTAACGTTTTTTGCGGCCCTCCAGGTGGCGCTCACGGCCCAAGCGTGGGCCGCGGCCCTATGGTTAAGAATAGGTGCTTTAGATCTGTAAGAAGTACTGATCAATGCGAGGCCCTTGTCCCTTCTCCCTCAAGCATTTCATTTTCCCTTGATGAACCTTCAAACCCCTGACCGTTGTCGCCTTGCTCCAGCCACAGACACAAACTTGGAGTTCAATGACTTTACTAACTGCAGATCTTGAACTAGTCTTACTCTCCATACTCATATCCGTTTCCATTCCTAAGTCGTTAACCATGTTGTCCAACATCGAGTCATCTTCCGCCCCCGCTCTCGCAGACTCTAGGGGTATTTTTCTCTTTAATTTCTTAGAAGCCTTGGGCGGGTGTCTCCAGCATCCTGTAAACACGAAGCTGGATACTGCCAACAAGGGTAGCTAACCCTTACCAGCCCCATTGGGGTATCTTTCCTCCTGTCAGCTGTCTCTCCAGGCTGTCACAAGGTCTTTCCCTTGTTGCCAGCAGCACTATTCACCGCAGTCACTGGACGTATCCAGATCTTCATGATTTCCATTACACGAGAGTAGATGTTAAAACTTCATGCTGATTTGTACTCGGCTTTCACCAAGATAAGCAACACTAAGACGTAGCTTTACAGTAAACTATGCTTCTCCATCCATTTACGCTTCTTTCCATATGAGGGTGTGACTCCGCTTCTGTCCGGCGTTAACAGCTGCAGTGTACTTGGCGCGTCAGCACACACGACGGCTGCAACTACAGTGTGATCTCCCTAGTGGACCAGCACGACAACAGTCTGGATTAAGCCGAGTAGGGGACATCTCTAGGGTCTTCAAGTGGGCACCTTCCGTCCTCAGTGTTTCGTCGACTAGCCCACGACACCTCAAGAGGGCTCGACAGTGACTCTGGCGTCACAGAGTCACCCCTCTCCGTCCCCCACTCAACTCAGCCCAGCTTACTGACCTCTACATCCCTCCTGCTGCTGAGACCTAACCACAATCTCAGAATCTGCTAGCATTCAAATTTCCTCAGCGCAAGTTTCTACCAATAATGAAATCCCTCCAGAGTATGCTTTCTTACAGAATCATCCAATTTGGGCTAAAGACAAGGATGATTGTGGGTTGTTGACAGGTGTAGAACCAGTAAAATTGACAGGAACTACACCTCCGGTCACCAAACAATATCCTATCAATAAGGAAGCTATACAGGGGATCAAACCTATTGTAGAAAAATTGCTGACGCAGGGAGTGCTAGTTAAAACCAACAGTCCATGTAATTCACCCATATGGCCCATCAAGAAATCCAATGGGACATGGAGACTAACAATAGACTACAGAGTAGCCAATAAACATATTGATAAAATCACCCCCCTAGTGGCAGATCCTTCCACAATCTGTAATGGTTTGCCATTGGAGTGTAAGATTTTTTCAGTAATTGATATGTCTAATGGATTTTTTTCTGTACCGTTGCACTCTGACAGCCAGCCATGTTTAGCTTTCACAGTTGACTATGAGCAATACCAGTGGACACGTTTGCCACAGGGATTTCAAAACTCCCCAACCATATACCATCAGGCTGTCAGACGTGATTTGTGTGACCCAGAATGTCCTGTAAAACAGTCCACCATGATCCAATAAGTCGATGATATTTTGATTGCCTCAACAAATCACGAGGTACATCAAACTGAATTGGCAGCATTGTTGAACTATTTGCATAAAAAAGGACACAAATGCAGCTTTCACAAAGCTCAAATTGCTAAAAAGCAAGTCACATTTCTGGGTCAAACAATTGGTGCAGGAAATAGATCCATTACACAGGATCGAGCGACGTCAGTCAAAACCATACCTCCGCCTACCACCATTAAAACACTCCACTCATTTTTAGGAACAGCAGGTTACTGTAGACCATGGATTGAAGAATATGCCTCGATTGCTCAGCCTCTCTATGACTTGTTGAAAGGACATGGTAAAGATTCAGATACTGTTTGTATGGAAGAATGTCACCTCAAAGCGTTCAATGATTTGAAGAGAGCACTATGTCAAGCACCAGCATTAGGAATTGCCCAATCTGATAGACCCTTTGTGCTTTATGTTCATGAACACTTAGGTTTTATGACTGCATGTCTAATGCAAGAACATTGTCACAGCTCTGTCTTCCTTGTCTGGGTTCCCTTGTGGTTTAGTGACAGAGCTGTGACTTGTACTTGTACTTGTACTTGTTACGTGTCTTCGTGTTCCTCCCGTGATGTCTAAGCGCTGAAGTTTGTACCTACCCTGTTTGTTTTGTTATTAAATCACTCTGCATCTGAATCCACGTCTCTTGTCTACCATTCCGTGACAGAACGAACCAGCCAACATGTGGATTCAGCGGAGTGAACTTTGTCCTGCGGAGAGGGAGAACGAGATCTCCCTTTTCAAATACTTTGCCATGTGTGCGCAGAGGAATCAGGAGATCAGGACAGCCGGTGATCAGTTTGGAAGAAGTGAGACCAGGACTGTGACTGGCAGTCATGTTAAGACCCCTACTGACTCTCAGCGATTTGAGGGAACTCGGTTGGCCAGGTTCTCGGGAACCCGCGGAGGTCGTAGGGGAGGAGGTGATAGACGGACCTCATCAGTGGTCCCGAGTCCAGTGGTCCCGAGTCCGGTGGTCCGGAGAAGGAGGAGATACGCTCCGTCTTCCCAGCCAGAGACCGCTCACGTCATGTCTGCCGAGCCAGAGACTGTTCACGTCACGTCTGCCGAGCCAGAGACTGTTCACGTCACGTCTGCCCAGCCAAGGACTGTTCACGTCACGTCTGCCCAGTCAGAGACTATTCACGCCACGTCTGCCCAGTCAGAGACTGTTCACGCAACGTCTGCCCAGTCAGAGACTGTTCACGCCACGTCTGCCCAGTCAGAGACTGTTCACGTCACGTCTGTCCAGTCAGAGACTGTTCACGTTCCGTCTGCTTTTATGGACCTGGACTATCTGGAGCGTCTGGCTCGGATCCTGGACATGCCTATGTCTGCTGTTCCAGAGCCGGAGCCAGTGTCTGCTGTTCCAGAGCCGGAGCCAGTGTCTGCTGTTCCAGAGCCGGAGCCAGTGTCTGCTGTTCCAGAGCCGGAGCCAGTGTCTGCTGTTCCAGAGCCGGAGCCAATGTCTGCTGTTCCAGAGCCGGAGCCGGAGCCAGTGTCTGCTGTTCCAGAGCCGGAGCCGGAGCCAGTGTCTGCTGTTCCAGAGCCAGAGCCGGAGCCAGTGTCTGCTGTTCCAGAGCCGGAGCCAGTGTCGGTTCCTGAGCCAGAGCCAGTGCCTGTTTCAGAGCCGGAGTCAGTGTCTGTTCCGGGATCGGAGTTAGCATCAGTTTCTGTGTTTGTGTCTGTCCTAGTTGCCGTTGCTGTTCTGGTGGCTGTTCCTGAGCCAGATCCTGTTCCTGAGCCGGTGCCAGTGCCAGTGTCTGTTCCAGAGCCGGAGCCAGTGCCAGTGTCTGCTCCGGAGCCAGTGCCAGTGTCTGTTCCCGAGCCGGAGCCAGTTCCAGAGTCTGTTCCCGAGCCGGAGCCAGTTCCAGAGTCTGTTCCCGAGCCGGAGCCAGTTCCAGAGTCTGTTCCCGAGCCGGAGCCAGTTCCAGTGTCTGTTCCCGAGCCGGAGCCAGTGCCAGTGTCCGTTCCCGAGCCGGAGCCAGTGCCAGTGTCCGTTCCCGAGCCGGAGCCGGAGCCAGTGCCAGTGTCCGTTCCCGAGCCGGAGCCAGTGCCAGTGTCCGTTCCCGAGCCGGAGCCAGTGCCCGTTCCCGAGCCGGAGCCAGTCCCAGTGTCCGTTCCCGAGCCGGAGCCAGTGCCAGTGTCCGTTCCCGAGCCGGAGCCGGAGCCAGTCCCAGTGTCCGTTCCCGAGCCGGAGCCAGTCCCAGTGTCCGTTCCCGAGCCGGAGCCAGTTCCAGTGTCTGTTCCCGAGCCGGGGCCGCCCAAGGGGTCCTCACCGCCGTGGCCGCCCGAGGGGTCCTCACCGCCGTGGCCGCCCGAGGGGTCCTCACCGCCGTGGCCGTCCGAGGGGTCCTCACCGCCGTGGCTGCCCGAGGGGTCCTCACCGCCGTGGCCGCCCGAAGGGTCCGCTCCGCCGTGGCTGCCCGAAGGGTCCTCTCCGCCCTGGCCGCCCGAGGGGTCCTCACCGCCGTGGCCGCCCGAGGGGTCCTCACCGCCGTGGCCGCCCGAAGGGTCCGCTCCGCCGTGGCTGCCCGAAGGGTCCTCTCCGCCCTGGCCGCCCGAGGATAAGTCTCCACCCTGGCCGCCAGGTGGACTGTCGTCTCCGCCCGAGAGGAGGTCTCCGCCCTGGCCATCTGCACAGCCTGCTTTGCCCTGGCCGCCTGATAGACTGTCTGCTTTGCCCCGGCCACCTACTAATTTGTCGACCCCTGTTCCTGTTTCCCTTCATGGACCCGGCCCCCCAACCCTCCCCCTGATCCTCCTTGCCACCTCACTCCTGGATTTTTGTCTTGTTTGTTTCTTGTGGGGCTTGGAGCGTCTGGTAGCCGCTCCATAGAGAGGGGGTAGTGTCACAGCTCTGTCTTCCTTGTCTGGGTTCCCTTGTGGTTTAGTGACAGAGCTGTGACACTCCCGGGTTGTCGTGTGTTTGTGTCTTGTCTAGTCTGTTGTGAGCACATGGCTGTTATGTTGTTCCTTGTGCCATGTGCTCTTCTGTCTATTGTCAGCCCCTCCCATCTCGTTATCTGTTTAATGATTAACGTTCCTCACCTGGTTTGTCTCGTTAGTCTCCTGTTTGGTTCCTATATAGTCTCCTTTGTGTTTGCAGTCCAGTGCTGGTTCGTTGTACTTGTTACGTGTCTTCGTGTTCCTCCCGTGATGTCTAAGCGCTGAAGTTTGTACCTACCCTGTTTGTTTTGTTATTAAATCACTCTGCATCTGAATCCACGTCTCTTGTCTACCATTCCGTGATAATCATGGGGGCAGTTTACGCCCAATTCATTACTATTCTGGTAAACTTGACATAGTCGCTCAAGGTATGGGCCCATGTCTTAGAGCAGTACAGGCAGTTCATTTGGCTCTTCAGGCTTCATCAGTAATGGTGTAAGGTCAGACTGTAAATGTAAAATGCCCTCATTCCGTGTCCGCACTAATGAATCAAGCAAAAGTCACCTCTGTAACCTCCTCCCGCTGGGGAAATTGGTTGGCAACTCTCACAGCCCCGAACATTGTTTTACAGCGTGCACCAGTCACAAACCCGTCCTCATGTATGATGTCCGCAATGACTGAAAGTTTATTAGAGGATGAAGGAGAAATGACTCACGATTGTGTTACGCTTACATATACACCTACGAGTGAAGTAAAAGAAACTCCCATAGAGAACGCAGAATTTGAGTTGTTTGTTGATGGTTCAGCTCAAGTAATTGACGGTAACAGACGAGCAGGTTATGCAGTAACGTCCACCACTGAAGTGGTTGCTTCAGGTCGTCTTCCAGATCATTTTTCAGCTCAAGCTGCAGAAATAGTAGCCTTAACAAGAGCATGCACGCTAGCTTCAGGATCAGTGGCAAATATCTACACAGATTCCAGGTATGCTTTTGGGGTAATTCATGATTTTGGTGTCATTTGGCAAACCAGACAGTTTCTAACTTCTGCTGGATCCCCCATTAAGCATGCTGGATTAGTGAAAGATCTAATGTTTGCCATGAAACTTCCAAAGAAATTAGCAGTGATCAAAGTAAAAGCACATCTCACAACTAATACTACAGAAGCTAAAGGTAATTCTCTTGCTGACGTGGCAGCTAAACAGGCTTGTTTATATGCAACTGTACAAGTGTGTTCAGGTAGTACAGCACAGAAGATATGTCTGCCTCCTGAATCAATAATTGATCTGTACAAAGACGTTCCGCTGTATGAAGCATGGACATGGTTAGACAAAGGAGCCATAGTGGATTCCTCTGGTTGCTGGACCAAAGGGGGAAAGTATGTCGCTCCCGAATCACTGCTGCCATATTTGGCTCAACAGATACACAGTTTGGGTCACAGTGGTCCAGCAACGATGAATCACAGGTTCTCAAATCAATGGTGGAATCCAAAATTCAGAAATGTAGCCACAGAAACAGCCAAGAGGTGTGTTACATGTCAGAAAAATAATGATGTACCAGCAGCCATTACACCAGCAGCACATACTCCAGCTCCACCAGGGCCATTTCGTCACCTGCAAGTTGATTACATATCATTGCCTCGTTGTAAGGGAAAAACTGATGTTTTGGTAGTAATAGACAAGTTCTCAAGATGGGTAGAAGCTTATCCAACAGGGCGTGGTACAGCTGCACATACTGCTAAATGTCTTGTCACTGATTTCATTCCCAGATGGGGATTACCAGATTGCATTGACTCAGATCAAGGTGCACATTTCACAGGACAGGTAGTCAAGGAAGTGGCAAAAATGTTGCAGATTAAGTGGAACCTTCACTGCCCCTATAGGCCGCAAGCATCAGGACAGGTTGAACGTGCAAACAAAACAATCAAAACCAGGCTAAGCAAAATGCATCAGGAAGGAGTACCATGGGTCGAAGCGCTGCCAGCAGTACTGTGTAGTATAAGAGCATCACCTAACAGATCAGTAGGACTGAGCCCTCATGAGATTATTACTGGACGCCCAATGCAGATGCCAGGTGTGATTGATCTTAGAAATGCTGATGTACACATTGCCTCAGATGCCCTGATAGCTTACTGTGAAAACCTCACAAAGGCAGTACAGAGTGCCAAAGAGAGAGTTGAGTCGTGTTGGCAGACTCCACCAGACGGTGGACACGCAATCATCCCAGGTCAGTGGGTCACGATAAAGTCATTCAGAAACAAGCTATTAGAACCTAAGTGGTACGGACCACATCAAGTGATGTTGATCACAGCTGCTGCAGTATTGTGTCAGGGAAAGAAAACCTGGACTCACGTGTCACACTGTAAGGTTGTTCCCCCACCAACAGGGATAGGGTAGGACACGAAACAGTGAAGAACCGAAGGGAAGATCTGAACGCAATACGCGTCAGTGGCCACCCCTTCGGCGAAGACTCCCTCATAGGCCTTACCCATTCATCTAGTCAATCCTCACTTCACTTTTTCTTTAGGTGTCAAAATAATTAAGAAATAGGGAAAGAAGGAACAACAATAGCAGAACAACAATAGCAGACTCGGAAAAAGTTTACAACCCTAGTGTTTGAACCAATACTGCTCTCCTGCCTTTTGTTTTTCTGTTTTCCTCTGTGCAGATACCACTTGATGGGTGTTGGCTGACCCGAGACCCAGAAGCACCGACCTCCTAACCGGTGTATGAAGCCACAACCTCTAGAAATCAACGAAAACCCACTGCCAACTATCACAAAAGGATAAAGAAAAGAAAAAAAATACACAACGCAGAGACTACGAAACCTTCAGTCCTCCATCGACATGATCAAGATTGTCATACTACTACACATAATGAAGATCGCACAGAGTCCGGACTCCAGAAACAACATATTCTTAGAGCTGATGAATATGTCAAAAACGCCTTGTTTGCTGGAAAAGAACATTTGCATGTCACATCTGAAGATGGCTGCATTCCAGGACTCACTTGTGCACAAAGACAGTCTTGATCTTTCAGCAAGACCACAGATGACTGAAGTTAATTCTTCCGTAAGAATTTCACGGACCATAATTGCATGTTTTTGTTTTCTGTGTCAGCATGCAATTGCAGAAACACCAACACAGAGCAAGCTATGTGCCTGTAACAATCTCAAGTTACAAGAATGAACTTTAAGTTTTAAATTTGTATATAGTGTGGGAGTTATTTAGAACTCCCAAAGAGGGGATTGACGTGTTACAAATTTATCAAATGTTTAATTTAGGTTTCCACTCCAATAGTATAAACTGATAAAGTTTAGTAGACTGATTTCAAGAATTTCCTGTCCTGCTACTAGGCCTGTTTTCCTGTTTTCTCAGATCACTGAGATTCTCACCTTTCAGCCTAGATGTTGAATCGTTAGGTTGATTGGATTAACTGTAGGGGAGACTTTCTTTAATGGCTCTGGGATGGCTTTTGGCTCTAGAGTTCCTGGCCACTATCAGCATTTGAATAGTTTATGCTGATTCCATTGGATTGGTAATGCCTACATTTGCATGCTTTGTTTTAGAATGTATCCCCCTCGATGTAACTCAGAGAGAATACAGGGCGGCATCCATCAAACTGACAGTTTTATTGCCTCCCTATGATTGGTTCCCGCGCTAAGCCCCGCCCCTTTTTACCCCTCCCACCCACTTCCGGTCTGACCATCTGGAGCGTGGGAATTTTCCCACGCTAGCCCCGCCCCTTCCCACCCCCACAACCGGAGAGATCATGTGACCGTGGGAATTCTCCCACACTAGCTCCGCCCCTTCCCACCCCCACCACCCCCACTTCCGGAGAGATCATGTGACCGTGGGAATTCTCCAACGGTACGGAACCCCTCCCATCCGACCCGGTACGGAACCCCTCCCATCCGACCCGGTTCCGGACTGGACACCTGCTGTACACCTGTTACGGGCATCTGTCTTGTTCAATGTAAAAATGTTCAAAATGATGGAAAAAACATTCAAAACAATACATTTTCAATCTTTTTAAGAAGGATGACAGAAAACAGAGATAGGTTTAGTGTTAAAATAGGTTAAAACCATTAAGTCAATTTATATCATTAAAACACAGTACAAGTCTTTACCCTTACACATTATTTAGTAAAATGATCCATTTTACATAAAACATCTGTTTTAAAAAAAAAAAGTGTTTTCAATCACAATAATAACTAAAATTATATCAAGTAAATAGTTATGTTTTCTTAATAAAACATCTAAAACCGCATGTTTTAAAATTACATCAAACAAATAGGTCTATTTTCTATCATACATTTAAAAAAGTCTTACTTTTCACATAACACCTATAGTGCTTAAAACTATTTAGCCCATTTATATCATTAAGACGCAGTACAAGTATTTACCTTCACACATTATTTTGTAAAATGTTACATTTGACATAAAACATCTGTTTTAAAAAGTGTTTTCTTAAAGTTATCTTAATGTTTTAGTATGAAAACATCTAAAACGGCATGTATTAAAATGATATCAAGCAAATAGTACTATTTTCTAACATACATTTAAAATAGTTGTACTTTTCAGATAGCACGTACTGATTAAAACCATTAAATCAATTTATATCATTAAAACACAGTACAGGTCTTTACCTTTACACATTATTTTGTAAAATGCTCCATTTTACATAAACCAACTGTTTAAAAGGTGTTTTCTTAAAGTTATCTTAATGTTTTAGTATGAAAACATCTAAAACAATGTGTATTAAAATGATATCAAGCAAATAGTTCTATTTTCTAACATATATTTGAAGAAAAGTTGTACTTTTCACATAACACATAGTGCTTAAAACCATTAAAACACAGTACAGGTCTTTACCTTTACACATTATTTTGTAAAATGTTCCATTTTATATAAACCAACTGTTTAAAAGGTGTTTTCTTAAAGTTATCTTAATGTTTTAGTATGAAAACATCTAAAACAACATGTATTAAAATGATATCAAGTAAATACTTCTATTTTCTAACATATATTTGAAGAAAAGTCTTACTTTTCACATAACACGTATAGTGCTTAAAACTATTTAGCCCATTTATATCATTAAGACACAGTACAAGTATTTACCTTCACACATTATTTTGTAAAATGTTCAATTTTTACATAAAACATCTGTTTTAAAAAGTGTTTTCAATCACAATAATAACCTAAAACAGCATGTGTTCAATTTTTATCAAGCAAGTAGTTCTATTTTCCATCATACATTTAAAAAAGTTGTGCATTTCACATAACACATAGTGATTAAAACCATTAAGTCAATTTATATTATTAAAACACAGTACTGGTCTTTACATTTACACATTATTTAGTAAAATGTTCCATTTTACATAAAACATCTGTTTTATTTTATTACTGTTTTATTAAACACATTTAGTAAAATGTTAAAATGCTTTTTCTAAAATGAAAACATCAAACTAATATTAATGTGTATCAAAACTTTGTTAAAAATCACAGTATCAAAAACACATGCATTTAAAAAAACTGACTTACGTTTTGTTGTTGAAAGAAGAGCAAAAGTTATCCAGTTTAAAGATTAATCATCTCAAAAGATTTATCCATCAGCAGAGGGTTATCCAAAGGTATTAATCCATCTCCAAAAGGTATATCAAATTCCAAAACTTAGAGATTTTAATTCCAAAAGTCCTCGTGAGGAGCTCCGCGAAACGTGTCCACGCTCTTACACCCAAAAGGTTAGAATGGGGTACCTGAGGTCCAGGCACCAGTCAGACCTAGACTCCGCCCCTAGACCCTCCCACAACACGTGGTCAGATGACGTGCTCGTGGGAAAATAGAACTCAAAGTTCCCACGATCCGTGTACGCGCACACACGCACGCGCATATACACACACCTGGAGCGTGGGAGAATTTCACACGGCCTACATCCAGCCCCACACACACAAACCCCCTCCCCATAGTGTGACGGGATAAAGGAGGGCTGTTTAAAAATCAGTCTCTAAAATTCACAAGTTGCCGTCTGACAGTGGGGATTATAAGAAACACGAAACCTGCACGAGACCACGGCACGGATTTCGTGTGTTGTTTAACAACGGGGACAAGATACATACTTCTTGTTCTTGCAGATCATATCAATAAACAACCTGAGGATTATGCCATATCATTTACCAGCCCATTTGCAGTGATTTTGGAAAGGGCGCTCGTGGCCTATTTCTGAGGATTTACTGTGTTGGAATATATTTTTTCCTAAAATCTCTTGGCTTTTTTAAACGGTAGCCTACGACGCATTTGGATCTGTTAAGGGATACGCACCATAGGATTACCGTCTGCAGCGAACTCACAGAAAAGCATCGATTGGCTGAATACATTTTGTGATTATTTATCCTTTTCTATGTAAAGTATACTTTTGAATTGCCAGTGTATAAAATGTGCAATATAAATAAACTTGCCATGCATTGCTTTGCCTATGTCACAGGAGAACTTATATTTATTTTACAACTCTACGCTCTAACAGGGTAGATTTGCCACACACACACACACGAAACGACGTGCTTTTAACTTTTAAAAAGTGAAGCGTTGTGTATTGGGTAACGGATCAACTCTTTAAAGAAGGGTTTTGTTTTCCACATACAATTAAAAACTTTTAAAAACAATGTAGGCTAGGCTATGTATAAAGTTAAATGCAATGGCTTAGTATTCGTACATTTTACAACGTTATCTGAAGAAAGTTATAATGTGGTCCTTCACATAGGCTACAGATTTAAAACCGTTCAAAACAACATCCCAATGTACATTCATTTAAAACAAGTTTTAAAAATAAAATAAAAAAAGAATACATCAAACAAAAGCACGAGTTCTCAAACATTACAATAGGCCTATGCTACTAAAGTTTAGTTTTAAGTTCCGTAGGATAGGCCTACATCACTCATCGACGGTAGAAATTCCATGATGCAGCCTATAGATCAGTGTGAAGCCGAGTCTCCGCCCACCTAACACTATTTATAATTAGGCCTACACTAAATAACATTTATAAAAATAATAGTTGTTTAAAAAAAATAATAATTCACTATCTTACTGATTTATTCACTCTTCGGTAGGATAATCCACCTCACCCAATGGAGAAATCTGATCATTGTTTGAGAATGCGTTTTTGGAGTAAAAAATATGCATCCGTTCAAAACTTCAAAAAGTGAAATGTAAGCGGTAGGCAAACAGGCATGCTACACTTTCACATACAACTTTAATAACTTTTTAAATGATACGGACCTTTAAAATACAAAGGTTTATAGGCTAGTATCTAAAACGTTATTAGGCCTATCAGAACCATTTAAAACAGGTTAGAATGTTTTCCTTCACATAACCTACAGATTTTAAAACCAGTTAAAATCAAAGTCAACGTTAAATCTTTTAAAACAAGTTATAGAATGTCTTTCACGAACAACTTTTAAAGATAGGTCTACCAGAAAAATTGTAAATTATGTTTTAAACAATGTTTCAACATATCAACAGTTAAAAAATACATAAAACGAATAGTTTAAGCAAAACTTTTTAACATTTCAATTCACTATTAAACTTTTGTTTAGTTCTTAGCTAAAACGATATATTTCACTGTCCCGCAAAGCATCCTCGCGCTCCGAAAGCAAAACATGAATGAGAAATAGACGGTCTGTGAGTCTCCGCCCACCTAGGCTACAACTCGGGGGGGAACGCCAGCGGGCCGCCCACCCCCTCGAACCGGACCACCGCCCGAGGAGCGTGCCGTGAAACACACGAGGCAGATTCAGGATTTAAAATAAATATAAATTCTTTATTAATATAATAAAAACAATATTAAAAGTCTCTTTCGTTCTGGCTCACTTCAGGAGAATGATTCAATTCACAGGGTCTCTTTCGTTCATAGAACAGCACAGCAGTCAGAAGACTCACTTCAGGAGAATGATTCACAGGGTCTCTTTCGTTCATAGAACAACACAGCAGTCAGCAGACTCACTTCAGGAGAATGATTCACAGAGTCTCTTTCAGTTCATAGAACAACACAGCAGTCAGCAGACTCACTTCAGGAGAATGATTCACAGAGTCTCTTTCAGTTCATAGAACAGCGCAACAGTCAGCAGACTCACTTCAAGAGAATGATTCACACAGGGTCTCTTTCTCGAGGCTCGAGCAGAGGGAGAGTTAAAAACATGGATGATCACAACGGCAGTTTCGGGCAGAGAGGAATGAACATATTTCACCGTTTCCGCGTTCTCTTCTCAGCTTATCCTCTTCAAGGCTCGGATAGAGAGAGAGTTGTAAACATGCTGGGACTGCGAGTGGACAGCAACAACACCATTCCCGCACTCGTGCTCACAACAGAACTGCAACTCAACAGACTCACTGTGCAATCAGGGCTTACACCCGCAATCCAGCCGAAATCTCGTTCACTCTCACAGCCTCCCTCCGCTGCTTCGGCCTCAGCCTCAGCCTCAGCCTCAGCCTCTCCCCTGCTGCGTGCGCGCTCCGTCTCCAGTCCGTTCCTGTGTCACTCCCTCTTCAAAATGGCTTTTTTTTTATACTCCACTTGGGAGCATGTGCCCCAATCACCAGGCAAACTCCTCCCACCCAACACCTGCTGCTCCTCTTCATAATCACCCGGTGACAAATACACATGTGCAGAGGTATAGCTACAGATTTCAATCTTGGTAAAAAGACTTAAAACAACGTTTTACATTTTATTTAATTGAGTTATTAATTCACTAGATCTTTCTAGCCTAATATTTTCAAACTGTCCTCTAGCACAGCCCCCCAACACACGCACACACATAGAGTGCCTAAACTTTTACGACATCATAGAGAGAGAGCATCCTTTTTTACCATGCTATGCCTAGAAAACGAGAAATTATCTCTCGTGAACTCTGAATGGTATTGCGAGCTTTGGGGGTGATACTGTATACTTGTCGGTTTTCTCAACAAGAAATTGATGAATGCTAAAGTCGACATCAAAATGTACCCTATACTTTGTTAGCCCATATTAGTCTTGTGGTGAACAATTAATCAGTGCGTGTTAATACACAGGGAAAAAGGTATGCCATGGTAATCTTTTATCAAAATCTGAAAAGTTACGTCTGGAAATGGCATTCCTTTTCTGATGACGTCAGTTTGACGGCTTGGGTTAAAACGCTTAACCACTCCCATCAAACCCTGCTATGAGCAGAGATGGAGAGGAGGAGCTCTAGAGTAAACCCCTCCCCTCTGTTCAATACCCCCTTTCACTGGGAAATCGTCACAACACTGGAGAAAAGTTGTTTTGCAACTTCCGGTTATGGGGACTTTAAAAACATTAATACAACTCTTTGCTTTACAAAAACTGTTATTACACTAAACCAAGACACAAAATAAGATATTTAATTTACCCCTACAGCTAGTCATATAGTTAATTATTTTTTATTCTGTAGTTTTACAGACCTAAAACCATGATGCTTCAAAGTATAGATTAGAAGTAGTCAAAGACACAAACGATTTTGAACATTTATATACATTTGTGTGTTGCAAAAGCAGAAGTCTACCTTCTTTAAATAAAGATTTACCTCTATTTATGCTTTAATTTCTTTAAAACAATCAGGTGACCTGTGTTATTTCTGTGATTACTTAAGAATTTAAGTGATAGTCTTTCTGTTTCAGAATGTTTGACTATCTATGACTATCCCTCAATATTACGTCTGTAACATACATATTCTTTGAGGTGGGGAAAACTGTTTCCAATCACAGTTAAACAAAAACAAATAAACATACAGCAAGAAACACTGACATAATGTAGAGTAACACAAAACAGATCTAAGAACTCAATACATTACATTATCATTCTACAAATAATAGTTTTGCTGTAACACAATGGTCTTTTCGATACATGTAAACACTTGCCATTGCTTAAACTCAATTTAAACAGCTTGTCTATTATTGAAAAGATGCTGTGTAACACAGATATGGTTATAATACGAACCATTTGTCCATTTTTTTAAATGCAGCTAAACAAAAGAATGAAGATCATTTAATTATTGTTATTATTATTATTTAATACCTCCTAATGGTCTGGATAAGGGTTGCATGTTGTATAGGTTTTTATGATCTCAGACATGACCACAAAAGATTTTTTAAAAACAATTTATTTCAACAATACATTGAGGGATATATTCATACATTGAAGTGTTATACAGTATATGCAGACATTGAAGTGTTATTCAGTATATTGATACATTGATGTGTTATACAGTATATTCACACATTGAAGCATTAAAGAAACAATAAGGAAAAGTAAACCATTAGTAATGACATTAAAGTCTGTCTAACCAGAAGATAAATTGTTTACGCCCTATCATGTTTTGGTATGTGTAGTTGACTAGAGTGCAGTGACTATTTCAGCGATGTCACCGAATTTCAAATTTTTTGAATACAGTGACACACATAGATCTGTTACAAATACAGAGAACTCCAAACTCGTCACTACAATCAAACATCACACCCAGAACTTTTCTGAGGATTACACAGATAGGCTCGTCGGCGTTAAGACACACGATCGTAACATCATGCCATGAATTTGTTAGGCCTCTTACAATCATTTCATTTTTGAGATTTGTTACACGTCTGGTATCCTCCACACAGACGTTATTGGAATCACACGAGGCATCAATTACTTTATGCATCAAGTCACCCATCTGGCGTCTAAAATAATCTCGTTAAACATACAGTCTCTTAAACGACACTCTTTGCTCATGGCGCACTCGTACACCGTAGGGTTGTGCACTTCATCTTTAGAACTCAACGGACAGTCAATCTCCATAATGTTTTTGGATTTTTAGAACAAAACTTTGTGGATGGTATAAACTTTGTCCCCTATTCGATGTTGAAAGATTCGGATAGTTCCTGGAATGTCGTGCGATTGAGTCTTTGCAGCACCAAGTCTTGTGCATTAACACTCTCAAGTTTGGGTTTATGGGTCAGATCCTCCAAAGTGTTATTAGTCAAAGAAGCGCAAGTCGTGTCATGCTCAGGCATACAGGAGTGTTGAAGTGGTCTTTGGTTGTCCATGTAGCAATCAGACGATGTTCCTTCAACCTTTGATCGATGTGATGTTGCAGTACCACAGGTGTCCACAATGGTATTTGCTCGGGTCCGGTGGCTAGGTCAGCTGTGTCAGGAGGTCAACTGAGGTCTGTGTATCTGCGAGATTATCAGGTTGGATATAGGTCTACCCCTCCGGAGGGGGTTGTAAAGGGGTGTATCCGTCATGACGTCGTAAACAGTGGGTGTAACCGTTTGTTTTTGACATACGTGATGCCTGAAAGAAGTTTATTATTTTCACTCCAATTAAATTTTTTTATTAGACTTTACAAGATCAAAACATACGCATGAGCGGATTGTTCGCAATAAGAGCCGTAACAAGCATTTAGAAAGTAAATAGGATGTTATTTCATTTGTGCAGGCCTAAAGTTAAGTTATACAATATTAATATGTTAAAGTTCAGTTATAGACCTTTAGCGCATTCGAATGTGTTGAGTTAAATTTAAATGTGATATAAGTGTCACATAATAAAACATGTCATTACCGAATTCAGGGGTGTTTAATAACGTTAATAGTTTTTAAACAGCAGATGATTTAAGTTGACTGATTTTTTATTTTTTCAAACAAAGTGACACAAGTATTTCTCTAGTTTGTTGTATACACACATTTTGAGGGTTACTTATAGAAAGATGTTTTCTTGTCTTTGTTTCGTGAAATCTTTTAATTGAATAACATAGATTTCAACGTACAAACGCACATTCGCAACTCTTGTAAATGTTTTCTTTTTGCTGTAGATTAGATGATGCAGGCATCACCAGTGATAGGTGTGAGAGAGACGAACGCAAGACATTTCTACCGGCTGACGACATTCTAAGAAAACATAGTTGTCAAGTCTGGAAACCGACACATTCTAAATTTATAGAGAAAAAATTATTTTTAGGTAAAAAAGTAATTTTTTTGACCAAGACAATTTTTTGTCTAGTATCTAAACTATTGCAGATAAAATAGTTTGACTTATATTAGATTAAAATTTTGTTTCTTATGTAGCATGTGATGCAGTTTTCCCCTGCTAATTTCAAACCAGTATGCTACTACAGTTAGCTAAACAGTGACTGACAGGGGTGGGGTGGGTTGTAACACTTCTTGAAAAAGTGTTACAACCATCCCCTATCATAGAACTGATTGATTTTAATATTTTTATAGAATGCCTAGGCAGTGGAAAAGAGAGACAAACAGAGGTGTGAATGCCAGTTTAAAAAAAAAAAGCATCTGATGAGGTCACAAAGAAGGGCAAGTCAGTCAGATCAGCTGACACACACACACACACACACACACACACACACATTCACACACACACACACACACACACACACTCTCTCTCTCTCACACACACACACACACACACTGATATATACACTCACCGGCCACTTTATTAGGTACACCTGTCCAACTGCTCCTTAACACTTAATTTCTAAGCAGCCAATCACATGGCGGCAACTCAGTGCATTTAGGCATGTAGCCATGGTCAAGACAATCTCCTGCAGTTCAAACCGAGCATCAGTATGGGGAAGAAAGGTGATTTGAGTGACTTTGAACGTGGCATGATTGTTGGTGCCAGAAGGGCTGGTCTGAGTATTTCAGAAACTGCTAATCTACTGGGATTTTCACGCACAACCATCTCTAGGGTTTACAGAGAATGGTCCGAAAAAGAAAAAACATCCAGTGAGCGGCAGTTCTGTGGGCGGAAATGCCTTGTTGATGCCAGAGGTCAGAGGAGAATGGCCAGACTGGTTCGAGCTGATAGAAGGGCAACAGTGACTCAAATAACCACCCGTTACAACCAAGGTGGGCAGAAGAGCATCTCTGAACGCACAGTACGTCGAACTTTGAGGCAGATGGGCTACAGCAGCAGAAGACCACACCGGGTGCCACTCCTTTCAGCTAAGAACAGGAAACTGAGGCTACAATTTGCACAAGCTCATCGAAATTGGACAATAGAAGATTGGAAAAACGTTGGCTGGTCTGATGAGTCTCGATTTCTGCTGCGACATTCGGATGGTAGGGTCAGAATTTGGCGTCTACAACATGAAAGCATGGATCCATCCTGCCTTGTATCAACGGTTCAGGCTGGTGGTGGTGGTGTCATGGTGTGGGGAATATTTTCTTGGCACTCTTTGGGCCCCTTGGTACCAATTGAGCATCGTTGCAACGCCACAGCCTACCTGAGTATTGTTGCTGACCATGTCCATCCCTTTATGACCACAATGTACCCAACTTCTGATGGCTACTTTCAGCAGGATAATGCGCCATGTCATAAAGCTGGAATCATCTCAGACTGGTTTCTTGAACATGACAATGAGTTCGCTGTACTCAAATGGCCTCCACAGTCACCAGATCTCAATCCAATAGAGCATCTTTGGGATGTGGTGGAACGGGAGATTCGCATCATGGATGTGCAGCCGACAAATCTGCGGCAACTGTGTGATGCCATCATGTCAATATGGACCAAACTCCCTGAGGAATGCTTCCAGCACCTTGTTGAATCTATGCCACGAAGAATTGAGGCAGTTCTGAAGGCAAAAGGGGGTCCAACCCATTACTAGCATGGGGTACCTAATAAAGTGGCCGGTGAGTGTATATATATATTTTTTGTTAGAAGTTGTAATATGTTTATCAATAGCCTACTGTTAAGTAAATTCGTTCAAGTAGACACATTTACATATACACACACACACACACAAGTTAATCAGACAGTCTGTTCCAGAGAGGGAGTGAGACATTGTTATTTTATGTCAATAAACCTGTTTTTGAAGCATTTCATATAGTGTGGCATCCATTTTAGCTTATTTTGTGTAATTGTTACAACTTACCCCAGCATTGTATAAAAATTTGAGAACTCTAGCTACAAAATTCAGTGAGTTATAGTTACTGAAGCAAAAAGTGTTACAACCATACCCGGTCTCCCCTACGCAAGACATTTCTACCGACTGAAGCCATTCTAAGAACACATAGTTGTTTTCAAAGCTTGTTTTTCAAATTGTAAGGAAAATAGACACACTATTTTTTCTAGATTGAGAAAAATGGGGTGATGTTAAAAATTTATAACAATTTCAAAACCTTGTGTTTCAGAAGAAATGCAAACAAAATCAAATATGCATAAAACACAAAATGTTCAAAATGTTACATGCTAATATGGGTCTTGTTCCAGAGTTGGTATGCTCCGATGAAAACTTTGAGACCAAGAACACTAGCGCTGTTAAACATGCGATTCAATAACATTGCACAATATAAACAAGAATCCAGCCAAATGCGACTGAGCTATATTTCACATATAGATGTTTATAGTTAGATATAATAGTTAGATAATTTATCTAACAATTGAAATTTACGATATGTTAAAACATTTTGGTATTCTGATACTGCTTCGGCATGTTTTCATGAAAAGAAAAACAAAATATGAAGACATTAAACACAACGTCTAGAGATGATTAGACCTAAAAGACAGATGTCTAAAACTCTGTTGTCAAAGTATTGATGTGGACAGAATAAAAACGAATCACCCCCATCTTTCACTTAATACCACTTATCATTTGTAATTCATTAACTGTTGTTTAGTGACATACACAAAATAGCTGTGTATCTGTGCTGTGAAATGCACATCTTTAAGTGTAATAGTTTACAGAAAAAACAGCAATACCCATCTTCCATGTCGATGTTTCGTAGACATAGCAGAAAGATGCTCTAAAAGAAATATAATTTTAGTCTTAAACACTCATAGACGACTGTAATTTAATACTCTTTATGCCATATTTGTACGTGTTTTTCATAAATTCCTAAAAATTTCTAAAAATTTAGATTTTTTTTCTAAAATATAAAATGCCACTTACACCCATTCAAAACTGATCACAAGTGGTTTTTCTATATTCATTTTAATTGTCTCATGTATTTACTTTTTAGCAAGTTGACCTCTATAGAGTCTACTTTTGTGCAAACATAATTTTTGAATTTTATCCATATCCTTTACAAGGACAGGATAACGTTAACCGTCAAATGTGTTTGCTTTACAATAATATGGTGCAAGTACGTCATGTCAAACTGACAGAATTACACATTGTAAATGATTACTATAACTTATGGGATGATCAGGGGGGTGTTTTGTTTATGTCAACTTAAACTATTTGTATTGTTGTTGTTTTTAAATTAATATGCTTTTTTGCATAAAGAACTGCTTCTTCAGCTCTTGGATGTTAAACACCACCGGGGTGAGATCATTGGAATTGTAGGTTTGTCAAAAGAAAAACATCTGTATTTTAAAACAGTGCCTTTTCTTAAAAACATTGTGTCAGACGTATTTGGTAGCATTATTCTCGTTTCATTGTGTATTAACTTCATATAGCCCCGATATTTGCAGAAATAAGAAAAATGTATTTATAAAACAAAAAAGATTTCTTAGAACAATTTGTGTCTGGCACAACAAGTATGAAGATACGTTTGGTTTTAACTTAACTCAAGCTTTAATTTAACTCAAGTGATTCTGTGGTAATAGTTTAAGTGTAAAACAGCATGCACTTACTTTTCGTGTTAATACTTTGTGTGATTCAGCATCATAGATAGAGGGATAGTCATAGATTGTCAAGCATTCTCAAACAGAAAGACTATCACTTAAATTCTTAATTATCATTTATTCCTATAACCACTGAATGTTGACGGCTCTCAAAGAAAAGTCTTCACCTAAAACACGTACAATCCGAGAAACAAGATGTGAACGGTGTCATCTGCTATCTGAGCAAGATGACAAAAGTTTGCAAATGATGGTTTCATCAGTTTTTAGTGTATTTAATATAATCTGTGCTTTTCAGCCCTCTTTTCTTAGTGATTTGATCTTTTGAATCTTACACAGGTGTTTTGGACACGTGTGATTCCTGTATAAAGGCTATGTTTTAAAGCTAGTCCATAGGCTTTACAAGAGTGTGGTACTTTGCATCACTGCGGTGACAAAATATGTTGCTGTGTAAAATACACCCAAAGATTTAAGCACAGCTATTTACACACATAAGTAGGAGGATATCAAGCATATTGTAGATTGCAAACATCCCATTATCTGTTTATTTGGGGTTAGAGAACATTCTTAGCTCATATGTTTCTTTAATTTGTGTAGGACGTTGAAGTGTTAGTTAAAAAATAAAAAGTATTAGTTAATAACAAACAAACAAACAAACACTTTAAAGCAAATGGAACCATAAACATAATATATAAAATATGGTATAATTACATGTCGAAGCATTAGCATACTCACACCTTGAAAATGACTTCCGTAAAGTTTATTTTAGTAAAGCCATGCCTGGGTCATCCCAACACAAAGTTTTACGTTTGTGGGGTGTGATCTCACAAAGATTACAACAATATGAGCTTTTCTCGAACATAGCATGTTTGTACTATGCCTGAAACTTACTAATCAACATGCATTCCCTATATGTGGTTGTTAAACGCCTCAGGTAATTCATATTAAATGTAAGTTGGTCAGAAAAAAAACATTTAAGATGTTAAATACATTTAAAATGTCTGTAAATACAACGTGTTTGTCACAAACACGCCTAAAGCGCTTTTACTCGTGTGAGGAAACCCCTAACAACATTACTAATCAATTAATCACAGAGATAATGCATGTCATCAGACTGTTTTAAAGAAATTAAAGCATAAATAAAGGTAAATCGTTATTTAAAGAAAATAAAAAGGTAAATCTTTATTTAAAGAAAATAGATGCTTTTGCAACAACACACAAATGTATTAATGTTCAAAATCTTATAAATGTTCAAAAACTAAACTTTCTTTGATTAAAAACACCTCCCTGATCTTACCACATCCACCCAATACATTGTAGGGGTGTGTTTGTGTGTGCGAGAACTTCTCCTGCGACATAATGTTATTTGTTATAAAACAGTAAAAAAAACCTTTGGAAATGGACTCTTCCAAACACCCCCACCTCTGCTCGTGATTTGGACTGTTCAAAAACTTTCCGGGAGGTTTGAAAACATCTAATGGAGAGAGAATGTGCAGATGCGCTTGTTCAATGTAAATAATAGTTAAACTCAAGTGTTGTCAACTAAGGATTATGTGTGTGCGTGCAGCTAATTGTAAACACATTTGCGTATTTTATCGTATAATACGTTCATAAGAGAGAATTTAGATCATGAGGCATTCCGTCTAAATGTTTACATTGTTAATTATGTTTGCACTTTATATTATTAGCCTACCACCTAGCTGACGCATGATCCTCCCGTGTTATTTATCTGTATGTTATGGTATGCATGTCGTGTAGACTTCGACTGTGTCTCAGGGAACATGTACGGGCATGTTTCTCCGTTTCACCGAAGGACCATGTTGTTAAATTTGAACTTTTCTGCTTCGGTGTAATTAAATGGGTACAGGATGTCCTGTTAAAACAATATAGGAAGGATGCAAATGATATGCAAAGGAAGAATATTTATTATTTATTACATTAAATACATTTATTTAATACGTGGGTATTTATTAACGTGGTCCGCGAGCAGTCTGTATATTCCCATTTGTTAATCCGTCTCCTCAGTCTTTTCAAGCCAATCCATACCGTGGTAAAAAATAAAATTCAATATCTCGCTCTGTGAAAACCAAATCGAGAGTGCTCTGTTGTATATTCCATGTAAATATTCTATCGTTATATCCACACTGCTCAATCAAATGAAAAATATATTCCACACGTCCTGCTGGTTCATGGAGAAATTTTGTTAAGCACGGTCCTTGTAATTTTCACGAAGCTAAAGTTAAATCCATCATAACTTCACCAAGGTATATATCGGGAAGCCTTGGGGTCTGCAGTAGCGTAAATTCCAAGAGAATGCACGTTGAGTTTGTGGCTTTTTAAACAGAACGCGGGGAGGCGTCTGTGTGCGTGACGCGTGTGCATGGGAACTCTTTGCCATCTTTTCCCATGCGCACGTCACCTGTGAGGGGCGCGAATGGGTGGAGCCATCATGGGTCCACATGCTGTGTTCAGGACAGTCATTTCTGTCAGACGGCTGAGCTGAACGGTCACTTTTTCACGATGATCCTGAGCGTGGGAAATGTTTGTCGTCTTTTCCCACGCCCACGTCATCTGACCGCGTGTTGTGGGCGGGTCTAGGGGTGGAGTCTAGGTCTGTCTGGTGTCAGGACCCCAGGTACCCCATTCTAACTTTTGGGATGTAAGAGTACGGACGCGTTTCGCGGAGCTCCTCACGAGGACTTTTGGAATAAACCCTCTAAGTTTTGGAGGTGCTGGTTCTTTTTCAGCAATCGGATTTGTAAAAACGTAAGGCTATTTTTTGATACTATGATTTTTAACATGATGTAGTTTTAATATCATGACGTGTTTTATGTAAAATGTAACATTTTACAAATAATGAAAGTTAAATGTATCTTTTTGTAATGAAAAAACACTTAACTTGTATACTTTTCTGTAAATGACTGAACATTGACCTTTTAACATTTTTAAAAAGGTGTTTTAGATGTTTTAATGCTAAAACATTTTGATAACTTTAAGAAAACACTCTTTAAACTTTTTCATTAATGTTTTAAGTGTATGAACACTAATGATATTATATAAATGGGCTTAATAGTTTTAAGCACTATACGTGTTATGTGAAATGTATGATAGAAAATAGAACTATTTGCTTGATATCATTTTAATACATGTTGTTTTAGATGTTTTCATACTAAAACATTTTGATAACTTTAAGAAAAAACTTTTTAAAACAGATGTTTTATGTAAAATGTAACATTTTGCAAATAATGTGTAAATGTATCTTTTTGTAATGAAAAAACTCTTAACTTGTATACTTTTCTGTAAATGACTGAACATTGACCTTTTAACATTTTTAAAATGATGTTTTAGATGTTTTAATACTAAAACATTTTGATAACTTTAAGAAAACACCTTTTAAAACAGTTGGTTTATGTAAAATGGAACATTTTACAAAATAATGTGTGAAGGTAAATACCTGTACTGATCTTAATGGCTTTAAACACTAGGTAATTGTGAAAAAATACTTCTTCAAATATAGTAATTAGATCTATTTGCATGATATAATTTTAATACACGTTGTTTTAGATGCTTTCATACTAAAACATTAAGATAACTTTAAGAAAACACCTTTTAAAACAGTTGGTTTATGTAAAATGGAACATTACTAAATAATGTGTGAAGGTAAATACCTGTACTGGTTTTAATGATATAAATGTCTTAATGGTTTTAAGCACTGTGTTATGTGAAAAGTACAACTTTTTAAAATCTATGATGGAAAATAGAACTATTTGCTTGATGTAATTTGAGAAAATCCTATTTAACCATTTTTACAAATGTGTGAAAGTAAAAAAGATTTCAAATGTAAACGTGAAAAACCCTTTCTTTAATAAAAAACACTAAACCTATCTCTGTTTTCTGTCATCCTTCTTAAAAAGATTCAAATGTATTGTTTTGAATGTTTTTTCCATTATTTTGAACATTTTTACATTGAACAAGACAGATGCCCGTAACAGGTGTACAGCAGGTGTCCAGTCCGGAACCGGGTCGGATGGGAGGGGTTCCGTACCGTTGGAGAATTCCCACGGTCACATGATCTCTCCGGAAGTGGGGGTGATGGGGATGGGAAGGGGCGGAGCTAGCGTGGGAGAATTCCCACGCTCCAGATGGTCAGACCGGAAGTGGGGGTTGTGGGGGTGGGAAGGGGCGTGGCTAGCGTGGGAATTTTCCCACGCTCCAGATGGTCAGACCGGAAGTGGGTGGGAGGGGTAAAAAGGGGCGGGGCTTAGCGCGGGAACCAATCATAGGGAGGCAATAAAACTGTCAGTTTGATGGATGCCGCCCTGTATTCTCTCTTAACTCCACCCCTTTGAAAGGAATATAAGCTAAAAATGTATTATGTTTTAGTTAGACTTGTGATGAAGCTTGGAAGAAACTACAGCAAATCCAGTTCATCTGCAATAAAGAACCAGCAAAAGATACAACCAAGTCTCCTGGTCCTTGCTTCTGAGTTTCTACACTTGAGAAGAAATAAGTTCACTACACCATCAAAATACTGCACAACACAGAACATTCTTTTGAGAGAGAGAGAGAGAGAGAGAGAGAGAGAGAGAACAGCATTAGCCATTTACCGTCCCTGAAAAAAAAGCACCGAAGAATGATCAGGTTTCAAGTATGAATGGTGAGTAGCCTACTTTTAATAAACACTGTATATTGCTGGTGTAGTAAACTTATTTCTTCTTAAGTGTTGAAAACTCAGAAGCTAAGACCAGGAGACTCGGTTGTATCTTTTGCAGGTTCTTTATTGCACACACGAGCTGGATTTGCTGTAGTCTCTTCCAAGCGTTGTCACAAGTCTGACTAAAACATGATACATTTTTAGCTTATATTCATTTCAAGGGGGAGAAGTTTCCTCGAGGGGGGATACATCAAAACAAAGCATGTAAATTAGCTGAGCCAGGAGAACAGGATGGAGGAGACCTTCCCACAATGACAAAAGGCGAGGGGGGGAGACCCTCTCAGCAGGTCACTTCACATGCTGAGACACTAGAAACAAAACTTATAAAACAACAGGTGATGGTCTCAGTGATGCTATCTGCTCAGGCTCTAACATTCACACCTGCTCAGCATGTCTAGCAGGAACAGGCACCCGTCAGGGTTTGTGAGTTTACAAAATTCACACTAATAAACTTCCTCAGTTTATATTCTACAGTATTGGAAATCTAAATTAAACCTTTAATAAATTTGTTTTCCTTCACTGGTGTGTCTGTTGTGTATGCATTTTTATTAACAAAATACATTTTACTGGTGTCATGAAAGTGTACTTACATGTACATAAAAAATTTATGTAACGTAGAAGATGATGCTTAAGAAACTAAAATCTAACCACAACTAAGAACAGACTATCAGCTGTAATACCACCCTGCCCAAAAATTAAAAACTAGAATTTATCAAACAACTGATCAAACAATTGATCCAAATTCAAAAACAGCAAACTACTTTATCGTTTCACAGAATGTAGAATTGGAATGGATACAAAACCTCTTCTATGGGGGAGTAATACACATTTATATGCAACTGCACACACTTTGGCATACATGCATTGTTCTGATAATTGAGATATTCAGAAAGTATGAACTGAATGGATAGGTAAAGAAGATGGACTTATCAGAAAACCTTCTATAAACTAAATAGATGCCATCATGACACTCAACAATATTGTCAATCTTACAAATGTCACCAGCAATGGCAAATACATTGTTTCCTGTTGAGACTTTGATAGTCCACTGGTTAGAAACCATTTGGCTGTACTGCCCTTTAACCTTTCTAAAGGCAAGCTCATTTGGAACTGGCCCAACAAAATGTGGCTTTTTCAAAGAGACCGGTGTTCTGTGACTGTCAATGATTTGATTCTGTTGATTTTGCTCAGACAATCGACGTAGCATTTGGGCGAGAGGGCTTTGGGGTTTTCTGACAAGTTTCTTGAGTTTCTGCAAGTGGTTCTCATACGGGAAAGCTGATATATTGTTGAGACAACCATGCTGTCTCACCTCTTGGGCTAAGTGTACTAGTGAATGCACATTGTACACAATTGCCTCCTTGCCATATATTTAACCGATTTAGGCTGTTTCACAAACTTAACAAATTAATAATTTGCAGGTAGTTTGATAACGTATCGACATATCATATATATGTCTCACTCTACAGACGGTATAATACAGTGAGAATTAATATGGTAGGCTACTGACGTCGAACTAGTTTAATGTAGGCCTATTTGAACTTGGGAAGTCATTCATTTGTTGCAGTCGCTATAGCAGCGGTCACCGCTGGTAACGTTAGATGGTAGCGCTATGGCTATACGATTTTGCTACACGATATTCAGCAATTTTGGTGAAAAATAAGCAAATATCACCGATTTAGATAAAATAACCTAACGTTATACTACCAGCTAACCGCCTAGGCCAGTCATTCCCAAAGGCGGGGTCCCGACCCACAAGTGGGTCGCGGGAGATTTTGTATGGGTCGCCAAGTCGAGCACTATTTTTCAGTGTGCTATATATACTCTTGATTAAAATTTATGTTGTTCACCAATTAGCCGCACGAGGGAGCTCGTCGTTTTCTTCTTCTGTTTTTTTTTTTGTTTTTTGTTTTTTTGTTTAGCTGCGCTCTGCACTCGGCAACCAGCCATAAAAATGGATGCTTGGCTAATTAAGAAGAAAAAGCCAGCTAAAGACCAGGCTAACACTGCCAGCAGCCAAAATACCGTCCCAGAGGGAGGCCAGCGTGAAAATAGACTAGCTAATGTTAGCAAAGCTACTTCAAGTGAAAAACGCCATAATGATGAAGAATGTGAGGAAAGCGGAACCAGTGGATGCTTTCGACCAGACGCCGGAGCAGGTACTTCTGAGGATTTGGGAGAACAGCCTCCAAATAAGAAAAGAAAAACAAGACCAAGGCCATATAAAGACTACTTCCTGAAATATGGTTTTGTTAATTATTCCAAAACGAACCAAGAAGCTCGACCCATGTGTGTTATATGCAGCGAAAAACTCGCAAATGAGAGTTTAAAACCAACTAAACTAAAAAGACATTTGGAAACACTTCACTTCGACTTGGCAAAGAAACCTCTGTGTGACGAAGGATTACCTCTTCAGGCAGCTAAAACTGTCTGCTTAGGAATCAGCCAATCAGGAGCGCACTGTGCTTTGCGGCTCGCGGAAGAAGACGGATTAAAGGGGTCATATAATGCCATTTTTGTACAAGTTAATATGAATCTTTAGGGTCTAAATGAAAACTTTGTAATATACTTTGATTAAAAATTCTCATTAGTATTTTAAGAAAACAGTCATTTTACCTGCTCAAAAACCGCTCTGTTTCAGCACGCTGTTTCAGTGCATATGCCTTTAAATGATAATGAGCTTTGCTCACCCCGCCCCTCTGTTCTGCGGGGCGTTTTTGACACAACGCACGTGGAGTGTTGCCTTGACAACAGTTGATGGTGTATTTTGGCGAAAGAATGGCAGCTGGAGTCTCCCCTCTGAGGGCACATCTGTGCAACCATATCAATTTAAACCGGAGTCGGACCCGGAACAAGATGACGGCCCAGAAGAAGTTCGACAATTAAGGCTCGAACAGGACGTTTCTGAATGGTTGGTTAACAATGTCACTTTGATCTATTTTTGTACTGGCAGGGTAAAGTTAGAGTTGTGAGATACAAACGCTATGTGTTTGACGTTACTAATGTAAGTTATAGGTTAGTTCATACAAGTAAACCAGGTGTAACTTAGTGTTAGCATGTTAACTGTAACACCTGCGTACACAGTTTTTAATAACACAATAACTATAACGCGTTTTTCATTATAAACGTGGGATTATGAATTATATTGAGAACGTCGTAACGTTACATAGAATACATGCCGTAATGTACCCTGAGTGTAAACATTAGCCACATTCATCGTGAAGCGTGCAAGGGATTTGCAAAGATTAATATTTAAAGGTTAATAAAAAACGTTACACTCACTTCTTCTGGAGCAGGTCCAGCAGGAACACGAATAGTTGGTACTGATTCCTTTTTCAGTAGCAGCCTCTTAGCAAAACCTGATTTATATTGACACTCGTTTAAAAAGCAGTCTGGTGAGAAATGATTTGCGCAAACATGAGCGCATTCACGTTGCTCGTCGGGAATATTTCCTTCATAAACAAAACTCAGCCACTGCGTCTTCAGCGGTTCGGATTGGGGAACTTTAAAATTACTGCTGTGTTCCTTATAACACCCAAGAACAGAACACCACAATCGCTTAGGCGCCATTCTGCAGTGTATCAACAATGACGAACTATGATTGACATCTCACTCACGAGCGAGGGCGGGTCTGTGTTGAAACGCTGCTGTCATTCTACAATCGTGGGAGGGGCGTGCGAGCCTCTGACGTCACAGGCTCGAACGGCTCGATTTGAGGCAGGGGAAAACATATAAGGAGATTAAAACAAAAACACTGGATGGATTTTTATCATTATATGATGGTTGTGTACAGGCACTGCCAACACACATTTCAGTACAATCAGCTTGTAAAAGTGCATGTACCATTATATGACCCCTTTAAGTTTCAGTTTTGCGGGAAAGTTCGGAAGAGAGTGCTGGTGTTGAAAGACTGTGCAATCTATATTTATATTGATAATATAAGATCGTGTTGCTGTACTTATTCAAGTTCCTAGAATTGTGTGCGTGCAACTACCAGTAAGTATATTGATGTTTGTTGTTCGTTTTACCTCACAATAATGCTGTGGCTCGTTGTTGTATAATGGCGGAGCTTCTCACTGCCTGTGTGTTTAATCGTTGATAACGCTGTAAATTAATGGTGTTGCTCTGCAAGCCTTATGTGTCTTAATTTAAATAATGTCTGTTGTTCTTGCACAATGTGTAACGTTGTTTATTTTAAGGAATAACTCTGCAGCTTATAATTATTATATGTTCAGCTGAATTTAGCATATTGTATATTGTTGCTGTTAATGTGCAGAAAATTAATCATTGAACAGGGATATAGTGTACTATTGCATTTCTAAGTATTGCATTTGTTTGAGTGATAAGCATTTATTATAACACTGCATTTAAGTCATACATAACAAAATTATACTTTAATCTCTTGATTGTGTTTGTTTATTATATCCCTGCTAGGCATGTAATAACTATTTGACATTTATATAGAGAGTTTACATTTATTGATTTATGTCTGTATCTCTGTTTCAGAACCACACACACCTTTAAACTTTTATTTTAATAAAACACTTACAAGGAACATCTTGTCGGCATTCTAATCGATGCCCCCTGGTGGCCACAACCCTTTAAAGACCAGTCTAATTATACAGTCCTTTCTGATCACCAAAACACTCTGGATTTCTTTCAAAGGAAGGCACAGGAGATTGAATCATCAGCTGAGCTTCTCCGTAGAAATGTGACAAAGCCCAGTTAGCATCATACATGGTTTCTTACCGTGTGGCCAAAGAGAAGCAGCCCCATACTGCTGCAGAAAAATTAATTCTGCTTGCCGCAATAGACATGGTTAGCACGGTTATTGATGAAAAAACCGCACAAAAATTTAAATGCATCCCCCTGAGTAACAACACTGTTTCCCGAAGGATAAATGACATTTCAGACAATCTTGAGGAACAGCTCATAACAAGATTGAAGGCGGCAGGGGAATTTTCAATCCAGCTGGATGAAAGCACCGATGTCTCGGACTGTACGTGTGGGAAACAGAATTTGTGGAGGATTTATTATGTTGCTTGAATATTCCTACTGGAACGAAAGGTGAACAGATATTTTCTGTACTGAACAACTACGTGGTTACAGAGTGCGGGTTGAGCTGGGTCAACTGTAAAGGCATAACAAGTGACGGGGCTGCAAATATGACGGGCAGAAACAGCGGAGTTGTGAAAAGAATCAAGGAGGCAGGTGGTAAAGACATTGTGTGGAATCACTGTTTCATTCACCGCCAGGCTTTGGCATGCAAAGGAATACCCCCCGAGCTTGACAAAACATTGAAAGAAGTCATTCGTGTTGTGAACTTTATTAAAGCCAGCGCACTCAACAGTCTGCTTTTTGATCAGCTATGCGCCGGCATGGGGGCGGAACACACCCATTTACTCTTTCATACAGAAGTGCGGTGGCTCTCCAAAGGTAGAGTCCTCACAAGAATATATGAACTGAGAAATGAAATTCATGCTTTTCTCCTTGAGAAAAATTCTTCACTTGCAGAGCTGTTCACTGAAGAATGGCTTATTACAGTGTCATATCTGGCGGATATCTTTTCATCTCTCAACGAGCTATGTTTGAAACTGCAAGGACAGAATGATGATGTTTTCCAGAACTGGAAACACATTCTCACCTTTCAAAAGTCTCTGAAGCTGTGGCTTGCACGACTCAGAAGTCCAAAACCCAGTCACTACATGTTCCCTACTGTGTTACAGCACATAGAGGAAAATGATGTCACTGACACACAAGTGAAACACCTGACTGGGCTTATAGTGACACACCTAGTTGCACTCATTAATAACTTTGAGCACTATTTCCCTAAGGACAGATATGACATTTTGCATGATAAAAGGTGGATCCAAAATCCTTTTGATTTTGAAAGTCCAGAGTCACTGCTGGAGCTTGGACTAACTTCTTCTGAAGAAACCGAACTGTTAGAGCTGAGCAGTGACCAGACACTTAAAAGAAGACATGAATCCATGACATTATCATCATTTTGGGTAAGCATTTCATCTGAATACCCTGTCTTAAGCAAGGCAAGCATACTGTTGCTTATTCCTTTTACAACTACATACAAATGTGAAGTTGGGTTCTCAGTTCTCACAAAAATAAAGACAAAATACAGAAATAGACTGAATTCTGCACCTGATATGCGTGTTGCAGTCTCCTCATGTACACCAAACTGGAATGTAATTCTAAAAAACAAGCAGGCCCATCTCTATCATTAGCTGGGTAAACTGCCTTGATTTGGTGAAACAATGATTATAAGGACTGGTGCACTTAAACATTACTCTTCTTCTGCCTGACCAACATTAAAAACAAAAAAACAAAAGGCATGTTTTTGATAGCTCTGAAGGTTCATATTACTATTGTTCTAAATATTGTTTGCATACATATTTTTGTTTTTAGAGGAAAAAATGAGAGCCTGTCATACTGTGCACTTTATAAAATGTGTATATTACAGTGGGTGCATAAAAAAGTTCTCAAAAAATATTTCAGTAAGAAACTTGTTTTTGATTTAACTTAATGTTCATATTATTCTGGTAGATGTGCAAATCATTGAATGTTATATGAAAGGCATGCATTGATTCTGGTTTTATTGATGATAGGAAGGATTTGCACTTTGTCTCATTAAGTATAAATTGTGTATATTGTAATGATGAGAATATGAAAACAATGAGATGCCCTGTCAACTCTTCCTTTCTCATTTCACCTCTGCATTTTACTTATTGTCAACAACAGGTTAATAAAAAAAATTGTGCTTTGTCAAATATCTGTATCTCTTTTAAATAGTTAACTGGAAGCTTAACTGACCTTAAAAATGGTCATACATATTTTGTTAATGCATAAATTCTCTTCGTGATATATGAACTATGGGCCTAATGTTTATTGGGTCACAAGGATTTATCGACTTTAAAATGTGGGTCCCCAGAAAAAAAGTTTGGGAAACACTGCAATAGAGCATATTTGGGATGTGGTGGAAAGGGAGCTTCGTGCCCTGGATGTGCATCCCACAAATCTCCATCAACTGCAAGATGCTATCCTATCAATATGGGCCAACATTTCTAAAAGGGAACCCCGACTAATGTGGCATGTTGGCCTTATAAGATTAACGTGGGCGTCAGCTATAAAAAGGTGATACAAAAACACTCCAAATATTTTAGTTTTTATTAAAAAAAGCCGAAAATCCGTTCACTCGTAGGGCGCCATAGTTATTTATGTCTCACTGCATTCTGGGTAGTGACGTGTAAAGGTTGTAGTTGGTTGAGCCTAGCCGCTGTAGCCGCTTCGTTTATTGTTTTTCCAACGTACCGGCTAGCTAGCAAAGTTTTGACAGTAGTGAGATGAACACGTCTGCCGTTCAGCCTTTTCAGTTTGAACCCGAGCGCACCGTAGGCTTAAATCAAGAGAATAACGCGGTGTCTGTGCGGCAACTGCTTGCCAATGCCAAGCAAGAACGACCGCGTTTGCTGTAAAGAGCTCAGTATAGTCAATAACGTTATAGATTTAAGATTTTAATCTTAATATGATATGTAGTGCAAGGCAATTCAGTGCAATGGTAATTATTAATATTGTAATTGTAAGATTGAAAATGTACATGAGGTAGATGAGCAGAATAGTTTTGACTTTTTTCAGTGTAAAGGGGGTTGCACACCGGTCCGGACGAGAAGCGCAGCGCCACGCCGCGTCTATGACAACTGGAGGTATCGCACACCGGACGCGCACTTTGTCAGTTTATGGCCAGCAATATTGTTATGCTTAAGGACATTATGGAATTATGATCATGTCTGTACTATGTTATGATTGTACTGTACAATTAAATACAATCGTTGCTTATTAGTCTGCAGTCTGAATTCACTTTACCTCAGAGTTCCGTTAACTGAATGAATTGAGAATATCACCTAAAAATCCGGTAACATCAGCAATTTTCATTCAACCAGCTGATTTCTGTAAATGAATGTAAAACTAAATGTATATTGCAGTGCAGGGTAAAGTCAGTATATACATTAACAACGATTTGAGACAAATAAATGTAAATTTAATATAAAACTAACTAATGTAAATGGTGCTCTGTGGCGCGGCAGGATTTTGAACAAGGTCCGAGAGGGTATTTCTATGCGTTCAACATAGTGACTGCTTAGGGAAAATAAACAAACGACCGCGGTAGATGACTTATTAAATTATTTATACCGATAGTATGATCGTCTGATCTATACTTATACCTACCCTGGACAGCTGCTGACAAAAAGTGGAGCTCTTTACAGCAAACGCTCTCGTTCTAGCTTGGCATTGGCAAACTGCCGCAGACACCATTCAATTCAATTCAATTCAAATTTATTTGTATAGCGCTTTTCACAATACACATTGTTTCAAAGCAGCTTTACAGAAAGTGCATTAAAAATGTACATAGAAAATACAGTTAGTTCATCATGTATTAATTTAGGGCATAACATATCGCCGGCGTTGAGTCGTCTCTTCACAGGCGTCGAGTCGTCTCTCCACAGGCGTTTAGTCGTCTCATCACAGGTGTTGGATCATTCGAAGTCTCCGTGAGAGGCTGGATACAAACTGGAGCTGACGAACGCTATTTACCTCGGGACTTGCGTCCCGAGATAACAGCAGAAAGGCAGATGAGAAATAATTAGCGTAGCTGATGTTCATAATATTACTGCATTCGATCTGATTCGGCAGTAGTATAAAAGGTAAGCATTATGTGAATGCTTGGTTAAAGAGATGCGTCTTTAATCTGGTTTTAAACTGGGACAGCGAGTCTGAGCCTCGAACAATATCAGGAAGGCTATTCCAGAGTTTAGGAGCTAAATGTGAGAACGCCCTCCCTCCTTTGGTGGATCTGGATATCCTTGGAATGACCAGAAGCCTCGAATTTAGTGATCTTAAAGAGCGCGATGGATTGTAGGGCGATAGAAGGTCCGTTAAAT
Source organism: Semotilus atromaculatus (assembly GCA_031834385.1). NCBI lineage: Eukaryota > Metazoa > Chordata > Actinopteri > Cypriniformes > Leuciscidae > Semotilus > Semotilus atromaculatus. Next base: position 10,302,412 of record JAULUF010000044.1, on the reverse strand, counting down.
AGACTGGAGCTAAACCATTTAGGGCTTTGTAGGTCAGTAGCAATACCTTGTAATTGATACGGAACTTAATAGGTAACCAATGTAGAGATGATAAAATTGGTGTTATATGATCATATTTTCTTGATCTAGTAAGAACTCTAGCGGCTGCATTTTGGACTAACTGTAGCTTGTTTATTGAGGATACAGGACAACCAGCTAATAAAGCATTACAGTAATCTAGTCTCGAGGTCATGAATGCATGAACTAACTTTTCTGCATCAGAAACGGATAGCATGTTACGTAGCTTAGCAATGTTTCTAAGGTGGAAAAAGGCTGTTCTTGTAACATATGAAATATGATTTTCGAAAGTCAAGTTGCGGTCAAGTATGACACCCAGGTCTTTTACTGTAGTGGATAAAGTAACAGGGCATCCTTCTAAATTAAAGTTGTATTGTAAGGGATTTTGTGGGTAGTTTTTCGGACCAATAAGTAATACCTCTGTTTTATCTGAATTTAATAGCAGGAAATTACACGTCATCCAGTATTTTATATCTTTAAGACATTCTGTCAAGTTAGATAAGTTAGTGGTTTCATCTGGCCGTGATGAAATATATAATTGAGTGTCATCAGCATAACAGTGAAAATTAATTCCATGTTTTCTTATAATATTACCAAGTGGCAGCATATATATTGAGAATAGTAGAGGGCCTAACACAGATCCTTGCGGTACTCCATAGTTTACTGACGTTATCTTTGATTTTTCCCCATTTAAGCAGACAAAGTGGTAACGGTCTGATAAGTACGATCTAAACCAGCTTAATGCCTGTCCCTGAACACCAGTGTAGTTTTGTAGTCGATCCAGGAGTATTTTATGATCTATAGTATCAAATGCAGCGCTTAGATCAAGTAGAACAAGTATTGAGATGCAGCCTTGGTCAGAAGCTAAAAGTAAATCATTTGTAATTTTAACTAGCGCAGTTTCTGTGCTATGATACTGTCTGAATCCTGACTGAAATTTTTCATAGATATCATTTTCTTGCAAGAAAGAGCACAATTGAGCGGACACAACTTTTTCTAGTATTTTAGACATAAATGGAAGATTTGAAATGGGTCTGTAATTTGCTAGGTTATTTGGATCTAATTGTGCTTTCTTAATAAGAGGTTTTATTACTGCCAGCTTGAATATTCTTGGAACGTGACCTAAAAATAAAGATGAATTAATAATATTGAGAAGAGGCTCTTCCACTACAGGTAACACTTCTTTAAGTAATTTAGTGGGTATTGGATCTAATAAACAAGTTGGTGGTTTAGATGCAATAATAAGTTTATTTAGCTCTTCCTGTCCTATAGTTGTAAAGCGGTGTAGTTGTTCTTGAGGGGCTATAATTGAGGCTGAATCATAAGACACCATAATAGATTGTATATTTACAATTGTGTTTCTGATGTTTTCTATTTTCTCAGTGAAGAAATTCATAAAGTCATTACTACTACATTGTAACGGAATATTTTGCTCAGGTGATGCCTGTTTATTTGTTAGTCTGGCCACGGTGTTAAATAAGAACCTTGGATTATTTTGGTTATTTTCTATTAGTCTGCGGAGATGCTCAGCCCTGGCTGATTTAAGAGCCTTTTTGTAACGTGACATACTGTCTTTCCACGCGATTCTAAAGACCTCTAAATTTGTTTGTTTCCATTTACGCTCTAAGTTACGAGTTTCTCTCTTGATAGCATGCGTAGCATTGTTGTACCATGGTGCTCTAGTTTTCTCTCTAACCTTTTTTAATCTAATTGGTGCAACAATTTCTAATGTACTAGAGAAAATGGTGCTCAAACTGCTAGTCATTTCCTCTAGTTCATCTGTTTGTTTGGGTTCACTGAGCAGGTGAGATAGATCAGGTAAGCTATTTGAGAATCTATCTATAGTGTTTGGAAGGATTGTTCTGCCTGGTCGAAAACGTGGCGCAACATGACAAATTTCAGCAGTACGTAACATGCAAGTTACCATGTAATGATCAGTTACATCATCGCTTTGCGGTACAATATCTATATCGGTTGGATTGGTTCCATATGATATAATTAAATCTAGTGTATGATTTAGGCGATGAGTGGGACCACTGACGTTTTGTGTGACCCCGAAGGAGTTTAATAAATCTGTAAACGCAGTCCCTAACGCATCATTTGTGTTATCTACGTGTATGTTAAAATCTCCAACAATTATTGCTTTATCGACATTGACCAATAGATTTGATAGAAAGTCTGCAAACTCTTTTAGGAAATCGGCGTAAGGCCCTGGAGGTCTATATACAGTAGCCAAGGGCTAGAGATAATAGGGATTTCTTTCTTAAATCTAAGAGTGTAACATTTAGCACAAGTACTTCAAACGAATTAAACCTGTGACCTGTTTTCTGAGTAACATTAAGAATATCTCTATAGATTGTTGCAACACCGCCGCCACGACCAATCAGACGGGGCTCATGCTTATAACAGTATCCTGGCGGAGTAGACTCATTTAGACCGAAATAAGCCAGGTTTCAGGTTTCAGTAAGGCACAGTACATCGAAACTATTATCTGTGACCATTTCATTTACAATAACCGCCTTAGGTGTGAGCGATCTAATGTTTAGAAGACCTAGCTTTAGAAATTGTTTATCACTGATATTGAGATTTTCTGGTTTAATTACAATTAAATTTTTCCTAGATCCTACATTATATATATTATTTGGCCTTACTAAACGAGGAATAGACACAGTTTCTATATAATGTTCTACATGGGTGCTTATATCAATTAAGTTGGGACAGCAAAGACTGTGATTTGGACTTTGACTTACTAGTCATATGGTGTGTAGCGTCTTGGAGATGTTGTCCGACAGCACAGCCGCTCCGACTCTGCTGGGGTGAAGGCCATCAGCACGGAAGAGCCTAGGTCGCTCCCAGAACAGATTCCAATTATTTACAAAGAGCAGTCTCTGTTCATTACACCATGACATTAACCATTCATTTAGAGCAAATAATCTACTGAACCTTTCTTGTCCTAGTCGGTACGTGGGAAGCGGTCCAGACACGACGATCGTTGCTTCAGGCGATGTGCTGCGAACCGTCGCGATCAGGCTTCTGTAGTCCTTCTTCAGAACCTCCGTCTGCCGCAGCCTGATGTCGTTCGTCCCCACATGCAGCACGACAGCTCCGACGCGCTCGTCACCGTTCAGGATCTCGGGAACCTGCGCAGCGACATCGAGAACACGAGCACCAGGAAAGCAGTGAGTGCTCACCTTACCTTTACCCGAGGTAGCGCGGACATGACGGACGATGGAACTGCCGATGATCACGGCGTCGTCGCGTTCCGACTCGCGAAGAGGGGAGAAGCGGTTCCGGGTGGAGATCTCGAAGGCCGGGAGGGGTGGGGAGGTCCTTGGTCTGGTCCTGGCTCGCGTCTTCCGCCGTGGAATCACCCAGGGTCCGTGGTGCTGTGTCGGTGCCGGAGTGAATGAAGCCAGGGATGATCGCGTCCTGGTTGCTCGGGACCTGTGCAGAGAAACACACGGAGTAGACGAGGTCGGAGTCAAAAAATTATTAACCACTGACCTGTGAGCATCTGCGCGTGATGTTTCAAGCGCGGACCGTCGATCTCGCAGCTCAGCCTGTCTCTCCAGCAGCTCGCGGATCCGTCTCTCGACCGATTCGAGCTCCAACTACACCGAATGCAGCTCAAAGGTGTCTTCACCTGCACTCAGAGGTAACGTTAGACACACATCCGATATATTCGCCATTATAGCAGATGTGCTATAGTGGCGAATTATAGCTTTCAGTTATACGGGTGTAAATAAGACGATCGACAGGCGAGAGACCACGCGTGCAGTGCTAGCGGGCTAAGGCTAGTAGTAGAAGTTCGGAAAGTTGGTTATAAGTAGCGATATCAAAGCAATCTGATTGTTTTTCATAAGGAATAGTATCCGCGATATGTTCACACGTTTGTAAAATTGGAAAATTTAGGTTTATAACTAAATGTGAAAGAAGAAAATCAAGGATTAGGAATCAATTCGACGGAGTTGTCTCACTTGTCCTCCACTCCTCAATCCTCCTCCTGTAGTTCGATTTGGCCTCTCTGATGCCTCTCTTTAGGTTAGCTCTAGCCGTGCTGTAGAGACCTGTCTCTGGACCTGAAGGCGTTGTTCCTCCCCTTTACCAGCTGCTGGACCTCCCGGGTCATCCATGGCTTCTGGTTGGGGTAGACCCGGATCCGTTTGTCCACTGTGACAGTGTCTATGCAATTCCTAATGTACCATAATACACTGTCTGTGAACACCTCCAGGTCCTGATGTTCAAAGACCCCCCAGTTGGTTGTATCAAAGCAGTCCTGCAGCTGTTGAGAGGCACCCTCAGGCCAAGTTACAACAGTCTTTTTAATAATGGGGTCTATTTTCCTGCGTGGGGCATATGCGGGGATCAAAATTAGTGACAAATGGTCTGACTGACCCAAATGTGGTAATGGTCTAGCCCTGTACCCTAATTTAATGTTAGAATAAACCTTGTCCAGTGTCTTTGCTCCTCTAATTTGATAGAATTAGGAAGTACTGCCTTTAGGTCCGTATGATTAAAATCCCCTGCTATGATCTGCACAGCGTCGGGATATATGCTCTGTTAACTGCTAATGTTCTCATGCAGAAGTCCGATAGCTGATTTAGCGTTAGCATCTGGTGGAATGTAAATAGCCGTTATCATGACCACAGTGAACTCTCTTGGGAGGTAAAAGGGCCTACATTTAACAGTCACATATTCCAAGTCTGGGGAGCAGTGGCTGTCTACGATTACTGTATTTGTACACCAGCCGTTGTTCACGTATTAGGGGTGTAAATCGGACAGTTCATCACGATACGATATGATATCGATTCTCTCAGCCAGCGATACGATTATTGCCGATACCTCAAAAAATTCTGCGATACGATTACGATTCGATTCGATTCAGGGTTATAAATCGATTTATCGATATTTAGATATTATGTGCCAAGTTTACACAACCAGTTACATTTATTAACTCACAAATGCATCCAAAAATATATGAAAGTTTAATTAAACTCTTTGCACACCCTCTCCCAATTGGGACATTTACAAGTTGTTTGTTAAGTTACAAGTAAAAAAAAATGATATATGAAAATGAACAAGAACGGAGTTATCTGTTTTTGCAAATGAACTAACAGAAGAGGTTGTTTTGATTAAGTAATAATAACAAAAAAAACTGAAAGTATTTTTTTATATTTTTATTGTGTGTGTGTGGCAAAAGCAGATAACTCCACATTTCATGTTTCAGAGTTAAACAAAGCCTAGTAATTGCTATGATACTTAATAAAACACTTAATCTTTTTAACGTTAATCTCCTCAGCTGACATCTAGTTAGACGCCTGTCAAACTTTGTTGTTGTGAATAACGTAACTTACACGCGATACAGAGAGCTTTTCCCTCACCACTAACCTGCTGTTTTAGCAAGATTCCGTGAAAAAGTTTCAGATCTTATTTTCCTTTTACACCATGAAGAAGATATCACGGGTTCATCAAGTTCGTTGAAATCCTCGATCACTTTTAATCAGCTTTGACGAAACTCCTCTCAGCTAGCGCGTCTTTTCAAAGTGACTAGCAGGCTTGTCACCTGACCTGAATACTGCGCACTGATTCGCAAACACAGACTTTTCGGGTTGAATTCACAAACAAGGGTGCTTGTCGTTTCTGCTGTAAAAGATGAACTCGCGATACCTTGACAGTGGAAAATACCGGCTTTTATGACAAAGGGTTCAGTCAATCTTGTCAGGCGTCTATTTCAGCTGAGAAAAGTTACGTGAGGATGTGGAGAGTGTCAAAATAAAGGTACCGTATAATCGATATTTTATGTGTGGCATCGATGCATCGTATCGTTAGACTTTTGATCGATGCATCGATCCATATCGATGTATTGTTACACCCCTACTATACACATAGTCCCCCACCTCTACTCTCACCGGAATCTGCTGTTCTGCCATAACGCTGCGTTGAGTAGCCTATCTCAATAGCAGAGTCCGGGATGGATGAACAAAGCCAAGTCTCCGTAATCAACAGAATGCAACTGTTTTTCAGAGTGTTGTTCACTTGAAGCTGTAGGCGCAATTCATCTATTTTATTTGCGAGGGATCTGGCGTTCATGAGGAACAGACTAGGGAGTGGTGTTTTGAATGGCTGCCTCCGTAGCCTAGCTAGCGCTCCGGCCCTACAGCCTCGATTTGCCTCCTCTCTCTGCGCCGCCTTCGCCTCCTCCCCGCTGGGATGGTTATCCATGGAGAGCCGACACTCCTCGCTACTTCAGCCGGAATCTTGTGTATATGCAGAAACTCGGTTGTAACGCTGCGTCCAAAGACTAGTCCGATTTTCAGGAGCTCATGCCGACTGTAGGTGTTGTTTACCCGACATGATGTATATAAAACAAATAAAACAAAAAACGACACATACCTAACCAGCCATACAAGGCAGCCACCGGGAAAGCACTTAGCCGCTGCTCCTGTGTGTGCCGCCATCTCATTTGGTAACCGGGCAAAACCTAGATAAATGCAGTAAATACAGTTATAGTCAAGCAATAAATTTAAGCATAAATATATTATATAATTGTATTTTATTTACTGACAACAATAAGAAACATGAATAAATAAGTAAAATAATGAATAAAAGTAACCATCACAATAAGCAAATGCATATACAAGTCAACAACACAAGAAACAAGGCTTTATTCAAACTAGAATCATGTATTTACAGGCGCTGAACCCCACATCCTACTCCCATCTCAACACAGCGGTTCTCATTCTGTGGCTTTATTCTGATGAATCAGCTGACCAGCAGAGGTGAGCCGTGCCTTCGTGCCCGAGGTTGTTCTGAGGCAATAAGGGCAGGTGGAGTGATGGAGGGTCTCATACGGACAGGTGGAGTGATGGAGGGTCTCATACGGACAGGTGGAGTGATGGAGGGTCTCATACGGGCAGGTGGAGTGATGGAGGGTCTCATACGGACAGGTGGAGTGATGGAGGGTCTCATACGGGCAGGTGGAGTGATGGAGGGTCTCATACGGGCAGGTGGAGTGATGGAGGGTCTCATACGGACATGTGGAGAGATGGAGGGTCTCATAAGGGCATGTGGAGAGATGGAGGGTCTCATAAGGGCAGGTGGAGAGATGGAGGGTCTCATACGGGCATGTGGAGAGATGGAGGGTCTCATAAGGGCAGGTGGAGAGATGGAGGGTCTCATACGAGCATGTGGAGAGATGGAGGGTCTCATACGGGCAGGTGGAGAGATGGAGGGTCTCATAAGGGTAGGTGGAGAGATGGAGGGTCTCATACGGACAGGTGGAGTGATGGAGGGTCTCATAAGAGCAGGTGGAGTGATGGAGGGTCTTATACGTGCAGGTGGAGAGATGGAGGGTCTCATTCGGGTATGTGGAGTGATGGAGGGTCTTATACGGGCAGGTGGAGTGATGGAGGGTCTTATACGGGCAGGTGGAGTGATGGAAGGTCTCATACGGGCATGTGGAGAGATGGAGGGTCTCATACGGGCATGTGGAGAGATGGAGGGTCTCATAAGGGCAGGTGGAGAGATGGAGGGTCTCATAAGGGCAGGTGGAGTGATGGAGGGTCTCATACGGGCAGGTGGAGAGATGGAGTCCAACGCTCCACCAAACTACCGCTTCCGACAACTGAAGAATTGTGAGCCAAATCTGCATGGCAAAGCCGTTCAAAGGCCTTGCTGGCAACTTTAAACCACATCATCCATAAAATAGATGCAGAAACACACCACAGCCCGCCAGGCGTGCAGGCGAGTGACGAGGTGGCCGAGTGGTTAAGACGATGGATTGCTAATCCATTGTGCTCTGCACGCGTGGTTTTTGAATCCCATCCTCGTCGATTGATGTCTTTAGTGTTTCGAGAGAGCCAAGTCCGCAAGGCAAAGGCCTTGCTGGCCAACTTTAAACGACATCACCCATTAAATAGATGCAGAAACACACCACAGCCCGCCAGAAGTGCAGGCGAGTGACGAGGTGGCCGAGTCGTCCCCTTGGAATTATATTTTTGTCAAAATTGAGTTATTCACATATTCTTATTCTGTGACAACTTATTTACGTTATGTGATGTGTTTTTTTAAGTTGTGTACATTGTGGGACTAGCATTTCGAATACACAGAAGAGAACCAATCAGAATCAACTTTATATGTCATGTCGCCGGATTTTTTTATTTATTTTTATTTATTTTTATTGAACACCAAGAACAGAACAAATACAGAATATACATCTACAATGGCATTGTTGAATACAGGTAAATGAGTATTAAGCAAGGCACATATCAATTAAGGTAAAAAAAAATAAAAATAAAAATAAAAAAAATACAAAGGGGTCTCTTTATTCCTCTTTTAAGAGCTCAAGGTCTCTTATTATTCCAGCCAATTTCTGGGCCTTTTTACTTTTCATACATTCCAATGCTGGAAAGAAATTACAAATCAAGTATTTTTTAAATACAGAGAAATAAGGTTTCGTCTTCATACATTTGGATTTATGAATGAAATATTTGCCCAGTATCAACATTACATTAATAAGAAATTCATTTCTTTTCTCGTCCAACAGCATTCCAAAGATAATATGTTTCCTGGCAAAAGTAGGCAGTGAGTGAATCTTTGATTCCAACCAATAAGACATATTTTCCCAAAAAATATTCGAAGAAATACAAGGAAAAAAAAGATGATCAGTTGTCTCTATGTCAACTTGACAAAAAGTACAAGCATTTTCTTCAAAATTAAACCGTTGTCTTAAGAATTCACTAGACGGGTATACCCCATTGAATATTTTTAAATGAGTTTCCTTAGCTTTAGGAGCCACAGAAAAGCTAATATACTGTGTTCGCAATTTTTTAACAGCTTGTTTATCATAAGATTGCAAAACACAGTTTTTATACAAGAGTGTCGGATATAACATAGAATTGAAACAAGAGCGGATAAGTTTGTTGGGAATCATTGCTCTGAGGTCATTACCATTGAAGAGAAGGGATGGAAGTTCACAAGGTCCATCAGGTATGTTGACAGAAGTGTTTTGTACAAGATGTATAAAGCTTTTTGGAATGGCCTTTAAAACACGCTCAAAAAGTTTGCGTTCACATTGTAAACGATATTTAGAACAAAAGTCTTTAAAAGTTAACAATCTCCCATCTTCATCTATCAAATGAAGAACTGACCAAATACCCTTTTCTAGCCACTCAATAACACATAGAGACTTATTAAAAACAATAAATCTATTGTTCCATATTGGTATTTTATGTGGAGAAAAGTTATGGTTATATAATAATTTCCAATATAACAAAATCTGCTGGTGAAAAGACGATAATTTGATTGGCAGTCTGGAAACAGTATAATCACATCTCAATAGAAAATCAATTCCACACAATTTTCTAAATATACCTCTGGGAATGCAAAACCAAAAAACTATTCTCATTTGTTATAAAATGTTTAAGCCATTTGATCTTCAACATGCCATTCATACAATAGAAGTCAAAGGGTTGTAATCCACCATTTTCATAATCTTGTATAAGTTGAGCTCTCTTTATATAGTGCACACGTTTTCTCCATATGTAATTTAAATTAATTTGATTAATGGTCTTAATAGCTCTATTAGAAATAGAGAGACAAGATGCAGGGTAGCTACACCTAGAAAGACTTTCCATTTTAGTTAAATAAATCCTTCCATAGATAGACAAATCCCTTTGCATCCATGCATCGAGCCTGCCTTTGCATTCATTCCATCTGTTCCAGATATTTTGCTTTTCCATCATGACTTCATCCTTAGAAATGTTTATGCCTAAATATTTGACAGTCGACTTGATCGGAATATTGTATGCAATTTTAAGAGAGCATTCACGTATGGTAATGATTTCATATTTGGCAATATTAAGCTTTAATCCTGAGAATTTAGAAAAATAGTTAACTATCTCAATTACTTTAGGAACCTGGTCAAGACCTTTTAAGAATAATGTTGTATCGTCAGCCAGTTGACTAAGTATAATATCCTGTCCAAATACATTTAATTTTTCCTGACTTGAGTTTTTAATTAAGAGAGCCAACATCTCTGTAGCCAGAATAAACAATGAGGGTGAGATGGGGCAACCTTGTTTAACGCCTCTCTTGATATCAAATCTGGGTGAAGTACCTGTTGGTAGGGCCACTGAACTATTGGTATTTGTGTAAAATAACTGAATAATATTACAAAAATGTTCACCAAACCCATACATTTTCAGACATTTAAAAATAAATGAATGTTCTAACATATCAAAGGCTTTGTAAAAGTCTAAAAATAAAATAACCCCATCATCCTCTATTTCTTGATTATATTCCAGCAAGTCCAAAACCAAACGAATGTTTTTATGTATAGATGAATGAATCCAGTTTGTGTCTCCCCAATAATTTTAGATAAACCAAATTTCAAACGATTATTATATATGTGGGTTAGTAATTTATAATCAGTGTTTAGCAAAGTTATAGCTCGTAAATTGTCCAACAATCTAGAGTCTTTCCCTGGTTTGGGAATAAGTGTGATTAGGCCTTGTCTCATTGAATTTGGTAAAACCACGGATTTAGTAATTTCCTGAAAAACTGCAAAAAAGAAATTCCCTTAATAAATCCCCAAAATGGCGATAAAAATTAGACATCATGCCATCTGGGCCAGGTGATTTATCCAATGACAGACACATAACAGCAGAATCAAGCTCTTCAATTGTTAAATCTGCATCACATATCATTTTGAATTGATCATCTATATGAGGGACAAATTCTCCAATTTTTTCAAATAGGGAATTAGGGTCTAATATTGAAGAGGATGAAGAATACAAATCCTGATAAAAGCTGGCGATTTCTTTAGTTATCAGTTTTGAATTAGAACACTCTGTCCCATTAATAATTAAAGTTTTTACAGAGTTTCTTTCTTGCCGCTTTTTTTCCAACCTACAGAAATAAGCTGAGTTTTTCTCCCCTTTTTCCATCCACTTAGCTCTTGATCTAATGTATGCTCCCTTATAGCTTTTCTCATATAGATTTCATCCAACTGCGCTTACAAAAGTAACAATCTTGATCTATCAACCTCTGTTAAAATTGATTTGTTAGAATATTCATTTAATTCTTTAATAACAGTCTCTTTTAAATTAAATGATTTTTTTAGCTGTTTACTATAAGAGATTGATAACTGTCGAACTTTGTATTTAAAGAATTCCCATTTACTTGTCCAGGAAACCAGGCTTATCATTAAAAATATTTAAAACAGTATCTTTAACCAATTTCGTATAATCTTCATTTCCGAGAAGGTTAGAGTTAAACTTCCAATAACCCTTGTTACGGAAAGGTTTATTTGTATGATATATCATCAATTCAATTGAACAGTGGTCTGTTAGGGGAGCTGCAGATATACTAGATATAGTTTGATAAGGCAAAAAACTATGAGAAATTAACCAAAAATCAATTCGGGACTTGCAAGAAGCATCAGGTTTAAACCAAGTAAACTGTCTTAGATAGGGGTTTGACTCACGCCAGGGATCTATTACTGTAAACCTTGATTATTACAAAAGTTTGATAATAATAAATTGCAATGATTTATATTATATTTAGTTGGCGACCTATCTAACCACTCATCATACACCATATTACTGTAACATGCAAATTTGAAAGTTTGAAAGTGTGTGTGTGTGTGTGTGCGCGAGTGTGTGTGTGTGTGTGTGTGCGCGAGTGTGTATGTGTGAGAAAGTGTGTTTGTGTGTGTGTGTGTGTGTGTGTCTGTCTGTGTGTGTGAAAGTGTGTGTGAGTGAGTGAGTGAGAGAGAGTGTGTGTGATTAAAAAAATGAGTCTTTATGAATTAATTAATTTTCTTGCAGTTTTTAAAGTCTTAAAATGTCTTAATTTTTACAATATTAAGCCTTAAAGGTCAAATAGTTAACAATTTAATTGATGGGGTCTTACAGTAATTACAACAATAAACGTTAGCATGTTATTTCAGCCATACTGATGTCTAGAGAGAAAGCCATGGCCCACTTTAGCTGGAATAAAGTCCTGCTCAGATGTATTACAGTAGCTGCTTTCTGTCTAAACAAAAGAAAGATTAAAGTAACAATTTCTGCAATAATGTATTTAATTACCCACCAAATTGGTCCCAAAAATTAAGATTCTGCACTGGATAAAATATTTAGACCTACCTTGCTTAATTTGAAATGTCCTAAATACATGGAAGTGCTAAAAAATATTAAATAAATGTCATAGAAAGGATACAATTTTACTTTCTAACACATGTTGAGACATTGTTACAACATTAATTTTATATTTAATGTTCAAATAATGTTTTGGCAGATAGAACCTTATAATTCTAAGCGAAAAGTGTTTTTTTTAGAATTAGAAGGTTGTATCTGCATTTGACCCATTCCAAAAATCCTCATTTACAAATTTGAGAGGATTTTGATATTGTATATTTAGAATACATTTAGGGTCCCTGTTATTTTCATGTGTAGCAGGATGCAGCTGTCTGGCTCAAGCCTCCCCTATTGGTATTAAAATTGTTGCCCTGGGATTGGTACTGGGCAGCTACGTGTAAGCCAATCGCAAGGGCTAAGCCCCTTTATAACTCGGGACTTTTCTTTTGACGACTGATGCATGCGACTTTTTGTCTTGGTTACCTGCCCAGCCACCTGACGTCCGAATCTGGGCTGTTCGTTTTGCCGTAGTGCCGCAGGTATGATTGGCTTCGTTTCCCTGTCCACTCGAATGACTTTATAACTTGGGCTTATAGTAATTTTCGTGCTGTAGAATCCCCGGTGTTGCAGCAGCCTTTCACCAGTTGAGTGTTGGCCCGGCTGGCAGTAAGCAGAGCTTGGGGCCGTGACTCGGCGCTAATAAAATAAGGTAGGTTGCTATATGGTGTACCCGTTGAATAGTTAATGTGGGATACGGTTGTAAAGACATCATGTGTATTTCAGGGAGTGCTATGTGACCAGGGGTACAGCTGCGAGTCGGCGGCATCGGCGCTGAACATCTGCTGCTTTGTTTGATCATTTTTTGTTACGTGTTGCTCATGGGCTTTCTTCGCCATATCCGGCTGCTCTTTCTCACGGGACCCGTGGCTAGCTTAAGCTAACAAGTGCCTGGCCCGTTCCATTGTGACCTGCTGGATTTAGTTGGATTTCTCATACCTTCTGTTTTTTTTGTAAATGTCTGTGTATTGGGTGTTTGATACCCTGGTATTGTGTTAATAGTGTTTGTATGTTCTTTTTTTTCTTTTCTTTTCTTCAAGTAGGTTAAGTTTTTTGCTGTATCTTGTCATCTGAAACTGTTGCCTGGAGGCCTTTCCCCCGCTGTTTATATCCAAGGGGATCGGCCCATGGTTATTGATATTTTTGCTTGATTTATTTTGTTTGTTTTGATTTGTCCACACCGACGGGAGACCATAAGAGTTGCTGATCCTCGTTGTGGCCTGTTTCCTTTTTTTTTTATTATTTGGTATAGTCTAGTACGGTTTATATTTGGTTGTATATGTTTATTGTGTGTGGATTGTTATTTAGTCATTTTTAGTGATCATACTCTCTCTGGGGGGTTTACCAGCCCTTTGATTTATTGTAATTTGTATGTGTGAAATTGTGTAATTTTCACTTGTCTCTTGTCATTTAGGTGCTGAGAGCTGCCAGTGGGAGCAGTGCCCCTTTGCGGTGGTGGGTCCCTTGACGTGTGCAGTGGTTGTGTGTTCACAGAGTGTGCTTACTCCATTTGCGGTGTGTGTGTGAACCCGGCACGTGTGATTGGGGTGTTTCTCATGGATGTTCATTGCTTATGCTACTAGTCTCCCGCTGGTAGGTTTCAGCCCGATCCTCTGTTCGTGTGTGTGTGGCGAATAGTGTAACATTGGTGTGTCTTGTGATCTGGTTGGGTGTGTAGTGTATTTTGTTTGCCGGGAAACTTTCCCTTATGTGTTCTTTGTGAAATCCAAATGCTTCTATTTTTGAAGTGAATTATTGTATGTGTGTTCAGTGATGTAAGAAATAAAATTTAACTTTTTGTATTGGATCAGTGTCTCTGGCTAAATCATCAAACGAATCTGAGTGCTTTGCTAGAACAAAATAACAAATTCCTTGGGTGTAAGTCCCATCGTTGCGTAGTCTGCTAACGATCTATTATCTAGATATCCATTCTGCCACACATGTTTGAAAGAAACTTGTTCCCCATATAAATTTTCCTATATGTAATGCAAAAACTTTGAAGCTCAATATCTCAAAACTGCTCAGAACGCAGATAGAACCTTATAATTCTAGGGGACGGAGTGGTTAAGGTGATGGACTGCTAATCCATTGTGCTCTGCACGCGTGGGTTCGAATCCCATCCTCGTCGAATGATGTGTTTCGAGAGAGCCAAGTACGCATGTCGAAGGCTTTGCTGGCAACTTTATCGACGTCATCCTTAAAATAGCTGCGGAAAAACGTCACCGGCAGCCGAGTGGCTGACTGGTTAAGTTCCTTTCCTTTGATTGACTGCTAATCCATTGTGCTCTGTGTGCATGGGTTTGAGTCCCATCCTTGGTGTTTAGTTTCACAGAGAGCCTAGTGAACAGGTCAAACGCAGCGGTTCCACTCATGGCGAGCTTTAGCTGAATTGGATTTTAATTATCGCTGCAGAAAAATCTCATGTTCGTTTCTGAACACATTGTTGAGGTCAGGATCAATACAAAAAGCCAGCTGATGCATGGATATGACCATCAGATATACAATAACACGTTCTACGGGAGATCCAAATTAGGGCTGCACGATTATGACAAAAATCATAATTGCCGATTATTCCCTTGAAATTGTAATTGCGATTATTAATTAAGATTATCACAATTTACATTGAATACATATAGGCATATACACTCACCGGCCACTTTATTAGGTACCCCATGCTAGTAACGGGTTGGACCCCCTTTTGCCTTCAGAACTGCCTCAATTCTTCGTGGCATAGATTCAACAAGGTGCTGGAAGCATTCCTCAGGGAGTTTGGTCCATATTGACATGATGGCATCACACAGTTGCCGCAGATTTGTCGGCTGCACATCCATGATGCGAATCTCCCGTTCCACCACATCCCAAAGATGCTCTATTGGATTGAGATCTGGTGACTGTGGAGGCCATTTGAGTTCATTGTCATGTTCAAGAAACCAGTCTGAGATGATTCCAGCTTTATGACATGGCGCATTATCCTGCTGAAAGTAGCCATCAGAAGTTGGGTACATTGTGGTCATAAAGGGATGGACATGGTCAGCAACAATACTCAGGTAGGCTGTGGCGTTGCAACGATGCTCAATTGGTACCAAGGGGCCCAAAGAGTGCCAAGAAAATATTCCCCACACCATGACACCACCACCACCAGCCTGAACCGTTTATACAAGGCAGGATGGATCCATGCTTTCATGTTGTAGACGCCAAATTCTGACCCTACCATCCGAATGTCGCAGCAGAAATCGAGACTCATCAGACCAGGCAACGTTTTTCCAATCTTCTATTGTCCAATTTCGATGAGCTTGTGCAAATTGTAGCCTCAGTTTCCTGTTCTTAGCTGAAAGGAGTGGCACCCGGTGTGGTCTTCTGCTGCTGTAGCCCATCTGCCTCAAAGTTCGACGTACTGTGCGTTCAGAGATGCTCTTCTGCCCACCTTGGTTGTAACGGGTGGTTATTTGAGTCACTGTTGCCCTTCTATCAGCTCGAACCAGTCTGGCCATTCTCCTCTGACCTCTGGCATCAACAAGGCATTTCCGCCCACAGAACTGCCGCTCACTGGATGTTTTTTCTTTTTCGGACCATTCTCTGTAAACCCTAGAGATGGTTGTGCGTGAAAATCCCAGTAGATTAGCAGTTTCTGAAATACTCAGACCAGCCCTTCTGGCACCAACAATCATGCCACGTTCAAAGTCACTCAAATCACCTTTTTTCCCCATACTGATGCTCGGTTTGAACTGCAGGAGATTGTCTTGACCATGTCTACATGCCTAAATGCACTGAGTTGCCGCCATGTGATTGGCTGCTTAGAAATTAAGTGTTAAGGAGCAAGTTGGACAGGTGTACCTAATAAAGTGGCCGGTGAGTGTATATAGGCCTATATATATAATAATGTTTACACAAAAATTGTTAACACACACACAAGTACTGTCCCCGTTTACTTAACATACACATAAATTGAATTGTAAGAATATGACTAATAGTAAAAACTACTAATAGATAAACATTAGGACTATGCCAAGCAATTAAATTGCAGTCCCAAACTAGTTTTTGTTAACACAATGTTGAGTATGGACTTATGGACAATTTTGGGGTTATGGAAACGACCAAAATCCCACAATACAAACAATACAATACACAATACAAACAAGAACTGTTAATGAAACAGCTGAATAGAATGAAAATCATACCTGCATGCAAATCCTTCTCAGCTAACACGCGATTTATTGGTATTTTACTTTTATTTCGTGACTTACTAATTTACATTGCAACGAGGTTGCATGCTCGTAGTTTCTTTTGCACTTTATACAGTGAAGCGAAACAGCGCGCGCTGCCGCATTTGCGCGTGCAATTGAAGAGTGCGCGCTACGAGCACAGTATAACGGCTGACAGGACAGTAAAGTCCGTTTTACTGAGGTGAAAGACTTTTTATTTCAGCGTACACTTACGTCACTGCCTGGTATGTCATATTGTGCTGGTTTTTCTGAAGTAGTCGTGATTCGCCTCTCATAACATAATTATGCTCTAAACACACACACGCAGAGTGGATTTTCTTTTGTAATCGTGGCATCCGTAATCGTAATCGCGATTAGAAATTCGATTAATTGTGCAGCCCTAATCCAAATCCTGGCTATACCAGCCTTCTTCAAGCTCATGCCTTCGCCACCACAGCAAAAGCAGAACGTAAAATAAACAAAAGCACGATTAATTTTTCCAACAAGTCACAAAGCCTCCTAAGAGACTGGCAAAAATTGCCAAGGATGACTGTATTTCAAGTCATCCCAGCGGGGTATTGGGTAAAGTTTTCAACCAGCAAAGATCACGTCTCAGATGAGCCTCATACACTATGATATTGCCTCTGCGAAAGAATGCCGGGGGAGGTAGCGACGTCTCCTGTGCTTTTATCCGGACATGGAACGACAGGGTGGTATCAAGCTTTAAACTGCCATGTAATCAGCCTTTTGGCACTGACGGCTGCATGGTGTGTCTACGAAACAGGCGAGTGACATGTACATAAAGGTTTATTCATTGTTCTCTCGTCACTCAAAGAACACAAAGAACAAAAAGTGCACTGCTTTCGTAATTTTGGGGGGAGAGACTTATGGGTATCCTGGTAGCAAAGGGGCAGAGTTATAACGCTCAATCTCCAAGTTGGGGATCGATTCAACGAGCCCCCTACGAGGTTGGGTAGGATAATGAAGAGTGCAAGGACACTGCAAACATATTCTGAGAGAGGTCCAATGCAAGCTATGCTGCCATTTTCTTGACCCAGGGGTTCTCTCTAGGTTCTTTCCAACAAAGCAGAAGCAGCACACAAAAGAAACGTAAGCACATCTCCCTCAATCAACACAGTTGTGAGTCTCCTAACCCATAGAACCCAACGCTCCTTGCAGGTCAGTCAAAGGGTTACCTCTCTCATCAGCCCAACCTTTTACAACACATTATGCTGAACTTTATCTCCGTCATGTTAATGAGAGCGGCTGAAAAGCACCAAACTACCGCTTCCGACAACTGAAGAGTTGTGAGCCAAGTCCACATGGGCAAAGCCGTTCAAAGGCCTTGCTGGCAACTTTAAACCACATCATCCATAAAATAGATGCAGAAACACACCACAGCCCGCCAGGCGTGCAGGCGAGTGACAAGGTGGCCGAGTGGTTAAGGCGATGTACTGTTAATCCATTGTGCTCTGCACGCGTGGGTTAGAATCCCATCCTCGTCGATTGATGTCTTTAGTGTTTCGAGAGAGCCAATTCCGCAATGCAAAGGCCTTGCTGGCCAACTTTAAACGACATCACCCATTAAATAGATGCAGAAACACACCACAGCCCGCCAGGCGTGCAGACGAGGTGGCCTAGTGGTTAAGGTGATGGACTGCTAATTCATTGTGCTCTGCACGCGTGGGTTTGAATCCCATCCTCGTCGATTGATGTCTTTAGTGTTTCGAGAGAGCCAAGTCCGCAAGCCAATGGTCTTGCTAGCCAACTTTAAACGACATCACCCATTAAATAGGTGCAGAAACACACCACAGCCCGCCAGAAGTGCAGGTGATTGACGAGGTGGCAGAGTGGTTAAGACGATGGACTACTAATCCATTGTGCTCTGTACGCGTGTGTTCGAATCCCATCCTCGTCGTATGATGTGTTTAGTGTTTAGAGAGAGCCAAGTACGCATGTCGAAGGCTTTGCTGGCAACTTTATCGACGTCATCCTTAAAATGGCTGTGGAAAAACATCACCGGCAGACGAGTGGCTGACTGGTTAAGTTCCTTTCCTTTGATTGACTGCTAATCCATTGTGCTCTGCGTGCATGGGTTTGAGTCCCATCCTTGGTGTTTAGTTTCACAGAGAGCCTAGTGAACAGGTCAAACGCAGCGGTTCCACTCATGGCGAGCTTTAGCTGAATTGGATTTTAATTATCGCTGCAGAGAAAGCTCATGTTCGTTTCTGAACATATTGTTGAGGTCAGGATCAATACAAAAAGCCAGCTATGCATGGATATGACCATCAGATATACAATAACACATTCTACGGGAGATCCAAATCCTGGCTATACCAGCCTTCTTCAAGCTCATGCCTTCGCCACCACAGCAAAAGCAGCACGTAAAAGAAACAAAAGCACAATTAATTTTTCCAACAAGTCACAAAGCCTCCTAAGAGACTGGCAAAAATTGCCAAGGATGACTGTATTTCAAGTCATCCCAGCAGGGTATTGGGTAAAGTTTTCAACCAGCAAAGATCACGTCTCGGATGAGCCTCATAGACTACGATATTGCCTCTGCGAAAGAATGGCGTGGGAGGTAGCAACGTCTCCTGTGCTTTTATCCGGACATGGAACGACAGGGTGGTATCAAGCTTTAAACTGCCATGTAATCAGCCTTTTGGCACTGACGGCTGCATGGTGTGTCTACGAAACAGGCGAGTGACATGTACATAAAGGTTTATTCATTGTTCTCTCGTCACTCAAAGAACAAAAAGTGCACTGCTTTCGTAATTTTGAGGGGAGAGACTTATGGGTATCCTGGTAGCAAAGGGGCAGAGTTATAACGCTCAATCTCCAAGTTGGGGATCGATTCAACGAGCCCCCTACGAGGTTGGGTAGGATAATGAAGAGTGCAAGGACACTGCAAACATATTCTGAGAGAGGTCCAATGCAAGCTATGCTGCCATTTTCTTGACCCAGGGGTTCTCTCTAGGTTCTTTCCAACAAAGCAGAAGCAGCACACAAAAGAAACGTAAGCACATCTCCCTCAATCAACACAGTTGTGAGTCTTCTAACCCATAGAACCCAACGCTCCTTGCAGGTCAGTCGAAGGGTTACCTCTCTCATCAGCCCAACCTTTTACAACACATTATGGTGAACTTTATCTCCGTCATGTTAATGAGAGCGGCTGAAAAGCACCAAACTACCGCTTCCGACAACTGAAGAGTTGTGAGCCAAGTCCGCATGGCAAAGCCGTTCAAAGGCCTTGCTGGCAACTTTAAACCACATCATCCATAAAATAGATGCAGAAACACACCACAGCCCGCCACAAGTGCAGGCGATTGACGAGGTGGCCGAGTGGTTAAGGCGATGGACTGCTAATCCATTGTGCTCTGCACGCGTGGGTTCGAATCCCATCCTCGTCGATTGAGGTCTTTAGTGTTTCGAGAGAGCCAAGTCCGCAAGGCAAAGGCCTTGCTGGCCAACTTTAAACGACATCACCCATTAAATAGATGCAGAAACACACCACAGCCCGCCAGGCGTGCAGGCGGGTGACGAGGTGGCCGAGTGGTTAAGGCGATGGACTGCTAATTCATTGTGCTCTGCACGCGTGGGTTCGAATCCCATCCTCGTCGATTGATGTCTTTAGTGTTTCGAGAGAGCCAAGTCCGCAAGCCAATGGCCTTGCTGGCCAACTTTAAACGACATCACCCATTAAATAGATGCAGAAACACACCACAGCCCGCCAGAGGTGCAGGCGATTGACGAGGTGGCCGAGTGGTTAAGGCGATGGACTGCTAATCCATTGTGCTCTGCACGCGTGGGTTCGAATCCCATCCTCGTCGTATGATGTGTTTAGTGTTTCGAGAGAGCCAAGTACGCACGTCAAAGCCTTTGCTGGCAACTTTATCGACGTCATCCTTAAAATGGCTGCGGAAAAATGTCACCGGCAGCCGAGTGGCTGACTGGTTAAGTTCCTTTCCTTTGATTGACTGCTAATCCATTGTGCTCTGCGTGCATGGGTTTGAGTCCCATCCTTGGTGTTTAGTTTCACAGAGAGCCTAGTGAACAGGTCAAACGCAGCGGTTCCACTCATGGCGAGCTTTAGCTGAATTGGATTTTAATTATCGCTGCAGGAAAAGCTCATGTTCGTTTCTGAACACATTGTTGAGGTCAGGAACAATACAAAAAGCCAGCTGATGCATGGATATGACCATTAGATATACAATAACACGTTCTATGGGAGATCCAAATCCTGGCTATACCAGCCTTCTTCAAGCTCATGCCTTCGCCACCACAGCAAAAGCAGCACGCAAAAGAAACAAAAGCACAATTAATTTTTCCAACAAGTCACAAAGCCTCATAAGAGACTGGCAATTTTTGGATGACTGTATTTCAAGTCATCCCAGCGGGGTATTGGGTAAAGTTTTCAACCAGCAAAGATCACGTCTCGGAAGAGCCTCATAGACTACGATATTGCCTCTGCGAAAGAATGCCGGGGGAGGTAGCGACGTCTCCTGTGCTTTTATCCGGACATGGAACGACAGGGTGGTATCAAGCTTTAAACTGCCATGTAAGTAGTGTTAACATACACCATGTGTCACTTTTTTGACTGATTTATGGCCCTGTCGCTCATGACTGACAGAATTCTTGTATCATGAAACCAGCGCTTCTGATTTATGATGGGTCACTGACAGGCTCCGGTATGTCTAGGCTGCGTGGCGCCGTGTGACATCCTCCGTGCTGATGTCCGGTGGCATTTAAAAGACAAAACAGATCAAGCAGATGTTAAATTTGACTTTTACGACTGGTTTAATGAGCTCACACCTCAAAACTTGCCTTTGTAGTTTTTATGGTATGTTCCGCCCTGTTACACCTTATTCACAACAACGTCACTACCTACGTTTTTTGCTGCAGTTTTAAATAAGGTTAGGGAATACACTGTTGAACACAGAAGACATTCTACAACTTTCCTGATACAATGGCTGCTCCGAGAACTCCTAAAACCCCTAGAAAGGTTATGTGTATTTCGCCAACAAGAGGACTTGTTGAAATGAGAGAAGATCTAACTTTTGCACCGCGGAAGAAACAGCAAAATGTTAGCTTGACAAAGTTTCTTCATGAAGACTCGACTTTTGTGAAACGTGATTTCTCAATGTCTGGTAATCGTGTGGTGAGATATGTGTTTGACAAGGTGCAGCGTTGTGTGAAACTCTACACGGCAGATGTTGAAGAAGATTTTACATCTCAGAACCCATGTCTGATTTTCCACGACAAAGACTGGTTTGTGTTTTTCCACTACGTTTGGAGAGATTTGCACGACTGTGGTGATAATCCATTGTACGTAGCCGAGTGGGATGGCCTAATTCCTGACACAAGATTTCGT
Source organism: Semotilus atromaculatus (assembly GCA_031834385.1). Taxonomy (NCBI): domain Eukaryota; kingdom Metazoa; phylum Chordata; class Actinopteri; order Cypriniformes; family Leuciscidae; genus Semotilus; species Semotilus atromaculatus. The sequence continues at coordinate 10,280,588 of JAULUF010000044.1, read as the reverse complement.
GTGGTCGGGGACCATAGTAAAAAGTTACCAGACGATTGTGTTTATGTTTTTTGCTGCAACGACAAGACAAAACTCTGCGAACGAGCATGGCCTGTTCGTGAATCTGAGCATCACTTGTGCTATGACATGAAATTTTTGTTTCAGTGGAAAGATGTTCGTATGCTTGACACTGTATTTACATGCGTGGACAAGATGTTTAGATGGTGCGACATGTATGACCGTTACAGTTCTGTAAAGATCAAATTGTTTCACCCTAAGGAGGGCGTCACCAATGCTGAAGACCGCCTCTTAAGCCCACCCACATATTACAGTCATTAAAAAACGCCTGCAGATCGGTTCAGTTGCTACATTCATTCACCATGTCTCAAGAATCTACAACTGTCTACTACAGCAACAACCCTGAGGCTGCCCCTGCAATGCCTGATGACAATGCTACACCGCTGGAGTCCCAACCTCAAACATGCGACAACAGTTGGTTGGATAAATTTTGTATGGACCTTGGATATCACAACCTGACCTTCCTTACAACACCATACGGCAACACTGGCGCAATAGCTGGAGCAGCGGCCCTTGCTGGAATTGACAACACAGACAGCTGTATCCGCTCTGACGGATTCAAAATCATAAAAGCGACTGTTGTGGTCCTTCTGGAACATATCATCAACAAAAAGCTGAAAGAACTCTGTTTGGGTTGTGAAGTGGATCACCCCAGTCAGATTAGACACTCCTGCTTATTTGAACCGGGGCCCTATTTCTTTGACGCCTACTTTGACGAACTGACGCGTAATCTGGTGAGACCGGACCTTAAGCACATCATTGCTCAAGCATTGAGCCGTTGTGGTTTAAGGGTTCACCCCCAGAGGATTCAAGGATCAGTGGAGGCTATTTTACATGAACTGCGTGACGAAGTTTTCATTGTGGAAAAGCTTCGTGAAGTCAGAGAGAAAGTTGTGGACGTCAGTAGTGAGCAAATTGTCTATGACGCTGTGGACAGCTGGAAAGGTATTGTCCAAGTTGTCTGACAGTAACAGTGACATGGGTAACACGTGTTTTGCAACTGGAATGGCAAAGTGGTTGCTTAAACAACGTATTAGATGTGAGATGACCAGCTTGTTGTATAAGATCATTAATGAATGTACCAATGTATCTGTTACTGTAAACAAATGTGCTGTTGATACCAAACGTTTTACAAATCTCAAGAAACAAATGTCTGTTGTAAGAACAGTGTCAAATGAATGGACAGATATGATGCGTTTATGCGTTAATGCGGGTGAACCAGTTTGTCTAACTATCAGAAAAATTTTAGACCTGATGACTGAATGCGGCAGCTGTATTAGAATAGCCGATATATTGTGCTTGTGTACATATGTGACCGATCTATGTGTAGACATATTGTCTAGAAACAATCAGACTGATGTTTGTGAAATTGTTGAAACACTGGTTGATTACATTCTTGAGAACAACATTGTGATGTGTTTAAAATTTCTACACTACATCGATGCTGTATGATGCCAATGTTTCTTTTAACTGTTTAAGAAATAAAAACCTTAACCACTTAAACCATCTGTGTTTATTCTTTTGTGGAGCGTGAAGTGGAAGCATGTCGGAAGAAATGAAAAAGACTTACTACACACCTTCTAACCCCGGTTATTTAGGGGGGAAAAAACGCTTAAAAGATGCTGTTTTAAAAGAAACGGGGGTTCGTTTAACCGATAAAGAGGTTTCAGACTGGCTCGCTGGTGAGGATGCGTATACACTACATAGAACTGCCCCTCTAAAATACAAAAGGAATCGGGTTTTTGTCTACGGTGTAGATATGTTGTTCCAGGCCGATCTAGTTGATATGTCGGCATATGCCTCGGTAAACGACAACAACCATTTTCTGTTGACATGTATCGACCTGTTCAGTAAATATGCATGGGTACGGGCATTAAAAAACAAGAGTGGTGTAGAGGTCTCTAAAGCTTTTGAATCCATACTGAAAGAGGGTCGTGTACCACAGAAATTACAGACAGATAAAGGAAAGGAGTTTTTTAACAAACACTTTCAAAACGTAACAAAAAAGTACAATATTTCCCATTACGCAACAGCCACAGAATTAAAGGCATGTGTTGTTGAGCGGTTTAATAGAACCTTAAAAGGTAGAATGTGGAGATATTTAACAGCTACAAACTCCAAAAGATACATCGACATACTTCAAGACATTACGCAAGGATACAATGCGAGCCATCACAGAAGCATCAAGATGAGGCCGATTGATGTGGGGAAAGAAAACGAGTCTGTTGTGTTACACAACCTATATGGAGATACCCGACCTCGTAGTGTTAACCCCATATTTAAATACAAGAATGGCGATGTGGTTCGAATTTCTAAAGTCAGAGGCCCGTTTGCAAAGGGTTATGAGGAAAACTACACACAAGAGTATTTTACTATATCAGCGTGTATACCACGGGATCCTCCTGTTTACAGATTGTGTGATTACGACGGGGATGTTATCGACCGTGTTTTTTACGCAGAAGAATTGCAAAAAATAATTGTCAACAAAAACAAAACCTTTAAAGTTGAAAACATTTTAGATAAGAGGACAAAAGGTCGCAAAACGTTAGTGCTGGTACAATGGCTCAAATGTTGTAAAATCTCAAATTATACAACAAGACTGGCTACCCCTATAAATATAAAAGGAGAATGGGAGGTAGGACTTGTTCAAATTGAATATCCAAGAAGTTGGTACACCTTTAACAGCAATGATGCCGTTTTTGAGATAAACATAGGACCCACCACTGCCGATGGTGAAAAATACAATAACAGCATGCGCCACGGTGTGGATGTGAAGACGACCAGCTTGTCGAAACTACGCATTCCAATAAAAACAGGATATTACGACAATGTCCCATCTCTAGTTAGTGTAATAAATGATTTAGTAGCAACCCAGGGGGTATTCGGCTACGACCGTGTAAAAAACAAAGTATTTCTAAAAGCAAAACCTAACATTTCAATAACATTCCATGGAAAACTAGCCATTATTTTAGGATTGAAACCAGGGATCCCTATAGGAGATTCTATTCTGCAAAAAACTAATCCTGAAAAAACTAATTTTGAAAAGGATGTTGTAACATATGCGATGCATCAGTCGGACATACACGGGGGTTTCTATACTCTTTATATCTACACGGATATTATCCGCTACCAATCTGTAGGTGATGCATTCGTACCACTACTGGAGTGTGTACAAATAACAGGGGATAACAATAACACAGTCAGTGTTCGATACGACAAACCGCACTATGCATCTATCAACAAATCTGTCATTACGGATATTGTTATAGAGGTGAAGGACGATCAAAATCAACACGTCCCATTTTCTTACGGAAAAGTGTGCATTAAACTTCACTTCAGGCCTGTAAAACATTTCGTTTAAAATGGTGTATTTCAACAACCACAATGTCGACCCTATGCGCTACGTTGCCTATTACCAGAATCAGGCAGGCAGCGGGCTCCCCGGGTATGCAGGAGGCGGAGTTATGTATGGGGCCGGTTTGGGCGGCCTTTTTCGAGGGCTCTTTAGAATGGCTATACCACTACTAAAACGAGGATTTAGCATAGCCAAGCCGCATCTTAAATCAGCTGCAAAAAAACATACTAAGTGACGTTGTTAGTAATACGTTATCGAGATCTTTTAACAACAACTACGATACTCAAGACGGTTCAGGGCTAATGGTAATGGCTCGCAAAAGAGCATCTAGGCCGCCAGGGGTGCGGAGGAGTGGCCAGAAGCAGAAGAAAACAAAACGTCCCCCCAAGAAAACATCAGTTGTAAAACGCAAGCGCCAGGAGACAGCTAAGCGTACTGCTTCAAAAAGATCAAGGAACTCTGTTAAAACAATATTTTAGATCATGGCATTACTACACAACATGTCAGAGGAGTGTTTAAAGTCCGAACTGGATCTGTTTACAGTGCCACTAACTCAAACCGCAGTTGAAAAAAACACTTATATAGAAGTGCCACCATTATCAGCGATATCTGACACATCGCCGCTGGAGTTTTTTATTGCGGGGAATGGAGAGGATTACATAGATCTAAACAACACATTAGTTTTTTTGCGCCTCAAAATCACTAATGCTGATGGATCGGACATTGCAGATGGAGATCCCGTAGGGCTTGTCAACTATCCTGGAGCTACTATTTTTTCACAAGTGGATGTATCGCTTGGAGATCGGCTTATATCACAGAGTTCTAGCACATATCCATATCGCTGTATGATAGAATGTCTTACCAATTATGGTAAAGATACCCTTGAAACGCTTTTCTCAGCAGGGCTTTTTTACCTAGACACAGCCGGGCACATGGATGTTGCGGACCCAGGAGGTGAAAACCGTGGTCTGACAAAGAGAGCAGCCTTCACCAACGCTAGTAATGTAGTCGAACTACTCGCTCCTGTTCACAGCGATATCTTCTTTCAAGAAAAACTATTGCTTAATGGACTAGACCTTAAAATTAGAATGACTAGAGGTAAAGATGAATTCTGCCTGATGAGGAGCAATGCCACAGCCTATAAACTGAACATCCTATCTGCATCGCTATTTGTGAAAAAAGTGTCTGTGTCACCCGCTGTGAGACTGGGCCATGCACAAGCCCTACTCTCAACCACTGCCAAGTACCCCATCGACAGAGTGTGTCTGAAAAACTTCTCAGTACCTGCCGGCTCACGTGTCTGCAATCAAGAAAACTTGTTCTTAGGAACTCTACCAAAATCTCTGGTTCTAGCGATGGTTGATAACGATGCATTTGTGGGGGCGTATAATAAAAACCCTTTTGCGTTTAAAAACTACGATTTAGAATTTTTGGCCATTTATCTGGATGGTCAACAGTACCCCGCGAAGCCTCTGCAACCTGAATATGAAAACGGTTCTGCAGTGCGGGAGTTTTACCAATTAGCGCTGGCAACTGGAAGGCATCTTAAAAACCAGGCTCTATGCATCAATAGGGAGGATTTTCTGCACGGCTATACACTCTATGCGTTCAATTTCGCCCCAGATGAGGAGTGTAGCCAGCATGTGTCGCTTATCAAAAGTGGCAATATTAGACTAGAAGCCCGTTTCAGACAACCACTACCACGTACAATTAACCTTATTGTTTATGCTTTGTTTGACAGCTTGATTGAAGTGTCAAATCGCCGTCAGATCCTGGTTAATTACTACTAACACGTTCAAATGAACACTGTGCAGCTTACGGCTGTCATGGATAAGGTATCATGCAATACTTATTTTCTTGGAGTTCTACCATGTGACTATCTACCAAAAGCCCCTTTAAGAAAGCTACCAGCAATGGTTTTAATCAATACACATCATTCAGGACTCCCAGGGGAACACTGGGTGGCCATCTACATAAATGAGGACGGTGTAGGGTGTTTTTTCGACAGCTTTGGTAATAAACCAGACTACCATGGTTTTCCGCCGATTATCAAAAACTTTTTAAGGCTCAATTCTAGTCAAGTTCAACATTCAACTGTGCAAGTCCAAGATTTTTCATCAGACACGTGTGGACAACATTGTGTGTTCTTTCTCTACCACATGGCGAAGGGATTTGATTATGATTATGTGTTGAAATTGTTTTGTAATGATTTGATTAAAAATGACAAAAAGGTGTCAGCATTTGTGAAAAAACTAAAACAAGCTCCATGTAATGAAAATGTTTTCAAATGTGTTCAGTGTGTACAAATGGGTGAAATGTTCATGTCTCATGCTAAATATTTTTAATAAAACAAGTAATGAACGGAAATGTGTTTCTTTAAACCCTCTTTTATTACACATATACATCACATCATAAGTTCTAAAAAAAAAAAAAAAAAAAAAAAAAAAAAGAGAGAGAGAAAATGAGAACACAATACATACAAACTGTGAGTTTAAAAACTTAACCACTTAGTCTGGGTGAGATCGGGTGCTTTGAATGTGAGGTCTTCTGAATATTCTGAATGTATCGGGGTGCCCGGAAACGCTTTCTGTTTTTTACTCTTCTTAGATGATCCTGTTATAGTGGGGGTCGATTTGGTTTTGAAAGAGTTAATAGTATGTCTGACATAGTGGTTTGGTACCACAGAGTGTGGCAAATTTAAACTAGCAAAAGCCTCCAGAAATTCGCGCCATCCACCAGGTCTCCGCTCGTCAGCAATCTTTTGTGGAGCCGTGACGCTTTTAACTAAGTCAAGCATGTGTGAACCAGGGATTGTTCTCCCTTTAAACACAAACTCTCCCGACTCAGTCCACGAAGTTACATCTTTAGTTTTAGACATTTTATCTAAAATGTAACAAACATTTTTCACACTCCTCTGCGGAATATTCTTTAAAATCTCATCTGCAAAAGCACCTAAATCGTCATGGGCACTCACATGGTCTGTAGCGGGTGGGTCTTCTTTTTCAACATTACCAGGCTGTGGTAGACTTAATGTTAATGTGGTGGATTCCCTATCCCCTTGTCTAGTGAGTGTTAAAAACCGCTGCAAAACACCTGTGTACATCTTAGCTTTTTCATGGTGATCCAGATCAGACCTGTGCAAAATATTTCTTATAGTCATGTCCAGGTCATTCTCCACAACCTGTTGTATAGACTCACGGGTGTTAGAGGATTTCAGTTTATCCAACTGGTGTTGTGGGACTAAAAACATCTTCTCAGCATACTCCATCATCAAACTTATTTAGATGTAACCAAACTGGTTATAAAGGGAATTGCGACACTTAACAAAGGTAATAGAAATCCTCCTTGTTGGTTGATTAACCTTCTTTTGCGTCTAACTCCAACCTTTTTATCTGCAACAATTTTGATCTCGCTTCTTCTTCTCTTCAGTTTCTGATATTGTTGTGGTGTTAGTGGAATATTACCATGGACCACGTTAAGAGCTACTTCACACAATGTCACAATGAGCTCGTCTGCGGCCGCCTCTAAAATAACGCGTCTTTGTTTAGGCGTGGCTTTTAATAACAATTTTAAAAGAGGCAGGTTTCTTAAAAGTCTTGCAGACATTTTCAAATCTCTCTGTCAATGTTTTCTTTTCTGAATGTACACAACTGGGTGTTGTGACAGAATATCTGTTCTGAGACGGTACTGCTCTGGTGTTTTCGCTTTAAAGTCAATCAAAAGGTACCCGAAAGGAATGCTGGTCGCATTTTCATAACAGTCCATAAAGAAATTCGTGTTTCTGGGGTACATCTGCCGCGCCAACACATTAATTTGGGTATTGTCTCTGGGGTTTTTAAACAATACCAAATAATAATTCGTGTTCAAGCTGATGGTCCTGCTGGATTTACCTTGAAAAAACAAGTTTTGTACAATATACAAAGCACTCAAGTTTTTATGGTGCACACAGGTCGTGAACACGCGTTCAACTTCAGAATTGCTACTAGCATCTTTCATAACATCATCCAATACCAAAAAATTTGTCTTGTTGGTGGGGAACAAACGATCATCATTCAGGGTCTGTGGGATACCTTCAATAAATTTAATATCATACAGTTTCAACAATTCATCATACAAAGGTTGCCAGCAATCATAAATGTACACAATGTTTTCAATTTTTTTAGAAATTACACTTTTAGCATTTTCCAACAACATTTTTACAAAAAATGTTTTTCCTGAGCTAGAAGGACCACTTAAAACACATGAAAATGGGTGTTGTAATCTGAAATCAAAACCATTCGGGTCTAGCACACCCCGATGCCCAAAAACGTTGTCAGTAGCCATATGGTAGCGTGGTTAGGTCGGGTAGCAAAATACGCTTGTTGTAAACGACTTTAAATTTTTTCACAACTGACTTGTTGTGCAATGTGAACTGCTTTTTGTTCCTCACTATACTGTCGGTGTATGCGAGAATGTAATTACTGTCACCCCGCCCCCTCACATATTGATCGACAAGACCAATTAATGAGTCTAACCTAATGGTCTCAGAGTTTACGGCATTCAGCGTGATACCTTTGGCCTTCATGCAGACCTTACCCTTAGAAGTCCGATACCCGTAACTTTTCGGACCACTTGAAGAAAATTCAACAATATGGTCTCCATCCCCAACTTCATCAGTAAGGTCGCCAAGATATGGACCTAGTGGAGGCTCATATTCACCCTCTTTAGACGTGAACACAACACTATCTGTATCGCAATAAAGCACTCTATCACCCAACCTGTCCATGAGATCATAAAGCTCTAACCGTGCATGGGCTGTTGTAAAAGCCCCGAGAAAGACGTTAATGTCACGAGTCTGGGTACCTTTCCCATCTGCGTAAGCCCACTGAACGATTGCAACAGCGTCTGACACAAATGAGAAATGCTTGAGGTCATACTCAACGCCAAAAATGTATCGGGCAAACTGTTCAGGGTCTGTTAGTATTTCGGTTGTCGGCAACTGTTCGCGCATAGAGAACCGACCCCATAAAGAATTAAGAAGTAGCTTCATAATGGATCTGCGTGCAGCATTAAACTCAATCTTGTCCAGATTCAGCTTAATCCCTTCTTTCTCAAAGTAATCTCTAACATAAGATTCTTTGTCGGCGTCGGTCACAACGTCTTTTGGAAAACCTGAACTTTCCTGTTTGAACTGTAAAAATGTTTTAACATAATCACAAAACAATGTTTCAGAGCGTTGGGGAAAATGCCAGACCTCATCGATTTTTGTCACTACATAACCCTTCTCAACGGCTTTTAACAGTTCAATGCTAACCCAGGACCCATGAATTGATCTTTCCTCATTAGTATGCACACACGGGTGTGTCTGGTTCTGATGTTCAGCACATGTCCTGCAAAGAGGAAACATTAACTTACCCCCGGTCCTATAAGGCAGTACGGGGTGAAGCAACTTCCGTGGCGGAAGGACTGTAGCCTTGACGAGATCGTAATAATCTTCAAGGTTTTGAAAATCCTTGTGTATTACTTCAGGATGCCCAATTGGGTAGCATTTTCGAGCTTGGCAGTAGGGATATAGTGATGTAAAGTCAACATACCTAATCCGCTCGCCCTCCGCAACTTTGTGATACAGTTTTAATGCGTTAGTACGGCCGCCGAATAGAGCTTCACGGGGTTTCAATCTTTCAGTGTATTCGTAAGTGAACATGAAATCCATCACTGCTGCGTCGGTCTGTTTAGCGCGGACCCAATCACATTCCCAAATCACCTCGACCTGAAGACCGTACGCGCGCTCCAAAATTTCAATCTTATCATCACATTGTCTTCTCAGAACACCATAAGGCACTTTTGATAAAGGGTTTATATCATTGGGGTTATAACAACGCTCGCACCCGTGAAAAAAACACCCGAGAAATTCGAATGCTTTTTTCACATCACCATCGTCATAGAACCCGTCCACATAGTATTTCCCAAATGACGCCTCACCGCTGTTAAGGGCATGTTGGACATCTATGGACCGCGATTTTCGGACAAACGCAAGCCATTCAATTGAGATGTTTGAATAAGTCTTGTTCTGGTTGGTGTACGCATTGTTACGTGTCAGAGCTATTGTGTCTTTTGGGATGTAGTGTGTTTTATACGTAGCCATACATGTTGCTGCCAAAGTGGTGTAATTAAATGGATCAAGGCCTGTACACAAAATGAATTCGTCGCGGTACTTCAGGCAAGCTTCCCTCAGCAAAACGACATCGTTTTTACCATAAAGCGCCAGTTCTTTTTTAAAATCGAACACTTTGTCAGATATGGTATTGTACCATTCATCAAACGACGCCCTGTCTTGGTTCGACATTGTCGCATACCCGTCAAATTTCTTGTCAGGGTACGGGCCTATGTAGTTGTCATTTTCAATGCGGTTAAAGTGGTGCGGAAAATAGCCCTTCTCAGCATTAGTCAAATTAAACGCAACAGGTGTCTTGGCCAGACGCATGGGTATGAATGAGTATGAATCAATAAAACGCTGTTTGAAAGCTGTGTCATACATTAAGATTAGCCTGCATCCCTGCATTGTGATTTTAGGAGCAATCGCCATCTTAGTAAAGTATTGCAAAAGGATGTAATTATCAAACCCGCCTGCATTGTGCGCGATCCATGTGTAATTAAGTCAGCGTGGTTGTCTGAATTTTTTAACGAGTCGATCCACACAATCGGGCCCTTCAGCCACGAATTCCTCACCATTAAATGTGATAGCACATACAAAATTGGCAACGTGTTTACCATTTTCATAACGGGTCTCAAAATCGTAGAAAATGTAACGATCGTTTGGCATCTCCGGCTTAACTGGTTGGATAAAACATTGATGCACACCATCGGTAACCAAACTCTCACCACAGTGCACACAACGATCTGCAGAACATTTATGGGGTTTGGGTTTATCACCGCTGACATGGTAACGTCTATTACATTTACTACAATATTTAGTCACGTCGCACTGCGCATATTGCATACCCCGAGGTGTTTTTTTATGCATCTCAAAACAATAGTCAGACTTACAGTACCGCAGACAGTCACCGCAATGTTTTGGCTTTTTGGGTTGTTTATGACATTCCGGGTCATTACAGACATCGCAGATGTACCGACATCTGTGATCTCTCCTACATGTGAATCCTCGGTAACAGTACTCACACACGTACGGGGTGCCTATAAATGCTCGTAGATTTTTAATCATAAAATAGTGATCGTCATGCAGGTACAAAAATGCTGTTTTAGGATGCGGATCGTCTGTGTTTGCATACTTCTCCAAAACCCCCGTATCAGACCGATAGAAGACAACTATTTTAACGTTCAACGTCTGTTCAAACCGTCTGATGTCATTAAACGCTATCTTGTGTTGATCAGCATAGCCAGCTGTCTTCTGCAATGAAGATGCTACAGACTCTAGCTCTACGTGTGGTTTCTGTGGATTTAGGAAATGTGCCAGACAGATTGCAAAACAAAGATTGTTTGAAATGTTCGTGGGACAGAACAGATTAAGTCTGTTTTTGGAAATCACTTCATTGTGGGCAAGATCACGGATCTTTCGATAAGCACCGCCGCGTTTACTTCTCGCTATCGACAGTCTTAAATTCAATCTCTCATCAAACTGTACGTCAGAGATGCTCTGCATTATTTTTTCAAGATCGTTTATAAATAGATCTACACTATAACCATTGCTACCCGTCAAAAGTGTACTAACATCTGATGTCAAACTCGAGCCCCTCAACGTGATGCTGATTAAACAGCCGTCTCCGCCTAACAGTCTGGAAAACTCCACAATTTCAGAAAGTGTGTCATGTAAAAACATGGTGTAGGCTGCTAAATCTGTCGAAGATATCTCTCGCAGATTTATAAGCCTGTGGATTTCCAGACCATTGAACCGAGCTCGTGGTAGTACGGTGTACCCACCAACATCGCCACCCTCTCTTACCAGTGATTCTATTTCGCTATCTGTGAGACCCATGTTGGGTGCATCAGGGCTGAGTGTGCGGGGTGACTGTGTATCTGTGCCCTCTCCTGACTGGTGAAAAGACACAAGATGATCATTATCAGAATCTGATTCTGGAGGAGGTTCTGACACCTCTCCTGCTTGTTGGGTATTTACAAAATGTTCAAAATCATTATTTGGTTCAGGATCCTCATCGGACATTGATCTCACAATGTTTAATAATTCTACCAACGTATCAGTTGTAGACTCGGCCCTATTCATATCCTGCACAGTCTGTATTAAATAGAGCAATGTTTCTGTGTTACTGCACTGTTCAAGGGGCACCACACTACCATCGTCTCGTCTAAACCTAGCTACCGGACCCGGATCAAAACCATCTGGCTCCCGACAACGTTTAGGCATTTTTAATCAGATCTTTTTATTTTATTTATTTAAAACCACAGGTGGTCGCACATTTAAAAAACTATGGATAATAAACCCGGGCGTCCATACAGTGAAAAAGATAGAATGAAAAAACTACCTAACCAACAACTACACAGTCAGACTAAAATTACACACAGTGTGTGACAAATGTTGAAAAAAAAAAAAAGAAGAAAAAACATAGTATGGAAACAAAAATAAAAAATATATAAAACGTTCACAACTCACCGCCCTCTCTTTTGAAGAATGAGCACAAGCTCCTTTAACAATTCTATAGACAGGACTTGTTGTCTGGTTACATTTTGAATATCGCCACTACGCAACCGCTGCGCTGCTAGGCCTTGTTTAATCCAAATACCATGTTGTTGTTGTGTTGACTCATAAACATCTAAACGTCTCTCAATGGCATTAAGGCGTTTGTCAAAACGTACCTCGAAGGCATTCAATGCGGTCTTGACAGAGTCCTGTATCAGTCCGGCTATGTGTTGATTGTCTATATTGGGTTGTGATTCGCGTTTGTAAGCCTCCTGATTTGAAGGCAGCTGTTCAGGGTCGGATTCTCCCACGGCCACCACACGTTCGCTGGATGGAACAGCCTGTGGTGTTTCTTTAGGGATGTTTGTAAATACACAGTCGTCCCAAGATTGTATCAGTCCATCACTCCAGCTCTGAACATCATTTATATCGGGAACTGCATTGTCAACTACGACCACCTCTGTTAAGAAGTAGAAAGGGATTCAAAACAAAAAGTTAGTACAAATGTGTGTTAATATTATAATAATAACAGTAATATTATTAATGACTATATTTTCTAAGACTAAAAATAAAATAAAAATCAGACCGGTACTGTTGTAAAATTAAAAGCAATACGTAGTGTCAAAGTATATATATATATATATATATATATATATATATATAGAACAGATATATAAACAGACAATCAAATAAGATCAGGCTAACAACTATTATGGATCGGACCCTGTAATACTAGTGCATCCCCTATAGAGGGTGCAACAGGCTAAAAATCAACATGTCTACACTTTTTACACACAGTTCTCCATTGGTGTTAGCTAAAATTTATAAATAAACGCCTACTCTAAGAGATATGCAGGTTTGTGTATTATGTTTTTTCAACAATTAATGCAGATGTATGTTAACAGTTCTAGACTAACATATTGGCACATTATACATCCACAAACACAATCGACCTCTCACTATTACATCCAAATAAAAATATTTATCTTTCTGATTTAGTGTGAACAGAAAACAAGCCAACAGTTTTTGCCCCCGTTACTTACTTTTAACAGCTGCTCGTCTTGGCTTTTTCGGGACAGTCTGTGGTAACGTTATGTCTCTCGAAGACCCGGCAGTAGAAGCTTTTGCGTCCGCATCCACAACACGTCTGCGTTTCAGCCTATTTTGCGGTTTTGCCACATTTCTCATCAAACCACCCTTATCCCGATCATTCGCAGATTCAGACGTACCAACATTGCCCACAACGTCTGATAAACCTTCTGGAAATACATATATGTTAAAGTTTTAAAATAAATTCAACAAACCATAGCAGCATATGTTTGATAAAGCAGTATTACGAAGCAAGTTACCGAGGGGCGTAACGTCACCGTCAGCAGGCGCGCTGACTCGCGGTGGTGCATGTACTAAGGCCACGATAGTTTTCCGTTTTGGCCCTGGTAAAAACAAAAACACAAAGATAAGATAAGATATTTTTACACGTCCACAACAACTTTTCAACACGGGTGTAACAACATTTTAACAATACCTGGCACAAGTGGTTCCGTGCTCTTTCGTGAAGAGTCAACAGCGTTGTGTGTTGCAGCAGCAGCGACAGGCCTAGCCACGCCTCCTGGTAAAAACAAAACAATTATCCATCACACACACACACACATACACATACACACAATATGCAGCATTTAAACATAATTATACGTACCACTCGCTTGATTCAGGAAGTTAAGCTCCTCTACTAAATCGAAGAGACTCAAACTGTCGCCATCTGAAGTGTGCAGATAAAACCTTAAGTAACAGAACAGCGACTCTCATATAAATAAATAATGTTTCTTAACAATGTTACTAAATAAAATAAAAACACTTACTGTTAAGACAGGCTTCCATCTTCTTACAATCACGATTCACGAAAATTGTTTGAGAACGAGGCAAAAACAACGGACGCGCTTGACACGAGACACGAGACACTAGTATGCTTCAGTAACTGCGTTCGCGCTCTACATGAATTTATACACGCAGCTTTTGGCGAAGTGTGAACTCGGGGCTCCCCAGCAGACAGAATACACACGGACATAACACCTATCTCGCGCAGGTAGACGGTCAATAAACAGGAAGGCCATGGGCAGACACCTTTCTTTCACACATCCAACCCAGGATGTCACAGCAGGAGGATGTCACACGGCGCCACGCAGCCTAGACATACCGGAGCCTGTCAGTGACCCATCATAAATCAGAAGCGCTGGTTTCATGATACAAGAATTCTGTCAGTCATGAGCATAAATCAGTCAAAAAGTGACACATGGTGTATGTTAACACTACTCATGTAATCAGCCTTTTGGCACTGACGGCTGCATGGTGTGTCTACGAAACAGGCGAGTGACATGTACATAAAGGTTTATTCATTGTTCTCTCGTCACTCAAAGAACAAAAAGTGCACTGCTTTCGTAATTTTGGGGGTAGAGACTTATGGGTATCCTGGTAGCAAAGGGGCAGAGTTATAACGCTCAATCTCCAAGTCGGGGACCGATTCAACGAGCCCCCTACGAGGTTGGGTAGGATAATGAAGAGTGCAAGGACACTGCAAACATATTCTGAGAGAGGTCCAATGCAAGCTATGCTGCCATTTTCTTGACCCAAGGGTTCTCTCTAGGTTCTTTCCAACAAAGCAGAAGCAGCACACAAAAGAAACGTAAGCACATCTCCCTCAATCAACACAGTTGTGAGTCTCCTAACACATAGAACCCAACGCTCCTTGCAGGTCAGTCGAAGGGTTACCTCTCTCATCAGCCCAACCTTTTACAGCACATTATGGTGAACTTTATCTCCGTCATGTTAATGAGAGCGGCTGAAAAGCACCAAACTACCGCTTCCGACAACTGAAGAGTTGTGAGCCAAGTCCGCATGGCAAAGCCGTTCAAAGGACTTGCTGGCAACTTTAAACCACATCATCCATAAAATAGATGCAGAAACACACCACAGCCCGCCGTGCGTGCAGGCGAGTGACGAGGTGGCCGAGTGGTTAAGGCGATGGACTAATCCATTGTGCTCTGCACGCGTGGGTTCGAATCCCATCCTCGTCGATTGAGGTCTTTAGTGTTTCGAGAGAGCCAAGTCCGCAAGGCAAAGGCCTTGCTGGCCAACTTTAAACGACATCACCCATTAAATAGATGCAGAAACACACCACAGCCCGCCAGGCGTGCAGGCGAGTGACGAGGTGGCCGAGTGGTTAAGGCGATGGACTGCTAATCACTTGTGCTCTGCACGCGTGGGTTCGAATCCCATCCTCGTCGATTGATGTCTTTAGTGTTTCGAGAGAGCCAAGTCCGCAAGCCAATGGCCTTGCTGGCCAACTTTAAACGACATCACCCATTAAATAGATGCAGATACACACCACAGCCCCCTGAGGTGCAGGCAATTGACGAGGTGGCCGAGTGGTTAAGGCGATGGACTGCTAATCCATTGTGCTCTGCACGCGTGGGTTCGAATCCCATCCTCGTCGTATGATGTGTTTAGTGTTTCGAGAGAGCCAAGTACGTATGTCGAAGCCTTTGCTGGCAACTTTATCGACGTCATCCTTAAAATGGCTGCGGAAAAACGTCACCGGCAGCCGACTGGCTGACTGGTTAAGTTCCTTTCCTTTGATTGACTTCTAATCCATTGTGCTCTGCGTGCATGGGTTTGAGTCCCATCCTTGGTGTTTAGTTTCACAGAGAGCCTAGTGAACAGGTCAAACGCAGCGGTTCCACTCATGGCGAGCTTTAGCTGAATTGGATTTTAATTATCGCTGCAGAAAAAGCTCATGTTCGTTTCTGAACACATTGTTGAGGTCAGGATCAATACAAAAAGCCAGCTGATGCATGGATATGACCATTAGATATACAATAACACGTTCTATGGGAGATCCAAATCCTGGCTATACCAGCCTTCTTCAAGCTCATGCCTTCGCCACCACAGCAAAAGCAGCACACAAAAGAAACAAAAGCACAATTAATTTTTCCAACAAGTCACAAAGCCTCCTAAGAGACTGGCAAAAATTGCCAAGGATGACTGTATTTCAAGTCATCCCAGCGGGGTATTGGGTAAAGTTTTCAACCAGCAAAGATCACGTCTCGGATGAGCCTCATAGACTACGACATTGCCTCTGCGAAAGAATGCCGGGGGAGGTAGCGACGTCTCCTGTGCTTTTATCCGGACATGGAACGACAGGGTGGTATCAAGCTTTAAACTGCCATGTAATCAGCCTTTTGGCACTGACGGCTGCATGGTGTGTCTACGAAACAGGCGAGTGACATGTACATAAAGGTTTATTCATTGTTCTCTCGTCACTCAAAGAACAAAAAGTGCACTGCTTTCGTAATTTTGGGGGGAGAGACTTATGGGTATCCTGGTAGCAAAGGGGCAGAGTTATAACGCTCAATCTCCAAGTCGGGGACCGATTCAACGAGCCCCCTACGAGGTTGGGTAGGATAATGAAGAGTGCAAGGACACTGCAAACATATTCTGAGAGAGGTCCAATGCAAGCTATGCTGCCATTTTCTTGACCCAAGGGTTCTCTCTAGGTTCTTTCCAACAAAGCAGAAGCAGCACACAAAAGAAACGTAAGCACATCTCCCTCAATCAACACAGTTGTGAGTCTCCTAACACATAGAACCCAACGCTCCTTGCAGGTCAGTCGAAGGGTTACCTCTCTCATCAGCCCAACCTTTTACAACACATTATGGTGAACTTTATCTCCGTCATGTTAATGAGAGCGGCTGAAAAGCACCAAACTACCGCTTCCGACAACTGAAGAGTTGTGAGCCAAGTCCGGATGGCAAAGCCGTTCAAAGGCCTTGCTGGCAACTTTAAACCACACCATCCATAAAATAGATGCAGAAACACACCACAGCCCGCCGGGCGTGCAGGCGAGTGACAAGGTGGCCGAGTGGTTAAGGCGATGGACTGCTAATCCATTGTGCTCTGCACGCGTGGGTTCGAATCCCATCCTCGTCGATTGAGGTCTTTAGTGTTTCGAGAGAGCCAAGTCCGCAAGGCAAAGGCCTTGCTGGCCAACTTTAAACGACATCACCCATTAAATAGATGCAGAAACACACCACAGCCCGCCAGGCGTGCAGGCGAGTGACGAGGTGGCCGAGTGGTTAAGGCGATGGACTGCTAATCCATTGTGCTCTGCACGCGTGGGTTCGAATCCCATCCTCGTCGATTGATGTCTTTAGTGTTTCGAGAGAGCCAAGTCCGCAAGCCAATGGCCTTGCTGGCCAACTTTAAACGACATCACCCATTAAATAGATGCAGAAACACACCACAGCCCGCCAGAAGTGCAGGCGATTGACGAGGTGGCCGAGTGGTTAAGGCGATGGACTGCTAATCCATTGTGCTCTGCACGCGTGGGTTCGAATCCCATCCTCGTCGTATGATGTGTTTGGTGTTTCGAGAGAGCCTAGTACTCATGTCGAAGCCTTTGCTGGCAACTTTATCGACGTCATCCTTAAAATGGCTGCGGAAAAACGTCACCGGCAGCCGAGTGGCTGACTGGTTAAGTTCCTTTCCTTTGATTGACTGCTAATCCATTGTGCTCTGCGTGCATGGGTTTGAGTCCCATCCTTGGTGTTTAGTTTCACAGAGAGCCTAGTGAACAGGTCAAACGCAGCGGTTCCACTCATGGCGAGCTTTAGCTGAATTGGATTTTAATTATCGCTGCAGAAAAAGCTCATGTTCGTTTCTGAACACATTGTTGAGGTCAGGATCAATACAAAAAGCCAGCTGATCCATGGATATGACCATTAGATATACAATAACACGTTCTATGGGAGATCCAAATCCTGGCTGTACCAGCCTTCTTCATGCCTTCGCCACCACAGCAAAAGCAGCACGCAAAAGAAACAAAAGCACAATTAATTTTTCCAACAAGTCACAAAGCCTCCTAAGAGACTGGCAAAAATTGCCAAGGATGACTGTATTTCAAGTCATCCCAGCGGGGTATTGGGTAAAGTTTTCAACCAGCAAAGATCACGTCTCGGATGAGCCTCATAGACTACTATATTGCCTCTGCGAAAGAATGCCGGGGGAGGTAGCGACGTCTCCTGTGCTTTTATCCGGACATGGAACGACAGGGTGGTATCAAGCTTTAAACTGCCATGTAATCAGCCTTTTGGCACTGACGGCTGCATGGTGTGTCTACGAAACAGGCGAGTGACATGTACATAAAGGTTTATTCATTGTTCACTCGTCACTCAAAGAACAAAAAGTGCACTGCTTTCGTAATTTTGGGGGGAGAGACTTATGGGTATCCTGGTAGCAAAGGGGCAGAGTTATAACGCTCAATCTCCAAGTCGGGGACCGATTCAACGAGCCCCCTACGAGGTTGGGTAGGATAATGAAGAGTGCAAGGACACTGCAAACATATTCTGAGAGAGGTCCAATGCAAGCTATGCTGCCATTTTCTTGACCCAAGGGTTCTCTCTAGGTTCTTTCCAACAAAGCAGAAGCAGCACACAAAAGAAACGTAAGCACATCTCCCTCAATCAACACAGTTGTGAGTCTCCTAACACATAGAACCCAACGCTCCTTGCAGGTCAGTCGAAGGGTTACCTCTCTCATCAGCCCAACCTTTTACAACACATTATGGTGAACTTTATCTCCGTCATGTTAATGAGAGCGGCTGAAAAGCACCAAACTACCGCTTCCGACAACTGAAGAGTTGTGAGCCAAGTCCGCATGGCAAAGCCGTTCAAAGGCCTTGCTGGCAACTTTAAACCACATCATCCATAAAATAGATGCAGAAACACACCACAGCCCGCCGGGCGTGCAGGCAATTGACGAGGTGGCCGAGTGGTTAAGGCGATGGACTGCTAATCCATTGTGCTCTGCACGCGTGGGTTCGAATCCCATCCTCGTCGATTGAGGTCTTTAGTGTTTCGAGAGAGCCAAGTCCGCAAGGCAAAGGCCTTGCTGGCCAACTTTAAACGACATCACCCATTAAATAGATGCAAAAACACACCACAGCCCGCCAGGCGTGCAGGCGAGTGCCGAGGTGGCCGAGTGGTTAAGGCGATGGACTGCTAATCCATTGTGCTCTGCACGCGTGGGTTCGAATCCCATCCTCGTCGATTGATGTCTTTAGTGTTTCGAGAGAGCCAAGTCCGCAAGCCAATGGCCTTGCTGGCCAACTTTAAACGACATCACCCATTAAATAGATGCAGAAACACACCACAGCCCGCCAGAAGTGCAGGCGATTGACGAGGTGGTCGAGTGGTTAAGGCGATGGACTGCTAATCCATTGTGCTCTGCACGCGTGGGTTCGAATCCCATCCTCGTCGTATGATGTGTTTAGTGTTTCGAGAGAGCCAAGTACGCATGTCGAAGCCTTTGCTGGCAACTTTATCGACGTCATCCTTAAAATGGCTGCGGAAAAACGTCACCGGCAGCCGAGTGGCTGACTGGTTAAGTTCCTTTCCTTTGATTGACTGCTAATCCATTGTGCTCTGCGTGCATGGGTTTGAGTCCCATCCTTGGTGTTTAGTTTCACAGAGAGCCTAGTGAACAGGTCAAATGCAGCGGTTCCACTCATGGCGAGCTTTAGCTGAATTGGATTTTAATTATCGCTGCAGAAAAAGCTCATGTTCGTTTCTGAACACATTGTTGAGGTCAGGATCAATACAAAAAGCCAGCTGATCCATGGATATGACCATTAGATATACAATAACACGTTCTATGGGAGATCCAAATCCTGGCTGTACCAGCCTTCTTCAAGCTCATGCCTTCGCCACCACAGCAAAAGCAGCACGCAAAAGAAACAAAAGCACAATTAATTTTTCCAACAAGTCACAAATCCTCCTAAGAGACTGGCAAAAATTGCCAAGGATGACTGTATTTCAAGTCATCCCAGCGGGGTATTGGGTAAAGTTTTCAACCAGCAAAAATCACGTCTCGGATGAGCCTCATAGACTACGATATTGCCTCTGCGAAAGAATGTCGGGGGAGGTAGCGACGTCTCCTGTGCTTTTATCCGGACATGGAACGACAGGGTGGTATCAAGCTTTAAACTGCCATGTAATCAGCCTTTTGGCACTGACGGCTGCATGGTGTGTCTACGAAACAGGCGAGTGACATGTACATAAAGGTTTATTCATTGTTCTCTCGTCACTCAAAGAACAAAAAGTGCACTGCTTTCGTAATTTTGGGGGGAGAGACTTATGGGTATCCTGGTAGCAAAGGGGCAGAGTTATAACGCTCAATCTCCAAGTCGGGGACCGATTCAACGAGCCCCCTACGAGGTTGGGTAGGATAATGAAGAGTGCAAGGACACTGCAAACATATTCTGAGAGAGGTCCAATGCAAGCTATGCTGCCATTTTCTTGACCCAAGGGTTCTCTCTAGGTTCTTTCCAACAAAGCAGAAGCAGCACACAAAAGAAACGTAAGCACATCTCCCTCAATCAACACAGTTGTGAGTCTCCTAACACATAGAACCCAACGCTCCTTGCAGGTCAGTCGAAGGGTTACCTCTCTCATCAGCCCAACCTTTTACAACACATTATGGTGAACTTTATCTCCGTCATGTTAATGAGAGCGGCTGAAAAGCACCAAACTACCGCTTCCGACAACTGAAGAGTTGTGAGCCAAGTCCACATGGCAAAGCCGTTCAAAGGCCTTGCTGGCAACTTTAAACCACATCATCCATAAAATAGATGCAAAAACACACCACAGCCCGCCAGGCGTGCAGGCGATTGACGAGGTGGCCGAGTGGTTAAGGCGATGGACTGCTAATCCATTGTGCTCTGCACGCGTGGGTTCGAATCCCATCCTCGTCGTATGATGTGTTTGGTGTTTCGAGAGAGCCTAGTACGCATGTCGAAGCCTTTGCTGGCAAATTTATCGACGTCATCCTTAAAATGGCTGCGGAAAAACGTCACCGGCAGCCGAGTGGCTGACTGGTTAAGTTCCTTTCCTTTGATTGACTGCTAATCCATTGTGCTCTGCGTGCATGGGTTTGAGTCCCATCCTTGGTGTTTAGTTTCACAGAGAGCCTAGTGAACAGGTCAAACGCAGCGGTTCCACTCATGGCGAGCTTTAGCTGAATTGGATTTTAATTATCGCTGCAGAAAAAGCTCATGTTCGTTTCTGAACACATTGTTGAGGTCAGGATCAATACAAAAAGCCAGCTGATGCATGGATATGACCATTAGATATACAATAACACGTTCTATGGGAGATCCAAATCCTGGCTGTACCAGCCTTCTTCAAGCTCATGCCTTCGCCACCACAGCAAAAGCAGCACGCAAAAGAAACAAAAGCACAATTCATTTTTCCAACAAGTCACAAAGCCTCCTAAGAGACTGGCAAAAATTGCCAAGGATGACTGTATTTCAAGTCATCCCAGCGGGGTATTGGGTAAAGTTTTCAACCAGCAAAGATCACGTCTCGGATGAGCCTCATAGACTACGATATTGCCTCTGCGAAAGAATGCCGGGGGAGGTAGCGACGTCTCCTGTGCTTTTATCCGGACATGGAACGACAGGGTGGTATCAAGCTTTAAACTGCCATGTAATCAGCCTTTTGGCACTGACGGCTGCATGGTGTGTCTACGAAACAGGCGAGTGACATGTACATAAAGGTTTATTCATTGTTCTCTCGTCACTCAAAGAACAAAAAGTGCACTGCTTTCGTAATTTTGGGGGGAGAGACTTATGGGTATCCTGGTAGCAAAGGGGCAGAGTTATAACGCTCAATCTCCAAGTCGGGGACCGATTCAACGAGCCCCCTACGAGGTTGGGTAGGATAATGAAGAGTGCAAGGACACTGCAAACATATTCTGAGAGAGGTCCAATGCAAGCTATGCTGCCATTTTCTTGACCCAAGGGTTCTCTCTAGGTTCTTTCCAACAAAGCAGAAGCAGCACACAAAAAAAACGTAAGCACATCTCCCTCAATCAACACAGTTGTGAGTCTCCTAACACATAGAACCCAACGCTCCTTGCAGGTCAGTCGAAGGGTTACCTCTCTCATCAGCCCAACCTTTTACAACACATTATGGTGAACTTTATCTCCGTCATGTTAATGAGAGCGGCTGAAAAGCACCAAACTACCGCTTCCGACAACTGAAGAGTTGTGAGCCAAGTCCGCATGGCAAAGCCGTTCAAAGGCCTTGCTGGCAACTTTAAACCACATCATCCATAAAATAGATGCAGAAACACACCACAGCCCGCCGGGCGTGCAGGCGATTGACGAGGTGGCCGAGTGGTTAAGGCGATGGACTGCTAATCCATTGTGCTCTGCACGCGTGGGTTTGAATCCCATCCTCGTCGATTGAGGTCTTTAGTGTTTCGAGAGAGCCAAGTCCGCAAGGCAAAGGCCTTGCTGGCCAACTTTAAACGACATCACCCATTAAATAGATGCAAAAACACACCACAGCCCGCCAGGCAACAGGCGAGTGACGAGGTGGCCGAGTGGTTAAGGCGATGGACTGCTAATCCATTGTGCTCTGCATGCGTGGGTTCGAATCCCATCCTCGTCGTATGATGTGTTTAGTGTTTCGAGAGAGCCAAGTACGCATGTCGAAGCCTTTGCTGGCAACTTTATCGACGTCATCCTTAAAATGGCTGCGGACAAACGTCACCGGCAGCCGAGTGGCTGACTGGTTAAGTTCCTTTCCTTTGATTGACTGCTAATCCATTGTGCTCTGCGTGCATGGGTTTGAGTCCCATCCTTGGTGTTTAGTTTCACAGAGAGCCTAGTGAACAGGTCAAACGCAGCGGTTCCACTCATGGCGAGCTTTAGCTGAATTGGATTTTAATTATCGCTGCAGAAAAAGCTCATGTTCGTTTCTGAACACATTGTTGAGGTCAGGATCAATACAAAAAGCCAGCTGATGCATGGATATGACCATTAGATATACAATAACACGTTCTATGGGAGATCCAAATCCTGGCTGTACCAGCCTTCTTCAAGCTCATGCCTTCGCCACCACAGCAAAAGCAGCACGCAAAAGAAACAAAAGCACAATTCATTTTTCCAACAAGTCACAAAGCCTCCTAAGAGACTGGCAAAAATTGCCAAGGATGACTGTATTTCAAGTCATCCCAGCGGGGTATTGGGTAAAGTTTTCAACCAGCAAAGATCACGTCTCGGATGTGCCTCATAGACTACGATATTGCCTCTGCGAAAGAATGCCGGGGGAGGTAGCGACGTCTCCTGTGCTTTTATCCGGACATGGAACGACAGGGTGGTATCAAGCTTTAAACTGCCATGTAATCAGCCTTTTGGCACTGACGGCTGCATGGTGTGTCTACGAAACAGGCGAGTGACATGTACATAAAGGTTTATTCATTGTTCTCTCGTCACTCAAAGAACAAAAAGTGCTTTTGAGACTTATGGGTATCCTGGTAGCAAAGGGGCAGAGTTATAACGCTCAATCTCCAAGTCGGGGACCGATTCAACGAGCCCCCTACGAGGTTGGGTAGGATAATGAAGAGTGCAAGGACACTGCAAACATATTCTGAGAGAGGTCCAATGCAAGCTATGCTGCCATTTTCTTGACCCAAGGGTTCTCTCTAGGTTCTTTCCAACAAAGCAGAAGCAGCACACAAAAGAAACGTAAGCACATCTCCCTCAATCAACACAGTTGTGAGTCTCCTAACACATAGAACCCAACGCTCCTTGCAGGTCAGTCGAAGGGTTACCTCTCTCATCAGCCCAACCTTTTACAACACATTATGGTGAACTTTATCTCCGTCATGTTAATGAGAGCGGCTGAAAAGCACCAAACTACCGCTTCCGACAACTGAAGAGTTGTGAGCCAAGTCCGCATGGCAAAGCCGTTCAAAGGCCTTGCTGGCAACTTTAAACCACATCATCCATAAAATAGATGCAGAAACACACCACAGCCCGCCAGGCGTGCAGGCAATTGACGAGGTGGCCGAGTGGTTAAGGCGATGGACTGCTAATCCATTGTGCTCTGCACGCGTGGGTTCGAATCCCATCCTCGTCGATTGAGGTCTTTAGTGTTTCGAGAGAGCCAAGTCCGCAAGGCAAAGGCCTTGCTGGCCAACTTTAAACGACATCACCCATTAAATAGATGCAAAAACACACCACAGCCCGCCAGGCGTGCAGGCGAGTGACGAGGTGGCCGAGTGGTTAAGGCGATGGACTGCTAATCCATTGTGCTCTGCACGCGTGGGTTCGAATCCCATCCTCGTCGATTGATGTCTTTAGTGTTTCGAGAGAGCCAAGTCCGCAAGCCAATGGCCTTGCTGGCCAACTTTAAACGACATCACCCATTAAATAGATGCAGAAACACACCACAGCCCGCCAGAAGTGCAGGCGATTGACGAGGTGGTCGAGTGGTTAAGGCGATGGACTGCTAATCCATTGTGCTCTGCACGCGTGGGTTCGAATCCCATCCTCGTCGTATGATGTGTTTAGTGTTTCGAGAGAGCCAAGTACGCATGTCGAAGC
Organism: Semotilus atromaculatus; assembly: GCA_031834385.1. Lineage (NCBI taxonomy): Eukaryota > Metazoa > Chordata > Actinopteri > Cypriniformes > Leuciscidae > Semotilus > Semotilus atromaculatus. The sequence continues at coordinate 10,256,099 of JAULUF010000044.1, read as the reverse complement.
CTTTGCTGGCAACTTTATCGACGTCATCCTTAAAATGGCTGCGGAAAAACGTCAACGGCAGCCGAGTGGCTGACTGGTTAAGTTCCTTTCCTTTGATTGACTGCTAATCCATTGTGCTCTGCGTGCATGGGTTTGAGTCCCATCCTTGGTGTTTAGTTTCACAGAGAGCCTAGTGAACAGGTCAAACGCAGCGGTTCCACTCATGGCGAGCTTTAGCTGAATTGGATTTTAATTATCACTGCAGAAAAAGCTCATGTTCGTTTCTGAACACATTGTTGAGGTCAGGATCAATACAAAAAGCCAGCTGATGCATGGATATGACCATTAGATATACAATAACACGTTCTATGGGAGATCCAAATCCTGGCTGTACCAGCCTTCTTCAAGCTCATGCCTTCGCCACCACAGCAAAAGCAGCACGCAAAAGAAACAAAAGCACAATTCATTTTTCCAACAAGTCACAAAGCCTCCTAAGAGACTGGCAAAAATTGCCAAGGATGACTGTATTTCAAGTCATCCCAGCGGGGTATTGGGTAAAGTTTTCAACCAGCAAAGATCACGTCTCGGATGAGCCTCATAGACTACGATATTGCCTCTGCGAAAGAATGCCGGGGGAGGTAGCGACGTCTCCTGTGCTTTTATCCGGACATGGAACGACAGGGTGGTATCAAGCTTTAAACTGCCATGTAATCAGCCTTTTGGCACTGACGGCTGCATGGTGTGTCTACGAAACAGGCGAGTGACATGTACATAAAGGTTTATTCATTGTTCTCTCGTCACTCAAAGAACAAAAAGTGCACTGCTTTCGTAATTTTGGGGGGAGAGACTTATGGGTATCCTGGTAGCAAAGGGGCAGAGTTATAACGCTCAATCTCCAAGTCGGGGACCGATTCAACGAGCCCCCTACGAGGTTGGGTAGGATAATGAAGAGTGCAAGGACACTGCAAACATATTCTGAGAGAGGTCCAATGCAAGCTATGCTGCCATTTTCTTGACCCAAGGGTTCTCTCTAGGTTCTTTCCAACAAAGCAGAAGCAGCACACAAAAGAAACGTAAGCACATCTCCCTCAATCAACACAGTTGTGAGTCTCCTAACACATAGAACCCAACGCTCCTTGCAGGTCAGTCGAAGGGTTACCTCTCTCATCAGCCCAACCTTTTACAACACATTATGGTGAACTTTATCTCCGTCATGTTAATGAGAGCGGCTGAAAAGCACCAAACTACCGCTTCCGACAACTGAAGAGTTGTGAGCCAAGTCCGCATGGCAAAGCCGTTCAAAGGTCTTGCTGGCAACTTTAAACCACATCATCCATAAAATAGATGCAGAAACACACCACAGCCCGCCGGGCGTGCAGGCGATTGACGAGGTGGCCGAGTGGTTAAGGCGATGGACTGCTAATCCATTGTGCTCTGCACGCGTGGGTTTGAATCCCATCCTCGTCGATTGAGGTCTTTAGTGTTTCGAGAGAGCCAAGTCCGCAAGGCAAAGGCCTTGCTGGCCAACTTTAAACGACATCACCCATTAAATAGATGCAAAAACACACCACAGCCCGCCAGGCGTGCAGGCAAGTGACGAGGTGGCCGAGTGGTTAAGGCGATGGACTGCTAATCCATTGTGCTCTGCACGCGTGGGTTCGAATCCCATCCTCGTCGTATGATGTGTTTAGTGTTTCGAGAGAGCCAAGTACGCATGTCGAAGCCTTTGCTGGCAACTTTATCGACGTCATCCTTAAAATGGCTGCGGACAAACGTCACCGGCAGCCGAGTGGCTGACTGGTTAAGTTCCTTTCCTTTGATTGACTGCTAATCCATTGTGCTCTGCGTGCATGGGTTTGAGTCCCATCCTTGGTGTTTAGTTTCACAGAGAGCCTAGTGAACAGGTCAAACGCAGCGGTTCCACTCATGGCGAGCTTTAGCTGAATTGGATTTTAATTATCGCTGCAGAAAAAGCTCATGTTCGTTTCTGAACACATTGTTGAGGTCAGGATCAATACAAAAAGCCAGCTGATGCATGGATATGACCATTAGATATACAATAACACGTTCTATGGGAGATCCAAATCCTGGCTGTACCAGCCTTCTTCAAGCTCATGCCTTCGCCACCACAGCAAAAGCAGCACGCAAAAGAAACAAAAGCACAATTCATTTTTCCAACAAGTCACAAAGCCTCCTAAGAGACTGGCAAAAATTGCCAAGGATGACTGTATTTCAAGTCATCCCAGCGGGGTATTGGGTAAAGTTTTCAACCAGCAAAGATCACGTCTCGGATGTGCCTCATAGACTACGATATTGCCTCTGCGAAAGAATGCCGGGGGAGGTAGCGACGTCTCCTGTGCTTTTATCCGGACATGGAACGACAGGGTGGTATCAAGCTTTAAACTGCCATGTAATCAGCCTTTTGGCACTGACGGCTGCATGGTGTGTCTACGAAACAGGCGAGTGACATGTACATAAAGGTTTATTCATTGTTCTCTCGTCACTCAAAGAACAAAAAGTGCACTGCTTTCGTAATTTTGGGGGGAGAGACTTATGGGTATCCTGGTAGCAAAGGGGCAGAGTTATAACGCTCAATCTCCAAGTCGGGGACCGATTCAACGAGCCCCCTACGAGGTTGGGTAGGATAATGAAGAGTGCAAGGACACTGCAAACATATTCTGAGAGAGGTCCAATGCAAGCTATGCTGCCATTTTCTTGACCCAAGGGTTCTCTCTAGGTTCTTTCCAACAAAGCAGAAGCAGCACACAAAAGAAACGTAAGCACATCTCCCTCAATCAACACAGTTGTGAGTCTCCTAACACATAGAACCCAACGCTCCTTGCAGGTCAGTCGAAGGGTTACCTCTCTCATCAGCCCAACCTTTTACAACACATTATGGTGAACTTTATCTCCGTCATGTTAATGAGAGCGGCTGAAAAGCACCAAACTACCGCTTCCGACAACTGAAGAGTTGTGAGCCAAGTCCGCATGGCAAAGCCGTTCAAAGGCCTTGCTGGCAACTTTAAACCACATCATCCATAAAATAGATGCAGAAACACACCACAGCCCGCCGGGCGTGAAGGCGAGTGACGAGGTGGCCGTACCCGCCGGCAGTTGGACTACCAAACACATCCTAACGCTCTCCTAACAATTCCTAACGCTATCCTAACAAGTCCTAACAATTCCTAACGCTCTCCTAACAAGTCCTAACAAGTCCTAACAAAAGTCCTAACAATTCCTAACATATCCGAACAAGGTCCTAACATGGGGTAAAACAGCCAATCAGTTCCTAAGAAAAGATGTTGCGACGCATCCAATCATCATCAACAACTGCTGCCTCGACGCACGGTTGTCTGATTGGTGAGGGACCTAGCCATCATACAGCGTAAGGTTGTCATGCAAATCTCGTCGCTGATTGGATGGCTACCGTTTAGTGACAGGTTACAAACTCAGGTTCTCGACGTTGACAGGTATGTTATATTAATAATATACTTTAAGGGGAATGTTTAAAGTCTATGAGACAGTAGGTTTTTGCTAGCTCATTTGGATAAACGTGGGAAACGATGTTAAAAGGGTAACGTTAACGTAACGACTGAGGTAACTTTAACCCCATACGTTAAAATGACCCGCTGTTGTGAATTTTTCTAAATAAACTGCGATAAGAGCCTACATTTACATTTAGTCTCTTTCTTTCTGTTACATTAACACATTCGGATTGTACTACGACATTTATTGTGTAAGGTTAATTTGACTAGATGTAAACCCTGTTTATGTAGGGTAACGTAAGCTAGCCGTTTGTTTGTTTGTCTGTTTGGTCAGTTAATGTCGTCGTCGTTTAAGAGATTTTTCTACGATAAATGGTGCTCATCTTAAACTATGTTTTGTGTCATTGACCTGATGTAAAACCAGTTAACGCCTGAGGTGTTTTTGTGTGCTTTAATAATCTAAGTTAGTGACGTCAGCACGAAGACCCTAGTTGAAATGTAGACCTATGGATTAACTTTCTGAGTAAAATAAATTGTGAAATTAATTACTGTTACCAATCAACACATTTGTCATATGATAGGGTAGGCTATACTGTTCATTTGATAGACATATATTGCTGAAATATTGAGAAATAAAGCCTTGCTTGTGGTGATCAGTAGTCGAGTAGTATTTCCATCTGTTACGGTTCATTTTTGTTGTTTTCCATATATTGTCCCTAATATTTGCAGAAATGACAAAGACTGGGAAACCAGATGCCTACTGGGCAGGTGTGATGTCCCTGTATGCCCAGGGAAAGTACACATTTACAACTGGCAAGAGGCCGGGGTCCAGGAGATGGAGGGCGGTAATACAGCGGATTGCTGAATGTCCTCTGACCCCCCTGAAAGGTCAAACTACTGTCCGCAAACTAGACATATTTGGGAAAAGGATCCCCTGCAAGTGTGGATACCACCAGGTAAACGATGCCATTGAATCATTAAATCTGTGATGTGATGAAAATATACTGGAAAATGTAATGGAAAATGGTTTCTCCTCAGTTCTACTGTTTGTTTCCAGTGTTAAACAGTGTGAGTATGTAATTATTAGTGGAAATGTACTTTAAATGTAAACCCACTTTGATTTTTCCCAGTCAGCAGAGAAGGCAGGGACAGCAGAATCCAGTGAAGGTCAGCTGAGGGCTCCACAGGCCAGTGCTGCAACCCAGTTTGATTTTTCCCAGTCAGCAGAGAAGGCAGGGACAGCAGAATCCAGTGAAGGTCAGCTGAGGGCTCCACAGGCCAGTGCTGCAACCCACTTTGGTTTTTCCCAGTCAGCAGGGAAAGCAGCATCCAGTGCAGGTCAGCTGTGTCTCAGGTCAGCTGAGAGTTTACAGGCCAGTGCAGGTGCAACAGCTACAGTTTCTCAGGCCAGTGCAGCAGCTGGGAAAGCTGTTAAAGTTCCAGGACCACAAACAGGTAGGGAGGGCTGGGTATCGATTCAGATGTTACAATTCGATTAGATTTCGATTCGCAAGCTCTCAATTCGATTCGATTTTGATTCTCGATTCAGTTTTTTGATTTCGATTCTAAATTCGATTTCAATTTCTTTTTATTTTAGGTACACTTGGGTACATTAAAACAGAATCACATTTACCTGTGCCCTTCCTGTCTAACAGGTAGGACATATGCAGAAATTGAATAAAGTTATCAAACAGTCTGCGCTGTATTAATTATAAATTATATATAGACTAATCCTTATTAAAGTTACAAAAGTTCTTTAGTCAAACGCGCCTCAATCTCTCACGAGTCACAACTCTTCACGTTCGTCGTAAGACTGCTCTAATGTTATGAAGATACTCGACAAAAAGACATTTTGGCATAATTTTGGCATAATTGTGTGTTATTGTTCGTTCAAGCGTGAAAGTTAACTCTATTCTGGGCTGTTTTGTGGGCACGCACGATATCAGCGCGAGTCTTTCTGTGTGTCACAGTCACGACATTCACAGGGAGCAAGCTCTTTTTGTCTTGTATGGTTTAAAAACATTTGCATGAATAAGAGCGGGATTAAGTAACACTGGCCAAAGGATGACAAAAATGAACAGATGCTGCATTAATTGCGTTAACAGCCCAAATTTGTTAATTTCATAAAAAATCGCAGCATTTTGCATCATATAATTGCGTAGGCTTGACATCGGGATTGCGATATGATTAATCGTGCAGCACTAGTTGAGGTTATTTTATGATTAAGATAAAACAAACATAAAATCTCACATCATTAGCTATAAAATGGAGTTTGCAAGCCTATGAACAGTGGAGGAAAACTAATACTGGCTTTTGGGTAATAGATAAATAAATTTGGAAAAAAAATCGATTCGTGGTGTTTGAGAATCGACCACATTTAAAAAAAACTAATAATCGAAAAATCTATTTTTTTGCCCAGCCCTACAGACAGATGTAGGTCAGAAAACTCCAGCTCTGTGCAGGAAGAGCGAGGGGAAGTCTATAACATGTTCGCTGTGTAGTCAGGAGGTGACGTGCGAGGACTTCACGCAGCACTTGTCAGACTACCACACCCAGGAGAAGTGTGAGCAGTGTGGTGCAAAGGCCTGGGGGACTTTTGGATTGTTACAGCACATAGAGGAATGTCACCTTTTGACCTGTCCAACAGACCTCCCAGATGTTGCTGCTCCTACCACTCCCATAGCCCAAGTCCCAGAGACGACACTGCAACCCAGTGACCCACCCGATGTTCCTGCCCCTGTTCCTGCTCCTCCCACAGCCCATGAGACGTCACTAGCACCACCACGACACCCACTCATTCTGCAGCCTCCTGAGGTAAACTGGGTGAATTTTCTACCCAAGCAGTTCACCAGAGTCATCCAGCCAGCTGACCAGGAGTGGATCGCCAACATTTTATATGACAGTACAGGACAGCTGAAACAAAACCTGTCTCAGAACTGGTTTCATCCCCCCAGCCCCACCAAATCCATCTCACCTCCTGATCCACATAATTATTTCCGCCAGCGGATGTTCTTGTGGGCTCCAATGCGGATGTGGGGCATCCCTCTGAAATGCACCCAGTGCAATAGAAAAATGCACCATTCTGGCATTTACACTAAAGCCAGGGAGGTAATTGACATTGATTCGAAATATTACCTGGTGGGTGGAGACTATCCAAGGTGCAGCAAATGCATGATTCCCGTCTGCCCTTGGAGCATTGACATTTTAAAACAGCTCGATCCCTCCCACCGTTACAAATTCCCAGCTGTCCTCACAACCCATTTGGCACTGGACAGGAGGTGTGTTGCGATGTTGCGCCCAAGAACACTAGGGAACAGCTCCAGCTATTTACAGCAAGCCTTGCAGGAGATACACAGTGAGGAGTGGGCTAGGCGGACCATCGACTACCTCACTGATTGTGAGGTCCACAAAAAGTCCTGTGCCCTCACCCAGTCTGAAGCTGTGTATCAGCCGCCACCACCCTTCAGTCCCCTGCCCCTGGCCCAGTGGTTTGAGACTGTTCATGCCAATGACATTCTGAGTCACCTTGACGAGTTGAAGGGTGTGATCACTTCAACGCTTGGTAGAATCTTGAAACTGGACTCTACTAAGAAGGTAAATGTAAACATACTGTATGTAAACTTGATTTCATTGAGTTTGTTAGCATAGCTGATGATTTCTGAGACGTGTTTTTTTTATGTAGATCACAAAAAAACTTGCTGGTGGCATTGAGGGTACAGCCACATGGATGTCTAATATCGGCAATGAATTTGGGCAAGTGCTGAATTCTGTGCTGACCACTGGTGAGGGGGCTGGCCTTGATGACCTTTGTCAAGGCATCGTCCAAAGGTACAGCGATGCTGATGAGCCACAGCCAGATGCCATATATGTGGACAGAGACTGCTGCAGTGAGACAGGTGCGTTGCCTTTTAATTTGTGTTGTGATGTGTCTATTACATGTGCCTCTGCGGGCTGTTGCACAAAAGTAGAATGAAGAAATTCAGGTGAAAAAGCGCAGCTTGACTTAGTGTGATCTGCTCATCGCGGCTTAATCGGTTGCACGTTTGCCGAGCCAGGATGAGAAGGTGAAGCTATGTCAAGCCAGGTGTAGATAGTTGGGATAAGTGCACGTTCACGGCTTTCTTAAATAGAGTATCGATATATCACGGTATCGATCCCAAATTTACTGATGCTACAATGAAGAATACGCATTGTTTATTCTTTACACATGTGAGCACATTTGTAAAAAAGAAACACGGCCGCTGTAATAAAACAGCGGGAGAAAAGTCGATCACCGACCGACTGAATGCATAATCCTAAAAATATACATTTACTGACCACTGCTCTGAATTGAAACGGCCATACTATTCAAGAAGTTAGGCTAATTATTTTGCACAAATGAGCTGTTGTACTCTTTGCCTTAAAAATGAGCAGAAGACAGCCTAATGTTACACAGGAAATGTAACCTGAAGATCAATTGCTGCTCGCTTTTCAGGCAAAGTGTACAACAGTTCGTTTGTGGAAATAATGAGCCAAACTTCTTAAATGGTTTCATTTTAGAGCAGTAGTTCGTAAATGTATATTTTTAGATATATCATTCAGTCGGTCTGCTTCTGCCACGTTTTTCTCACGTTTTTGTTTTTACAGAGGCTGAGTTTCCTTCTTTATTTATTGTATGCTTTCTTTCCTAGTAAGCCTATATGGACATAGACTCTGAAGAAATTGGACTCTAAAATCTAGAAACTAGATAATTAAGTGATACATTTAATGCACACTTTGAACATGATTGTAACACAGTGTATTCATCAGGTATTTCCCCCCAGCTAAATATAAGGTCAGAAACCATTGAGGTGTCCTCTCCCTGTTGTTACATAAGGGATAATGAATAGAGAGGCGGTCCTGACAGCCTGAAGGGCTTGTTATTCGCTATAACGATCGCCTCTCTATACATTATCCCGCTTATTACATGGCTACCTACAAAATAAATAATTAATTTGACACAAATTATTGATTTAAAAAGGAGTTTATGGTTTTAAAAACGATTGTATTGCTTCCGCCAAAGAAAATAGTCCATTCTGCGTCCATAGCAACGCACTGTTTTGGATGGCAACGGTCTGTTATCAAGAAATAACAGACCGCATTCTACATTGGAATTCAGCCAAGCCATGTAATAAATGAATGTAATGTAGTCTACTGTCTCTCTGTATAGTTACCGGTTCAGTGAACTTAGACTATAATTAGGGAGGATTGTACAATTATAAAAACCTATAATAATTGTTCAAGATCGCTGGAGAGAACACAAATTGTTATTGGGAATATTGTTGCATTATTTAACTTGTGTCTGGCATCCTTTTTATTGCATCCTCCAATCCCTTTTGTGCCTTGGTTTGTTTCTTTAAATGGAGGCCGTAACAGTGTCTTATGAATTACATTTGATCAAACAATAGTTTTGGCAGGAGATCAGTGCAGTTTGAACTGGAAACAAACAGAGATGCATGTACTGTATTTACTGTCTGTTTCTTATTGTTATAGGGGTGGGTCCAGTTCTCACTTGGTTTCGACCATGGACGTCACCGGTGAGACTGGATATTTTCCATTTTATGAGGCGGTTCACAAAGGGTCTTACGACGGAGCACCACCCACTGTTTGGCACGTTCTGCTCAAAGTTGTCCACTTGTATCTTTGAATGGGACAAAGAGGACATTCACCGACTCAAAGAGGCCAAGAGGGCAGAGTTAAAAAAAAAGCACCATGGTCACATACCCACTGACTCTCAGGTGTTATTGAGCATCACATCCAATGAGCTGGTCAAGCACTGCCGCAGGAGAACCCGAGGGGTTGAGGAGACCCGCGTTCTAATCAAACAACTGCTGGACTCCATGTGGGACCTCACAGACACAAGTGGCTTGCATCTCATAAATCATGACAGCATGTCTCTTGTGTGGGAGATACAGCAGAAGCACTTGCCCTGCATTCAAGATCCACCTGGTGTCCAGTTGTACACTAACACTGGATCAGGCCTGGAGAAGGGAGACAAAACGCTTGACGTCCTAAGATGTGGCAGAGGATCCTCCTCGCTCGAGAGCTTTCATCTGCACCAGTGTGGTTTCATCCCAGGCAAGCTGAAACACTCAATATTTGAAACATTTAGTTAATGAATGCTGTGTATTAAGTTGTCATAATATTCTTTTTTGTTGTTGTTGTCACCAATGCTTTTGTCTTGCCAGGGTGGAGATGTAATGCTCTACATACACAGATGTACTTGCTTGAGGGGTTATCCAGATGGAACCATAATAGGTCTCAGCAAGCTCTGGGTATGAGTGGTACATCACGTACAAAGATGTACGATGTACGTTTGATGTCCAGTGTGAACGTCCTGAGCAACAGAGTCCTAGGAAGTGGACTTCTTCCAGAGTTTATACCCCCGGGGAAACCTACCGGTAAGATTCTATGGCACAAAAAAAGAAAAAGAAAACATGCTGGACAATATTCGATATTACCTGAAGGTTACACCTTTGTTCACTCACTCACTCACTCATTCTACTTAAATCTTTTTTTTTTCTTTTAAAATCTTTCTTAAATCTTTTTCTTTTTTTTCTGTCTTTCTGTTGATTACTTATGGCAGGAGAGCGTATTGCTGTGGAATATTTGCTAGCGCAGTCTAACCGGGGAGATCTGCTGAGTGCACAGAAGGAAATTGGTGCCATTCCACCAGAGATGCTGGATGAAGCTCAGGAGGATGAATGTCCTGATGTGACAGTACCCCAGGCCACCGACATATATTTTCAGTCTTCATCTCAGGTAATGATGTGTTAATAATTTGATGATAAATCAAAACATTTTTACTGTAAACCTAGTTTGCAGAGGTTCATTTTTCTTGATTAGTGATGTGTGATTGGCTCGTTAAATCAACAATTCATTTGTGTAACATGAGCACAACAAACTTTATCAACCTCATTGTACCCCTCTCACTGTTTACACATAATTACTTAAGGAATCTACACTTGAAAGTGGTGTGTTCAGCAGTACCTCCAGCTCCCCATTTGAGGACAGTGGGCCCATCACTTCAACTCTGGTAAAGTGGCTAATGTATTCACCATCAGAAATCATTGTTCCTTCACCTTTTCTTTTAAATTAGCTGTACAAGAATTGGTTTTGTTTCCATTTCATGTGACAGGATAGTCGGTGTGATCCTAGAGGAATTCCCGGATGGGAGGCAGTCGATGCCTTGGCAGGGTATCTTGTCAGCCTCAATCGGACAATAACCGCTCTCTCAAACTCTGAGATAGTAGAGATATTAAGACTGTACTCCAGCCTGGATCCCATTGACAAGTCCCCAACCAAATACTCCATGAAAAGCAAGAAAAAGACCTTGTCAGGACCATGGAGAGCTTCTCGGAAACGCAGTGGCTCTGCCCCAGGCCACCAAGCAGCTGAGAGGTATCTGCCTCTGATATACAGTATATTTGTAATATTTGTGTGTGTTTGTGTATATCTACATAGACACAAAATTCACAAGTATGTGTTTACAGTACATACACATAATGTGGATTATGTCATCTTGTCATCTATTTTGCAGATTGTTCATGGTTCATGGCCAGGCTGCCCAAAGACCTGATCTTAACAGGATTTCTGAGTGTGTTGCACTCAGACTCTACAAAGAGTTCCGGGAAGCCAGAAATAGGCCAAAGGACAACAAAGGGAAAACATTTGCAATACCTCAGTCAATTGTCATGACTTACAGTCATATCAAACAGTTAATAGAGGACTGCAAAGACATACTGGACAACACCAACCTTTTACTTGTGACTATAAACAACACCACAGTGTCCTCCTGGTTAGTTCATATTTACATCTTCATACATTCACTTCGATATGAAATCCTACTTATTCATACAAGATAAATTCCACACAAATAACAACAAAAAAGTTATATTCTGATTTTTATTTTCTCTAGGCTGCAGGATCGGCAGAAGAGAACCGACCGCGATTCGTTACTGCAAGGGGTGCAGCTTCCTCAGCAGGTCCATTTGGCCGAGGAATCGCTCCTGGAGGCCCGGGACCTACCATCCGAGCCTGTTCAACGCACTAATACAGTTATGGAGTTCCAGGAACCAGAAAACCGTGAGGGTGAGGCAGTGATTCGTAAACGCCGCTGTGCCAGAGTGGTGTTACCCACTGTGCACACAGACACTGGAGCTGGTGCCAGCTCAACCAATGCAGATCAGGACTGGCCGAGAGCACAGCACTGGCCTGGGGATGCTGTCTTCCCTGCTTCGTCGGACGTTGCCTACTGCCAGCAGGGTCAACACTCAGCTCCAGCTCCAGCGTCTCACTCTCAGGGTTGGTCCCCTTACCTGCCGTCACCTGCTCCAGCGTCTCACTCTCAGGGCTGGTCCCCTTACCTGCCGTCACCTGCTCCAGCGTCTCACTCTCAGGGCTGGTCCCCTTACCTGCCGTCACCGTCACCTGCTCCAGCGTCTCACTCTCAGGGCTGGAACACTTACCAGTTGCCACCAGTGCCAGCTTCTCACTCTCAGGGCTGGAACACTTACCAGTTGCCACCAGTGCCAGCTCCTCACTCTCAGGGCTGGAACACTTACCAGTTGCCACCAGTGCCAGCTTCTCACTCTCAGGGCTGGAACACTTACCAGTTGCCACCAGTGCCAGCTTCTCACTCCCAGGGTGGCCATCATGATCAACCGCCACCAGCTCCAACACCTCAACCTCAAGGTGGGCTTCCTTACCAGCCAGCCCCAGCATCACTAGCTTCTCTCAATCGGTTCCGAGAATGGAGATTGCGAAAGGCAACCCTGGAAGATAAGGAGCGAGAGATAAGAGGTGATCCCCCCAAGAAGCGGCAAACCAAAGAAAGCTACCACTATCAGTGTAAAATATGTGGTCAGTCAAAGAGCAAACTTACTGGCCATACACAGTTACGGGGGAAATGGTATTGTCCTGCATCTGGACAGACCATCACAGAGTGGAAGAGCTCATTATAGAATACATATGTAGTGTATATAGTTGTTTTTATAGTTGTTTTTATAGTTGTTTTTATAATTGTGCTGCACTTTGATGTTCTATAACAAGCCCATACATTGTGTAATTTTTATTCAAAGTGTTTGTGTTATCTTATGTTTATCTGTTTACGTTAACACAGTTAACGGTTTATTGGAGTTGTTTGTGTTATTTAAAAAAAAAAAACACACATACATCTCTTTATTGGAGATGTTTGTGTTCTTAAAAAAAAAAAAAAAAAAAAAAACACACATACACCTTTTGGTGTTTGTGTTATTAAAAACAAAAAACACAACTCTTGTGGTGTAACAGTAACACATTCATCCTTTGGGTGGAAGATCCAGGTGCAAATCCTGGCAGGAGTGTGCACCTTGTTGGCCTAATCAGTATTTAATTAAAATTGAATTTATAATATATTATATTTTCTATTATTATTATTATTATTATTATTATATCTAGCTATTGAATTGTGTGTGTGAGTATGTATGTATGTATATATAATGGCATTTATAACTAAATGGTTACTATTATTATTATTAATTATAAATACTAGTTTTATTATTCATAATTTATCTAACTATTTGTAATGGTAGTAGGTGTTTATTAGCATTACATGTAGCTATTTAAGTTTGTTTTTATTATAAAGTTATATAAATTTGAGCTTTTATTTGTGAAAGTGTTTAATTATTATTATTATTTCATGTAATGTGTATTTATTATTATTATATCTAGCCATTGAATTGTGTATGTATATATATATATATATATATATGTATATGTATATGTAATGTATATTAAGATTAAACCATATGTGTGGTAGTAAGTGTATAATAAATAATTGTATTTACATATATTTGTACGTGTATATTTATTTTTTATTATTACATATAACAGGTTACATTTGAGCTTTTGGAATAAACTATATTTGTGGAAAGTATGTGTTGTACACTTTTATTATTTCACATTGTGATAGGGTAGGTAAAATATGTCTAAATATTGACTTGTAAATCATTTAAATATTTTTACATTTGGCAGACGCTTTTATTATCCAAAGTGAATAATATTGCATTTAAGGTACACATTTTACATTCTTATCAGTTCTTGCTTTCCCTGGGAATCGAACCCATGATTTCCCCCTTCTTTCCCCCTTCTTTCCCCCTTCTTTCCCCCTTCTTTCCCCCTTCTTTCCCCCTTCTTTCCCCCTTCTTTCTTCTTCTCCCCCCCCCTAGCAGTCCCTTTTGCCCCATCTTTGGCCGAGTGGTTAAGGCGATGGACTGCTAATCCATTGTGCTCTGCACGCGTGGGTTCGAATCCCATTCTCGTCGATTGAGGTCTTTAGTGTTTCGAGAGAGCCAAGTTCGCAAGGCAAAGGCCTTGCTGGCCAACTTTAAACGACATCACCCATTAAATAGATGCAGAAATACACCACAGCCCGCCAGGCGTGCAGGCGAGTGATGAGGTGGCCGAGTGGTTAAGGCGATGGACTGCTAATCCATTGTGCTCTGCACGCGTGGGTTCGAATCCCATCCTCGTCGATTGATGTCTTTAGTGTTTCGAGAGAGCCAAGTCCGCAAGCCAATGGCCTTGCTGGCCAACTTTAAACGACATCACCCATTAAATAGATGCAGAAACACACCACAGCCCGCCAGAGGTGCAGGCGATTGACGAGGTGGCCGAGTGGTTAAGGCGATGGACTGCTAATCCATTGTGCTCTGCACGCGTGGGTTCGAATCCCATCCTCGTCGTATGATGTGTTTAGTGTTTCGAGAGAGCCAAGTACGCATGTCGGAGCCTTTGCTGGCAACTTTATCGACGTCATCCTTAAAATGACTGCGGAAAAACGTCACCGGCAGCCGAGTGGCTGACTGGTTAAGTTCCTTTCCTTTGATTGACTGCTAATCCATTGTGCTCTGCGTGCATGGGTTTGAGTCCCATCCTTGGTGTTTAGTTTCACAGAGAGCCTAGTGAACAGGTCAAACGCAGCGGTTCCACTCATGGCGAGCTTTAGCTGAATTGGATTTTAATTATCGCTGCAGAAAAAGCTCATGTTCGTTTCTGAACACATTGTTGAGGTCAGGATCAATACAAAAAGCCAGCTGATGCATGGATATGACCATTAGATATACAATAACACGTTCTATGGGAGATCCAAATCCTGGCTGTACCAGCCTTCTTCAAGCTCATGCCTTCGCCACCACAGCAAAAGCAGCACGCAAAAGAAACAAAAGCACAATTAATTTTTCCAACAAGTCACAAAGCCTCCTAAGAGACTGGCAAAAATTGCCAAGGATGACTGTATTTCAAGTCATCCCAGCGGGGTATTGGGTAAAGTTTTCAACCAGCAAAGATCACGTCTCGGATGAGCCTCATAGACTACGATATTGCCTCTGCGAAAGAATGCCGGGGGAGGTAGCGACGTCTCCTGTGCTTTTATCCGGACATGGAACGACAGGGTGGTATCAAGCTTTAAACTGCCATGTAATCAGCCTTTTGGCACTGACGGCTGCATGGTGTGTCTACGAAACAGGCGAGTGACATGTACATAAAGGTTTATTCATTGTTCTCTCGTCACTCAAAGAACAAAAAGTGCACTGCTTTCGTAATTTTGGGGGGAGAGACTTATGGGTATCCTGGTAGCAAAGGGGCAGAGTTATAACGCTCAATCTCCAAGTCGGGGACCGATTCAACGAGCCCCCTACGAGGTTGGGTAGGATAATGAAGAGTGCAAGGACACTGCAAACATATTCTGAGAGAGGTCCAATGCAAGCTATGCTGCCATTTTCTTGACCCAAGGGTTCTCTCTAGGTTCTTTCCAACAAAGCAGAAGCAGCACACAAAAGAAACGTAAGCACATCTCCCTCAATCAACACAGTTGTGAGTCTCCTAACACATAGAACCCAACGCTCCTTGCAGGTCAGTCGAAGGGTTACCTCTCTCATCAGCCCAACCTTTTACAACACATTATGGTGAACTTTATCTCCGTCATGTTAATGAGAGCGGCTGAAAAGCACCAAACTACCGCTTCCGACAACTGAAGAGTTGTGAGCCAAGTCCGCATGGCAAAGCCGTTCAAAGGCCTTGCTGGCAACTTTAAACCACATCATCCATAAAATAGATGCAGAAACACACCACAGCCCGCCAGGCGTGCAGGCGACTGACGAGGTGGCCGAGTGGTTAAGGCGATGGACTGCTAATCCATTGTGCTCTGCACGCGTGGGTTCGAATCCCATCCTCGTCGATTGAGGTCTTTAGTGTTTCGAGAGAGCCAAGTCCGCAAGGCAAAGGCCTTGCTGGCCAACTTTAAACGACATCACCCATTAAATAGATGCAGAAACACACCACAGCCCGCCAGAAGTGGAGGCGATTGACGAGGTGGCCGAGTGGTTAAGGCGATGGACTGCTAATCCATTGTGCTCTGCATGCGTGGGTTCGAATCCCATCCTCGTCGATTGATGTCTTTGGTGTTTCGAGAGAGCCAAGTCCGCAAGCCAATGGCCTTGCTGGCCAACTTTAAACGACATCACCCATTAAATAGATGCAGAAACACACCACAGCCCGCCAGAAGTGCAGGCGATTGACGAGGTGGCCGAGTGGTTAAGGCGATGGACTGCTAATCCATTGTGCTCTGCACGCGTGGGTTCGAATCCCATCCTCGTCGTATGATGTGTTTAGTGTTTCGAGAGAGCCAAGTACGCATGTCGAAGCCTTTGCTGGCAACTTTATCGACGTCATCCTTAAAATGGCTGCGGAAAAACGTCACCGGCAGCCGAGTGGCTGACTGGTTAAGTTCCTTTCCTTTGATTGACTGCTAATCCATTGTGCTCTGCGTGCATGGGTTTGAGTCCCATCCTTGGTGTTTAGTTTCACAGAGAGCCTAGTGAACAGGTCAAACGCAGCGGTTCCACTCATGGCGAGCTTTAGCTGAATTGGATTTTAATTATCGCTGCAGAAAAAGCTCATGTTCGTTTCTGAACACATTGTTGAGGTCAGGATCAATACAAAAAGCCAGCTGATGCATGGATATGACCATTAGATATACAATAACACGTTCTATGGGAGATCCAAATCCTGGCTGTACCAGCCTTCTTCAAGCTCATGCCTTCGCCACCACAGCAAAAGCAGCACGCAAAAGAAACAAAAGCACAATTCATTTTTCCAACAAGTCACAAAGCCTCCTAAGAGACTGGCAAAAATTGCCAAGGATGACTGTATTTCAAGTCATCCCAGCGGGGTATTGGGTAAAGTTTTCAACCAGCAAAGATCACGTCTCGGATGAGCCTCATAGACTACGATATTGCCTCTGCGAAAGAATGCCGGGGGAGGTAGCGACGTCTCCTGTGCTTTTATCCGGACATGGAACGACAGGGTGGTATCAAGCTTTAAACTGCCATGTAATCCGCCTTTTGGCACTGACGGCTGCATGGTGTGTCTACGAAACAGGCGAGTGACATGTACATAAAGGTTTATTCATTGTTCTCTCGTCACTCAAAGAACAAAAAGTGCACTGCTTTCGTAATTTTGGGGGGAGAGACTTATGGGTATCCTGGTAGCAAAGGGGCAGAGTTATAACGCTCAATCTCCAAGTCGGGGACCGATTCAACGAGCCCCCTACGAGGTTGGGTAGGATAATGAAGAGTGCAAGGGCACTGCAAACATATTCTGAGAGAGGTCCAATGCAAGCTATGCTGCCATTTTCTTGACCCAAGGGTTCTCTCTAGGTTCTTTCCAACAAAGCAGAAGCAGCACACAAAAGAAACGTAAGCACATCTCCCTCAATCAACACAGTTGTGAGTCTCCTAACACATAGAACCCAACGCTCCTTGCAGGTCAGTCGAAGGGTTACCTCTCTCATCAGCCCAACCTTTTACAACACATTATGGTGAACTTTATCTCCGTCATGTTTAATGAGAGCGGCTGAAAAGCACCAAACTACCGCTTCCGACAACTGAAGAGTTGTGAGCCAAGTCCGCATGGCAAAGCCGTTCAAAGGCCTTGCTGGCAACTTTAAACCACATCATCCATAAAATAGATGCAGAAACACACCACAGCCCGCCGGGCGTGCAGGCGATTGACGAGGTGGCCGAGTGGTTAAGGCGATGGACTGCTAATCCATTGTGCTCTGCACGCGTGGGTTCGAATCCCATCCTCGTCGATTGAGGTCTTTAGTGTTTCGAGAGAGCCAAGTCCGCAAGGCAAAGGCCTTGCTGGCCAACTTTAAACGACATCACCCATTAAATAGATGCAGAAACACACCACAGCCCGCCAGGCGTGCAGGCGAGTGACGAGGTGGCCGAGTGGTTAAGGCGATGGACTGCTAATCCATTGTGCTCTGCACGCGTGGGTTCGAATCCCATCCTCGTCGATTGATGTCTTTAGTGTTTCGAGAGAGCCAAGTCCGCAAGCCAATGGCCTTGCTGGCCAACTTTAAACGACATCACCCATTAAATAGATGCAGAAACACACCACAGCCCGCCAAAAGTGCAGGCGATTGACGAGGTGGCCGAGTGGTTAAGGCGATGGACTGCTAATCCATTGTGCTCTGCACGCGTGGGTTCGAATCCCATCCTCGTCGTATGATGTGTTTAGTGTTTCGAGAGAGCCAAGTACGCATGTCGAAGCCTTTGCTGGCAACTTTATCGACGTCATCCTTAAAATGGCTGCGGAAAAACGTCACCCATTTTTTGGCTGACTGGTTGACTGGTTAAGTTCCTTTCCTTTGATTGACTGCTAATCCATTGTGCTCTGCGTGCATGGGTTTGAGTCCCATCCTTGGTGTTTAGTTTCACAGAGAGCCTAGTGAACAGGTCAAACGCAGCGGTTCCACTCATGGCGAGCTTTAGCTGAATTGGATTTTAATTATCGCTGTAGAAAAAGCTCATGTTCGTTTCTGAACACATTGTTGAGGTCAGGATCAATACAAAAAGCCAGCTGATGCATGGATATGACCATTAGATATACAATAACACGTTCTATGGGAGATCCAAATCCTGGCTGTACCAGCCTTCTTCAAGCTCATGCCTTCGCCACCACAGCAAAAGCAGCACGCAAAAGAAACAAAAGCACAATTCATTTTTCCAACAAGTCACAAAGCCTCCTAAGAGACTGGCAAAAATTGCCAAGGATGACTGTATTTCAAGTCATCCCAGCGGGGTATTGGGTAAAGTTTTCAACCAGCAAAGATCACGTCTCGGATGAGCCTCATAGACTACGATATTGCCTCTGCGAAAGAATGCCGGGGGAGGTAGCGACGTCTCCTGTGCTTTTATCCGGACATGGAACGACAGGGTGGTATCAAGCTTTAAACTGCCATGTAATCAGCCTTTTGGCACTGACGGCTGCATGGTGTGTCTACGAAACAGGCGAGTGACATGTACATAAAGGTTTATTCATTGTTCTCTCGTCACTCAAAGAACAAAAAGTGCACTGCTTTCGTAATTTTGGGGGGAGAGACTTATGGGTATCCTGGTAGCAAAGGGGCAGAGTTATAACGCTCAATCTCCAAGTCGGGGACCGATTCAACGAGCCCCCTACGAGGTTGGGTAGGATAATGAAGAGTGCAAGGACACTGCAAACATATTCTGAGAGAGGTCCAATGCAAGCTATGCTGCCATTTTCTTGACCCAAGGGTTCTCTCTAGGTTCTTTCCAACAAAGCAGAAGCAGCACACAAAAGAAACGTAAGCACATCTCCCTCAATCAACACAGTTGTGAGTCTCCTAACACATAGAACCCAACGCTCCTTGCAGGTCAGTCGAAGGGTTACCTCTCTCATCAGCCCAACCTTTTACAACACATTATGGTGAACTTTATCTCCGTCATGTTAATGAGAGCGGCTGAAAAGCACCAAACTACCGCTTCCGACAACTGAAGAGTTGTGAGCCAAGTCCGCATGGCAAAGCCGTTCAAAGGCCTTGCTGGCAACTTTAAACCACATCATCCATAAAATAGATGCAGAAACACACCACAGCCCGCCGGGCATGCAGGCGATTGACGAGGTGGCCGTACCCGCCGGCAGTTGGACTACCAAACACATCCTAACGCTCTCCTAACAATTCCTAACGCTCTCCTAACAAGTCCTAACAATTCCTAACGCTCTCCTAACAAGTCCTAACAATTCCTAACGCTCTCCTAACAAGTCCTAACAAGTCCTAACAAAAGTCCTAACAATTCCTAACATATCCGAACGAGGTCCTAACATGGGGTAAAACAGCCAATCAGTTCCTAAGAAAAGATGTTGCGACGCATCCAATCATCATCAACAACTGCTGCCTCGACGCACGGTTGTCTGATTGGTGAGGGACCTAGCCATCATACAGCGTAAGGTTGTCATGCAAATCTCGTCGCTGATTGGATGGCTACCGTTTAGTGACAGGTTACAAACTCAGGTTCTCGACGTTGACAGGTATGTTATATTAATAATATACTTTAAGGGGAATGTTTAAAGTCTATGAGACAGTAGGTTTTTGCTAGCTCATTTGGATAAACGTGGGAAACGATGTTAAAAGGGTAACGTAACGACTGAGGTAACTTTAACCCCATACGTTAAAATGACCCGCTGTTGTGAATTTTTCTAAATAAACTGCGATAAGAGCCTACATTTACATTTAGTCTCTTTCTTTCTGTTACATTAACACATTCGGATTGTACTACGACATTTATTGTGTAAGGTTAATTTGACTAGATGTAAACCCTGTTTATGTAGGGTAACGTAAGCTAGCCGTTTGTTTGTTTGTCTGTTTGGTCAGTTAATGTCGTCGTCGTTTAAGAGATTTTTCTACGATAAATGGTGCTCATCTTAAACTTTGTTTTGTGTCATTGACCTGATGTAAAACCAGTTAACGCCTGAGGTGTTTTTGTGTGCTTTAATAATCTAAGTTAGTGACGTCAGCACGAAGACCCTAGTTGAAATGTAGACCTATGGATTAACTTTCTGAGTAAAATAAATTGTGAAATTAATTACTGTTACCAATCAACACATTTGTCATATGATAGGGTAGGCTATACTGTTCATTTGATAGACATATATTTCTGAAATATTGAGAAATAAAGCCTTGCTTGTGGTGATCAGTAGTCGAGTAGTATTTCCATCTGTTACGGTTCATTTTTGTTGTTTTCCATATGAAGAGTTCAGATGCAAAAGCCTCTAAATGCCATCTGAAATTTTCTTCTAAAATGATCATTTTTATCAAGCTTGTATATTTAAGTTCAATAATTTCACTTAAATGGCAAGAAAAATTACCCATTAATTGTCATTTAAGTGAAATTACTGAATTTAAATATACGAGCTTGATAAAAATGATAATTTTAGAAGAAAATTTCAGATGGCATTTAGAGGCTTTTGCATCTGAACTCTTCATATATTGTCCCTAATATTTGCAGAAATGACAAAGACTGGGAAACCAGATGCCTACTGGGCAGGTGTGATGTCCCTGTATGCCCAGGGAAAGTACACATTTACAACTGGCAAGAGGCCGGGGTCCAGGAGATGGAGGGCGGTAATACAGCGGATTGCTGAATGTCCTCTGACCCCCCTGAAAGGTCAAACTACTGTCCGCAAATTAGACATATTTGGGAAAAGGATCCCCTGCAAGTGTGGATACCACCAGGTAAATGATGCCATTGAATCATTAAATCTGTGATGTGATGAAAATATACTGGAAAATGTAATGGAAAATGGTTTCTCCTCAGTTCTACTGTTTGTTTCCAGTGTTAAACAGTGTGAGTATGTAATTATTAGTGGAAATGTACTTTAAATGTAAACCCACTTTGATTTTTCCCAGTCAGCAGAGAAGGCAGGGACAGCAGAATCCAGTGAAGGTCAGCTGAGGGCTCCACAGGCCAGTGCTGCAACCCAGTTTGATTTTTCCCAGTCAGCAGAGAAGGCAGGGACAGCAGAATCCAGTGAAGGTCAGCTGAGGGCTCCACAGGCCAGTGCTGCAACCCAGTTTGGTTTTTCCCAGTCAGCAGGGAAAGCAGCATCCAGTGCAGGTCAGCTGTGTCTCAGGTCAGCTGAGAGTTTACAGGCCAGTGCAGGTGCAACAGCTACAGTTTCTCAGGCCAGTGCAGCAGCTGGGAAAGCTGTTAAAGTTCCAGGACCACAAACAGGTAGGGAGGGCTGGGTATCGATTCAGATGTTACAATTCGATTAGATTTCGATTCGCAAGCTCTCAATTCGATTCGATTTTGATTCTCGATTCAGTTTTTTGATTTCGATTCTAAATTCGATTTCAATTTCTTTTTATTTTAGGTACACTTGGGTACATTAAAACAGAATCACATTTACCTGTGCCCTTCCTGTCTAACAGGTAGGACATATGCAGAAATTGAATAAAGTTATCAAACAGTCTGCGCTGTATTAATTATAAATTATATATAGACTAATCCTTATTAAAGTTACAAAAGTTCTTTAGTCAAACGCGCCTCAATCTCTCACGAGTCACAACTCTTCACGTTCGTCGTAAGACTGCTCTAATGTTATGAAGATACTCGACAAAAAGACATTTTGGCATAATTTTGGCATAATTGTGTGTTATTGTTCGTTCAAGCGTGAAAGTTAACTCTATTCTGGGCTGTTTTGTGGGCACGCACGATATCAGCGCGAGTCTTTCTGTGTGTCACAGTCACGACATTCACAGGGAGCAAGCTCTTTTTGTCTTGTATGGTTTAAAAACATTTGCATGAATAAGAGCGGGATTAAGTAACACTGGCCAAAGGATGACAAAAATGAACAGATGCTGCATTAATTGCGTTAACAGCCCAAATTTGTTAATTTCATAAAAAATCGCAGCATTTTGCATCATATAATTGCGTAGGCTTGACATCGGGATTGCGATATGATTAATCGTGCAGCACTAGTTGAGGTTATTTTATGATTAAGATAAAACAAACATAAAATCTCACATCATTAGCTATAAAATGGAGTTTGCAAGCCTATGAACAGTGGAGGAAAACTAATACTGGCTTTTGGGTAATAGATAAATAAATTTGGAAAAAAAATCGATTCGTGGTGTTTGAGAATCGACCACATTTAAAAAAAACTAATAATCGAAAAATCTATTTTTTTGCCCAGCCCTACAGACAGATGTAGGTCAGAAAACTCCAGCTCTGTGCAGGAAGAGCGAGGGGAAGTCTATAACATGTTCGCTGTGTAGTCAGGAGGTGACGTGCGAGGACTTCACGCAGCACTTGTCAGACTACCACACCCAGGAGAAGTGTGAGCAGTGTGGTGCAAAGGCCTGGGGGACTTTTGGATTGTTACAGCACATAGAGGAATGTCACCTTTTGACCTGTCCAACAGACCTCCCAGATGTTGCTGCTCCTACCACTCCCATAGCCCAAGTCCCAGAGACGACACTGCAACCCAGTGACCCACCCGATGTTCCTGCCCCTGTTCCTGCTCCTCCCACAGCCCATGAGACGTCACTAGCACCACCACGACACCCACTCATTCTGCAGCCTCCTGAGGTAAACTGGGTGAATTTTCTACCCAAGCAGTTCACCAGAGTCATCCAGCCAGCTGACCAGGAGTGGATCGCCCACATTTTATATGACAGTACAGGACAGCTGAAACAAAACCTGTCTCAGAACTGGTTTCATCCCCCCAGCCCCACCAAATCCATCTCACCTCCTGATCCACATAATTATTTCCGCCAGCGGATGTTCTTGTGGGCTCCAATGCGGATGTGGGGCATCCCTCTGAAATGCACCCAGTGCAATAGAAAAATGCACCATTCTGGCATTTACACTAAAGCCAGGGAGGTAATTGACATTGATTCGAAATATTACCTGGTGGGTGGAGACTATCCAAGGTGCAGCAAATGCATGATTCCCGTCTGCCCTTGGAGCATTGACATTTTAAAACAGCTCGATCCCTCCCACCGTTACAAATTCCCAGCTGTCCTCACAACCCATTTGGCACTGGACAGGAGGTGTGTTGCGATGTTGCGCCCAAGAACACTAGGGAACAGCTCCAGCTATTTACAGCAAGCCTTGCAGGAGATACACAGTGAGGAGTGGGCTAGGCGGACCATCGACTACCTCACTGATTGTGAGGTCCACAAAAAGTCCTGTGCCCTCACCCAGTCTGAAGCTGTGTATCAGCCGCCACCACCCTTCAGTCCCCTGCCCCTGGCCCAGTGGTTTGAGACTGTTCATGCCAATGACATTCTGAGTCACCTTGACGAGTTGAAGGGTGTGATCACTTCAACGCTTGGTAGAATCTTGAAACTGGACTCTACTAAGAAGGTAAATGTAAACATACTGTATGTAAACTTGATTTCATTGAGTTTGTTAGCATAGCTGATGATTTCTGAGACGTGTTTTTTTTATGTAGATCACAAAAAAAATTGCTGGTGGCATTGAGGGTACAGCGACATGGATGTCTAATATCGGCAATGAATTTGGGCAAGTGCTGAATTCTGTGCTGACCACTGGTGAGGGGGCTGGCCTTGATGACCTTTGTCAAGGCATCGTCCAAAGGTACAGCGATGCTGATGAGCCACAGCCAGATGCCATATATGTGGACAGAGACTGCTGCAGTGAGACAGGTGCGTTGCCTTTTAATTTGTGTTGTGATGTGTCTATTACATGTGCCTCTGCGGGCTGTTGCACAAAAGTAGAATGAAGAAATTCAGGTGAAAAAGCGCAGCTTGACTTAGTGTGATCTGCTCATCGCGGCTTAATCGGTTGCACGTTTGCCGAGCCAGGATGAGAAGGTGAAGCTATGTCAAGCCAGGTGTAGATAGTTGGGATAAGTGCACGTTCACGGCTTTCTTAAATAGAGTATCGATATATCACGGTATCGATCCCAAATTTACTGATGCTACAATGAAGAATATGCATTGTTTATTCTTTACACATGTGAGCACATTTGTAAAAAAGAAACACGGCCGCTGTAATAAAACAGCGGGAGAAAAGTCGATCACCGACCGACTGAATGCATAATCCTAAAAAGATACATTTACTGACCACTGCTCTGAATTGAAACGGCCATACTATTCAAGAAGTTAGGCTAATTATTTTGCACAAATGAGCTGTTGTACTCTTTGCCTTAAAAATGAGCAGAAGGCAGCCTAATGTTACACAGGAAATGTAACCTGAAGATCAATTGCTGCTCGCTTTTCAGGCAAAGTGTACAACAGTTCGTTTGTGGAAATAATGAGCCAAACTTCTTAAATGGTTTCATTTTAGAGCAGTAGTTCGTAAATGTATATTTTTAGATATATCATTCAGTCGGTCTGCTTCTGCCACGTTTTTCTCACGTTTTTGTTTTTACAGAGGCTGAGTTTCCTTCTTTATTTATTGTATGCTTTCTTTCCTAGTAAGCCTATATGGACATAGACTCTGAAGAAATTGGACTCTAAAATCTAGAAACTAGATAATTAAGTGATACATTTAATGCACACTTTGAACATGATTGTAACACAGTGTATTCATCAGGTATTTCCCCCCAGCTAAATATAAGGTCAGAAACCATTGAGGTGTCCTCTCCCTGTTGTTACATAAGGGATAATGAATAGAGAGGCGGTCCTGACAGCCTGAAGGGCTTGTTATTCGCTATAACGATCGCCTCTCTATACATTATCCCGCTTATTACATGGCTACCTACAAAATAAATAATTAATTTGACACAAATTATTGATTTAAAAAGGAGTTTATGGTTTTAAAAACGATTGTATTGCTTCCGCCAAAGAAAATAGTCCATTCTGCGTCCATAGCAACGCGCTGTTTTGCATGGCAACGGTCTGTTATCAAGAAATAACAGACCGCATTCTACATTGGAATTCAGCCAAGCCATGTAATAAATTAATGTAATGTAGTCTACTGTCTCTCTGTATAGTTACCGGTTCAGTGAACTTAAGACTATAATTAGGGAGGATTGTACAATTATAAAAACCTATAATAATTGTTCAAGATCGCTGGAGAGAACACAAATTGTTATTGGGAATATTGTTGCATTATTTAACTTGTGTCTGGCATCCTTTTTATTGCATCCTCCAATCCCTTTTGTGCCTTGGTTTGTTTCTTTAAATGGAGGCCGTAACAGTGTCTTATGAATTACATTTGATCAAACAATAGTTTTGGCAGGAGATCAATGCAGTTTGAACTGGAAACAAACAGAGATGCATGTACTGTATTTACTGTCTGTTTCTTATTGTTATAGGGGTGGGTCCAGTTCTCACTTGGTTTCGACCATGGACGTCACCGGTGAGACTGGATATTTTCCATTTTATGAGGCGGTTCACAAAGGGTCTTACGACGGAGCACCACCCACTGTTTGGCACGTTCTGCTCAAAGTTGTCCACTTGTATCTTTGAATGGGACAAAGAGGACATTCACCGACTCAAAGAGGCCAAGAGGGCAGAGTTAAAAAAAAAGCACCATGGTCACATACCCACTGACTCTCAGGTGTTATCGAGCATCACATCCAATGAGCTGGTCAAGCACTGCCGCAGGAGAACCCGAGGGGTTGAGGAGACCCGCGTTCTAATCAAACAACTGCTGGACTCCATGTGGGACCTCACAGACACAAGTGGCTTGCATCTCATAAATCATGACAGCATGTCTCTTGTGTGGGAGATACAGCAGAAGCACTTGCCCTGCATTCAAGATCCACCTGGTGTCCAGTTGTACACTAACACTGGATCAGGCCTGGAGAAGGGAGACAAAACGCTTGACGTCCTAAGATGTGGCAGAGGATCCTCCTCGCTCGAGAGCTTTCATCTGCACCAGTGTGGTTTCATCCCAGGCAAGCTGAAACACTCAATATTTGAAACATTTAGTTAATGAATGCTGTGTATTAAGTTGTCATAATATTCTTTTTTGTTGTTGTTGTCACCAATGCTTTTGTCTTGCCAGGGTGGAGATGTAATGCTCTACATACACAGATGTACTTGCTTGAGGGGTTATCCAGATGGAACCATAATAGGTCTCAGCAAGCTCTGGGTATGAGTGGTACATCACGTACAAAGATGTACGATGTACGTTTGATGTCCAGTGTGAACGTCCTGAGCAACAGAGTCCTAGGAAGTGGACTTCTTCCAGAGTTTATACCCCCGGGGAAACCTACCGGTAAGATTCTATGGCACAAAAAAAAAAAAAGAAAACATGCTGGACAATATTCGATATTACCTGAAGGTTACACCTTTGTTCACTCACTCACTCACTCATTCTACTTAAATCTTTTTTTTTCTTTTAAAATCTTTCTTAAATCTTTTTCTTTTTTTTCTGTCTTTCTGTTGATTACTTATGGCAGGAGAGCGTATTGCTGTGGAATATTTGCTAGCGCAGTCAAACCGGGGAGATCTGCTGAGTGCACAGAAGGAAATTGGTGCCATTCCACCAGAGATGCTGGATGAAGCTCAGGAGGATGAATGTCCTGATGTGACAGTACCCCAGGCCACCGACATATATTTTCAGTCTTCATCTCAGGTAATGATGTGTTAATAATTTGATGATAAATCAAAACATTTTTACTGTAAACCTAGTTTGCAGAGGTTCATTTTTCTTGATTAGTGATGTGTGATTGGCTCGTTAAATCAACAATTCATTTGTGTAACATGAGCACAACAAACTTTATCAACCTCATTGTACCCCTCTCACTGTTTACACATAATTACTTAAGGAATCTACACTTGAAAGTGGTGTGTTCAGCAGTACCTCCAGCTCCCCATTTGAGGACAGTGGGCCCATCACTTCAACTCTGGTAAAGTGGCTAATGTATTCACCATCAGAAATCATTGTTCCTTCACCTTTTCTTTTAAATTAGCTGTACAAGAATTGGTTTTGTTTCCATTTCATGTGACAGGATAGTCGGTGTGATCCTAGAGGAATTCCCGGATGGGAGGCAGTCGATGCCTTGGCAGGGTATCTTGTCAGCCTCAATCGGACAATAACCGCTCTCTCAAACTCTGAGATAGTAGAGATATTAAGACTGTACTCCAGCCTGGATCCCATTGACAAGTCCCCAACCAAATACTCCATGAAAAGCAAGAAAAAGACCTTGTCAGGACCATGGAGAGCTTCTCGGAAACGCAGTGGCTCTGCCCCAGGCCAGCAAGCAGCTGAGAGGTATCTGCCTCTGATATACAGTATATTTGTAATATTTGTGTGTGTTTGTGTATATCTACATAGACACAAAATTCACAAGTATGTGTTTACAGTACATACACATAATGTGGATTATGTCATCTTCTCATCTATTTTGCAGATTGTTCATGGTTCATGGCCAGGCTGCCCAAAGACCTGATCTTAACAGGATTTCTGAGTGTGTTGCACTCAGACTCTACAAAGAGTTCCGGGAAGCCAGAAATAGGCCAAAGGACAACAAAGGGAAAACATTTGCAATACCTCAGTCAATTGTCATGACTTACAGTCATATCAAACAGTTAATAGAGGACTGCAAAGACATACTGGACAACACCAACCTTTTACTTGTGACTATAAACAACACCACAGTGTCCTCCTGGTTAGTTCATATTTACATCTTCATACATTCACTTCGATATGAAATCCTACTTATTCATACAAGATAAATTCCACACAAATAACAACAAAAAAGTTATATTCTGATTTTTATTTTCTCTAGGCTGCAGGATCGGCAGAAGAGAACCGACCGCGATTCATTACTGCAAGGGGTGCAGCTTCCTCAGCAGGTCCATTTGGCAGAGGAATCGCTCCTGGAGGCCCGGGACCTACCATCCGAGCCTGTTCAACGCACTAATACAGTTATGGAGTTCCAGGAACCAGAAAACCGTGAGGGTGAGGCAGTGATTCGTAAACGCCGCTGTGCCAGAGTGGTGTTACCCACTGTGCACACAGACACTGGAGCTGGTGCCAGCTCAACCAATGCAGATCAGGACTGGCCGAGAGCACAGCACTGGCCTGGGGATGCTGTCTTCCCTGCTTCGTCGGACGTTGCCTACTGCCAGCAGGGTCAACACTCAGCTCCAGCTCCAGTGTCTCACTCTCAGGGTTGGTCCCCTTACCTGCCGTCACCTGCTCCAGCGTCTCACTCTCAGGGCTGGTCCCCTTACCTGCCGCCACCGTCACCTGCTCCAGCGTCTCACTCTCAGGGCTGGAACACTTACCAGTTGCCACCAGTGCCAGCTTCTCACTCTCAGGGCTGGAACACTTACCAGTTGCCACCAGTGCCAGCTTCTCACTCTCAGGGCTGGAACACTTACCAGTTGCCACCAGTGCCAGCTTCTCACTCTCAGGGCTGGAACACTTACCAGTTGCCACCAGTGCCAGCTTCTCACTCTCAGGGCTGGAACACTTACCAGTTGCCACCAGTGCCAGCTTCTCACTCCCAGGGTGGCCATCATGATCAACCGCCACCAGCTCCAACACCTCAACCTCAAGGTGGGCTTCCTTACCAGCCAGCCCCAGCATCACTAGCTTCTCTCAATCGGTTCCGAGAATGGAGATTGCGAAAGGCAACCCTGGAAGATAAGGAGCGAGAGATAAGAGGTGATCCCCCCAAGAAGCGGCAAACCAAAGAAAGCTACCACTATCAGTGTAAAATATGTGGTCAGTCAAAGAGCAAACTTACTGGCCATACAC
This sequence comes from Semotilus atromaculatus, assembly GCA_031834385.1. NCBI lineage: Eukaryota > Metazoa > Chordata > Actinopteri > Cypriniformes > Leuciscidae > Semotilus > Semotilus atromaculatus. The sequence goes on along the minus strand of JAULUF010000044.1, from coordinate 10,227,076 downwards.
AGTTACGGGGGAAATGGTATTGTCCTGCATCTGGACAGACCATCACAGAGTGGAAGAGCTCATTATAGAATACATATGTAGTGTATATAGTTGTTTTTATAGTTGTTTTTATAGTTGTTTTTATAATTGTGCTGCACTTTGATGTTCTATAACAAGCCCATACATTGTGTAATTTTTATTCAAAGTGTTTGTGTTATCTTATGTTTATCTGTTTACGTTAACACAGTTAACGGTTTATTGGAGTTGTTTGTGTTATTTAAAAAAAAAAAAACACACATACATCTCTTTATTGGAGATGTTTGTGTTCTTAAAAAAAACAAAAAAAAAAAAAAAACACACATACACCTTTTGGTGTTTGTGTTATTAAAAACAAAAAACACAACTCTTGTGGTGTAACAGTAACACATTCATCCTTTGGGTGGAAGATCCAGGTGCAAATCCTGGCAGGAGTGTGCACCTTGTTGGCCTAATCAGTATTTAATTAAAATTGAATTTATAATATATTATATTTTCTATTATTATTATTATTATTATTATATCTAGCTATTGAATTGTGTGTGTGAGTATGTATGTATGTATGTATATATAATGGCATTTATAACTAAATGGTTACTATTATTATTATTAATTATAAATACTAGTTTTATTATTCATAATTTATCTAACTATTTGTAATGGTAGTAGGTGTTTATTAGCATTACATGTAGCTATTTAAGTTTGTTTTTATTATAAAGTTATATAAATTTGAGCTTTTATTTGTGAAAGTGTTTAATTATTATTATTATTATTTCATGTAATGTGTATTTATTATTATTATATCTAGCCATTGAATTGTGTATGTATATATATATATATATATATATGTATATGTAATGTATATTAAGTTTAAACCATATGTGTGGTAGTAAGTGTATAATAAATAATTGTATTTACATATATTTGTACGTGTATATTTATTTTTTATTATTACATATAACAGGTTACATTTGAGCTTTTGGAATAAACTATATTTGTGGAAAGTATGTGTTGTACACTTTTATTATTTCACATTGTGATAGGGTAGGTAAAATATGTCTAAATATTGACTTGTAAATCATTTAAATATTTTTACATTTACATTTATGCATTTGGCAGACGCTTTTATTATCCAAAGTGACTAATATTGCATTTAAGGTACACATTTTACATTCTTATCAGTTCTTGCTTTCCCTGGGAATCGAACCCATGATTTTGGCGTTCTTTCCCCCTTCTTTCCCCCTTCTTTCTTCTTCTCCCCCCCCCCCCCCCCCCTAGCAGTCCCTTTTGCCCCATCTTTGGCCGAGTGGTTAAGGCGATGGACTGCTAATCCATTGTGCTCTGCACGCGTGGGTTCGAATCCCATCCTCGTCGTATGATGTGTTTAGTGTTTCGAGAGAGCCAAGTACGCATGTCGAAGCCTTTGCTGGCAACTTTATCGACGTCATCCTTAAAATGGCTGCGGAAAAACGTCACCCATTTTTTGGCTGACTGGTTGACTGGTTAAGTTCCTTTCCTTTGATTGACTGCTAATCCATTGTGCTCTGCGTGCATGGGTTTGAGTCCCATCCTTGGTGTTTAGTTTCACAGAGAGCCTAGTGAACAGGTCAAACGCAGCGGTTCCACTCATGGCGAGCTTTAGCTGAATTGGATTTTAATTATCGCTGTAGAAAAAGCTCATGTTCGTTTCTGAACACATTGTTGAGGTCAGGATCAATACAAAAAGCCAGCTGATGCATGGATATGACCATTAGATATACAATAACACGTTCTATGGGAGATCCAAATCCTGGCTGTACCAGCCTTCTTCAAGCTCATGCCTTCGCCACCACAGCAAAAGCAGCACGCAAAAGAAACAAAAGCACAATTCATTTTTCCAACAAGTCACAAAGCCTCCTAAGAGACTGGCAAAAATTGCCAAGGATGACTGTATTTCAAGTCATCCCAGCGGGGTATTGGGTAAAGTTTTCAACCAGCAAAGATCACGTCTCGGATGAGCCTCATAGACTACGATATTGCCTCTGCGAAAGAATGCCGGGGGAGGTAGCGACGTCTCCTGTGCTTTTATCCGGACATGGAACGACAGGGTGGTATCAAGCTTTAAACTGCCATGTAATCCGCCTTTTGGCACTGACGGCTGCATGGTGTGTCTACGAAACAGGCGAGTGACATGTACATAAAGGTTTATTCATTGTTCTCTCGTCACTCAAAGAACAAAAAGTGCACTGCTTTCGTAATTTTGGGGGGAGAGACTTATGGGTATCCTGGTAGCAAAGGGGCAGAGTTATAACGCTCAATCTCCAAGTCGGGGACCGATTCAACGAGCCCCCTACGAGGTTGGGTAGGATAATGAAGAGTGCAAGGGCACTGCAAACATATTCTGAGAGAGGTCCAATGCAAGCTATGCTGCCATTTTCTTGACCCAAGGGTTCTCTCTAGGTTCTTTCCAACAAAGCAGAAGCAGCACACAAAAGAAACGTAAGCACATCTCCCTCAATCAACACAGTTGTGAGTCTCCTAACACATAGAACCCAACGCTCCTTGCAGGTCAGTCGAAGGGTTACCTCTCTCATCAGCCCAACCTTTTACAACACATTATGGTGAACTTTATCTCCGTCATGTTTAATGAGAGCGGCTGAAAAGCACCAAACTACCGCTTCCGACAACTGAAGAGTTGTGAGCCAAGTCCGCATGGCAAAGCCGTTCAAAGGCCTTGCTGGCAACTTTAAACCACATCATCCATAAAATAGATGCAGAAACACACCACAGCCCGCCGGGCGTGCAGGCGATTGACGAGGTGGCCGAGTGGTTAAGGCGATGGACTGCTAATCCATTGTGCTCTGCACGCGTGGGTTCGAATCCCATCCTCGTCGTATGATGTGTTTAGTGTTTCGAGAGAGCCAAGTACGCATGTCGAAGCCTTTGCTGGCAACTTTATCGACGTCATCCTTAAAATGGCTGCGGAAAAACGTCACCCATTTTTTGGCTGACTGGTTGACTGGTTAAGTTCCTTTCCTTTGATTGACTGCTAATCCATTGTGCTCTGCGTGCATGGGTTTGAGTCCCATCCTTGGTGTTTAGTTTCACAGAGAGCCTAGTGAACAGGTCAAACGCAGCGGTTCCACTCATGGCGAGCTTTAGCTGAATTGGATTTTAATTATCGCTGTAGAAAAAGCTCATGTTCGTTTCTGAACACATTGTTGAGGTCAGGATCAATACAAAAAGCCAGCTGATGCATGGATATGACCATTAGATATACAATAACACGTTCTATGGGAGATCCAAATCCTGGCTGTACCAGCCTTCTTCAAGCTCATGCCTTCGCCACCACAGCAAAAGCAGCACGCAAAAGAAACAAAAGCACAATTCATTTTTCCAACAAGTCACAAAGCCTCCTAAGAGACTGGCAAAAATTGCCAAGGATGACTGTATTTCAAGTCATCCCAGCGGGGTATTGGGTAAAGTTTTCAACCAGCAAAGATCACGTCTCGGATGAGCCTCATAGACTACGATATTGCCTCTGCGAAAGAATGCCGGGGGAGGTAGCGACGTCTCCTGTGCTTTTATCCGGACATGGAACGACAGGGTGGTATCAAGCTTTAAACTGCCATGTAATCCGCCTTTTGGCACTGACGGCTGCATGGTGTGTCTACGAAACAGGCGAGTGACATGTACATAAAGGTTTATTCATTGTTCTCTCGTCACTCAAAGAACAAAAAGTGCACTGCTTTCGTAATTTTGGGGGGAGAGACTTATGGGTATCCTGGTAGCAAAGGGGCAGAGTTATAACGCTCAATCTCCAAGTCGGGGACCGATTCAACGAGCCCCCTACGAGGTTGGGTAGGATAATGAAGAGTGCAAGGGCACTGCAAACATATTCTGAGAGAGGTCCAATGCAAGCTATGCTGCCATTTTCTTGACCCAAGGGTTCTCTCTAGGTTCTTTCCAACAAAGCAGAAGCAGCACACAAAAGAAACGTAAGCACATCTCCCTCAATCAACACAGTTGTGAGTCTCCTAACACATAGAACCCAACGCTCCTTGCAGGTCAGTCGAAGGGTTACCTCTCTCATCAGCCCAACCTTTTACAACACATTATGGTGAACTTTATCTCCGTCATGTTTAATGAGAGCGGCTGAAAAGCACCAAACTACCGCTTCCGACAACTGAAGAGTTGTGAGCCAAGTCCGCATGGCAAAGCCGTTCAAAGGCCTTGCTGGCAACTTTAAACCACATCATCCATAAAATAGATGCAGAAACACACCACAGCCCGCCGGGCGTGCAGGCGATTGACGAGGTGGCCGAGTGGTTAAGGCGATGGACTGCTAATCCATTGTGCTCTGCACGCGTGGGTTCGAATCCCATCCTCGTCGATTGAGGTCTTTAGTGTTTCGAGAGAGCCAAGTCCGCAAGGCAAAGGCCTTGCTGGCCAACTTTAAACGACATCACCCATTAAATAGATGCAGAAACACACCACAGCCCGCCAGGCGTGCAGGCGAGTGACGAGGTGGCCGTACCCGCCGGCAGTTGGACTACCAAACACATCCTAACGCTCTCCTAACAATTCCTAACGCTCTCCTAACAAGTCCTAACAATTCCTAACGCTCTCCTAACAAGTCCTAACAAGTCCTAACAAAAGTCCTAACAATTCCTAACATATCCGAACGAGGTCCTAACATGGGGTAAAACAGCCAATCAGTTCCTAAGAAAAGATGTTGCGACGCATCCAATCATCATCAACAACTGCTGCCTCGACGCACGGTTGTCTGATTGGTGAGGGACCTAGCCATCATACAGCGTAAGGTTGTCATGCAAATCTCGTCGCTGATTGGATGGCTACCGTTTAGTGACAGGTTACAAACTCAGGTTCTCGACGTTGACAGGTATGTTATATTAATAATATACTTTAAGGGGAATGTTTAAAGTCTATGAGACAGTAGGTTTTTGCTAGCTCATTTGGATAAACGTGGGAAACGATGTTAAAAGGGTAACGTAACGACTGAGGTAACTTTAACCCCATACGTTAAAATGACCCGCTGTTGTGAATTTTTCTAAATAAACTGCGATAAGAGCCTACATTTACATTTAGTCTCTTTCTTTCTGTTACATTAACACATTCGGATTGTACTACGACATTTATTGTGTAAGGTTAATTTGACTAGATGTAAACCCTGTTTATGTAGGGTAACGTAAGCTAGCCGTTTGTTTGTTTGTCTGTTTGGTCAGTTAATGTCGTCGTCGTTTAAGAGATTTTTCTACGATAAATGGTGCTCATCTTAAACTTTGTTTTGTGTCATTGACCTGATGTAAAACCAGTTAACGCCTGAGGTGTTTTTGTGTGCTTTAATAATCTAAGTTAGTGACGTCAGCACGAAGACCCTAGTTGAAATGTAGACCTATGGATTAACTTTCTGAGTAAAATAAATTGTGAAATTAATTACTGTTACCAATCAACACATTTGTCATATGATAGGGTAGGCTATACTGTTCATTTGATAGACATATATTTCTGAAATATTGAGAAATAAAGCCTTGCTTGTGGTGATCAGTAGTCGAGTAGTATTTCCATCTGTTACGGTTCATTTTTGTTGTTTTCCATATGAAGAGTTCAGATGCAAAAGCCTCTAAATGCCATCTGAAATTTTCTTCTAAAATGATCATTTTTATCAAGCTTGTATATTTAAGTTCAATAATTTCACTTAAATGGCAAGAAAAATTACCCATTAATTGTCATTTAAGTGAAATTACTGAATTTAAATATACGAGCTTGATAAAAATGATAATTTTAGAAGAAAATTTCAGATGGCATTTAGAGGCTTTTGCATCTGAACTCTTCATATATTGTCCCTAATATTTGCAGAAATGACAAAGACTGGGAAACCAGATGCCTACTGGGCAGGTGTGATGTCCCTGTATGCCCAGGGAAAGTACACATTTACAACTGGCAAGAGGCCGGGGTCCAGGAGATGGAGGGCGGTAATACAGCGGATTGCTGAATGTCCTCTGACCCCCCTGAAAGGTCAAACTACTGTCCGCAAATTAGACATATTTGGGAAAAGGATCCCCTGCAAGTGTGGATACCACCAGGTAAATGATGCCATTGAATCATTAAATCTGTGATGTGATGAAAATATACTGGAAAATGTAATGGAAAATGGTTTCTCCTCAGTTCTACTGTTTGTTTCCAGTGTTAAACAGTGTGAGTATGTAATTATTAGTGGAAATGTACTTTAAATGTAAACCCACTTTGATTTTTCCCAGTCAGCAGAGAAGGCAGGGACAGCAGAATCCAGTGAAGGTCAGCTGAGGGCTCCACAGGCCAGTGCTGCAACCCAGTTTGATTTTTCCCAGTCAGCAGAGAAGGCAGGGACAGCAGAATCCAGTGAAGGTCAGCTGAGGGCTCCACAGGCCAGTGCTGCAACCCAGTTTGGTTTTTCCCAGTCAGCAGGGAAAGCAGCATCCAGTGCAGGTCAGCTGTGTCTCAGGTCAGCTGAGAGTTTACAGGCCAGTGCAGGTGCAACAGCTACAGTTTCTCAGGCCAGTGCAGCAGCTGGGAAAGCTGTTAAAGTTCCAGGACCACAAACAGGTAGGGAGGGCTGGGTATCGATTCAGATGTTACAATTCGATTAGATTTCGATTCGCAAGCTCTCAATTCGATTCGATTTTGATTCTCGATTCAGTTTTTTGATTTCGATTCTAAATTCGATTTCAATTTCTTTTTATTTTAGGTACACTTGGGTACATTAAAACAGAATCACATTTACCTGTGCCCTTCCTGTCTAACAGGTAGGACATATGCAGAAATTGAATAAAGTTATCAAACAGTCTGCGCTGTATTAATTATAAATTATATATAGACTAATCCTTATTAAAGTTACAAAAGTTCTTTAGTCAAACGCGCCTCAATCTCTCACGAGTCACAACTCTTCACGTTCGTCGTAAGACTGCTCTAATGTTATGAAGATACTCGACAAAAAGACATTTTGGCATAATTTTGGCATAATTGTGTGTTATTGTTCGTTCAAGCGTGAAAGTTAACTCTATTCTGGGCTGTTTTGTGGGCACGCACGATATCAGCGCGAGTCTTTCTGTGTGTCACAGTCACGACATTCACAGGGAGCAAGCTCTTTTTGTCTTGTATGGTTTAAAAACATTTGCATGAATAAGAGCGGGATTAAGTAACACTGGCCAAAGGATGACAAAAATGAACAGATGCTGCATTAATTGCGTTAACAGCCCAAATTTGTTAATTTCATAAAAAATCGCAGCATTTTGCATCATATAATTGCGTAGGCTTGACATCGGGATTGCGATATGATTAATCGTGCAGCACTAGTTGAGGTTATTTTATGATTAAGATAAAACAAACATAAAATCTCACATCATTAGCTATAAAATGGAGTTTGCAAGCCTATGAACAGTGGAGGAAAACTAATACTGGCTTTTGGGTAATAGATAAATAAATTTGGAAAAAAAATCGATTCGTGGTGTTTGAGAATCGACCACATTTAAAAAAAACTAATAATCGAAAAATCTATTTTTTTGCCCAGCCCTACAGACAGATGTAGGTCAGAAAACTCCAGCTCTGTGCAGGAAGAGCGAGGGGAAGTCTATAACATGTTCGCTGTGTAGTCAGGAGGTGACGTGCGAGGACTTCACGCAGCACTTGTCAGACTACCACACCCAGGAGAAGTGTGAGCAGTGTGGTGCAAAGGCCTGGGGGACTTTTGGATTGTTACAGCACATAGAGGAATGTCACCTTTTGACCTGTCCAACAGACCTCCCAGATGTTGCTGCTCCTACCACTCCCATAGCCCAAGTCCCAGAGACGACACTGCAACCCAGTGACCCACCCGATGTTCCTGCCCCTGTTCCTGCTCCTCCCACAGCCCATGAGACGTCACTAGCACCACCACGACACCCACTCATTCTGCAGCCTCCTGAGGTAAACTGGGTGAATTTTCTACCCAAGCAGTTCACCAGAGTCATCCAGCCAGCTGACCAGGAGTGGATCGCCCACATTTTATATGACAGTACAGGACAGCTGAAACAAAACCTGTCTCAGAACTGGTTTCATCCCCCCAGCCCCACCAAATCCATCTCACCTCCTGATCCACATAATTATTTCCGCCAGCGGATGTTCTTGTGGGCTCCAATGCGGATGTGGGGCATCCCTCTGAAATGCACCCAGTGCAATAGAAAAATGCACCATTCTGGCATTTACACTAAAGCCAGGGAGGTAATTGACATTGATTCGAAATATTACCTGGTGGGTGGAGACTATCCAAGGTGCAGCAAATGCATGATTCCCGTCTGCCCTTGGAGCATTGACATTTTAAAACAGCTCGATCCCTCCCACCGTTACAAATTCCCAGCTGTCCTCACAACCCATTTGGCACTGGACAGGAGGTGTGTTGCGATGTTGCGCCCAAGAACACTAGGGAACAGCTCCAGCTATTTACAGCAAGCCTTGCAGGAGATACACAGTGAGGAGTGGGCTAGGCGGACCATCGACTACCTCACTGATTGTGAGGTCCACAAAAAGTCCTGTGCCCTCACCCAGTCTGAAGCTGTGTATCAGCCGCCACCACCCTTCAGTCCCCTGCCCCTGGCCCAGTGGTTTGAGACTGTTCATGCCAATGACATTCTGAGTCACCTTGACGAGTTGAAGGGTGTGATCACTTCAACGCTTGGTAGAATCTTGAAACTGGACTCTACTAAGAAGGTAAATGTAAACATACTGTATGTAAACTTGATTTCATTGAGTTTGTTAGCATAGCTGATGATTTCTGAGACGTGTTTTTTTTATGTAGATCACAAAAAAACTTGCTGGTGGCATTGAGGGTACAGCGACATGGATGTCTAATATCGGCAATGAATTTGGGCAAGTGCTGAATTCTGTGCTGACCACTGGTGAGGGGGCTGGCCTTGATGACCTTTGTCAAGGCATCGTCCAAAGGTACAGCGATGCTGATGAGCCACAGCCAGATGCCATATATGTGGACAGAGACTGCTGCAGTGAGACAGGTGCGTTGCCTTTTAATTTGTGTTGTGATGTGTCTATTACATGTGCCTCTGCGGGCTGTTGCACAAAAGTAGAATGAAGAAATTCAGGTGAAAAAGCGCAGCTTGACTTAGTGTGATCTGCTCATCGCGGCTTAATCGGTTGCACGTTTGCCGAGCCAGGATGAGAAGGTGAAGCTATGTCAAGCCAGGTGTAGATAGTTGGGATAAGTGCACGTTCACGGCTTTCTTAAATAGAGTATCGATATATCACGGTATCGATCCCAAATTTACTGATGCTACAATGAAGAATATGCATTGTTTATTCTTTACACATGTGAGCACATTTGTAAAAAAGAAACACGGCCGCTGTAATAAAACAGCGGGAGAAAAGTCGATCACCGACCGACTGAATGCATAATCCTAAAAAGATACATTTACTGACCACTGCTCTGAATTGAAACGGCCATACTATTCAAGAAGTTAGGCTAATTATTTTGCACAAATGAGCTGTTGTACTCTTTGCCTTAAAAATGAGCAGAAGGCAGCCTAATGTTACACAGGAAATGTAACCTGAAGATCAATTGCTGCTCGCTTTTCAGGCAAAGTGTACAACAGTTCGTTTGTGGAAATAATGAGCCAAACTTCTTAAATGGTTTCATTTTAGAGCAGTAGTTCGTAAATGTATATTTTTAGATATATCATTCAGTCGGTCTGCTTCTGCCACGTTTTTCTCACGTTTTTGTTTTTACAGAGGCTGAGTTTCCTTCTTTATTTATTGTATGCTTTCTTTCCTAGTAAGCCTATATGGACATAGACTCTGAAGAAATTGGACTCTAAAATCTAGAAACTAGATAATTAAGTGATACATTTAATGCACACTTTGAACATGATTGTAACACAGTGTATTCATCAGGTATTTCCCCCCAGCTAAATATAAGGTCAGAAACCATTGAGGTGTCCTCTCCCTGTTGTTACATAAGGGATAATGAATAGAGAGGCGGTCCTGACAGCCTGAAGGGCTTGTTATTCGCTATAACGATCGCCTCTCTATACATTATCCTGCTTATTACATGGCTACCTACAAAATAAATAATTAATTTGACACAAATTATTGATTTAAAAAGGAGTTTATGGTTTTAAAAACGATTGTATTGCTTCCGCCAAAGAAAATAGTCCATTCTGCGTCCATAGCAACGCGCTGTTTTGCATGGCAACGGTCTGTTATCAAGAAATAACAGACCGCATTCTACATTGGAATTCAGCCAAGCCATGTAATAAATTAATGTAATGTAGTCTACTGTCTCTCTGTATAGTTACCGGTTCAGTGAACTTAGACTATAATTAGGGAGGATTGTACAATTATAAAAACCTATAATAATTGTTCAAGATCGCTGGAGAGAACACAAATTGTTATTGGGAATATTGTTGCATTATTTAACTTGTGTCTGGCATCCTTTTTATTGCATCCTCCAATCCCTTTTGTGCCTTGGTTTGTTTCTTTAAATGGAGGCCGTAACAGTGTCTTATGAATTACATTTGATCAAACAATAGTTTTGGCAGGAGATCAATGCAGTTTGAACTGGAAACAAACAGAGATGCATGTACTGTATTTACTGTCTGTTTCTTATTGTTATAGGGGTGGGTCCAGTTCTCACTTGGTTTCGACCATGGACGTCACCGGTGAGACTGGATATTTTCCATTTTATGAGGCGGTTCACAAAGGGTCTTACGACGGAGCACCACCCACTGTTTGGCACGTTCTGCTCAAAGTTGTCCACTTGTATCTTTGAATGGGACAAAGAGGACATTCACCGACTCAAAGAGGCCAAGAGGGCAGAGTTAAAAAAAAAGCACCATGGTCACATACCCACTGACTCTCAGGTGTTATCGAGCATCACATCCAATGAGCTGGTCAAGCACTGCCGCAGGAGAACCCGAGGGGTTGAGGAGACCCGCGTTCTAATCAAACAACTGCTGGACTCCATGTGGGACCTCACAGACACAAGTGGCTTGCATCTCATAAATCATGACAGCATGTCTCTTGTGTGGGAGATACAGCAGAAGCACTTGCCCTGCATTCAAGATCCACCTGGTGTCCAGTTGTACACTAACACTGGATCAGGCCTGGAGAAGGGAGACAAAACGCTTGACGTCCTAAGATGTGGCAGAGGATCCTCCTCGCTCGAGAGCTTTCATCTGCACCAGTGTGGTTTCATCCCAGGCAAGCTGAAACACTCAATATTTGAAACATTTAGTTAATGAATGCTGTGTATTAAGTTGTCATAATATTCTTTTTTGTTGTTGTTGTCACCAATGCTTTTGTCTTGCCAGGGTGGAGATGTAATGCTCTACATACACAGATGTACTTGCTTGAGGGGTTATCCAGATGGAACCATAATAGGTCTCAGCAAGCTCTGGGTATGAGTGGTACATCACGTACAAAGATGTACGATGTACGTTTGATGTCCAGTGTGAACGTCCTGAGCAACAGAGTCCTAGGAAGTGGACTTCTTCCAGAGTTTATACCCCCGGGGAAACCTACCGGTAAGATTCTATGGCACAAAAAAAAAAAAAGAAAACATGCTGGACAATATTCGATATTACATGAAGGTTACACCTTTGTTCACTCACTCACTCACTCATTCTACTTAAATCTTTTTTTTTCTTTTAAAATCTTTCTTAAATCTTTTTCTTTTTTTTCTGTCTTTCTGTTGATTACTTATGGCAGGAGAGCGTATTGCTGTGGAATATTTGCTAGCGCAGTCAAACCGGGGAGATCTGCTGAGTGCACAGAAGGAAATTGGTGCCATTCCACCAGAGATGCTGGATGAAGCTCAGGAGGATGAATGTCCTGATGTGACAGTACCCCAGGCCACCGACATATATTTTCAGTCTTCATCTCAGGTAATGATGTGTTAATAATTTGATGATAAATCAAAACATTTTTACTGTAAACCTAGTTTGCAGAGGTTCATTTTTCTTGATTAGTGATGTGTGATTGGCTCGTTAAATCAACAATTCATTTGTGTAACATGAGCACAACAAACTTTATCAACCTCATTGTACCCCTCTCACTGTTTACACATAATTACTTAAGGAATCTACACTTGAAAGTGGTGTGTTCAGCAGTACCTCCAGCTCCCCATTTGAGGACAGTGGGCCCATCACTTCAACTCTGGTAAAGTGGCTAATGTATTCACCATCAGAAATCATTGTTCCTTCACCTTTTCTTTTAAATTAGCTGTACAAGAATTGGTTTTGTTTCCATTTCATGTGACAGGATAGTCGGTGTGATCCTAGAGGAATTCCCGGATGGGAGGCAGTCGATGCCTTGGCAGGGTATCTTGTCAGCCTCAATCGGACAATAACCGCTCTCTCAAACTCTGAGATAGTAGAGATATTAAGACTGTACTCCAGCCTGGATCCCATTGACAAGTCCCCAACCAAATACTCCATGAAAAGCAAGAAAAAGACCTTGTCAGGACCATGGAGAGCTTCTCGGAAACGCAGTGGCTCTGCCCCAGGCCAGCAAGCAGCTGAGAGGTATCTGCCTCTGATATACAGTATATTTGTAATATTTGTGTGTGTTTGTGTATATCTACATAGACACAAAATTCACAAGTATGTGTTTACAGTACATACACATAATGTGGATTATGTCATCTTGTCATCTATTTTGCAGATTGTTCATGGTTCATGGCCAGGCTGCCCAAAGACCTGATCTTAACAGGATTTCTGAGTGTGTTGCACTCAGACTCTACAAAGAGTTCCGGGAAGCCAGAAATAGGCCAAAGGACAACAAAGGGAAAACATTTGCAATACCTCAGTCAATTGTCATGACTTACAGTCATATCAAACAGTTAATAGAGGACTGCAAAGACATACTGGACAACACCAACCTTTTACTTGTGACTATAAACAACACCACAGTGTCCTCCTGGTTAGTTCATATTTACATCTTCATACATTTACTTCGATATGAAATCCTACTTATTCATACAAGATAAATTCCACACAAATAACAACAAAAAAGTTATATTCTGATTTTTATTTTCTCTAGGCTGCAGGATCGGCAGAAGAGAACCGACCGCGATTCGTTACTGCAAGGGGTGCAGCTTCCTCAGCAGGTCCATTTGGCAGAGGAATCGCTCCTGGAGGCCCGGGACCTACCATCCGAGCCTGTTCAACGCACTAATACAGTTATGGAGTTCCAGGAACCAGAAAACCGTGAGGGTGAGGCAGTGATTCGTAAACGCCGCTGTGCCAGAGTGGTGTTACCCACTGTGCACACAGACACTGGAGCTGGTGCCAGCTCAACCAATGCAGATCAGGACTGGCCGAGAGCACAGCACTGGCCTGGGGATGCTGTCTTCCCTGCTTCGTCGGACGTTGCCTACTGCCAGCAGGGTCAACACTCAGCTCCAGCTCCAGCGTCTCACTCTCAGGGTTGGTCCCCTTACCTGCCGTCACCTGCTCCAGCGTCTCACTCTCAGGGCTGGTCCCCTTACCTGCCGCCACCGTCACCTGCTCCAGCGTCTCACTCTCAGGGCTGGAACACTTACCAGTTGCCACCAGTGCCAGCTTCTCACTCTCAGGGCTGGAACACTTACCAGTTGCCACCAGTGCCAGCTTCTCACTCTCAGGGCTGGAACACTTACCAGTTGCCACCAGTGCCAGCTTCTCACTCTCAGGGCTGGAACACTTACCAGTTGCCACCAGTGCCAGCTTCTCACTCCCAGGGTGGCCATCATGATCAACCGCCACCAGCTCCAACACCTCAACCTCAAGGTGGGCTTCCTTACCAGCCAGCCCCAGCATCACTAGCTTCTCTCAATCGGTTCCGAGAATGGAGATTGCGAAAGGCAACCCTGGAAGATAAGGAGCGAGAGATAAGAGGTGATCCCCCCAAGAAGCGGCAAACCAAAGAAAGCTACCACTATCAGTGTAAAATATGTGGTCAGTCAAAGAGCAAACTTACTGGCCATACACAGTTACGGGGGAAATGGTATTGTCCTGCATCTGGACAGACCATCACAGAGTGGAAGAGCTCATTATAGAATACATATGTAGTGTATATAGTTGTTTTTATAGTTGTTTTTATAGTTGTTTTTATAATTGTGCTGCACTTTGATGTTCTATAACAAGCCCATACATTGTGTAATTTTTATTCAAAGTGTTTGTGTTATCTTATGTTTATCTGTTTACGTTAACACAGTTAACGGTTTATTGGAGTTGTTTGTGTTATTTAAAAAAAAAAAACACACATACATCTCTTTATTGGACATTGAACTTTATTGAACTCTTTATCCCTTTTGGTGTTTGTGTTATTAAAAACAAAAAACACAACTCTTGTGGTGTAACAGTAACACATTCATCCTTTGGGTGGAAGATCCAGGTGCAAATCCTGGCAGGAGTGTGCACCTTGTTGGCCTAATCAGTATTTAATTAAAATTGAATTTATAATATATTATATTTTCTATTATTATTATTATTATTATTATATCTAGCTATTGAATTGTGTGTGTGAGTATGTATGTATGTATGTATATATAATGGCATTTATAACTAAATGGTTACTATTATTATTATTAATTATAAATACTAGTTTTATTATTCATAATTTATCTAACTATTTGTAATGGTAGTAGGTGTTTATTAGCATTACATGTAGCTATTTAAGTTTGTTTTTATTATAAAGTTATATAAATTTGAGCTTTTATTTGTGAAAGTGTTTAATTATTATTATTATTATTATTTCATGTAATGTGTATTTATTATTATTATATCTAGCCATTGAATTGTGTATGTATATATATATATATATATATATATGTATATGTAATGTATATTAAGTTTAAACCATATGTGTGGTAGTAAGTGTATAATAAATAATTGTATTTACATATATTTGTACGTGTATATTTATTTTTTATTATTACATATAACAGGTTACATTTGAGCTTTTGGAATAAACTATATTTGTGGAAAGTATGTGTTGTACACTTTTATTATTTCACATTGTGATAGGGTAGGTAAAATATGTCTAAATATTGACTTGTAAATCATTTAAATATTTTTACATTTACATTTATGCATTTGGCAGACGCTTTTATTATCCAAAGTGACTAATATTGCATTTAAGGTACACATTTTACATTCTTATCAGTTCTTGCTTTCCCTGGGAATCGAACCCATGATTTTGGCGTTCTTTCCCCCTTCTTTCCCCCTTCTTTCTTCTTCTCCCCCCCCCCCTAGCAGTCCCTTTTGCCCCATCTTTGGCCGAGTGGTTAAGGCGATGGACTGCTAATCCATTGTGCTCTGCACGCGTGGGTTCGAATCCCATCCTCGTCGATTGATGTCTTTAGTGTTTCGAGAGAGCCAAGTCCGCAAGCCAATGGCCTTGCTGGCCAACTTTAAACGACATCACCCATTAAATAGATGCAGAAACACACCACAGCCCGCCAAAAGTGCAGGCGATTGACGAGGTGGCCGAGTGGTTAAGGCGATGGACTGCTAATCCATTGTGCTCTGCACGCGTGGGTTCGAATCCCATCCTCGTAGTATGATGTGTTTAGTGTTTCGAGAGAGCCAAGTATGCATGTCGAAGCCTTTGCTGGCAACTTTATCGACGTCATCCTTAAAATGGCTGCGGAAAAACGTCACCGGCAGCCGAGTGGCTGACTGGTTAAGTTCCTTTCCTTTGATTGACTGCTAATCCATTGTGCTCTGCGTGCATGGGTTTGAGTCCCATCCTTGGTGTTTAGTTTCACAGAGAGCCTAGTGAACAGGTCAAACGCAGCGGTTCCACTCATGGCGAGCTTTAGCTGAATTGGATTTTAATTATCGCTGCAGAAAAAGCTCATGTTCGTTTCTGAACACATTGTTGAGGTCAGGATCAATACAAAAAGCCAGCTGATGCATGGATATGACCATTAGATATACAATAACACGTTCTATGGGAGATCCAAATCCTGGCTGTACCAGCCTTCTCCAAGCTCATGCCTTCGCCACCACAGCAAAAGCAGCACGCAAAAGAAACAAAAGCACAATTCATTTTTCCAACAAGTCACAAAGCCTCCTAAGAGACTGGCAAAAATTGCCAAGGATGACTGTATTTCAAGTCATCCCAGCGGGGTATTGGGTAAAGTTTTCAACCAGCAAAGATCACGTCTCGGATGAGCCTCATAGACTACGATATTGCCTCTGCGAAAGAATGCCGGGGGAGGTAGCGACGTCTCCTGTGCTTTTATCCGGACATGGAACGACAGGGTGGTATCAAGCTTTAAACTGCCATGTAATCAGCCTTTTGGCACTGACGGCTGCATGGTGTGTCTACGAAACAGGCGAGTGACATGTACATAAAGGTTTATTCATTGTTCTCTCGTCACTCAAAGAACAAAAAGTGCACTGCTTTCGTAATTTTGGGGGGAGAGACTTATGGGTATCCTGGTAGCAAAGGGGCAGAGTTATAACGCTCAATCTCCAAGTCGGGGACCGATTCAACGAGCCCCCTACGAGGTTGGGTAGGATAATGAAGAGTGCAAGGACACTGCAAACATATTCTGAGAGAGGTCCAATGCAAGCTATGCTGCCATTTTCTTGACCCAAGGGTTCTCTCTAGGTTCTTTCCAACAAAGCAGAAGCAGCACACAAAAGAAACGTAAGCACATCTCCCTCAATCAACACAGTTGTGAGTCTCCTAACACATAGAACCCAACGCTCCTTGCAGGTCAGTCGAAGGGTTACCTCTCTCATCAGCCCAACCTTTTACAACACATTATGGTGAACTTTATCTCCGTCATGTTTAATGAGAGCGGCTGAAAAGCACCAAACTACCGCTTCCGACAACTGAAGAGTTGTGAGCCAAGTCCGCATGGCAAAGCCGTTCAAAGGCCTTGCTGGCAACTTTAAACCACATCATCCATAAAATAGATGCAGAAACACACCACAGCCCGCCGGGCGTGCAGGCGATTGACGAGGTGGCCGAGTGGTTAAGGCGATGGACTGCTAATCCATTGTGCTCTGCACGCGTGGGTTCGAATCCCATCCTCGTCGATTGAGGTCTTTAGTGTTTCGAGAGAGCCAAGTCCGCAAGGCAAAGGCCTTGCTGGCCAACTTTAAACGACATCACCCATTAAATAGATGCAGAAACACACCACAGCCCGCCAGGCGTGCAGGCGAGTGACGAGGTGGCCGAGTGGTTAAGGCGATGGACTGCTAATCCATTGTGCTCTGCACGCGTGGGTTCGAATCCCATCCTCGTCGATTGATGTCTTTAGTGTTTCGAGAGAGCCAAGTCCGCAAGCCAATGGCCTTGCTGGCCAACTTTAAACGACATCACCCATTAAATAGATGCAGAAACACACCACAGCCCGCCAAAAGTGCAGGCGATTGACGAGGTGGCCGAGTGGTTAAGGCGATGGACTGCTAATCCATTGTGCTCTGCACGCGTGGGTTCGAATCCCATCCTCGTCGTATGATGTGTTTAGTGTTTCGAGAGAGCCAAGTACGCATGTCGAAGCCTTTGCTGGCAACTTTATCGACGTCATCCTTAAAATGGCTGCGGAAAAACGTCACCCATTTTTTGGCTGACTGGTTGACTGGTTAAGTTCCTTTCCTTTGATTGACTGCTAATCCATTGTGCTCTGCGTGCATGGGTTTGAGTCCCATCCTTGGTGTTTAGTTTCACAGAGAGCCTAGTGAACAGGTCAAACGCAGCGGTTCCACTCATGGCGAGCTTTAGCTGAATTGGATTTTAATTATCGCTGTAGAAAAAGCTCATGTTCGTTTCTGAACACATTGTTGAGGTCAGGATCAATACAAAAAGCCAGCTGATGCATGGATATGACCATTAGATATACAATAACACGTTCTATGGGAGATCCAAATCCTGGCTGTACCAGCCTTCTTCAAGCTCATGCCTTCGCCACCACAGCAAAAGCAGCACGCAAAAGAAACAAAAGCACAATTCATTTTTCCAACAAGTCACAAAGCCTCCTAAGAGACTGGCAAAAATTGCCAAGGATGACTGTATTTCAAGTCATCCCAGCGGGGTATTGGGTAAAGTTTTCAACCAGCAAAGATCACGTCTCGGATGAGCCTCATAGACTACGATATTGCCTCTGCGAAAGAATGCCGGGGGAGGTAGCGACGTCTCCTGTGCTTTTATCCGGACATGGAACGACAGGGTGGTATCAAGCTTTAAACTGCCATGTAATCAGCCTTTTGGCACTGACGGCTGCATGGTGTGTCTACGAAACAGGCGAGTGACATGTACATAAAGGTTTATTCATTGTTCTCTCGTCACTCAAAGAACAAAAAGTGCACTGCTTTCGTAATTTTGGGGGGAGAGACTTATGGGTATCCTGGTAGCAAAGGGGCAGAGTTATAACGCTCAATCTCCAAGTCGGGGACCGATTCAACGAGCCCCCTACGAGGTTGGGTAGGATAATGAAGAGTGCAAGGACACTGCAAACATATTCTGAGAGAGGTCCAATGCAAGCTATGCTGCCATTTTCTTGACCCAAGGGTTCTCTCTAGGTTCTTTCCAACAAAGCAGAAGCAGCACACAAAAGAAACGTAAGCACATCTCCCTCAATCAACACAGTTGTGAGTCTCCTAACACATAGAACCCAACGCTCCTTGCAGGTCAGTCGAAGGGTTACCTCTCTCATCAGCCCAACCTTTTACAACACATTATGGTGAACTTTATCTCCGTCATGTTAATGAGAGCGGCTGAAAAGCACCAAACTACCGCTTCCGACAACTGAAGAGTTGTGAGCCAAGTCCGCATGGCAAAGCCGTTCAAAGGCCTTGCTGGCAACTTTAAACCACATCATCCATAAAATAGATGCAGAAACACACCACAGCCCGCCGGGCATGCAGGCGATTGACGAGGTGGCCGAGTGGTTAAGGCGATGGACTGCTAATCCATTGTGCTCTGCACGCGTGGGTTCGAATCCCATCCTCGTCGATTGATGTCTTTAGTGTTTCGAGAGAGCCAAGTCCGCAAGCCAATGGCCTTGCTGGCCAACTTTAAACGACATCACCCATTAAATAGATGCAGAAACACACCACAGCCCGCCAAAAGTGCAGGCGATTGACGAGGTGGCCGAGTGGTTAAGGCGATGGACTGCTAATCCATTGTGCTCTGCACGCGTGGGTTCGAATCCCATCCTCGTAGTATGATGTGTTTAGTGTTTCGAGAGAGCCAAGTATGCATGTCGAAGCCTTTGCTGGCAACTTTATCGACGTCATCCTTAAAATGGCTGCGGAAAAACGTCACCGGCAGCCGAGTGGCTGACTGGTTAAGTTCCTTTCCTTTGATTGACTGCTAATCCATTGTGCTCTGCGTGCATGGGTTTGAGTCCCATCCTTGGTGTTTAGTTTCACAGAGAGCCTAGTGAACAGGTCAAACGCAGCGGTTCCACTCATGGCGAGCTTTAGCTGAATTGGATTTTAATTATCGCTGCAGAAAAAGCTCATGTTCGTTTCTGAACACATTGTTGAGGTCAGGATCAATACAAAAAGCCAGCTGATGCATGGATATGACCATTAGATATACAATAACACGTTCTATGGGAGATCCAAATCCTGGCTGTACCAGCCTTCTCCAAGCTCATGCCTTCGCCACCACAGCAAAAGCAGCACGCAAAAGAAACAAAAGCACAATTCATTTTTCCAACAAGTCACAAAGCCTCCTAAGAGACTGGCAAAAATTGCCAAGGATGACTGTATTTCAAGTCATCCCAGCGGGGTATTGGGTAAAGTTTTCAACCAGCAAAGATCACGTCTCGGATGAGCCTCATAGACTACGATATTGCCTCTGCGAAAGAATGCCGGGGGAGGTAGCGACGTCTCCTGTGCTTTTATCCGGACATGGAACGACAGGGTGGTATCAAGCTTTAAACTGCCATGTAATCAGCCTTTTGGCACTGACGGCTGCATGGTGTGTCTACGAAACAGGCGAGTGACATGTACATAAAGGTTTATTCATTGTTCTCTCGTCACTCAAAGAACAAAAAGTGCACTGCTTTCGTAATTTTGGGGGGAGAGACTTATGGGTATCCTGGTAGCAAAGGGGCAGAGTTATAACGCTCAATCTCCAAGTCGGGGACCGATTCAACGAGCCCCCTACGAGGTTGGGTAGGATAATGAAGAGTGCAAGGACACTGCAAACATATTCTGAGAGAGGTCCAATGCAAGCTATGCTGCCATTTTCTTGACCCAAGGGTTCTCTCTAGGTTCTTTCCAACAAAGCAGAAGCAGCACACAAAAGAAACGTAAGCACATCTCCCTCAATCAACACAGTTGTGAGTCTCCTAACACATAGAACCCAACGCTCCTTGCAGGTCAGTCGAAGGGTTACCTCTCTCATCAGCCCAACCTTTTACAACACATTATGGTGAACTTTATCTCCGTCATGTTAATGAGAGCGGCTGAAAAGCACCAAAAAACCGCTTCCGACAACTGAAGAGTTGTGAGCCAAGTCCGCATGGCAAAGCCGTTCAAAGGCCTTGCTGGCAACTTTAAACCACATCATCCATAAAATAGATGCAGAAACACACCACAGCCCGCCGGGCATGCAGGCGATTGACGAGGTGGCCGAGTGGTTAAGGCGATGGACTGCTAATCCATTGTGCTATGCACGCGTGGGTTCGAATCCCATCCTCGTCGATTGAGGTCTTTAGTGTTTCGAGAGAGCCAAGTCCGCAAGGCAAAGGCCTTGCTGGCCAACTTTAAACGACATCACCCATTAAATAGATGCAGAAACACACCACAGCCCGCCAGGCGTGCAGGCGAGTGACGAGGTGGCCGAGTGGTTAAGGCGATGGACTGCTAATCCATTGTGCTCTGCACGCGTGGGTTCGAATCCCATCCTCGTCGATTGATGTCTTTAGTGTTTCGAGAGAGCCAAGTCCGCAAGCCAATGGCCTTGCTGGCCAACTTTAAACGACATCACCCATTAAATAGATGCAGAAACACACCACAGCCCGCCAGAAGCGCAGGCGATTGACGAGGTGGCCGAGTGGTTAAGGCGATGGACTGCTAATCCATTGTGCTCTGCACGCGTGGGTTCGAATCCCATCCTCGTCGTATGATGTGTTTGGTGTTTCGAGAGAGCCAAGTACGCATGTCGAAGCCTTTCCTGGCAACTTTATCGACGTCATCCTTAAAATGGCTGCGGAAAAACGTCACCGGCAGCCGAGTGGCTGACTGGTTAAGTTCCTTTCCTTTGATTGACTGCTAATCCATTGTGCTCTGCGTGCATGGGTTTGAGTCCCATCCTTGGTGTTTAGTTTCACAGAGAGCCTAGTGAACAGGTCAAACGCAGCGGTTCCACTCATGGCGAGCTTTAGCTGAATTGGATTTTAATTATCGCTGCAGAAAAAGCTCATGTTCGTTTCTGAACACATTGTTGAGGTCAGGATCAATACAAAAAGCCAGCTGATGCATGGATATGACCATTAGATATACAATAACACGTTCTATGGGAGATCCAAATCCTGGCTGTACCAGCCTTCTTCAAGCTCATGCCTTCGCCACCACAGCAAAAGCAGCACGCAAAAGAAACAAAAGCACAGTTAATTTTTCCAACAAGTCACAAAGCCTCCTAAGAGACTGGCAAAAATTGCCAAGGATGACTGTATTTCAAGTCATCCCAGCGGGGTATTGGGTAAAGTTTTCAACCAGCAAAGATCACGTCTCGGATGAGCCTCATAGACTACGATATTGCCTCTGCGAAAGAATGCCGGGGGAGGTAGCGACGTCTCCTGTGCTTTTATCCGGACATGGAACGACAGGGTGGTATCAAGCTTTAAACTGCCATGTAATCCGCCTTTTGGCACTGACGGCTGCATGGTGTGTCTACGAAACAGGCGAGTGACATGTACATAAAGGTTTATTCATTGTTCTCTCGTCACTCAAAGAACAAAAAGTGCACTGCTTTCGTAATTTTGGGGGGAGAGACTTATGGGTATCCTGGTAGCAAAGGGGCAGAGTTATAACGCTCAATCTCCAAGTCGGGGACCGATTCAACGAGCCCCCTACGAGGTTGGGTAGGATAATGAAGAGTGCAAGGACACTGCAAACATATTCTGAGAGAGGTCCAATGCAAGCTATGCTGCCATTTTCTTGACCCAAGGGTTCTCTCTAGGTTCTTTCCAACAAAGCAGAAGCAGCACACAAAAGAAACGTAAGCACATCTCCCTCAATCAACACAGTTGTGAGTCTCCTAACACATAGAACCCAACGCTCCTTGCAGGTCAGTCGAAGGGTTACCTCTCTCATCAGCCCAACCTTTTACAACACATTATGGTGAACTTTATCTCCGTCATGTTAATGAGAGCGGCTGAAAAGCACCAAACTACCGCTTCCGACAACTGAAGAGTTGTGAGCCAAGTCCGCATGGCAAAGCCGTTCAAAGGCCTTGCTGGCAACTTAAACCACATCATCCATAAAATAGATGCAGAAACACACCACAGCCCGCCAGAAGTGGAGGCGATTGACGAGGTGGCCGAGTGGTTAAGGCGATGGACTGCTAATCCATTGTGCTCTGCACGCGTGGGTTCGAATCCCATCCTCGTCGATTGATGTCTTTGGTGTTTCGAGAGAGCCAAGTCCGCAAGCCAATGGCCTTGCTGGCCAACTTTAAACGACATCACCCATTAAATAGATGCAGAAACACACCACAGCCCGCCAGAAGTGCAGGCGATTGACGAGGTGGCCGAGTGGTTAAGGCGATGGACTGCTAATCCATTGTGCTCTGCACGCGTGGGTTCGAATCCCATCCTCGTCGTATGATGTGTTTAGTGTTTCGAGAGAGCCAAGTACGCATGCCGAAGCCTTTGCTGGCAACTTTATCGACGTCATCCTTAAAATGGCTGCGGAAAAACGTCACCGGCAGCCGAGTGGCTGACTGGTTAAGTTCCTTTCCTTTGATTGACTGCTAATCCATTGTGCTCTGCGTGCATGGGTTTGAGTCCCATCCTTGGTGTTTAGTTTCACAGAGAGCCTAGTGAACAGGTCAAACGCAGCGGTTCCACTCATGGCGAGCTTTAGCTGAATTGGATTTTAATTATCGCTGCAGAAAAAGCTCATGTTCGTTTCTGAACACATTGTTGAGGTCAGGATCAATACAAAAAGCCAGCTGATGCATGGATATGACCATTAGATATACAATAACACGTTCTATGGGAGATCCAAATCCTGGCTGTACCAGCCTTCTTCAAGCTCATGCCTTCGCCACCACAGCAAAAGCAGCACGCAAAAGAAACAAAAGCACAATTCATTTTTCCAACAAGTCACAAAGCCTCCTAAGAGACTGGCAAAAATTGCCAAGGATGACTGTATTTCAAGTCATCCCAGTGGGGTATTGGGTAAAGTTTTCAACCAGCAAAGATCACGTCTCGGATGAGCCTCATAGACTACGATATTGCCTCTGCGAAAGAATGCCGGGGGAGGTAGCGACGTCTCCTGTGCTTTTATCCGGACATGGAACGACAGGGTGGTATCAAGCTTTAAACTGCCATGTAATCCGCCTTTTGGCACTGACGGCTGCATGGTGTGTCTACGAAACAGGCGAGTGACATGTACATAAAGGTTTATTCATTGTTCTCTCGTCACTCAAAGAACAAAAAGTGCACTGCTTTCGTAATTTTGGGGGGAGAGACTTATGGGTATCCTGGTAGCAAAGGGGCAGAGTTATAACGCTCAATCTCCAAGTCGGGGACCGATTCAACGAGCCCCCTACGAGGTTGGGTAGGATAATGAAGAGTGCAAGGGCACTGCAAACATATTCTGAGAGAGGTCCAATGCAAGCTATGCTGCCATTTTCTTGACCCAAGGGTTCTCTCTAGGTTCTTTCCAACAAAGCAGAAGCAGCACACAAAAGAAACGTAAGCACATCTCCCTCAATCAACACAGTTGTGAGTCTCCTAACACATAGAACCCAACGCTCCTTGCAGGTCAGTCGAAGGGTTACCTCTCTCATCAGCCCAACCTTTTACAACACATTATGGTGAACTTTATCTCCGTCATGTTTAATGAGAGCGGCTGAAAAGCACCAAACTACCGCTTCCGACAACTGAAGAGTTGTGAGCCAAGTCCGCATGGCAAAGCCGTTCAAAGGCCTTGCTGGCAACTTTAAACCACATCATCCATAAAATAGATGCAGAAACACACCACAGCCCGCCGGGCGTGCAGGCGATTGACGAGGTGGCCGAGTGGTTAAGGCGATGGACTGCTAATCCATTGTGCTCTGCACGCGTGGGTTCGAATCCCATCCTCGTCGATTGAGGTCTTTAGTGTTTCGAGAGAGCCAAGTCCGCAAGGCAAAGGCCTTGCTGGCCAACTTTAAACGACATCACCCATTAAATAGATGCAGAAACACACCACAGCCCGCCAGGCGTGCAGGCGAGTGACGAGGTGGCCGAGTGGTTAAGGCGATGGACTGCTAATCCATTGTGCTCTGCACGCGTGGGTTCGAATCCCATCCTCATCGATTGATGTCTTTAGTGTTTCGAGAGAGCCAAGTCCGCAAGCCAATGGCCTTGCTGGCCAACTTTAAACGACATCACCCATTAAATAGATGCAGAAACACACCACAGCCCGCCAGAAGTGCAGGCGATTGACGAGGTGGCCGAGTGGTTAAGGCCATGGACTGCTAATCCATTGTGCTCTGCACGCGTGGGTTCGAATCCCATCCTCGTCGTATGATGTGTTTAGTGTTTCGAGAGAGCCAAGTACGCATGTCGAAGCCTTTGCTGGCAACTTTATCGACGTCATCCTTAAAATGGCTGCGGAAAAACGTCACCCATTTTTTGGCTGACTGGTTGACTGGTTAAGTTCCTTTCCTTTGATTGACTGCTAATCCATTGTGCTCTGCGTGCATGGGTTTGAGTCCCATCCTTGGTGTTTAGTTTCACAGAGAGCCTAGTGAACAGGTCAAACGCAGCGGTTCCACTCATGGCGAGCTTTAGCTGAATTGGATTTTAATTATCGCTGCAGAAAAAGCTCATGTTCGTTTCTGAACACATTGTTGAGGTCAGGATCAATACAAAAAGCCAGCTGATGCATGGATATGACCATTAGATATACAATAACACGTTCTATGGGAGATCCAAATCCTGGCTGTACCAGCCTTCTTCAAGCTCATGCCTTCGCCACCACAGCAAAAGCAGCACGCAAAAGAAACAAAAGCACAGTTAATTTTTCCAACAAGTCACAAAGCCTCCTAAGAGACTGGCAAAAATTGCCAAGGATGACTGTATTTCAAGTCATCCCAGCGGGGTATTGGGTAAAGTTTTCAACCAGCAAAGATCACGTCTCGGATGAGCCTCATAGACTACGATATTGCCTCTGCGAAAGAATGCCGGGGGAGGTAGCGACGTCTCCTGTGCTTTTATCCGGACATGGAACGACAGGGTGGTATCAAGCTTTAAACTGCCATGTAATCCGCCTTTTGGCACTGACGGCTGCATGGTGTGTCTACGAAACAGGCGAGTGACATGTACATAAAGGTTTATTCATTGTTCTCTCGTCACTCAAAGAACAAAAAGTGCACTGCTTTCGTAATTTTGGGGGGAGAGACTTATGGGTATCCTGGTAGCAAAGGGGCAGAGTTATAACGCTCAATCTCCAAGTCGGGGACCGATTAAACGAGCCCCCTACGAGGTTGGGTAGGATAATGAAGAGTGCAAGGACACTGCAAACATATTCTGAGAGAGGTCCAATGCAAGCTATGCTGCCATTTTCTTGACCCAAGGGTTCTCTCTAGGTTCTTTCCAACAAAGCAGAAGCAGCACACAAAAGAAACGTAAGCACATCTCCCTCAATCAACACAGTTGTGAGTCTCCTAACACATAGAACCCAACGCTCCTTGCAGGTCAGTCGAAGGGTTACCTCTCTCATCAGCCCAACCTTTTACAACACATTATGGTGAACTTTATCTCCGTCATGTTAATGAGAGCGGCTGAAAAGCACCAAACTACCGCTTCCGACAACTGAAGAGTTGTGAGCCAAGTCCACATGGCAAAGCCGTTCAAAGGCCTTGCTGGCAACTTTAAACCACATCATCCATAAAATAGATGCAGAAACACACCACAGCCCGCCGGGCGTGCAGGCGATTGACGAGGTGGCCGAGTGGTTAAGGCGATGGACTGCTAATCCATTGTGCTCTGCACGCGTGGGTTCGAATCCCATCCTCGTCGATTGAGGTCTTTAGTGTTTCGAGAGAGCCAAGTCCGCAAGGCAAAGGCCTTGCTGGCCAACTTTAAACGACATCACCCATTAAATAGATGCAGAAACACACCACAGCCCGCCAGGCGTGCAGGCGAGTGACGAGGTGGCCGAGTGGTTAAGGCGATGGACTGCTAATCCATTGTGCTCTGCACGCGTGGGTTCGAATCCCATCCTCGTCGATTGATGTCTTTAGTGTTTCGAGAGAGCCAAGTCCGCAAGCCAATGGCCTTGCTGGCCAACTTTAAACGACATCACCCATTAAATAGATGCAGAAACACACCACAGCCCGCCAGAAGTGGAGGCGATTGACGAGGTGGCCGAGTGGTTAAGGCGATGGACTGCTAATCCATTGTGCTCTGCACGCGTGGGTTCGAATCCCATCCTCGTCGATTGATGTCTTTGGTGTTTCGAGAGAGCCAAATCCGCAAGCCAATGGCCTTGCTGGCCAACTTTAAACGACATCACCCATTAAATAGATGCAGAAACACACCACAGCCCGCCAGAAGTGCAGGCGATTGACGAGGTGGCCGAGTGGTTAAGGCGATGGACTGCTAATCCATTGTGCTCTGCACGCGTGGGTTCGAATCCCATCCTCGTCGTATGATGTGTTTAGTGTTTCGAGAGAGCCAAGTACGCATGTCGAAGCCTTTGCTGGCAACTTTATCGACGTCATCCTTAAAATGGCTGCGGAAAAACGTCACCGGCAGCCGAGTGGCTGACTGGTTAAGTTCCTTTCCTTTGATTGACTGCTAATCCATTGTGCTCTGCGTGCATGGGTTTGAGTCCCATCCTTGGTGTTTAGTTTCACAGAGAGCCTAGTGAACAGGTCAAACGCAGCGGTTCCACTCATGGCGAGCTTTAGCTGAATTGGATTTTAATTATCGCTGCAGAAAAAGCTCATGTTCGTTTCT
Source organism: Semotilus atromaculatus (assembly GCA_031834385.1). NCBI lineage: Eukaryota > Metazoa > Chordata > Actinopteri > Cypriniformes > Leuciscidae > Semotilus > Semotilus atromaculatus. The sequence goes on along the minus strand of JAULUF010000044.1, from coordinate 10,199,904 downwards.
GAACACATTGTTGAGGTCAGGATCAATACAAAAAGCCAGCTGATGCATGGATATGACCATTAGATATACAATAACACGTTCTATGGGAGATCCAAATCCTGGCTGTACCAGCCTTCTTCAAGCTCATGCCTTCGCCACCACAGCAAAAGCAGCACGCAAAAGAAACAAAAGCACAATTCATTTTTCCAACAAGTCACAAAGCCTCCTAAGAGACTGGCAAAAATTGCCAAGGATGACTGTATTTCAAGTCATCCCAGCGGGGTATTGGGTAAAGTTTTCAACCAGCAAAGATCACGTCTCGGATGAGCCTCATAGACTGCGATATTGCCTCTGCGAAAGAATGCCGGGGGAGGTAGCGACGTCTCCTGTGCTTTTATCCGGACATGGAACGACAGGGTGGTATCAAGCTTTAAACTGCCATGTAATCCGCCTTTTGGCACTGACGGCTGCATGGTGTGTCTACGAAACAGGCGAGTGACATGTACATAAAGGTTTATTCATTGTTCTCTCGTCACTCAAAGAACAAAAAGTGCACTGCTTTCGTAATTTTGGGGGGAGAGACTTATGGGTATCCTGGTAGCAAAGGGGCAGAGTTATAACGCTCAATCTCCAAGTCGGGGACCGATTCAACGAGCCCCCTACGAGGTTGGGTAGGATAATGAAGAGTGCAAGGGCACTGCAAACATATTCTGAGAGAGGTCCAATGCAAGCTATGCTGCCATTTTCTTGACCCAAGGGTTCTCTCTAGGTTCTTTCCAACAAAGCAGAAGCAGCACACAAAAGAAACGTAAGCACATCTCCCTCAATCAACACAGTTGTGAGTCTCCTAACACATAGAACCCAACGCTCCTTGCAGGTCAGTCGAAGGGTTACCTCTCTCATCAGCCCAACCTTTTACAACACATTATGGTGAACTTTATCTCCGTCATGTTAATGAGAGCGGCTGAAAAGCACCAAACTACCGCTTCCGACAACTGAAGAGTTGTGAGCCAAGTCCACATGGCAAAGCCGTTCAAAGGCCTTGCTGGCAACTTTAAACCACATCATCCATAAAATAGATGCAGAAACACACCACAGCCCGCCGGGCGTGCAGGCGATTGACGAGGTGGCCGAGTGGTTAAGGCGATGGACTGCTAATCCATTGTGCTCTGCACGCGTGGGTTCGAATCCCATCCTCGTCGATTGAGGTCTTTAGTGTTTCGAGAGAGCCAAGTCCGCAAGGCAAAGGCCTTGCTGGCCAACTTTAAACGACATCACCCATTAAATAGATGCAGAAACACACCACAGCCCGCCAGGCGTGCAGGCGAGTGACGAGGTGGCCGAGTGGTTAAGGCGATGGACTGCTAATCCATTGTGCTCTGCACGCGTGGGTTCGAATCCCATCCTCGTCGATTGATGTCTTTAGTGTTTCGAGAGAGCCAAGTCCGCAAGCCAATGGCCTTGCTGGCCAACTTTAAACGACATCACCCATTAAATAGATGCAGAAACACACCACAGCCCGCCAGAAGTGGAGGCGATTGACGAGGTGGCCGAGTGGTTAAGGCGATGGACTGCTAATCCATTGTGCTCTGCACGCGTGGGTTCGAATCCCATCCTCGTCGATTGATGTCTTTGGTGTTTCGAGAGAGCCAAGTCCGCAAGCCAATGGCCTTGCTGGCCAACTTTAAACGACATCACCCATTAAATAGATGCAGAAACACACCACAGCCCGCCAGAAGTGCAGGCGATTGACGAGGTGGCCGAGTGGTTAAGGCGATGGACTGCTAATCCATTGTGCTCTGCACGCGTGGGTTCGAATCCCATCCTCGTCGTATGATGTGTTTAGTGTTTCGAGAGAGCCAAGTACGCATGTCGAAGCCTTTGCTGGCAACTTTATCGACGTCATCCTTAAAATGGCTGCGGAAAAACGTCACCGGCAGCCGAGTGGCTGACTGGTTAAGTTCCTTTCCTTTGATTGACTGCTAATCCATTGTGCTCTGCGTGCATGGGTTTGAGTCCCATCCTTGGTGTTTAGTTTCACAGAGAGCCTAGTGAACAGGTCAAACGCAGCGGTTCCACTCATGGCGAGCTTTAGCTGAATTGGATTTTAATTATCGCTGCAGAAAAAGCTCATGTTCGTTTCTGAACACATTGTTGAGGTCAGGATCAATACAAAAAGCCAGCTGATGCATGGATATGACCATTAGATATACAATAACACGTTCTATGGGAGATCCAAATCCTGGCTGTACCAGCCTTCTTCAAGCTCATGCCTTCGCCACCACAGCAAAAGCAGCACGCAAAAGAAACAAAAGCACAATTCATTTTTCCAACAAGTCACAAAGCCTCCTAAGAGACTGGCAAAAATTGCCAAGGATGACTGTATTTCAAGTCATCCCAGCGGGGTATTGGGTAAAGTTTTCAACCAGCAAAGATCACGTCTCGGATGAGCCTCATAGACTACGATATTGCCTCTGCGAAAGAATGCCGGGGGAGGTAGCGACGTCTCCTGTGCTTTTATCCGGACATGGAACGACAGGGTGGTATCAAGCTTTAAACTGCCATGTAATCCGCCTTTTGGCACTGACGGCTGCATGGTGTGTCTACGAAACAGGCGAGTGACATGTACATAAAGGTTTATTCATTGTTCTCTCGTCACTCAAAGAACAAAAAGTGCACTGCTTTCGTAATTTTGGGGGGAGAGACTTATGGGTATCCTGGTAGCAAAGGGGCAGAGTTATAACGCTCAATCTCCAAGTCGGGGACCGATTCAACGAGCCCCCTACGAGGTTGGGTAGGATAATGAAGAGTGCAAGGGCACTGCAAACATATTCTGAGAGAGGTCCAATGCAAGCTATGCTGCCATTTTCTTGACCCAAGGGTTCTCTCTAGGTTCTTTCCAACAAAGCAGAAGCAGCACACAAAAGAAACGTAAGCACATCTCCCTCAATCAACACAGTTGTGAGTCTCCTAACACATAGAACCCAACGCTCCTTGCAGGTCAGTCGAAGGGTTACCTCTCTCATCAGCCCAACCTTTTACAACACATTATGGTGAACTTTATCTCCGTCATGTTAATGAGAGCGGCTGAAAAGCACCAAACTACCGCTTCCGACAACTGAAGAGTTGTGAGCCAAGTCCACATGGCAAAGCCGTTCAAAGGCCTTGCTGGCAACTTTAAACCACATCATCCATAAAATAGATGCAGAAACACACCACAGCCCGCCGGGCGTGCAGGCGATTGACGAGGTGGCCGAGTGGTTAAGGCGATGGACTGCTAATCCATTGTGCTCTGCACGCGTGGGTTCGAATCCCATCCTCGTCGATTGAGGTCTTTAGTGTTTCGAGAGAGCCAAGTCCGCAAGGCAAAGGCCTTGCTGGCCAACTTTAAACGACATCACCCATTAAATAGATGCAGAAACACACCACAGCCCGCCAGGCGTGCAGGCGAGTGACGAGGTGGCCGAGTGGTTAAGGCGATGGACTGCTAATCCATTGTGCTCTGCACGCGTGGGTTCGAATCCCATCCTCGTCGATTGATGTCTTTAGTGTTTCGAGAGAGCCAAGTCCGCAAGCCAATGGCCTTGCTGGCCAACTTTAAACGACATCACCCATTAAATAGATGCAGAAACACACCACAGCCCGCCAGGCGTGCAGGCGATTGACGAGGTGGCCGAGTGGTTAAGGCGATGGACTGCTAATCCATTGTGCTCTGCACGCGTGGGTTCGAATCCCATCCTCGTCGTATGATGTGTTTAGTGTTTCGAGAGAGCCAAGTACGCATGTCGAAGCCTTTGCTGGCATCTTTATCGACGTCATCCTTAAAATGGCTGCGGAAAAACGTCACCGGCAGCCGAGTGGCTGACTGGTTAAGTTCCTTTCCTTTGATTGACTGCTAATCCATTGTGCTCTGCGTGCATGGGTTTGAGTCCCATCCTTGGTGTTTAGTTTCACAGAGAGCCTAGTGAACAGGTCAAACGCAGCGGTTCCACTCATGGCGAGCTTTAGCTGAATTGGATTTTAATTATCGCTGCAGAAAAAGCTCATGTTCGTTTCTGAACACATTGTTGAGGTCAGGATCAATACAAAAAGCCAGCTGATGCATGGATATGACCATTAGATATACAATAACACGTTCTATGGGAGATCCAAATCCTGGCTGTACCAGCCTTCTTCAAGCTCATGCCTTCGCCACCACAGCAAAAGCAGCACGCAAAAGAAACAAAAGCACAGTTAATTTTTCCAACAAGTCACAAAGCCTCCTAAGAGACTGGCAAAAATTGCCAAGGATGACTGTATTTCAAGTCATCCCAGCGGGGTATTGGGTAAAGTTTTCAACCAGCAAAGATCACGTCTCGGATGAGCCTCATAGACTACGATATTGCCTCTGCGAAAGAATGCCGGGGGAGGTAGCGACGTCTCCTGTGCTTTTATCCGGACATGGAACGACAGGGTGGTATCAAGCTTTAAACTGCCATGTAATCCGCCTTTTGGCACTGACGGCTGCATGGTGTGTCTACGAAACAGGCGAGTGACATGTACATAAAGGTTTATTCATTGTTCTCTCGTCACTCAAAGAACAAAAAGTGCACTGCTTTCGTAATTTTGGGGGGAGAGACTTATGGGTATCCTGGTAGCAAAGGGGCAGAGTTATAACGCTCAATCTCCAAGTCGGGGACCGATTAAACGAGCCCCCTACGAGGTTGGGTAGGATAATGAAGAGTGCAAGGACACTGCAAACATATTCTGAGAGAGGTCCAATGCAAGCTATGCTGCCATTTTCTTGACCCAAGGGTTCTCTCTAGGTTCTTTCCAACAAAGCAGAAGCAGCACACAAAAGAAACGTAAGCACATCTCCCTCAATCAACACAGTTGTGAGTCTCCTAACACATAGAACCCAACGCTCCTTGCAGGTCAGTCGAAGGGTTACCTCTCTCATCAGCCCAACCTTTTACAACACATTATGGTGAACTTTATCTCCGTCATGTTAATGAGAGCGGCTGAAAAGCACCAAACTACCGCTTCCGACAACTGAAGAGTTGTGAGCCAAGTCCACATGGCAAAGCCGTTCAAAGGCCTTGCTGGCAACTTTAAACCACATCATCCATAAAATAGATGCAGAAACACACCACAGCCCGCCGGGCGTGCAGGCGATTGACGAGGTGGCCGAGTGGTTAAGGCGATGGACTGCTAATCCATTGTGCTCTGCACGCGTGGGTTCGAATCCCATCCTCGTCGATTGAGGTCTTTAGTGTTTCGAGAGAGCCAAGTCCGCAAGGCAAAGGCCTTGCTGGCCAACTTTAAACGACATCACCCATTAAATAGATGCAGAAACACACCACAGCCCGCCAGGCGTGCAGGCGAGTGACGAGGTGGCCGAGTGGTTAAGGCGATGGACTGCTAATCCATTGTGCTCTGCACGCGTGGGTTCGAATCCCATCCTCGTCGATTGATGTCTTTAGTGTTTCGAGAGAGCCAAGTCCGCAAGCCAATGGCCTTGCTGGCCAACTTTAAACGACATCACCCATTAAATAGATGCAGAAACACACCACAGCCCGCCAGAAGTGGAGGCGATTGACGAGGTGGCCGAGTGGTTAAGGCGATGGACTGCTAATCCATTGTGCTCTGCACGCGTGGGTTCGAATCCCATCCTCGTCGATTGATGTCTTTGGTGTTTCGAGAGAGCCAAGTCCGCAAGCCAATGGCCTTGCTGGCCAACTTTAAACGACATCACCCATTAAATAGATGCAGAAACACACCACAGCCCGCCAGAAGTGCAGGCGATTGACGAGGTGGCCGAGTGGTTAAGGCGATGGACTGCTAATCCATTGTGCTCTGCACGCGTGGGTTCGAATCCCATCCTCGTCGTATGATGTGTTTAGTGTTTCGAGAGAGCCAAGTACGCATGTCGAAGCCTTTGCTGGCAACTTTATCGACGTCATCCTTAAAATGGCTGCGGAAAAACGTCACCGGCAGCCGAGTGGCTGACTGGTTAAGTTCCTTTCCTTTGATTGACTGCTAATCCATTGTGCTCTGCGTGCATGGGTTTGAGTCCCATCCTTGGTGTTTAGTTTCACAGAGAGCCTAGTGAACAGGTCAAACGCAGCGGTTCCACTCATGGCGAGCTTTAGCTGAATTGGATTTTAATTATCGCTGCAGAAAAAGCTCATGTTCGTTTCTGAACACATTGTTGAGGTCAGGATCAATACAAAAAGCCAGCTGATGCATGGATATGACCATTAGATATACAATAACACGTTCTATGGGAGATCCAAATCCTGGCTGTACCAGCCTTCTTCAAGCTCATGCCTTCGCCACCACAGCAAAAGCAGCACGCAAAAGAAACAAAAGCACAATTCATTTTTCCAACAAGTCACAAAGCCTCCTAAGAGACTGGCAAAAATTGCCAAGGATGACTGTATTTCAAGTCATCCCAGCGGGGTATTGGGTAAAGTTTTCAACCAGCAAAGATCACGTCTCGGATGAGCCTCATAGACTGCGATATTGCCTCTGCGAAAGAATGCCGGGGGAGGTAGCGACGTCTCCTGTGCTTTTATCCGGACATGGAACGACAGGGTGGTATCAAGCTTTAAACTGCCATGTAATCCGCCTTTTGGCACTGACGGCTGCATGGTGTGTCTACGAAACAGGCGAGTGACATGTACATAAAGGTTTATTCATTGTTCTCTCGTCACTCAAAGAACAAAAAGTGCACTGCTTTCGTAATTTTGGGGGGAGAGACTTATGGGTATCCTGGTAGCAAAGGGGCAGAGTTATAACGCTCAATCTCCAAGTCGGGGACCGATTCAACGAGCCCCCTACGAGGTTGGGTAGGATAATGAAGAGTGCAAGGGCACTGCAAACATATTCTGAGAGAGGTCCAATGCAAGCTATGCTGCCATTTTCTTGACCCAAGGGTTCTCTCTAGGTTCTTTCCAACAAAGCAGAAGCAGCACACAAAAGAAACGTAAGCACATCTCCCTCAATCAACACAGTTGTGAGTCTCCTAACACATAGAACCCAACGCTCCTTGCAGGTCAGTCGAAGGGTTACCTCTCTCATCAGCCCAACCTTTTACAACACATTATGGTGAACTTTATCTCCGTCATGTTAATGAGAGCGGCTGAAAAGCACCAAACTACCGCTTCCGACAACTGAAGAGTTGTGAGCCAAGTCCACATGGCAAAGCCGTTCAAAGGCCTTGCTGGCAACTTTAAACCACATCATCCATAAAATAGATGCAGAAACACACCACAGCCCGCCGGGCGTGCAGGCGATTGACGAGGTGGCCGAGTGGTTAAGGCGATGGACTGCTAATCCATTGTGCTCTGCACGCGTGGGTTCGAATCCCATCCTCGTCGATTGAGGTCTTTAGTGTTTCGAGAGAGCCAAGTCCGCAAGGCAAAGGCCTTGCTGGCCAACTTTAAACGACATCACCCATTAAATAGATGCAGAAACACACCACAGCCCGCCAGGCGTGCAGGCGAGTGACGAGGTGGCCGAGTGGTTAAGGCGATGGACTGCTAATCCATTGTGCTCTGCACGCGTGGGTTCGAATCCCATCCTCGTCGATTGATGTCTTTAGTGTTTCGAGAGAGCCAAGTCCGCAAGCCAATGGCCTTGCTGGCCAACTTTAAACGACATCACCCATTAAATAGATGCAGAAACACACCACAGCCCGCCAGAAGTGGAGGCGATTGACGAGGTGGCCGAGTGGTTAAGGCGATGGACTGCTAATCCATTGTGCTCTGCACGCGTGGGTTCGAATCCCATCCTCGTCGATTGATGTCTTTGGTGTTTCGAGAGAGCCAAGTCCGCAAGCCAATGGCCTTGCTGGCCAACTTTAAACGACATCACCCATTAAATAGATGCAGAAACACACCACAGCCCGCCAGAAGTGCAGGCGATTGACGAGGTGGCCGAGTGGTTAAGGCGATGGACTGCTAATCCATTGTGCTCTGCACGCGTGGGTTCGAATCCCATCCTCGTCGTATGATGTGTTTAGTGTTTCGAGAGAGCCAAGTACGCATGTCGAAGCCTTTGCTGGCAACTTTATCGACGTCATCCTTAAAATGGCTGCGGAAAAACGTCACCGGCAGCCGAGTGGCTGACTGGTTAAGTTCCTTTCCTTTGATTGACTGCTAATCCATTGTGCTCTGCGTGCATGGGTTTGAGTCCCATCCTTGGTGTTTAGTTTCACAGAGAGCCTAGTGAACAGGTCAAACGCAGCGGTTCCACTCATGGCGAGCTTTAGCTGAATTGGATTTTAATTATCGCTGCAGAAAAAGCTCATGTTCGTTTCTGAACACATTGTTGAGGTCAGGATCAATACAAAAAGCCAGCTGATGCATGGATATGACCATTAGATATACAATAACACGTTCTATGGGAGATCCAAATCCTGGCTGTACCAGCCTTCTTCAAGCTCATGCCTTCGCCACCACAGCAAAAGCAGCACGCAAAAGAAACAAAAGCACAATTCATTTTTCCAACAAGTCACAAAGCCTCCTAAGAGACTGGCAAAAATTGCCAAGGATGACTGTATTTCAAGTCATCCCAGCGGGGTATTGGGTAAAGTTTTCAACCAGCAAAGATCACGTCTCGGATGAGCCTCATAGACTACGATATTGCCTCTGCGAAAGAATGCCGGGGGAGGTAGCGACGTCTCCTGTGCTTTTATCCGGACATGGAACGACAGGGTGGTATCAAGCTTTAAACTGCCATGTAATCCGCCTTTTGGCACTGACGGCTGCATGGTGTGTCTACGAAACAGGCGAGTGACATGTACATAAAGGTTTATTCATTGTTCTCTCGTCACTCAAAGAACAAAAAGTGCACTGCTTTCGTAATTTTGGGGGGAGAGACTTATGGGTATCCTGGTAGCAAAGGGGCAGAGTTATAACGCTCAATCTCCAAGTCGGGGACCGATTCAACGAGCCCCCTACGAGGTTGGGTAGGATAATGAAGAGTGCAAGGGCACTGCAAACATATTCTGAGAGAGGTCCAATGCAAGCTATGCTGCCATTTTCTTGACCCAAGGGTTCTCTCTAGGTTCTTTCCAACAAAGCAGAAGCAGCACACAAAAGAAACGTAAGCACATCTCCCTCAATCAACACAGTTGTGAGTCTCCTAACACATAGAACCCAACGCTCCTTGCAGGTCAGTCGAAGGGTTACCTCTCTCATCAGCCCAACCTTTTACAACACATTATGGTGAACTTTATCTCCGTCATGTTAATGAGAGCGGCTGAAAAGCACCAAACTACCGCTTCCGACAACTGAAGAGTTGTGAGCCAAGTCCACATGGCAAAGCCGTTCAAAGGCCTTGCTGGCAACTTTAAACCACATCATCCATAAAATAGATGCAGAAACACACCACAGCCCGCCGGGCGTGCAGGCGATTGACGAGGTGGCCGAGTGGTTAAGGCGATGGACTGCTAATCCATTGTGCTCTGCACGCGTGGGTTCGAATCCCATCCTCGTCGATTGAGGTCTTTAGTGTTTCGAGAGAGCCAAGTCCGCAAGGCAAAGGCCTTGCTGGCCAACTTTAAACGACATCACCCATTAAATAGATGCAGAAACACACCACAGCCCGCCAGGCGTGCAGGCGAGTGACGAGGTGGCCGAGTGGTTAAGGCGATGGACTGCTAATCCATTGTGCTCTGCACGCGTGGGTTCGAATCCCATCCTCGTCGATTGATGTCTTTAGTGTTTCGAGAGAGCCAAGTCCGCAAGCCAATGGCCTTGCTGGCCAACTTTAAACGACATCACCCATTAAATAGATGCAGAAACACACCACAGCCCGCCAGGCGTGCAGGCGATTGACGAGGTGGCCGAGTGGTTAAGGCGATGGACTGCTAATCCATTGTGCTCTGCACGCGTGGGTTCGAATCCCATCCTCGTCGTATGATGTGTTTAGTGTTTCGAGAGAGCCAAGTACGCATGTCGAAGCCTTTGCTGGCATCTTTATCGACGTCATCCTTAAAATGGCTGCGGAAAAACGTCACCGGCAGCCGAGTGGCTGACTGGTTAAGTTCCTTTCCTTTGATTGACTGCTAATCCATTGTGCTCTGCGTGCATGGGTTTGAGTCCCATCCTTGGTGTTTAGTTTCACAGAGAGCCTAGTGAACAGGTCAAACGCAGCGGTTCCACTCATGGCGAGCTTTAGCTGAATTGGATTTTAATTATCGCTGCAGAAAAAGCTCATGTTCGTTTCTGAACACATTGTTGAGGTCAGGATCAATACAAAAAGCCAGCTGATGCATGGATATGACCATTAGATATACAATAACACGTTCTATGGGAGATCCAAATCCTGGCTGTACCAGCCTTCTTCAAGCTCATGCCTTCGCCACCACAGCAAAAGCAGCACGCAAAAGAAACAAAAGCACAATTCATTTTTCCAACAAGTCACAAAGCCTCCTAAGAGACTGGCAAAAATTGCCAAGGATGACTGTATTTCAAGTCATCCCAGCGGGGTATTGGGTAAAGTTTTCAACCAGCAAAGATCACGTCTCGGATGAGCCTCATAGACTACGATATTGCCTCTGCGAAAGAATGCCGGGGGAGGTAGCGACGTCTCCTGTGCTTTTATCCGGACATGGAACGACAGGGCGGTATCAAGCTTTAAACTGCCATGTAATCAGCCTTTTGGCACTGACGGCTGCATGGTGTGTCTACGAAACAGGCGAGTGACATGTACATAAAGGTTTATTCATTGTTCTCTCGTCACTCAAAGAACAAAAAGTGCACTGCTTTCATAATTTTGGGGGGAGAGACTTATGGGTATCCTGGTAGCAAAGGGGCAGAGTTATAACGCTCAATCTCCAAGTCGGGGACCGATTCAACGAGCCCCCTACGAGGTTGGGTAGGATAATGAAGAGTGCAAGGACACTGCAAACATATTCTGAGAGAGGTCCAATGCAAGCTATGCTGCCATTTTCTTGACCCAAGGGTTCTCTCTAGGTTCTTTCCAACAAAGCAGAAGCAGCACACAAAAGAAACGTAAGCACATCTCCCTCAATCAACACAGTTGTGAGTCTCCTAACACATAGAACCCAACGCTCCTTGCAGGTCAGTCGAAGGGTTACCTCTCTCATCAGCCCAACCTTTTACAACACATTATGGTGAACTTTATCTCCGTCATGTTAATGAGAGCGGCTGAAAAGCACCAAACTACCGCTTCCGACAACTGAAGAGTTGTGAGCCAAGTCCGCATGGCAAAGCCGTTCAAAGGCCTTGCTGGCAACTTTAAACCACATCATCCATAAAATAGATGCAGAAACACACCACAGCCCGCCGGGCGTGCAGGCGATTGACGAGGTGGCCGAGTGGTTAAGGCGATGGACTGCTAATCCATTGTGCTCTGCACGCGTGGGTTCGAATCCCATCCTCGTCGATTGAGGTCTTTAGTGTTTCGAGAGAGCCAAGTCCGCAAGGCAAAGGCCTTGCTGGCCAACTTTAAACGACATCACCCATTAAATAGATGCAGAAACACACCACAGCCCGCCAGGCGTGCAGGCGAGTGACGAGGTGGCCGAGTGGTTAAGGCGATGGACTGCTAATCCATTGTGCTCTGCACGCGTGGGTTCGAATCCCATCCTCGTCGATTGATGTCTTTAGTGTTTCGAGAGAGCCAAGTCCGCAAGCCAATGGCCTTGCTGGCCAACTTTAAACGACATCACCCATTAAATAGATGCAGAAACACACCACAGCCCGCCAGAAGTGCAGGCGATTGACGAGGTGGCCGAGTGGTTAAGGCGATGGACTGCTAATCCATTGTGCTCTGCACGCGTGGGTTCGAATCCCATCCTCGTCGTATGATGTGTTTAGTGTTTCGAGAGAGCCAAGTACGCATGTCGAATCCTTTGCTGGCAACTTTATCGACGTCATCCTTAAAATGGCTGCGGAAAAACGTCACCGGCAGCCGAGTGGCTGACTGGTTAAGTTCCTTTCCTTTGATTGACTGCTAATCCATTGTGCTCTGCGTGCATGGGTTTGAGTCCCATCCTTGGTGTTTAGTTTCACAGAGAGCCTAGTGAACAGGTCAAACGCAGCGGTTCCACTCATGGCGAGCTTTAGCTGAATTGGATTTTAATTATCGCTGCAGAAAAAGCTCATGTTCGTTTCTGAACACATTGTTGAGGTCAGGATCAATACAAAAAGCCAGCTGATGCATGGATATGACCATTAGATATACAATAACACGTTCTATGGGAGATCCAAATCCTGGCTGTACCAGCCTTCTTCAAGCTCATGCCTTCGCCACCACAGCAAAAGCAGCACGCAAAAGAAACAAAAGCACAATTCATTTTTCCAACAAGTCACAAAGCCTCCTAAGAGACTGGCAAAAATTGCCAAGGATGACTGTATTTCAAGTCATCCCAGCGGGGTATTGGGTAAAGTTTTCAACCAGCAAAGATCACGTCTCGGATGAGCCTCATAGACTACGATATTGCCTCTGCGAAAGAATGCCGGGGGAGGTAGCGACGTCTCCTGTGCTTTTATCCGGACATGGAACGACAGGGTGGTATCAAGCTTTAAACTGCCATGTAATCCGCCTTTTGGCACTGACGGCTGCATGGTGTGTCTACGAAACAGGCGAGTGACATGTACATAAAGGTTTATTCATTGTTCTCTCGTCACTCAAAGAACAAAAAGTGCACTGCTTTCGTAATTTTGGGGGGAGAGACTTATGGGTATCCTGGTAGCAAAGGGGCAGAGTTATAACGCTCAATCTCCAAGTCGGGGACCGATTCAACGAGCCCCCTACGAGGTTGGGTAGGATAATGAAGAGTGCAAGGGCACTGCAAACATATTCTGAGAGAGGTCCAATGCAAGCTATGCTGCCATTTTCTTGACCCAAGGGTTCTCTCTAGGTTCTTTCCAACAAAGCAGAAGCAGCACACAAAAGAAACGTAAGCACATCTCCCTCAATCAACACAGTTGTGAGTCTCCTAACACATAGAACCCAACGCTCCTTGCAGGTCAGTCGAAGGGTTACCTCTCTCATCAGCCCAACCTTTTACAACACATTATGGTGAACTTTATCTCCGTCATGTTTAATGAGAGCGGCTGAAAAGCACCAAACTACCGCTTCCGACAACTGAAGAGTTGTGAGCCAAGTCCGCATGGCAAAGCCGTTCAAAGGCCTTGCTGGCAACTTTAAACCACATCATCCATAAAATAGATGCAGAAACACACCACAGCCCGCAGGGCGTGCAGGCGATTGACGAGGTGGCCGAGTGGTTAAGGCGATGGACTGCTAATCCGTTGTGCTCTGCACGCGTGGGTTCGAATCCCATCCTCGTCGATTGAGGTCTTTAGTGTTTCGAGAGAGCCAAGTCCGCAAGGCAAAGGCCTTGCTGGCCAACTTTAAACGACATCACCCATTAAATAGATGCAGAAACACACCACAGCCCGCCAGGCGTGCAGGCGAGTGACGAGGTGGCCGAGTGGTTAAGGCGATGGACTGCTAATCCATTGTGCTCTGCACGCGTGGGTTCGAATCCCATCCTCGTCGATTGATGTCTTTAGTGTTTCGAGAGAGCCAAGTCCGCAAGCCAATGGCCTTGCTGGCCAACTTTAAACGACATCACCCATTAAATAGATGCAGAAACACACCACAGCCCGCCAGAAGTGCAGGCGATTGACGAGGTGGCCGAGTGGTTAAGGCGATGGACTGCTAATCCATTGTGCTCTGCACGCGTGGGTTCGAATCCCATCCTCGTCGTATGATGTGTTTAGTGTTTCGAGAGAGCCAAGTACGCATGTCGAAGCCTTTGCTGGCAACTTTATCGACGTCATCCTTAAAATGGCTGCGGAAAAACGTCACCCATTTTTTGGCTGACTGGTTGACTGGTTAAGTTCCTTTCCTTTGATTGACTGCTAATCCATTGTGCTCTGCGTGCATGGGTTTGAGTCCCATCCTTGGTGTTTAGTTTCACAGAGAGCCTAGTGAACAGGTCAAATGCAGCGGTTCCACTCATGGCGAGCTTTAGCTGAATTGGATTTTAATTATCGCTGTAGAAAAAGCTCATGTTCGTTTCTGAACACATTGTTGAGGTCAGGATCAATACAAAAAGCCAGCTGATGCATGGATATGACCATTAGATATACAATAACACGTTCTATGGGAGATCCAAATCCTGGCTGTACCAGCCTTCTTCAAGCTCATGCCTTCGCCACCACAGCAAAAGCAGCACGCAAAAGAAACAAAAGCACAATTCATTTTTCCAACAAGTCACAAAGCCTCCTAAGAGACTGGCAAAAATTGCCAAGGATGACTGTATTTCAAGTCATCCCAGCGGGGTATTGGGTAAAGTTTTCAACCAGCAAAGATCACGTCTCGGATGAGCCTCATAGACTACGATATTGCCTCTGCGAAAGAATGCCGGGGGAGGTAGCGACGTCTCCTGTGCTTTTATCCGGACATGGAACGACAGGGTGGTATCAAGCTTTAAACTGCCATGTAATCCGCCTTTTGGCACTGACGGCTGCATGGTGTGTCTACGAAACAGGCGAGTGACATGTACATAAAGGTTTATTCATTGTTCTCTCGTCACTCAAAGAACAAAAAGTGCACTGCTTTCGTAATTTTGGGGGGAGAGACTTATGGGTATCCTGGTAGCAAAGGGGCAGAGTTATAACGCTCAATCTCCAAGTCGGGGACCGATTCAACGAGCCCCCTACGAGGTTGGGTAGGATAATGAAGAGTGCAAGGGCACTGCAAACATATTCTGAGAGAGGTCCAATGCAAGCTATGCTGCCATTTTCTTGACCCAAGGGTTCTCTCTAGGTTCTTTCCAACAAAGCAGAAGCAGCACACAAAAGAAACGTAAGCACATCTCCCTCAATCAACACAGTTGTGAGTCTCCTAACACATAGAACCCAACGCTCCTTGCAGGTCAGTCGAAGGGTTACCTCTCTCATCAGCCCAACCTTTTACAACACATTATGGTGAACTTTATCTCCGTCATGTTTAATGAGAGCGGCTGAAAAGCACCAAACTACCGCTTCCGACAACTGAAGAGTTGTGAGCCAAGTCCGCATGGCAAAGCCGTTCAAAGGCCTTGCTGGCAACTTTAAACCACATCATCCATAAAATAGATGCAGAAACACACCACAGCCCGCCGGGCGTGCAGGCGATTGACGAGGTGGCCGAGTGGTTAAGGCGATGGACTGCTAATCCATTGTGCTCTGCACGCGTGGGTTCGAATCCCATCCTCGTCGATTGAGGTCTTTAGTGTTTCGAGAGAGCCAAGTCCGCAAGGCAAAGGCCTTGCTGGCCAACTTTAAACGACATCACCCATTAAATAGATGCAGAAACACACCACAGCCCGCCAGGCGTGCAGGCGAGTGACGAGGTGGCCGAGTGGTTAAGGCGATGGACTGCTAATCCATTGTGCTCTGCACGCGTGGGTTCGAATCCCATCCTCGTCGATTGATGTCTTTAGTGTTTCGAGAGAGCCAAGTCCGCAAGCCAATGGCCTTGCTGGCCAACTTTAAACGACATCACCCATTAAATAGATGCAGAAACACACCACAGCCCGCCAGAAGTGCAGGCAATTGACGAGGTGGCCGAGTGGTTAAGGCGATGGACTGCTAATCCATTGTGCTCTGCACGCGTGGGTTCGAATCCCATCCTCGTCGTATGATGTGTTTAGTGTTTCGAGAGAGCCAAGTACGCATGTCGAATCCTTTGCTGGCAACTTTATCGACGTCATCCTTAAAATGGCTGCGGAAAAACGTCACCGGCAGCCGAGTGGCTGACTGGTTAAGTTCCTTTCCTTTGATTGACTGCTAATCCATTGTGCTCTGCGTGCATGGGTTTGAGTCCCATCCTTGGTGTTTAGTTTCACAGAGAGCCTAGTGAACAGGTCAAACGCAGCGGTTCCACTCATGGCGAGCTTTAGCTGAATTGGATTTTAATTATCGCTGCAGAAAAAGCTCATGTTCGTTTCTGAACACATTGTTGAGGTCAGGATCAATACAAAAAGCCAGCTGATGCATGGATATGACCATTAGATATACAATAACACGTTCTATGGGAGATCCAAATCCTGGCTGTACCAGCCTTCTTCAAGCTCATGCCTTCGCCACCACAGCAAAAGCAGCACGCAAAAGAAACAAAAGCACAATTCATTTTTCCAACAAGTCACAAAGCCTCCTAAGAGACTGGCAAAAATTGCCAAGGATGACTGTATTTCAAGTCATCCCAGCGGGGTATTGGGTAAAGTTTTCAACCAGCAAAGATCACGTCTCGGATGAGCCTCATAGACTACGATATTGCCTCTGCGAAAGAATGCCGGGGGAGGTAGCGACGTCTCCTGTGCTTTTATCCGGACATGGAACGACAGGGTGGTATCAAGCTTTAAACTGCCATGTAATCCGCCTTTTGGCACTGACGGCTGCATGGTGTGTCTACGAAACAGGCGAGTGACATGTACATAAAGGTTTATTCATTGTTCTCTCGTCACTCAAAGAACAAAAAGTGCACTGCTTTCGTAATTTTGGGGGGAGAGACTTATGGGTATCCTGGTAGCAAAGGGGCAGAGTTATAACGCTCAATCTCCAAGTCGGGGACCGATTCAACGAGCCCCCTACGAGGTTGGGTAGGATAATGAAGAGTGCAAGGGCACTGCAAACATATTCTGAGAGAGGTCCAATGCAAGCTATGCTGCCATTTTCTTGACCCAAGGGTTCTCTCTAGGTTCTTTCCAACAAAGCAGAAGCAGCACACAAAAGAAACGTAAGCACATCTCCCTCAATCAACACAGTTGTGAGTCTCCTAACACATAGAACCCAACGCTCCTTGCAGGTCAGTCGAAGGGTTACCTCTCTCATCAGCCCAACCTTTTACAACACATTATGGTGAACTTTATCTCCGTCATGTTTAATGAGAGCGGCTGAAAAGCACCAAACTACCGCTTCCGACAACTGAAGAGTTGTGAGCCAAGTCCGCATGGCAAAGCCGTTCAAAGGCCTTGCTGGCAACTTTAAACCACATCATCCATAAAATAGATGCAGAAACACACCACAGCCCGCAGGGCGTGCAGGCGATTGACGAGGTGGCCGAGTGGTTAAGGCGATGGACTGCTAATCCGTTGTGCTCTGCACGCGTGGGTTCGAATCCCATCCTCGTCGATTGAGGTCTTTAGTGTTTCGAGAGAGCCAAGTCCGCAAGGCAAAGGCCTTGCTGGCCAACTTTAAACGACATCACCCATTAAATAGATGCAGAAACACACCACAGCCCGCCAGGCGTGCAGGCGAGTGACGAGGTGGCCGAGTGGTTAAGGCGATGGACTGCTAATCCATTGTGCTCTGCACGCGTGGGTTCGAATCCCATCCTCGTCGATTGATGTCTTTAGTGTTTCGAGAGAGCCAAGTCCGCAAGCCAATGGCCTTGCTGGCCAACTTTAAACGACATCACCCATTAAATAGATGCAGAAACACACCACAGCCCGCCAGAAGTGCAGGCGATTGACGAGGTGGCCGAGTGGTTAAGGCGATGGACTGCTAATCCATTGTGCTCTGCACGCGTGGGTTCGAATCCCATCCTCGTCGTATGATGTGTTTAGTGTTTCGAGAGAGCCAAGTACGCATGTCGAAGCCTTTGCTGGCAACTTTATCGACGTCATCCTTAAAATGGCTGCGGAAAAACGTCACCCATTTTTTGGCTGACTGGTTGACTGGTTAAGTTCCTTTCCTTTGATTGACTGCTAATCCATTGTGCTCTGCGTGCATGGGTTTGAGTCCCATCCTTGGTGTTTAGTTTCACAGAGAGCCTAGTGAACAGGTCAAATGCAGCGGTTCCACTCATGGCGAGCTTTAGCTGAATTGGATTTTAATTATCGCTGTAGAAAAAGCTCATGTTCGTTTCTGAACACATTGTTGAGGTCAGGATCAATACAAAAAGCCAGCTGATGCATGGATATGACCATTAGATATACAATAACACGTTCTATGGGAGATCCAAATCCTGGCTGTACCAGCCTTCTTCAAGCTCATGCCTTCGCCACCACAGCAAAAGCAGCACGCAAAAGAAACAAAAGCACAATTCATTTTTCCAACAAGTCACAAAGCCTCCTAAGAGACTGGCAAAAATTGCCAAGGATGACTGTATTTCAAGTCATCCCAGCGGGGTATTGGGTAAAGTTTTCAACCAGCAAAGATCACGTCTCGGATGAGCCTCATAGACTACGATATTGCCTCTGCGAAAGAATGCCGGGGGAGGTAGCGACGTCTCCTGTGCTTTTATCCGGACATGGAACGACAGGGTGGTATCAAGCTTTAAACTGCCATGTAATCCGCCTTTTGGCACTGACGGCTGCATGGTGTGTCTACGAAACAGGCGAGTGACATGTACATAAAGGTTTATTCATTGTTCTCTCGTCACTCAAAGAACAAAAAGTGCACTGCTTTCGTAATTTTGGGGGGAGAGACTTATGGGTATCCTGGTAGCAAAGGGGCAGAGTTATAACGCTCAATCTCCAAGTCGGGGACCGATTCAACGAGCCCCCTACGAGGTTGGGTAGGATAATGAAGAGTGCAAGGGCACTGCAAACATATTCTGAGAGAGGTCCAATGCAAGCTATGCTGCCATTTTCTTGACCCAAGGGTTCTCTCTAGGTTCTTTCCAACAAAGCAGAAGCAGCACACAAAAGAAACGTAAGCACATCTCCCTCAATCAACACAGTTGTGAGTCTCCTAACACATAGAACCCAACGCTCCTTGCAGGTCAGTCGAAGGGTTACCTCTCTCATCAGCCCAACCTTTTACAACACATTATGGTGAACTTTATCTCCGTCATGTTTAATGAGAGCGGCTGAAAAGCACCAAACTACCGCTTCCGACAACTGAAGAGTTGTGAGCCAAGTCCGCATGGCAAAGCCGTTCAAAGGCCTTGCTGGCAACTTTAAACCACATCATCCATAAAATAGATGCAGAAACACACCACAGCCCGCCGGGCGTGCAGGCGATTGACGAGGTGGCCGAGTGGTTAAGGCGATGGACTGCTAATCCATTGTGCTCTGCACGCGTGGGTTCGAATCCCATCCTCGTCGATTGATGTCTTTAGTGTTTCGAGAGAGCCAAGTCCGCAAGCCAATGGCCTTGCTGGCCAACTTTAAACGACATCACCCATTAAATAGATGCAGAAACACACCACAGCCCGCCAGGCGTGCAGGCGAGTGACGAGGTGGCCGAGTGGTTAAGGCGATGGACTGCTAATCCATTGTGCTCTGCACGCGTGGGTTCGAATCCCATCCTCGTCGATTGATGTCTTTAGTGTTTCGAGAGAGCCAAGTCCGCAAGCCAATGGCCTTGCTGGCCAACTTTAAACGACATCACCCATTAAATAGATGCAGAAACACACCACAGCCCGCCAGAAGTGCAGGCGATTGACGAGGTGGCCGAGTGGTTAAGGCGATGGACTGCTAATCCATTGTGCTCTGCACGCGTGGGTTCGAATCCCATCCTCGTCGTATGATGTGTTTAGTGTTTCGAGAGAGCCAAGTACGCATGTCGAAGCCTTTGCTGGCAACTTTATCGACGTCATCCTTAAAATGGCTGCGGAAAAACGTCACCGGCAGCCGAGTGGCTGACTGGTTAAGTTCCTTTCCTTTGATTGACTGCTAATCCATTGTGCTCTGCGTGCATGGGTTTGAGTCCCATCCTTGGTGTTTAGTTTCACAGAGAGCCTAGTGAACAGGTCAAATGCAGCGGTTCCACTCATGGCGAGCTTTAGCTGAATTGGATTTTAATTATCGCTGTAGAAAAAGCTCATGTTCGTTTCTGAACACATTGTTGAGGTCAGGATCAATACAAAAAGCCAGCTGATGCATGGATATGACCATTAGATATACAATAACACGTTCTATGGGAGATCCAAATCCTGGCTGTACCAGCCTTCTTCAAGCTCATGCCTTCGCCACCACAGCAAAAGCAGCACGCAAAAGAAACAAAAGCACAATTCATTTTTCCAACAAGTCACAAAGCCTCCTAAGAGACTGGCAAAAATTGCCAAGGATGACTGTATTTCAAGTCATCCCAGCGGGGTATTGGGTAAAGTTTTCAACCAGCAAAGATCACGTCTCGGATGAGCCTCATAGACTACGATATTGCCTCTGCGAAAGAATGCCGGGGGAGGTAGCGACGTCTCCTGTGCTTTTATCCGGACATGGAACGACAGGGTGGTATCAAGCTTTAAACTGCCATGTAATCCGCCTTTTGGCACTGACGGCTGCATGGTGTGTCTACGAAACAGGCGAGTGACATGTACATAAAGGTTTATTCATTGTTCTCTCGTCACTCAAAGAACAAAAAGTGCACTGCTTTCGTAATTTTGGGGGGAGAGACTTATGGGTATCCTGGTAGCAAAGGGGCAGAGTTATAACGCTCAATCTCCAAGTCGGGGACCGATTCAACGAGCCCCCTACGAGGTTGGGTAGGATAATGAAGAGTGCAAGGGCACTGCAAACATATTCTGAGAGAGGTCCAATGCAAGCTATGCTGCCATTTTCTTGACCCAAGGGTTCTCTCTAGGTTCTTTCCAACAAAGCAGAAGCAGCACACAAAAGAAACGTAAGCACATCTCCCTCAATCAACACAGTTGTGAGTCTCCTAACACATAGAACCCAACGCTCCTTGCAGGTCAGTCGAAGGGTTACCTCTCTCATCAGCCCAACCTTTTACAACACATTATGGTGAACTTTATCTCCGTCATGTTTAATGAGAGCGGCTGAAAAGCACCAAACTACCGCTTCCGACAACTGAAGAGTTGTGAGCCAAGTCCGCATGGCAAAGCCGTTCAAAGGCCTTGCTGGCAACTTTAAACCACATCATCCATAAAATAGATGCAGAAACACACCACAGCCCGCCGGGCGTGCAGGCGATTGACGAGGTGGCCGAGTGGTTAAGGCGATGGACTGCTAATCCATTGTGCTCTGCACGCGTGGGTTCGAATCCCATCCTCGTCGATTGAGGTCTTTAGTGTTTCGAGAGAGCCAAGTCCGCAAGGCAAAGGCCTTGCTGGCCAACTTTAAACGACATCACCCATTAAATAGATGCAGAAACACACCACAGCCCGCCAGGCGTGCAGGCGAGTGACGAGGTGGCCGAGTGGTTAAGGCGATGGACTGCTAATCCATTGTGCTCTGCACGCGTGGGTTCGAATCCCATCCTCGTCGATTGATGTCTTTAGTGTTTCGAGAGAGCCAAGTCCGCAAGCCAATGGCCTTGCTGGCCAACTTTAAACGACATCACCCATTAAATAGATGCAGAAACACACCACAGCCCGCCAGGCGTGCAGGCGATTGACGAGGTGGCCGAGTGGTTAAGGCGATGGACTGCTAATTCATTGTGCTCTGCACGCGTGGGTTCGAATCCCATCCTCGTCGTATGATGTGTTTAGTGTTTCGAGAGAGCCAAGTACGCATGTCGAAGCCTTTGCTGGCATCTTTATCGACGTCATCCTTAAAATGGCTGCGGAAAAACGTCACCGGCAGCCGAGTGGCTGACTGGTTAAGTTCCTTTCCTTTGATTGACTGCTAATCCATTGTGCTCTGCGTGCATGGGTTTGAGTCCCATCCTTGGTGTTTAGTTTCACAGAGAGCCTAGTGAACAGGTCAAACGCAGCGGTTCCACTCATGGCGAGCTTTAGCTGAATTGGATTTTAATTATCGCTGCAGAAAAAGCTCATGTTCGTTTCTGAACACATTGTTGAGGTCAGGATCAATACAAAAAGCCAGCTGATGCATGGATATGACCATTAGATATACAATAACACGTTCTATGGGAGATCCAAATCCTGGCTGTACCAGCCTTCTTCAAGCTCATGCCTTCGCCACCACAGCAAAAGCAGCACGCAAAAGAAACAAAAGCACAATTCATTTTTCCAACAAGTCACAAAGCCTCCTAAGAGACTGGCAAAAATTGCCAAGGATGACTGTATTTCAAGTCATCCCAGCGGGGTATTGGGTAAAGTTTTCAACCAGCAAAGATCACGTCTCGGATGAGCCTCATAGACTACGATATTGCCTCTGCGAAAGAATGCCGGGGGAGGTAGCGACGTCTCCTGTGCTTTTATCCGGACATGGAACGACAGGGTGGTATCAAGCTTTAAACTGCCATGTAATCCGCCTTTTGGCACTGACGGCTGCATGGTGTGTCTACGAAACAGGCGAGTGACATGTACATAAAGGTTTATTCATTGTTCTCTCGTCACTCAAAGAACAAAAAGTGCACTGCTTTCGTAATTTTGGGGGGAGAGACTTATGGGTATCCTGGTAGCAAAGGGGCAGAGTTATAACGCTCAATCTCCAAGTCGGGGACCGATTCAACGAGCCCCCTACGAGGTTGGGTAGGATAATGAAGAGTGCAAGGGCACTGCAAACATATTCTGAGAGAGGTCCAATGCAAGCTATGCTGCCATTTTCTTGACCCAAGGGTTCTCTCTAGGTTCTTTCCAACAAAGCAGAAGCAGCACACAAAAGAAACGTAAGCACATCTCCCTCAATCAACACAGTTGTGAGTCTCCTAACACATAGAACCCAACGCTCCTTGCAGGTCAGTCGAAGGGTTACCTCTCTCATCAGCCCAACCTTTTACAACACATTATGGTGAACTTTATCTCCGTCATGTTTAATGAGAGCGGCTGAAAAGCACCAAACTACCGCTTCCGACAACTGAAGAGTTGTGAGCCAAGTCCGCATGGCAAAGCCGTTCAAAGGCCTTGCTGGCAACTTTAAACCACATCATCCATAAAATAGATGCAGAAACACACCACAGCCCGCCGGGCGTGCAGGCGATTGACGAGGTGGCCGAGTGGTTAAGGCGATGGACTGCTAATCCATTGTGCTCTGCACGCGTGGGTTCGAATCCCATCCTCGTCGATTGAGGTCTTTAGTGTTTCGAGAGAGCCAAGTCCGCAAGGCAAAGGCCTTGCTGGCCAACTTTAAACGACATCACCCATTAAATAGATGCAGAAACACACCACAGCCCGCCAGGCGTGCAGGCGATTGACGAGGTGGCCGAGTGGTTAAGGCGATGGACTGCTAATTCATTGTGCTCTGCACGCGTGGGTTCGAATCCCATCCTCGTCGTATGATGTGTTTAGTGTTTCGAGAGAGCCAAGTACGCATGTCGAAGCCTTTGCTGGCATCTTTATCGACGTCATCCTTAAAATGGCTGCGGAAAAACGTCACCGGCAGCCGAGTGGCTGACTGGTTAAGTTCCTTTCCTTTGATTGACTGCTAATCCATTGTGCTCTGCGTGCATGGGTTTGAGTCCCATCCTTGGTGTTTAGTTTCACAGAGAGCCTAGTGAACAGGTCAAACGCAGCGGTTCCACTCATGGCGAGCTTTAGCTGAATTGGATTTTAATTATCGCTGCAGAAAAAGCTCATGTTCGTTTCTGAACACATTGTTGAGGTCAGGATCAATACAAAAAGCCAGCTGATGCATGGATATGACCATTAGATATACAATAACACGTTCTATGGGAGATCCAAATCCTGGCTGTACCAGCCTTCTTCAAGCTCATGCCTTCGCCACCACAGCAAAAGCAGCACGCAAAAGAAACAAAAGCACAATTCATTTTTCCAACAAGTCACAAAGCCTCCTAAGAGACTGGCAAAAATTGCCAAGGATGACTGTATTTCAAGTCATCCCAGCGGGGTATTGGGTAAAGTTTTCAACCAGCAAAGATCACGTCTCGGATGAGCCTCATAGACTACGATATTGCCTCTGCGAAAGAATGCCGGGGGAGGTAGCGACGTCTCCTGTGCTTTTATCCGGACATGGAACGACAGGGCGGTATCAAGCTTTAAACTGCCATGTAATCAGCCTTTTGGCACTGACGGCTGCATGGTGTGTCTACGAAACAGGCGAGTGACATGTACATAAAGGTTTATTCATTGTTCTCTCGTCACTCAAAGAACAAAAAGTGCACTGCTTTCATAATTTTGGGGGGAGAGACTTATGGGTATCCTGGTAGCAAAGGGGCAGAGTTATAACGCTCAATCTCCAAGTCGGGGACCGATTCAACGAGCCCCCTACGAGGTTGGGTAGGATAATGAAGAGTGCAAGGACACTGCAAACATATTCTGAGAGAGGTCCAATGCAAGCTATGCTGCCATTTTCTTGACCCAAGGGTTCTCTCTAGGTTCTTTCCAACAAAGCAGAAGCAGCACACAAAAGAAACGTAAGCACATCTCCCTCAATCAACACAGTTGTGAGTCTCCTAACACATAGAACCCAACGCTCCTTGCAGGTCAGTCGAAGGGTTACCTCTCTCATCAGCCCAACCTTTTACAACACATTATGGTGAACTTTATCTCCGTCATGTTAATGAGAGCGGCTGAAAAGCACCAAACTACCACTTCCGACAACTGAAGAGTTGTGAGCCAAGTCCGCATGGCAAAGCCGTTCAAAGGCCTTGCTGGCAACTTTAAACCACATCATCCATAAAATAGATGCAGAAACACACCACAGCCCGCCAGGCGTGCAGGCGAGTGACGAGGTGGCCGAGTGGTTAAGGCGATGGACTGCTAATCCATTGTGCTCTGCACGCGTGGGTTCGAATCCCATCCTCGTCGATTGATGTCTTTAGTGTTTCGAGAGAGCCAAGTCCGCAAGCCAATGGCCTTGCTGGCCAACTTTAAACGACATCACCCATTAAATAGATGCAGAAACACACCACAGCCCGCCAGGCGTGCAGGCGATTGACGAGGTGGCCGAGTGGTTAAGGCGATGGACTGCTAATTCATTGTGCTCTGCACGCGTGGGTTCGAATCCCATCCTCGTCGTATGATGTGTTTAGTGTTTCGAGAGAGCCAAGTACGCATGTCGAAGCCTTTGCTGGCATCTTTATCGACGTCATCCTTAAAATGGCTGCGGAAAAACGTCACCGGCAGCCGAGTGGCTGACTGGTTAAGTTCCTTTCCTTTGATTGACTGCTAATCCATTGTGCTCTGCGTGCATGGGTTTGAGTCCCATCCTTGGTGTTTAGTTTCACAGAGAGCCTAGTGAACAGGTCAAACGCAGCGGTTCCACTCATGGCGAGCTTTAGCTGAATTGGATTTTAATTATCGCTGCAGAAAAAGCTCATGTTCGTTTCTGAACACATTGTTGAGGTCAGGATCAATACAAAAAGCCAGCTGATGCATGGATATGACCATTAGATATACAATAACACGTTCTATGGGAGATCCAAATCCTAGCTGTACCAGCCTTCTTCAAGCTCATGCCTTCGCCACCACAGCAAAAGCAGCACGCAAAAGAAACAAAAGCACAATTCATTTTTCCAACAAGTCACAAAGCCTCCTAAGAGACTGGCAAAAATTGCCAAGGATGACTGTATTTCAAGTCATCCCAGCGGGGTATTGGGTAAAGTTTTCAACCAGCAAAGATCACGTCTCGGATGAGCCTCATAGACTACGATATTGCCTCTGCGAAAGAATGCCGGGGGAGGTAGCGACGTCTCCTGTGCTTTTATCCGGACATGGAACGACAGGGCGGTATCAAGCTTTAAACTGCCATGTAATCAGCCTTTTGGCACTGACGGCTGCATGGTGTGTCTACGAAACAGGCGAGTGACATGTACATAAAGGTTTATTCATTGTTCTCTCGTCACTCAAAGAACAAAAAGTGCACTGCTTTCATAATTTTGGGGGGAGAGACTTATGGGTATCCTGGTAGCAAAGGGGCAGAGTTATAACGCTCAATCTCCAAGTCGGGGACCGATTCAACGAGCCCCCTACGAGGTTGGGTAGGATAATGAAGAGTGCAAGGACACTGCAAACATATTCTGAGAGAGGTCCAATGCAAGCTATGCTGCCATTTTCTTGACCCAAGGGTTCTCTCTAGGTTCTTTCCAACAAAGCAGAAGCAGCACACAAAAGAAACGTAAGCACATCTCCCTCAATCAACACAGTTGTGAGTCTCCTAACACATAGAACCCAACGCTCCTTGCAGGTCAGTCGAAGGGTTACCTCTCTCATCAGCCCAACCTTTTACAACACATTATGGTGAACTTTATCTCCGTCATGTTAATGAGAGCGGCTGAAAAGCACCAAACTACCACTTCCGACAACTGAAGAGTTGTGAGCCAAGTCCGCATGGCAAAGCCGTTCAAAGGCCTTGCTGGCAACTTTAAACCACATCATCCATAAAATAGATGCAGAAACACACCACAGCCCGCCGGGCGTGCAGGCGATTGACGAGGTGGCCGAGTGGTTAAGGCGATGGACTGCTAATCCATTGTGCTCTGCACGCGTGGGTTCGAATCCCATCCTCGTCGATTGAGGTCTTTAGTGTTTCGAGAGAGCCAAGTCCGCAAGGCAAAGGCCTTGCTGGCCAATTTTAAACGACATCACCCATTAAATAGATGCAGAAACACACCACAGCCCGCCAGGCGTGCAGGCGAGTGACGAGGTGGCCGAGTGGTTAAGGCGATGGACTGCTAATCCATTGTGCTCTGCACGCGTGGGTTCGAATCCCATCCTCGTCGATTGATGTCTTTAGTGTTTCGAGAGAGCCAAGTCCGCAAGCCAATGGCCTTGCTGGCCAACTTTAAACGACATCACCCATTAAATAGATGCAGAAACACACCACAGCCCGCCAGAAGTGCAGGCGATTGACGAGGTGGCCGAGTGGTTAAGGCGATGGACTGCTAATCCATTGTGCTCTGCACGCGTGGGTTCGAATCCCATCCTCGTCGTATGATGTGTTTAGTGTTTCGAGAGAGCCAAGTACGCATGTCGAAGCCTTTGCTGGCAACTTTATCGACGTCATCCTTAAAATGGCTGCGGAAAAACGTCACCGGCAGCCGAGTGGCTGACTGGTTAAGTTCCTTTCCTTTGATTGACTGCTAATCCATTGTGCTCTGCGTGCATGGGTTTGAGTCCCATCCTTGGTGTTTAGTTTCACAGAGAGCCTAGTGAACAGGTCAAATGCAGCGGTTCCACTCATGGCGAGCTTTAGCTGAATTGGATTTTAATTATCGCTGTAGAAAAAGCTCATGTTCGTTTCTGAACACATTGTTGAGGTCAGGATCAATACAAAAAGCCAGCTGATGCATGGATATGACCATTAGATATACAATAACACGTTCTATGGGAGATCCAAATCCTGGCTGTACCAGCCTTCTTCAAGCTCATGCCTTCGCCACCACAGCAAAAGCAGCACGCAAAAGAAACAAAAGCACAATTCATTTTTCCAACAAGTCACAAAGCCTCCTAAGAGACTGGCAAAAATTGCCAAGGATGACTGTATTTCAAGTCATCCCAGCGGGGTATTGGGTAAAGTTTTCAACCAGCAAAGATCACGTCTCGGATGAGCCTCATAGACTACGATATTGCCTCTGCGAAAGAATGCCGGGGGAGGTAGCGACGTCTCCTGTGCTTTTATCCGGACATGGAACGACAGGGTGGTATCAAGCTTTAAACTGCCATGTAATCCGCCTTTTGGCACTGACGGCTGCATGGTGTGTCTACGAAACAGGCGAGTGACATGTACATAAAGGTTTATTCATTGTTCTCTCGTCACTCAAAGAACAAAAAGTGCACTGCTTTCGTAATTTTGGGGGGAGAGACTTATGGGTATCCTGGTAGCAAAGGGGCAGAGTTATAACGCTCAATCTCCAAGTCGGGGACCGATTCAACGAGCCCCCTACGAGGTTGGGTAGGATAATGAAGAGTGCAAGGGCACTGCAAACATATTCTGAGAGAGGTCCAATGCAAGCTATGCTGCCATTTTCTTGACCCAAGGGTTCTCTCTAGGTTCTTTCCAACAAAGCAGAAGCAGCACACAAAAGAAACGTAAGCACATCTCCCTCAATCAACACAGTTGTGAGTCTCCTAACACATAGAACCCAACGCTCCTTGCAGGTCAGTCGAAGGGTTACCTCTCTCATCAGCCCAACCTTTTACAACACATTATGGTGAACTTTATCTCCGTCATGTTTAATGAGAGCGGCTGAAAAGCACCAAACTACCGCTTCCGACAACTGAAGAGTTGTGAGCCAAGTCCGCATGGCAAAGCCGTTCAAAGGCCTTGCTGGCAACTTTAAACCACATCATCCATAAAATAGATGCAGAAACACACCACAGCCCGCCGGGCGTGCAGGCGATTGACGAGGTGGCCGAGTGGTTAAGGCGATGGACTGCTAATCCATTGTGCTCTGCACGCGTGGGTTCGAATCCCATCCTCGTCGATTGAGGTCTTTAGTGTTTCGAGAGAGCCAAGTCCGCAAGGCAAAGGCCTTGCTGGCCAACTTTAAACGACATCACCCATTAAATAGATGCAGAAACACACCACAGCCCGCCAGGCGTGCAGGCGAGTGACGAGGTGGCCGAGTGGTTAAGGCGATGGACTGCTAATCCATTGTGCTCTGCACGCGTGGGTTCGAATCCCATCCTCGTCGATTGATGTCTTTAGTGTTTCGAGAGAGCCAAGTCCGCAAGCCAATGGCCTTGCTGGCCAACTTTAAACGACATCACCCATTAAATAGATGCAGAAACACACCACAGCCCGCCAGGCGTGCAGGCGATTGACGAGGTGGCCGAGTGGTTAAGGCGATGGACTGCTAATCCATTGTGCTCTGCACGCGTGGGTTCGAATCCCATCCTCGTCGTATGATGTGTTTAGTGTTTCGAGAGAGCCAAGTACGCATGTCGAAGCCTTTGCTGGCATCTTTATCGACGTCATCCTTAAAATGGCTGCGGAAAAACGTCACCGGCAGCCGAGTGGCTGACTGGTTAAGTTCCTTTCCTTTGATTGACTGCTAATCCATTGTGCTCTGCGTGCATGGGTTTGAGTCCCATCCTTGGTGTTTAGTTTCACAGAGAGCCTAGTGAACAGGTCAAACGCAGCGGTTCCACTCATGGCGAGCTTTAGCTGAATTGGATTTTAATTATCGCTGCAGAAAAAGCTCATGTTCGTTTCTGAACACATTGTTGAGGTCAGGATCAATACAAAAAGCCAGCTGATGCATGGATATGACCATTAGATATACAATAACACGTTCTATGGGAGATCCAAATCCTGGCTGTACCAGCCTTCTTCAAGCTCATGCCTTCGCCACCACAGCAAAAGCAGCACGCAAAAGAAACAAAAGCACAATTCATTTTTCCAACAAGTCACAAAGCCTCCTAAGAGACTGGCAAAAATTGCCAAGGATGACTGTATTTCAAGTCATCCCAGCGGGGTATTGGGTAAAGTTTTCAACCAGCAAAGATCACGTCTCGGATGAGCCTCATAGACTACGATATTGCCTCTGCGAAAGAATGCCGGGGGAGGTAGCGACGTCTCCTGTGCTTTTATCCGGACATGGAACGACAGGGCGGTATCAAGCTTTAAACTGCCATGTAATCAGCCTTTTGGCACTGACGGCTGCATGGTGTGTCTACGAAACAGGCGAGTGACATGTACATAAAGGTTTATTCATTGTTCTCTCGTCACTCAAAGAACAAAAAGTGCACTGCTTTCATAATTTTGGGGGGAGAGACTTATGGGTATCCTGGTAGCAAAGGGGCAGAGTTATAACGCTCAATCTCCAAGTCGGGGACCGATTCAACGAGCCCCCTACGAGGTTGGGTAGGATAATGAAGAGTGCAAGGACACTGCAAACATATTCTGAGAGAGGTCCAATGCAAGCTATGCTGCCATTTTCTTGACCCAAGGGTTCTCTCTAGGTTCTTTCCAACAAAGCAGAAGCAGCACACAAAAGAAACGTAAGCACATCTCCCTCAATCAACACAGTTGTGAGTCTCCTAACACATAGAACCCAACGCTCCTTGCAGGTCAGTCGAAGGGTTACCTCTCTCATCAGCCCAACCTTTTACAACACATTATGGTGAACTTTATCTCCGTCATGTTAATGAGAGCGGCTGAAAAGCACCAAACTACCACTTCCGACAACTGAAGAGTTGTGAGCCAAGTCCGCATGGCAAAGCCGTTCAAAGGCCTTGCTGGCAACTTTAAACCACATCATCCATAAAATAGATGCAGAAACACACCACAGCCCGCCGGGCGTGCAGGCGATTGACGAGGTGGCCGAGTGGTTAAGGCGATGGACTGCTAATCCATTGTGCTCTGCACGCGTGGGTTCGAATCCCATCCTCGTCGATTGAGGTCTTTAGTGTTTCGAGAGAGCCAAGTCCGCAAGGCAAAGGCCTTGCTGGCCAATTTTAAACGACATCACCCATTAAATAGATGCAGAAACACACCACAGCCCGCCAGGCATGCAGGCGAGTGACGAGGTGGCCGAGTGGTTAAGGCGATGGACTGCTAATCCATTGTGCTCTGCACGCGTGGGTTCGAATCCCATCCTCGTCGATTGATGTCTTTAGTGTTTCGAGAGAGCCAAGTCCGCAAGCCAATGGCCTTGCTGGCCAACTTTAAACGACATCACCCATTAAATAGATGCAGAAACACACCACAGCCCGCCAGAAGTGCAGGCGATTGACGAGGTGGCCGAGTGGTTAAGGCGATGGACTGCTAATCCATTGTGCTCTGCACGCGTGGGTTCGAATCCCATCCTCGTCGTATGATGTGTTTAGTGTTTCGAGAGAGCCAAGTACGCATGTCGAAGCCTTTGCTGGCAACTTTATCGACGTCATCCTTAAAATGGCTGCGGAAAAACGTCACCGGCAGCCGAGTGGCTGACTGGTTAAGTTCCTTTCCTTTGATTGACTGCTAATCCATTGTGCTCTGCGTGCATGGGTTTGAGTCCCATCCTTGGTGTTTAGTTTCACAGAGAGCCTAGTGAACAGGTCAAACGCAGCGGTTCCACTCATGGCGAGCTTTAGCTGAATTGGATTTTAATTATCGCTGCAGAAAAAGCTCATGTTCGTTTCTGAACACATTGTTGAGGTCAGGATCAATACAAAAAGCCAGCTGATGCATGGATATGACCATTAGATATACAATAACACGTTCTATGGGAGATCCAAATCCTGGCTGTACCAGCCTTCTTCAAGCTCATGCCTTCGCCACCACAGCAAAAGCAGCACGCAAAAGAAACAAAAGCACAATTAATTTTTCCAACAAGTCACAAAGCCTCCTAAGAGACTGGCAAAAATTGCCAAGGATGACTGTATTTCAAGTCATCCCAGCGGGGTATTGGGTAAAGTTTTCAACCAGCAAAGATCACGTCTCGGATGAGCCTCATAGACTACGATATTGCCTCTGCGAAAGAATGCCGGGGGAGGTAGCGACGTCTCCTGTGCTTTTATCCGGACATGGAACGACAGGGTGGTATCAAGCTTTGAACTGCCATGTAATCCGCCTTTTGGCACTGACGGCTGCATGGTGTGTCTACGAAACAGGCGAGTGACATGTACATAAAGGTTTATTCATTGTTCTCTCGTCACTCAAAGAACAAAAAGTGCACTGCTTTCGTAATTTTGGGGGGAGAGACTTATGGGTATCCTGGTAGCAAAGGGGCAGAGTTATAACGCTCAATCTCCAAGTCGGGGACCGATTCAACGAGCCCCCTACGAGGTTGGGTAGGATAATGAAGAGTGCAAGGGCACTGCAAACATATTCTGAGAGAGGTCCAATGCAAGCTATGCTGCCATTTTCTTGACCCAAGGGTTCTCTCTAGGTTCTTTCCAACAAAGCAGAAGCAGCACACAAAAGAAACGTAAGCACATCTCCCTCAATCAACACAGTTGTGAGTCTCCTAACACATAGAACCCAACGCTCCTTGCAGGTCAGTCGAAGGGTTACCTCTCTCATCAGCCCAACCTTTTACAACACATTATGGTGAACTTTATCTCCGTCATGTTTAATGAGAGCGGCTGAAAAGCACCAAACTACCGCTTCCGACAACTGAAGAGTTGTGAGCCAAGTCCGCATGGCAAAGCCGTTCAAAGGCCTTGCTGGCAACTTTAAACCACATCATCCATAAAATAGATGCAGAAACACACCACAGCCCGCCGGGCGTGCAGGCGATTGACGAGGTGGCCGAGTGGTTAAGGCGATGGACTGCTAATCCATTGTGCTCTGCACGCGTGGGTTCGAATCCCATCCTCGTCGATTGAGGTCTTTAGTGTTTCGAGAGAGCCAAGTCCGCAAGGCAAAGGCCTTGCTGGCCAACTTTAAACGACATCACCCATTAAATAGATGCAGAAACACACCACAGCCCGCCAGGCGTGCAGGCGAGTGACGAGGTGGCCGAGTGGTTAAGGCGATGGACTGCTAATCCATTGTGCTCTGCACGCGTGGGTTCGAATCCCATCCTCGTCGATTGATGTCTTTAGTGTTTCGAGAGAGCCAAGTCCGCAAGCCAATGGCCTTGCTGGCCAACTTTAAACGACATCACCCATTAAATAGATGCAGAAACACACCACAGCCCGCCAGAAGTGCAGGCGATTGACGAGGTGGCCGAGTGGTTAAGGCGATGGACTGCTAATCCATTGTGCTCTGCACGCGTGGGTTCGAATCCCATCCTCGTCGTATGATGTGTTTAGTGTTTCGAGAGAGCCAAGTACGCATGTCGAAGCCTTTGCTGGCAACTTTATCGACGTCATCCTTAAAATGGCTGCGGAAAAACGTCACCCATTTTTTGGCTGACTGGTTGACTGGTTAAGTTCCTTTCCTTTGATTGACTGCTAATCCATTGTGCTCTGCGTGCATGGGTTTGAGTCCCATCCTTGGTGTTTAGTTTCACAGAGAGCCTAGTGAACAGGTCAAACGCAGCGGTTCCACTCATGGCGAGCTTTAGCTGAATTGGATTTTAATTATCGCTGTAGAAAAAGCTCATGTTCGTTTCTGAACACATTGTTGAGGTCAGGATCAATACAAAAAGCCAGCTGATGCATGGATATGACCATTAGATATACAATAACACGTTCTATGGGAGATCCAAATCCTGGCTGTACCAGCCTTCTTCAAGCTCATGCCTTCACCACCACAGCAAAAGCAGCACGCAAAAGAAACAAAAGCACAATTCATTTTTCCAACAAGTCACAAAGCCTCCTAAGAGACTGGCAAAAATTGCCAAGGATGACTGTATTTCAAGTCATCCCAGCGGGGTATTGGGTAAAGTTTTCAACCAGCAAAGATCACGTCTCGGATGAGCCTCATAGACTACGATATTGCCTCTGCGAAAGAATGCCGGGGGAGGTAGCGACGTCTCCTGTGCTTTTATCCGGACATGGAACGACAGGGTGGTATCAAGCTTTAAACTGCCATGTAATCCGCCTTTTGGCACTGACGGCTGCATGGTGTGTCTACGAAACAGGCGAGTGACATGTACATAAAGGTTTATTCATTGTTCTCTCGTCACTCAAAGAACAAAAAGTGCACTGCTTTCGTAATTTTGGGGGGAGAGACTTATGGGTATCCTGGTAGCAAAGGGGCAGAGTTATAACGCTCAATCTCCAAGTCGGGGACCGATTCAACGAGCCCCCTACGAGGTTGGGTAGGATAATGAAGAGTGCAAGGGCACTGCAAACATATTCTGAGAGAGGTCCAATGCAAGCTATGCTGCCATTTTCTTGACCCAAGGGTTCTCTCTAGGTTCTTTCCAACAAAGCAGAAGCAGCACACAAAAGAAACGTAAGCACATCTCCCTCAATCAACACAGTTGTGAGTCTCCTAACACATAGAACCCAACGCTCCTTGCAGGTCAGTCGAAGGGTTACCTCTCTCATCAGCCCAACCTTTTACAACACATTATGGTGAACTTTATCTCCGTCATGTTTAATGAGAGCGGCTGAAAAGCACCAAACTACCGCTTCCGACAACTGAAGAGTTGTGAGCCAAGTCCGCATGGCAAAGCCGTTCAAAGGCCTTGCTGGCAACTTTAAACCACATCATCCATAAAATAGATGCAGAAACACACCACAGCCCGCCGGGCGTGCAGGCGATTGACGAGGTGGCCGAGTGGTTAAGGCGATGGACTGCTAATCCATTGTGCTCTGCACGCGTGGGTTCGAATCCCATCCTCGTCGATTGAGGTCTTTAGTGTTTCGAGAGAGCCAAGTCCGCAAGGCAAAGGCCTTGCTGGCCAACTTTAAACGACATCACCCATTAAATAGATGCAGAAACACACCACAGCCCGCCAGGCGTGCAGGCGAGTGACGAGGTGGCCGAGTGGTTAAGGCGATGGACTGCTAATCCATTGTGCTCTGCACGCGTGGGTTCGAATCCCATCCTCGTCGATTGATGTCTTTAGTGTTTCGAGAGAGCCAAGTCCGCAAGCCAATGGCCTTGCTGGCCAACTTTAAACGACATCACCCATTAAATAGATGCAGAAACACACCACAGCCCGCCAGGCGTGCAGGCGATTGACGAGGTGGCCGAGTGGTTAAGGCGATGGACTGCTAATCCATTGTGCTCTGCACGCGTGGGTTCGAATCCCATCCTCGTCGTATGATGTGTTTAGTGTTTCGAGAGAGCCAAGTACGCATGTCGAAGCCTTTGCTGGCAACTTTATCGACGTCATCCTTAAAATGGCTGCGGAAAAACGTCACCCATTTTTTGGCTGACTGGTTGACTGGTTAAGTTCCTTTCCTTTGATTGACTGCTAATCCATTGTGCTCTGCGTGCATGGGTTTGAGTCCCATCCTTGGTGTTTAGTTTCACAGAGAGCCTAGTGAACAGGTCAAACGCAGCGGTTCCACTCATGGCGAGCTTTAGCTGAATTGGATTTTAATTATCGCTGCAGAAAAAGCTCATGTTCGTTTCTGAACACATTGTTGAGGTCAGGATCAATACAAAAAGCCAGCTGATGCATGGATATGACCATTAGATATACAATAACACGTTCTATGGGAGATCCAAATCCTGGCTGTACCAGCCTTCTTCAAGCTCATGCCTTCGCCACCACAGCAAAAGCAGCACGCAAAAGAAACAAAAGCACAATTCATTTTTCCAACAAGTCACAAAGCCTCCTAAGAGACTGGCAAAAATTGCCAAGGATGACTGTATTTCAAGTCATCCCAGCGGGGTATTGGGTAAAGTTTTCAACCAGCAAAGATCACGTCTCGGATGAGCCTCATAGACTACGATATTGCCTCTGCGAAAGAATGCCGGGGGAGGTAGCGACGTCTCCTGTGCTTTTATCCGGACATGGAACGACAGGGCGGTATCAAGCTTTAAACTGCCATGTAATCAGCCTTTTGGCACTGACGGCTGCATGGTGTGTCTACGAAACAGGCGAGTGACATGTACATAAAGGTTTATTCATTGTTCTCTCGTCACTCAAAGAACAAAAAGTGCACTGCTTTCATAATTTTGGGGGGAGAGACTTATGGGTATCCTGGTAGCAAAGGGGCAGAGTTATAACGCTCAATCTCCAAGTCGGGGACCGATTCAACGAGCCCCCTACGAGGTTGGGTAGGATAATGAAGAGTGCAAGGACACTGCAAACATATTCTGAGAGAGGTCCAATGCAAGCTATGCTGCCATTTTCTTGACCCAAGGGTTCTCTCTAGGTTCTTTCCAACAAAGCAGAAGCAGCACACAAAAGAAACGTAAGCACATCTCCCTCAATCAACACAGTTGTGAGTCTCCTAACACATAGAACCCAACGCTCCTTGCAGGTCAGTCGAAGGGTTACCTCTCTCATCAGCCCAACCTTTTACAACACATTATGGTGAACTTTATCTCCGTCATGTTAATGAGAGCGGCTGAAAAGCACCAAACTACCACTTCCGACAACTGAAGAGTTGTGAGCCAAGTCCGCATGGCAAAGCCGTTCAAAGGCCTTGCTGGCAACTTTAAACCACATCATCCATAAAATAGATGCAGAAACACACCACAGCCCGCCGGGCGTGCAGGCGATTGACGAGGTGGCCGAGTGGTTAAGGCGATGGACTGCTAATCCATTGTGCTCTGCACGCGTGGGTTCGAATCCCATCCTCGTCGATTGAGGTCTTTAGTGTTTCGAGAGAGCCAAGTCCGCAAGGCAAAGGCCTTGCTGGCCAATTTTAAACGACATCACCCATTAAATAGATGCAGAAACACACCACAGCCCGCCAGGCATGCAGGCGAGTGACGAGGTGGCCGAGTGGTTAAGGCGATGGACTGCTAATCCATTGTGCTCTGCACGCGTGGGTTCGAATCCCATCCTCGTCGATTGATGTCTTTAGTGTTTCGAGAGAGCCAAGTCCGCAAGCCAATGGCCTTGCTGGCCAACTTTAAACGACATCACCCATTAAATAGATGCAGAAACACACCACAGCCCGCCAGAAGTGCAGGCGATTGACGAGGTGGCCGTACCCGCCGGCAGTTGGACTACCAAACACATCCTAACGCTCTCCTAACAATTCCTAACGCTCTCCTAACAAGTCCTAACAATTCCTAACGCTCTCCTAACAAGTCCTAACAATTCCTAACGCTCTCCTAACAAGTCCTAACAAGTCCTAACAAAAGTCCTAACAATTCCTAACATATCCGAACGAGGTCCTAACATGGGGTAAAACAGCCAATCAGTTCCTAAGAAAAGATGTTGCGACGCATCCAATCATCATCAACAACTGCTGCCTCGACGCACGGTTGTCTGATTGGTGAGGGACCTAGCCATCATACAGCGTAAGGTTGTCATGCAAATCTCGTCGCTGATTGGATGGCTACCGTTTAGTGACAGGTTACAAACTCAGGTTCTCGACGTTGACAGGTATGTTATATTAATAATATACTTTAAGGGGAATGTTTAAAGTCTATGAGACAGTAGGTTTTTGCTAGCTCATTTGGATAAACGTGGGAAACGATGTTAAAAGGGTAACGTAACGACTGAGGTAACTTTAACCCCATACGTTAAAATGACCCGCTGTTGTGAATTTTTCTAAATAAACTGCGATAAGAGCCTACATTTACATTTAGTCTCTTTCTTTCTGTTACATTAACACATTCGGATTGTACTACGACATTTATTGTGTAAGGTTAATTTGACTAGATGTAAACCCTGTTTATGTAGGGTAACGTAAGCTAGCCGTTTGTTTGTTTGTCTGTTTGGTCAGTTAATGTCGTCGTCGTTTAAGAGATTTTTCTACGATAAATGGTGCTCATCTTAAACTTTGTTTTGTGTCATTGACCTGATGTAAAACCAGTTAACGCCTGAGGTGTTTTTGTGTGCTTTAATAATCTAAGTTAGTGACGTCAGCACGAAGACCCTAGTTGAAATGTAGACCTATGGATTAACTTTCTGAGTAAAATAAATTGTGAAATTAATTACTGTTACCAATCAACACATTTGTCATATGATAGGGTAGGCTATACTGTTCATTTGATAGACATATATTGCTGAAATATTGAGAAATAAAGCCTTGCTTGTGGTGATCAGTAGTCGAGTAGTATTTCCATCTGTTACGGTTCATTTTTGTTGTTTTCCATATATTGTCCCTAATATTTGCAGAAATGACAAAGACTGGGAAACCAGATGCCTACTGGGCAGGTGTGATGTCCCTGTATGCCCAGGGAAAGTACACATTTACAACTGGCAAGAGGCCGGGGTCCAGGAGATGGAGGGCGGTAATACAGCGGATTGCTGAATGTCCTCTGACCCCCCTGAAAGGTCAAACTACTGTCCGCAAATTAGACATATTTGGGAAAAGGATCCCCTGCAAGTGTGGATACCACCAGGTAAATGATGCCATTGAATCATTAAATCTGTGATGTGATGAAAATATACTGGAAAATGTAATGGAAAATGGTTTCTCCTCAGTTCTACTGTTTGTTTCCAGTGTTAAACAGTGTGAGTATGTAATTATTAGTGGAAATGTACTTTAAATGTAAACCCACTTTGATTTTTCCCAGTCAGCAGAGAAGGCAGGGACAGCAGAATCCAGTGAAGGTCAGCTGAGGGCTCCACAGGCCAGTGCTGCAACCCAGTTTGATTTTTCCCAGTCAGCAGAGAAGGCAGGGACAGCAGAATCCAGTGAAGGTCAGCTGAGGGCTCCACAGGCCAGTGCTGCAACCCAGTTTGGTTTTTCCCAGTCAGCAGGGAAAGCAGCATCCAGTGCAGGTCAGCTGTGTCTCAGGTCAGCTGAGAGTTTACAGGCCAGTGCAGGTGCAACAGCTACAGTTTCTCAGGCCAGTGCAGCAGCTGGGAAAGCTGTTAAAGTTCCAGGACCACAAACAGGTAGGGAGGGCTGGGTATCGATTCAGATGTTACAATTCGATTAGATTTCGATTCGCAAGCTCTCAATTCGATTCGATTTTGATTCTCGATTCAGTTTTTTGATTTCGATTCTAAATTCGATTTCAATTTCTTTTTATTTTAGGTACACTTGGGTACATTAAAACAGAATCACATTTACCTGTGCCCTTCCTGTCTAACAGGTAGGACATATGCAGAAATTGAATAAAGTTATCAAACAGTCTGCGCTGTATTAATTATAAATTATATATAGACTAATCCTTATTAAAGTTACAAAAGTTCTTTAGTCAAACGCGCCTCAATCTCTCACGAGTCACAACTCTTCACGTTCGTCGTAAGACTGCTCTAATGTTATGAAGATACTCGACAAAAAGACATTTTGGCATAATTTTGGCATAATTGTGTGTTATTGTTCGTTCAAGCGTGAAAGTTAACTCTATTCTGGGCTGTTTTGTGGGCACGCACGATATCAGCGCGAGTCTTTCTGTGTGTCACAGTCACGACATTCACAGGGAGCAAGCTCTTTTTGTCTTGTATGGTTTAAAAACATTTGCATGAATAAGAGCGGGATTAAGTAACACTGGCCAAAGGATGACAAAAATGAACAGATGCTGCATTAATTGCGTTAACAGCCCAAATTTGTTAATTTCATAAAAAATCGCAGCATTTTGCATCATATAATTGCGTAGGCTTGACATCGGGATTGCGATATGATTAATCGTGCAGCACTAGTTGAGGTTATTTTATGATTAAGATAAAACAAACATAAAATCTCACATCATTAGCTATAAAATGGAGTTTGCAAGCCTATGAACAGTGGAGGAAAACTAATACTGGCTTTTGGGTAATAGATAAATAAATTTGGAAAATAAATCGATTCGTGGTGTTTGAGAATCGACCACATTTAAAAAAAACTAATAATCGAAAAATCTATTTTTTTGCCCAGCCCTACAGACAGATGTAGGTCAGAAAACTCCAGCTCTGTGCAGGAAGAGCGAGGGGAAGTCTATAACATGTTCGCTGTGTAGTCAGGAGGTGACGTGCGAGGACTTCACGCAGCACTTGTCAGACTACCACACCCAGGAGAAGTGTGAGCAGTGTGGTGCAAAGGCCTGGGGGACTTTTGGATTGTTACAGCACATAGAGGAATGTCACCTTTTGACCTGTCCAACAGACCTCCCAGATGTTGCTGCTCCTACCACTCCCATAGCCCAAGTCCCAGAGACGACACTGCAACCCAGTGACCCACCCGATGTTCCTGCCCCTGTTCCTGCTCCTCCCACAGCCCATGAGACGTCACTAGCACCACCACGACACCCACTCATTCTGCAGCCTCCTGAGGTAAACTGGGTGAATTTTCTACCCAAGCAGTTCACCAGAGTCATCCAGCCAGCTGACCAGGAGTGGATCGCCCACATTTTATATGACAGTACAGGACAGCTGAAACAAAACCTGTCTCAGAACTGGTTTCATCCCCCCAGCCCCACCAAATCCATCTCACCTCCTGATCCACATAATTATTTCCGCCAGCGGATGTTCTTGTGGGCTCCAATGCGGATGTGGGGCATCCCTCTGAAATGCACCCAGTGCAATAGAAAAATGCACCATTCTGGCATTTACACTAAAGCCAGGGAGGTAATTGACATTGATTCGAAATATTACCTGGTGGGTGGAGACTATCCAAGGTGCAGCAAATGCATGATTCCCGTCTGCCCTTGGAGCATTGACATTTTAAAACAGCTCGATCCCTCCCACCGTTACAAATTCCCAGCTGTCCTCACAACCCATTTGGCACTGGACAGGAGGTGTGTTGCGATGTTGCGCCCAAGAACACTAGGGAACAGCTCCAGCTATTTACAGCAAGCCTTGCAGGAGATACACAGTGAGGAGTGGGCTAGGCGGACCATCGACTACCTCACTGATTGTGAGGTCCACAAAAAGTCCTGTGCCCTCACCCAGTCTGAAGCTGTGTATCAGCCGCCACCACCCTTCAGTCCCCTGCCCCTGGCCCAGTGGTTTGAGACTGTTCATGCCAATGACATTCTGAGTCACCTTGACGAGTTGAAGGGTGTGATCACTTCAACGCTTGGTAGAATCTTGAAACTGGACTCTACTAAGAAGGTAAATGTAAACATACTGTATGTAAACTTGATTTCATTGAGTTTGTTAGCATAGCTGATGATTTCTGAGACGTGTTTTTTTTATGTAGATCACAAAAAAACTTGCTGGTGGCATTGAGGGTACAGCCACATGGATGTCTAATATCGGCAATGAATTTGGGCAAGTGCTGAATTCTGTGCTGACCACTGGTGAGGGGGCTGGCCTTGATGACCTTTGTCAAGGCATCGTCCAAAGGTACAGCGATGCTGATGAGCCACAGCCAGATGCCATATATGTGGACAGAGACTGCTGCAGTGAGACAGGTGCGTTGCCTTTTAATTTGTGTTGTGATGTGTCTATTACATGTGCCTCTGCGGGCTGTTGCACAAAAGTAGAATGAAGAAATTCAGGTGAAAAAGCGCAGCTTGACTTAGTGTGATCTGCTCATCGCGGCTTAATCGGTTGCACGTTTGCCGAGCCAGGATGAGAAGGTGAAGCTATGTCAAGCCAGGTGTAGATAGTTGGGATAAGTGCACGTTCACGGCTTTCTTAAATAGAGTATCGATATATCACGGTATCGATCCCAAATTTACTGATGCTACAATGAAGAATATGCATTGTTTATTCTTTACACATGTGAGCACATTTGTAAAAAAGAAACACGGCCGCTGTAATAAAACAGCGGGAGAAAAGTCGATCACCGACCGACTGAATGCATAATCCTAAAAATATACATTTACTGACCACTGCTCTGAATTGAAACGGCCATACTATTCAAGAAGTTAGGCTAATTATTTTGCACAAATGAGCTGTTGTACTCTTTGCCTTAAAAATGAGCAGAAGGCAGCCTAATGTTACACAGGAAATGTAACCTGAAGATCAATTGCTGCTCGCTTTTCAGGCAAAGTGTACAACAGTTCGTTTGTGGAAATAATGAGCCAAACTTCTTAAATGGTTTCATTTTAGAGCAGTAGTTCGTAAATGTATATTTTTAGATATATCATTCAGTCGGTCTGCTTCTGCCACGTTTTTCTCACGTTTTTGTTTTTACAGAGGCTGAGTTTCCTTCTTTATTTATTGTATGCTTTCTTTCCTAGTAAGCCTATATGGACATAGACTCTGAAGAAATTGGACTCTAAAATCTAGAAACTAGATAATTAAGTGATACATTTAATGCACACTTTGAACATGATTGTAACACAGTGTATTCATCAGGTATTTCCCCCCAGCTAAATATAAGGTCAGAAACCATTGAGGTGTCCTCTCCCTGTTGTTACATAAGGGATAATGAATAGAGAGGCGGTCCTGACAGCCTGAAGGGCTTGTTATTCGCTATAACGATCGCCTCTCTATACATTATCCCGCTTATTACATGGCTACCTACAAAATAAATAATTAATTTGACACAAATTATTGATTTAAAAAGGAGTTTATGGTTTTAAAAACGATTGTATTGCTTCCGCCAAAGAAAATAGTCCATTCTGCGTCCATAGCAACGCGCTGTTTTGCATGGCAACGGTCTGTTATCAAGAAATAACAGACCGCATTCTACATTGGAATTCAGCCAAGCCATGTAATAAATTAATGTAATGTAGTCTACTGTCTCTCTGTATAGTTACCGGTTCAGTGAACTTAAGACTATAATTAGGGAGGATTGTACAATTATAAAAACCTATAATAATTGTTCAAGATCGCTGGAGAGAACACAAATTGTTATTGGGAATATTGTTGCATTATTTAACTTGTGTCTGGCATCCTTTTTATTGCATCCTCCAATCCCTTTTGTGCCTTGGTTTGTTTCTTTAAATGGAGGCCGTAACAGTGTCTTATGAATTACATTTGATCAAACAATAGTTTTGGCAGGAGATCAATGCAGTTTGAACTGGAAACAAACAGAGATGCATGTACTGTATTTACTGTCTGTTTCTTATTGTTATAGGGGTGGGTCCAGTTCTCACTTGGTTTCGACCATGGACGTCACCGGTGAGACTGGATATTTTCCATTTTATGAGGCGGTTCACAAAGGGTCTTACGACGGAGCACCACCCACTGTTTGGCACGTTCTGCTCAAAGTTGTCCACTTGTATCTTTGAATGGGACAAAGAGGACATTCACCGACTCAAAGAGGCCAAGAGGGCAGAGTTAAAAAAAAAGCACCATGGTCACATACCCACTGACTCTCAGGTGTTATCGAGCATCACATCCAATGAGCTGGTCAAGCACTGCCGCAGGAGAACCCGAGGGGTTGAGGAGACCCGCGTTCTAATCAAACAACTGCTGGACTCCATGTGGGACCTCACAGACACAAGTGGCTTGCATCTCATAAATCATGACAGCATGTCTCTTGTGTGGGAGATACAGCAGAAGCACTTGCCCTGCATTCAAGATCCACCTGGTGTCCAGTTGTACACTAACACTGGATCAGGCCTGGAGAAGGGAGACA
Source organism: Semotilus atromaculatus (assembly GCA_031834385.1). Taxonomy (NCBI): domain Eukaryota; kingdom Metazoa; phylum Chordata; class Actinopteri; order Cypriniformes; family Leuciscidae; genus Semotilus; species Semotilus atromaculatus. The sequence continues at coordinate 10,157,274 of JAULUF010000044.1, read as the reverse complement.
AAACGCTTGACGTCCTAAGATGTGGCAGAGGATCCTCCTCGCTCGAGAGCTTTCATCTGCACCAGTGTGGTTTCATCCCAGGCAAGCTGAAACACTCAATATTTGAAACATTTAGTTAATGAATGCTGTGTATTAAGTTGTCATAATATTCTTTTTTGTTGTTGTTGTCACCAATGCTTTTGTCTTGCCAGGGTGGAGATGTAATGCTCTACATACACAGATGTACTTGCTTGAGGGGTTATCCAGATGGAACCATAATAGGTCTCAGCAAGCTCTGGGTATGAGTGGTACATCACGTACAAAGATGTACGATGTACGTTTGATGTCCAGTGTGAACGTCCTGAGCAACAGAGTCCTAGGAAGTGGACTTCTTCCAGAGTTTATACCCCCGGGGAAACCTACCGGTAAGATTCTATGGCACAAAAAAAAAAAAAGAAAACATGCTGGACAATATTCGATATTACCTGAAGGTTACACCTTTGTTCACTCACTCACTCACTCATTCTACTTAAATCTTTTTTTTTCTTTTAAAATCTTTCTTAAATCTTTTTCTTTTTTTTCTGTCTTTCTGTTGATTACTTATGGCAGGAGAGCGTATTGCTGTGGAATATTTGCTAGCGCAGTCAAACCGGGGAGATCTGCTGAGTGCACAGAAGGAAATTGGTGCCATTCCACCAGAGATGCTGGATGAAGCTCAGGAGGATGAATGTCCTGATGTGACAGTACCCCAGGCCACCGACATATATTTTCAGTCTTCATCTCAGGTAATGATGTGTTAATAATTTGATGATAAATCAAAACATTTTTACTGTAAACCTAGTTTGCAGAGGTTCATTTTTCTTGATTAGTGATGTGTGATTGGCTCGTTAAATCAACAATTCATTTGTGTAACATGAGCACAACAAACTTTATCAACCTCATTGTACCCCTCTCACTGTTTACACATAATTACTTAAGGAATCTACACTTGAAAGTGGTGTGTTCAGCAGTACCTCCAGCTCCCCATTTGAGGACAGTGGGCCCATCACTTCAACTCTGGTAAAGTGGCTAATGTATTCACCATCAGAAATCATTGTTCCTTCACCTTTTCTTTTAAATTAGCTGTACAAGAATTGGTTTTGTTTCCATTTCATGTGACAGGATAGTCGGTGTGATCCTAGAGGAATTCCCGGATGGGAGGCAGTCGATGCCTTGGCAGGGTATCTTGTCAGCCTCAATCGGACAATAACCGCTCTCTCAAACTCTGAGATAGTAGAGATATTAAGACTGTACTCCAGCCTGGATCCCATTGACAAGTCCCCAACCAAATACTCCATGAAAAGCAAGAAAAAGACCTTGTCAGGACCATGGAGAGCTTCTCGGAAACGCAGTGGCTCTGCCCCAGGCCAGCAAGCAGCTGAGAGGTATCTGCCTCTGATATACAGTATATTTGTAATATTTGTGTGTGTTTGTGTATATCTACATAGACACAAAATTCACAAGTATGTGTTTACAGTACATACACATAATGTGGATTATGTCATCTTCTCATCTATTTTGCAGATTGTTCATGGTTCATGGCCAGGCTGCCCAAAGACCTGATCTTAACAGGATTTCTGAGTGTGTTGCACTCAGACTCTACAAAGAGTTCCGGGAAGCCAGAAATAGGCCAAAGGACAACAAAGGGAAAACATTTGCAATACCTCAGTCAATTGTCATGACTTACAGTCATATCAAACAGTTAATAGAGGACTGCAAAGACATACTGGACAACACCAACCTTTTACTTGTGACTATAAACAACACCACAGTGTCCTCCTGGTTAGTTCATATTTACATCTTCATACATTCACTTCGATATGAAATCCTACTTATTCATACAAGATAAATTCCACACAAATAACAACAAAAAAGTTATATTCTGATTTTTATTTTCTCTAGGCTGCAGGATCGGCAGAAGAGAACCGACCGCGATTCATTACTGCAAGGGGTGCAGCTTCCTCAGCAGGTCCATTTGGCAGAGGAATCGCTCCTGGAGGCCCGGGACCTACCATCCGAGCCTGTTCAACGCACTAATACAGTTATGGAGTTCCAGGAACCAGAAAACCGTGAGGGTGAGGCAGTGATTCGTAAACGCCGCTGTGCCAGAGTGGTGTTACCCACTGTGCACACAGACACTGGAGCTGGTGCCAGCTCAACCAATGCAGATCAGGACTGGCCGAGAGCACAGCACTGGCCTGGGGATGCTGTCTTCCCTGCTTCGTCGGACGTTGCCTACTGCCAGCAGGGTCAACACTCAGCTCCAGCTCCAGTGTCTCACTCTCAGGGTTGGTCCCCTTACCTGCCGTCACCTGCTCCAGCGTCTCACTCTCAGGGCTGGTCCCCTTACCTGCCGCCACCGTCACCTGCTCCAGCGTCTCACTCTCAGGGCTGGAACACTTACCAGTTGCCACCAGTGCCAGCTTCTCACTCTCAGGGCTGGAACACTTACCAGTTGCCACCAGTGCCAGCTTCTCACTCTCAGGGCTGGAACACTTACCAGTTGCCACCAGTGCCAGCTTCTCACTCTCAGGGCTGGAACACTTACCAGTTGCCACCAGTGCCAGCTTCTCACTCTCAGGGCTGGAACACTTACCAGTTGCCACCAGTGCCAGCTTCTCACTCCCAGGGTGGCCATCATGATCAACCGCCACCAGCTCCAACACCTCAACCTCAAGGTGGGCTTCCTTACCAGCCAGCCCCAGCATCACTAGCTTCTCTCAATCGGTTCCGAGAATGGAGATTGCGAAAGGCAACCCTGGAAGATAAGGAGCGAGAGATAAGAGGTGATCCCCCCAAGAAGCGGCAAACCAAAGAAAGCTACCACTATCAGTGTAAAATATGTGGTCAGTCAAAGAGCAAACTTACTGGCCATACACAGTTACGGGGGAAATGGTATTGTCCTGCATCTGGACAGACCATCACAGAGTGGAAGAGCTCATTATAGAATACATATGTAGTGTATATAGTTGTTTTTATAGTTGTTTTTATAGTTGTTTTTATAATTGTGCTGCACTTTGATGTTCTATAACAAGCCCATACATTGTGTAATTTTTATTCAAAGTGTTTGTGTTATCTTATGTTTATCTGTTTACGTTAACACAGTTAACGGTTTATTGGAGTTGTTTGTGTTATTTAAAAAAAAAAAAACACACATACATCTCTTTATTGGAGATGTTTGTGTTCTTAAAAAAAAAAAAAAAAAAAAAAAAACACACATACACCTTTTGGTGTTTGTGTTATTAAAAACAAAAAACACAACTCTTGTGGTGTAACAGTAACACATTCATCCTTTGGGTGGAAGATCCAGGTGCAAATCCTGGCAGGAGTGTGCACCTTGTTGGCCTAATCAGTATTTAATTAAAATTGAATTTATAATATATTATATTTTCTATTATTATTATTATTATTATTATATCTAGCTATTGAATTGTGTGTGTGAGTATGTATGTATGTATGTATATATAATGGCATTTATAACTAAATGGTTACTATTATTATTATTAATTATAAATACTAGTTTTATTATTCATAATTTATCTAACTATTTGTAATGGTAGTAGGTGTTTATTAGCATTACATGTAGCTATTTAAGTTTGTTTTTATTATAAAGTTATATAAATTTGAGCTTTTATTTGTGAAAGTGTTTAATTATTATTATTATTATTTCATGTAATGTGTATTTATTATTATTATATCTAGCCATTGAATTGTGTATGTATATATATATATATATATATATGTATATGTAATGTATATTAAGTTTAAACCATATGTGTGGTAGTAAGTGTATAATAAATAATTGTATTTACATATATTTGTACGTGTATATTTATTTTTTATTATTACATATAACAGGTTACATTTGAGCTTTTGGAATAAACTATATTTGTGGAAAGTATGTGTTGTACACTTTTATTATTTCACATTGTGATAGGGTAGGTAAAATATGTCTAAATATTGACTTGTAAATCATTTAAATATTTTTACATTTACATTTATGCATTTGGCAGACGCTTTTATTATCCAAAGTGACTAATATTGCATTTAAGGTACACATTTTACATTCTTATCAGTTCTTGCTTTCCCTGGGAATCGAACCCATGATTTTGGCGTTCTTTCCCCCTTCTTTCCCCCTTCTTTCTTCTTCTCCCCCCCCCCCCCCCCCCCCCCTAGCAGTCCCTTTTGCCCCATCTTTGGCCGAGTGGTTAAGGCGATGGACTGCTAATCCATTGTGCTCTGCACGCGTGGGTTCGAATCCCATCCTCGTCGTATGATGTGTTTAGTGTTTCGAGAGAGCCAAGTACGCATGTCGAAGCCTTTGCTGGCAACTTTATCGACGTCATCCTTAAAATGGCTGCGGAAAAACGTCACCCATTTTTTGGCTGACTGGTTGACTGGTTAAGTTCCTTTCCTTTGATTGACTGCTAATCCATTGTGCTCTGCGTGCATGGGTTTGAGTCCCATCCTTGGTGTTTAGTTTCACAGAGAGCCTAGTGAACAGGTCAAACGCAGCGGTTCCACTCATGGCGAGCTTTAGCTGAATTGGATTTTAATTATCGCTGTAGAAAAAGCTCATGTTCGTTTCTGAACACATTGTTGAGGTCAGGATCAATACAAAAAGCCAGCTGATGCATGGATATGACCATTAGATATACAATAACACGTTCTATGGGAGATCCAAATCCTGGCTGTACCAGCCTTCTTCAAGCTCATGCCTTCGCCACCACAGCAAAAGCAGCACGCAAAAGAAACAAAAGCACAATTCATTTTTCCAACAAGTCACAAAGCCTCCTAAGAGACTGGCAAAAATTGCCAAGGATGACTGTATTTCAAGTCATCCCAGCGGGGTATTGGGTAAAGTTTTCAACCAGCAAAGATCACGTCTCGGATGAGCCTCATAGACTACGATATTGCCTCTGCGAAAGAATGCCGGGGGAGGTAGCGACGTCTCCTGTGCTTTTATCCGGACATGGAACGACAGGGTGGTATCAAGCTTTAAACTGCCATGTAATCCGCCTTTTGGCACTGACGGCTGCATGGTGTGTCTACGAAACAGGCGAGTGACATGTACATAAAGGTTTATTCATTGTTCTCTCGTCACTCAAAGAACAAAAAGTGCACTGCTTTCGTAATTTTGGGGGGAGAGACTTATGGGTATCCTGGTAGCAAAGGGGCAGAGTTATAACGCTCAATCTCCAAGTCGGGGACCGATTCAACGAGCCCCCTACGAGGTTGGGTAGGATAATGAAGAGTGCAAGGGCACTGCAAACATATTCTGAGAGAGGTCCAATGCAAGCTATGCTGCCATTTTCTTGACCCAAGGGTTCTCTCTAGGTTCTTTCCAACAAAGCAGAAGCAGCACACAAAAGAAACGTAAGCACATCTCCCTCAATCAACACAGTTGTGAGTCTCCTAACACATAGAACCCAACGCTCCTTGCAGGTCAGTCGAAGGGTTACCTCTCTCATCAGCCCAACCTTTTACAACACATTATGGTGAACTTTATCTCCGTCATGTTTAATGAGAGCGGCTGAAAAGCACCAAACTACCGCTTCCGACAACTGAAGAGTTGTGAGCCAAGTCCGCATGGCAAAGCCGTTCAAAGGCCTTGCTGGCAACTTTAAACCACATCATCCATAAAATAGATGCAGAAACACACCACAGCCCGCCGGGCGTGCAGGCGATTGACGAGGTGGCCGAGTGGTTAAGGCGATGGACTGCTAATCCATTGTGCTCTGCACGCGTGGGTTCGAATCCCATCCTCGTCGATTGAGGTCTTTAGTGTTTCGAGAGAGCCAAGTCCGCAAGGCAAAGGCCTTGCTGGCCAACTTTAAACGACATCACCCATTAAATAGATGCAGAAACACACCACAGCCCGCCAGGCGTGCAGGCGAGTGACGAGGTGGCCGAGTGGTTAAGGCGATGGACTGCTAATCCATTGTGCTCTGCACGCGTGGGTTCGAATCCCATCCTCGTCGATTGATGTCTTTAGTGTTTCGAGAGAGCCAAGTCCGCAAGCCAATGGCCTTGCTGGCCAACTTTAAACGACATCACCCATTAAATAGATGCAGAAACACACCACAGCCCGCCAGAAGTGCAGGTGATTGACGAGGTGGCCGAGTGGTTAAGGCGATGGACTGCTAATCCATTGTGCTCTGCACGCGTGGGTTCGAATCCCATCCTCGTCGTATGATGTGTTTAGTGTTTCGAGAGAGCCAAGTACGCATGTCGAAGCCTTTGCTGGCAACTTTATCGACGTCATCCTTAAAATGGCTGCGGAAAAACGTCACCCATTTTTTGGCTGACTGGTTGACTGGTTAAGTTCCTTTCCTTTGATTGACTGCTAATCCATTGTGCTCTGCGTGCATGGGTTTGAGTCCCATCCTTGGTGTTTAGTTTCACAGAGAGCCTAGTGAACAGGTCAAACGCAGCGGTTCCACTCATGGCGAGCTTTAGCTGAATTGGATTTTAATTATCGCTGTAGAAAAAGCTCATGTTCGTTTCTGAACACATTGTTGAGGTCAGGATCAATACAAAAAGCCAGCTGATGCATGGATATGACCATTAGATATACAATAACACGTTCTATGGGAGATCCAAATCCTGGCTGTACCAGCCTTCTTCAAGCTCATGCCTTCGCCACCACAGCAAAAGCAGCACGCAAAAGAAACAAAAGCACAATTCATTTTTCCAACAAGTCACAAAGCCTCCTAAGAGACTGGCAAAAATTGCCAAGGATGACTGTATTTCAAGTCATCCCAGCGGGGTATTGGGTAAAGTTTTCAACCAGCAAAGATCACGTCTCGGATGAGCCTCATAGACTACGATATTGCCTCTGCGAAAGAATGCCGGGGGAGGTAGCGACGTCTCCTGTGCTTTTATCCGGACATGGAACGACAGGGTGGTATCAAGCTTTAAACTGCCATGTAATCAGCCTTTTGGCACTGACGGCTGCATGGTGTGTCTACGAAACAGGCGAGTGACATGTACATAAAGGTTTATTCATTGTTCTCTCGTCACTCAAAGAACAAAAAGTGCACTGCTTTCGTAATTTTGGGGGGAGAGACTTATGGGTATCCTGGTAGCAAAGGGGCAGAGTTATAACGCTCAATCTCCAAGTCGGGGACCGATTCAACGAGCCCCCTACGAGGTTGGGTAGGATAATGAAGAGTGCAAGGACACTGCAAACATATTCTGAGAGAGGTCCAATGCAAGCTATGCTGCCATTTTCTTGACCCAAGGGTTCTCTCTAGGTTCTTTCCAACAAAGCAGAAGCAGCACACAAAAGAAACGTAAGCACATCTCCTCTCAATCAACACAGTTGTGAGTCTCCTAACACATAGAACCCAACGCTCCTTGCAGGTCAGTCGAAGGGTTACCTCTCTCATCAGCCCAACCTTTTACAACACATTATGGTGAACTTTATCTCCGTCATGTTAATGAGAGCGGCTGAAAAGCACCAAAAAACCGCTTCCGACAACTGAAGAGTTGTGAGCCAAGTCCGCATGGCAAAGCCGTTCAAAGGCCTTGCTGGCAACTTTAAACCACATCATCCATAAAATAGATGCAGAAACACACCACAGCCCGCCAGGCGTGCAGGCGATTGACGAGGTGGCCGAGTGGTTAAGGCGATGGACTGCTAATCCATTGTGCTCTGCACGCGTGGGTTCGAATCCCATCCTCGTCGATTGAGGTCTTTAGTGTTTCGAGAGAGCCAAGTCCGCAAGGCAAAGGCCTTGCTGGCCAACTTTAAACGACATCACCCATTAAATAGATGCAGAAACACACCACAGCCCGCCAGGCGTGCAGGCGAGTGACGAGGTGGCCGAGTGGTTAAGGCGATGGACTGCTAATCCATTGTGCTCTGCACGCGTGGGTTCGAATCCCATCCTCGTCGATTGATGTCTTTAGTGTTTCGAGAGAGCCAAGTCCGCAAGCCAATGGCCTTGCTGGCCAACTTTAAACGACATCACCCATTAAATAGATGCAGAAACACACCACAGCCCGCCAGAAGCGCAGGCGATTGACGAGGTGGCCGAGTGGTTAAGGCGATGGACTGCTAATCCATTGTGCTCTGCACGCGTGGGTTCGAATCCCATCCTCGTCGTATGATGTGTTTAGTGTTTCGAGAGAGCCAAGTACGCATGTCGAAGCCTTTGCTGGCAACTTTATCGACGTCATCCTTAAAATGGCTGAGGAAAAACGTCACCGGCAGCCGAGTGGCTGACTGGTTAAGTTCCTTTCCTTTGATTGACTGCTAATCCATTGTGCTCTGCGTGCATGGGTTTGAGTCCCATCCTTGGTGTTTAGTTTCACAGAGAGCCTAGTGAACAGGTCAAACGCAGCGGTTCCACTCATGGCGAGCTTTAGCTGAATTGGATTTTAATTATCGCTGCAGAAAAAGCTCATGTTCGTTTCTGAACACATTGTTGAGGTCAGGATCAATACAAAAAGCCAGCTGATGCATGGATATGACCATTAGATATACAATAACACGTTCTATGGGAGATCCAAATCCTGGCTGTACCAGCCTTCTTCAAGCTCATGCCTTCGCCACCACAGCAAAAGCAGCACGCAAAAGAAACAAAAGCACAGTTAATTTTTCCAACAAGTCACAAAGCCTCCTAAGAGACTGGCAAAAATTGCCAAGGATGACTGTATTTCAAGTCATCTCAGCGGGGTATTGGGTAAAGTTTTCAACCAGCAAAGATCACGTCTCGGATGAGCCTCATAGACTACGATATTGCCTCTGCGAAAGAATGCCGGGGGAGGTAGCGACGTCTCCTGTGCTTTTATCCGGACATGGAACGACAGGGTGGTATCAAGCTTTAAACTGCCATGTAATCCGCCTTTTGGCACTGACGGCTGCATGGTGTGTCTACGAAACAGGCGAGTGACATGTACATAAAGGTTTATTCATTGTTCTCTCGTCACTCAAAGAACAAAAAGTGCACTGCTTTCGTAATTTTGGGGGGAGAGACTTATGGGTATCCTGGTAGCAAAGGGGCAGAGTTATAACGCTCAATCTCCAAGTCGGGGACCGATTCAACGAGCCCCCTACGAGGTTGGGTAGGATAATGAAGAGTGCAAGGGCACTGCAAACATATTCTGAGAGAGGTCCAATGCAAGCTATGCTGCCATTTTCTTGACCCAAGGGTTCTCTCTAGGTTCTTTCCAACAAAGCAGAAGCAGCACACAAAAGAAACGTAAGCACATCTCCCTCAATCAACACAGTTGTGAGTCTCCTAACACATAGAACCCAACGCTCCTTGCAGGTCAGTCGAAGGGTTACCTCTCTCATCAGCCCAACCTTTTACAACACATTATGGTGAACTTTATCTCCGTCATGTTTAATGAGAGCGGCTGAAAAGCACCAAACTACCGCTTCCGACAACTGAAGAGTTGTGAGCCAAGTCCGCATGGCAAAGCCGTTCAAAGGCCTTGCTGGCAACTTTAAACCACATCATCCATAAAATAGATGCAGAAACACACCACAGCCCGCCGGGCGTGCAGGCGATTGACGAGGTGGCCGAGTGGTTAAGGCGATGGACTGCTAATCCATTGTGCTCTGCGCGCGTGGGTTCGAATCCCATCCTCGTCGATTGAGGTCTTTAGTGTTTCGAGAGAGCCAAGTCCGCAAGGCAAAGGCCTTGCTGGCCAACTTTAAACGACATCACCCATTAAATAGATGCAGAAACACACCACAGCCCGCCAGGCGTGCAGGCGAGTGACGAGGTGGCCGAGTGGTTAAGGCGATGGACTGCTAATCCATTGTGCTCTGCACGCGTGGGTTCGAATCCCATCCTCGTCGATTGATGTCTTTAGTGTTTCGAGAGAGCCAAGTCCGCAAGCCAATGGCCTTGCTGGCCAACTTTAAACGACATCACCCATTAAATAGATGCAGAAACACACCACAGCCCGCCAGAAGTGCAGGTGATTGACGAGGTGGCCGAGTGGTTAAGGCGATGGACTGCTAATCCATTGTGCTCTGCACGCGTGGGTTCGAATCCCATCCTCGTCGTATGATGTGTTTAGTGTTTCGAGAGAGCCAAGTACGCATGTCGAAGCCTTTGCTGGCAACTTTATCGACGTCATCCTTAAAATGGCTGCGGAAAAACGTCACCCATTTTTTGGCTGACTGGTTGACTGGTTAAGTTCCTTTCCTTTGATTGACTGCTAATCCATTGTGCTCTGCGTGCATGGGTTTGAGTCCCATCCTTGGTGTTTAGTTTCACAGAGAGCCTAGTGAACAGGTCAAACGCAGCGGTTCCACTCATGGCGAGCTTTAGCTGAATTGGATTTTAATTATCGCTGTAGAAAAAGCTCATGTTCGTTTCTGAACACATTGTTGAGGTCAGGATCAATACAAAAAGCCAGCTGATGCATGGATATGACCATTAGATATACAATAACACGTTCTATGGGAGATCCAAATCCTGGCTGTACCAGCCTTCTTCAAGCTCATGCCTTCGCCACCACAGCAAAAGCAGCACGCAAAAGAAACAAAAGCACAATTCATTTTTCCAACAAGTCACAAAGCCTCCTAAGAGACTGGCAAAAATTGCCAAGGATGACTGTATTTCAAGTCATCCCAGCGGGGTATTGGGTAAAGTTTTCAACCAGCAAAGATCACGTCTCGGATGAGCCTCATAGACTACGATATTGCCTCTGCGAAAGAATGCCGGGGGAGGTAGCGACGTCTCCTGTGCTTTTATCCGGACATGGAACGACAGGGTGGTATCAAGCTTTAAACTGCCATGTAATCAGCCTTTTGGCACTGACGGCTGCATGGTGTGTCTACGAAACAGGCGAGTGACATGTACATAAAGGTTTATTCATTGTTCTCTCGTCACTCAAAGAACAAAAAGTGCACTGCTTTCGTAATTTTGGGGGGAGAGACTTATGGGTATCCTGGTAGCAAAGGGGCAGAGTTATAACGCTCAATCTCCAAGTCGGGGACCGATTCAACGAGCCCCCTACGAGGTTGGGTAGGATAATGAAGAGTGCAAGGACACTGCAAACATATTCTGAGAGAGGTCCAATGCAAGCTATGCTGCCATTTTCTTGACCCAAGGGTTCTCTCTAGGTTCTTTCCAACAAAGCAGAAGCAGCACACAAAAGAAACGTAAGCACATCTCCTCTCAATCAACACAGTTGTGAGTCTCCTAACACATAGAACCCAACGCTCCTTGCAGGTCAGTCGAAGGGTTACCTCTCTCATCAGCCCAACCTTTTACAACACATTATGGTGAACTTTATCTCCGTCATGTTAATGAGAGCGGCTGAAAAGCACCAAAAAACCGCTTCCGACAACTGAAGAGTTGTGAGCCAAGTCCGCATGGCAAAGCCGTTCAAAGGCCTTGCTGGCAACTTTAAACCACATCATCCATAAAATAGATGCAGAAACACACCACAGCCCGCCAGGCGTGCAGGCGATTGACGAGGTGGCCGAGTGGTTAAGGCGATGGACTGCTAATCCATTGTGCTCTGCACGCGTGGGTTCGAATCCCATCCTCGTCGATTGAGGTCTTTAGTGTTTCGAGAGAGCCAAGTCCGCAAGGCAAAGGCCTTGCTGGCCAACTTTAAACGACATCACCCATTAAATAGATGCAGAAACACACCACAGCCCGCCAGGCGTGCAGGCGAGTGACGAGGTGGCCGAGTGGTTAAGGCGATGGACTGCTAATCCATTGTGCTCTGCACGCGTGGGTTCGAATCCCATCCTCGTCGATTGATGTCTTTAGTGTTTCGAGAGAGCCAAGTCCGCAAGCCAATGGCCTTGCTGGCCAACTTTAAACGACATCACCCATTAAATAGATGCAGAAACACACCACAGCCCGCCAGAAGTGGAGGCGATTGACGAGGTGGCCGAGTGGTTAAGGCGATGGACTGCTAATCCATTGTGCTCTGCACGCGTGGGTTCGAATCCCATCCTCGTCGATTGATGTCTTTGGTGTTTCGAGAGAGCCAAGTCCGCAAGCCAATGGCCTTGCTGGCCAACTTTAAACGACATCACCCATTAAATAGATGCAGAAACACACCACAGCCCGCCAGAAGTGCAGGCGATTGACGAGGTGGCCGAGTGGTTAAGGCGATGGACTGCTAATCCATTGTGCTCTGCACGCGTGGGTTCGAATCCCATCCTCGTCGTATGATGTGTTTAGTGTTTCGAGAGAGCCAAGTACGCATGTCGAAGCCTTTGCTGGCAACTTTATCGACGTCATCCTTAAAATGGCTGCGGAAAAACGTCACCGGCAGCCGAGTGGCTGACTGGTTAAGTTCCTTTCCTTTGATTGACTGCTAATCCATTGTGCTCTGCGTGCATGGGTTTGAGTCCCATCCTTGGTGTTTAGTTTCACAGAGAGCCTAGTGAACAGGTCAAACGCAGCGGTTCCACTCATGGCGAGCTTTAGCTGAATTGGATTTTAATTATCGCTGTAGAAAAAGCTCATGTTCGTTTCTGAACACATTGTTGAGGTCAGGATCAATACAAAAAGCCAGCTGATGCATGGATATGACCATTAGATATACAATAACACGTTCTATGGGAGATCCAAATCCTGGCTGTACCAGCCTTCTTCAAGCTCATGCCTTCGCCACCACAGCAAAAGCAGCACGCAAAAGAAACAAAAGCACAATTCATTTTTCCAACAAGTCACAAAGCCTCCTAAGAGACTGGCAAAAATTGCCAAGGATGACTGTATTTCAAGTCATCCCAGCGGGGTATTGGGTAAAGTTTTCAACCAGCAAAGATCACGTCTCGGATGAGCCTCATAGACTACGATATTGCCTCTGCGAAAGAATGCCGGGGGAGGTAGCGACGTCTCCTGTGCTTTTATCCGGACATGGAACGACAGGGTGGTATCAAGCTTTAAACTGCCATGTAATCCGCCTTTTGGCACTGACGGCTGCATGGTGTGTCTACGAAACAGGCGAGTGACATGTACATAAAGGTTTATTCATTGTTCTCTCGTCACTCAAAGAACAAAAAGTGCACTGCTTTCGTAATTTTGGGGGGAGAGACTTATGGGTATCCTGGTAGCAAAGGGGCAGAGTTATAACGCTCAATCTCCAAGTCGGGGACCGATTCAACGAGCCCCCTACGAGGTTGGGTAGGATAATGAAGAGTGCAAGGGCACTGCAAACATATTCTGAGAGAGGTCCAATGCAAGCTATGCTGCCATTTTCTTGACCCAAGGGTTCTCTCTAGGTTCTTTCCAACAAAGCAGAAGCAGCACACAAAAGAAACGTAAGCACATCTCCCTCAATCAACACAGTTGTGAGTCTCCTAACACATAGAACCCAACGCTCCTTGCAGGTCAGTCGAAGGGTTACCTCTCTCATCAGCCCAACCTTTTACAACACATTATGGTGAACTTTATCTCCGTCATGTTTAATGAGAGCGGCTGAAAAGCACCAAACTACCGCTTCCGACAACTGAAGAGTTGTGAGCCAAGTCCGCATGGCAAAGCCGTTCAAAGGCCTTGCTGGCAACTTTAAACCACATCATCCATAAAATAGATGCAGTAACACACCACAGCCCGCCGGGCGTGCAGGCGATTGACGAGGTGGCCGAGTGTTTAAGGCGATGGACTGCTAATCCATTGTGCTCTGCACGCGTGGGTTCGAATCCCATCCTCGTCGATTGAGGTCTTTAGTGTTTCGAGAGAGCCAAGTCCGCAAGGCAAAGGCCTTGCTGGCCAACTTTAAACGACATCACCCATTAAATAGATGCAGAAACACACCACAGCCCGCCAGGCGTGCAGGCGAGTGACGAGGTGGCCGAGTGGTTAAGGCGATGGACTGCTAATCCATTGTGCTCTGCACGCGTGGGTTCGAATCCCATCCTCGTCGATTGATGTCTTTAGTGTTTCGAGAGAGCCAAGTCCGCAAGCCAATGGCCTTGCTGGCCAACTTTAAACGACATCACCCATTAAATAGATGCAGAAACACACCACAGCCCGCCAGAAGTGCAGGCGATTGACGAGGTGGCCGAGTGGTTAAGGCGATGGACTGCTAATCCATTGTGCTCTGCACGCGTGGGTTCGAATCCCATCCTCGTCGTATGATGTGTTTAGTGTTTCGAGAGAGCCAAGTACGCATGTCGAAGCCTTTGCTGGCAACTTTATCGACGTCATCCTTAAAATGGCTGCGGAAAAACGTCACCCATTTTTTGGCTGACTGGTTGACTGGTTAAGTTCCTTTCCTTTGATTGACTGCTAATCCATTGTGCTCTGCGTGCATGGGTTTGAGTCCCATCCTTGGTGTTTAGTTTCACAGAGAGCCTAGTGAACAGGTCAAACGCAGCGGTTCCACTCATGGCGAGCTTTAGCTGAATTGGATTTTAATTATCGCTGTAGAAAAAGCTCATGTTCGTTTCTGAACACATTGTTGAGGTCAGGATCAATACAAAAAGCCAGCTGATGCATGGATATGACCATTAGATATACAATAACACGTTCTATGGGAGATCCAAATCCTGGCTGTACCAGCCTTCTTCAAGCTCATGCCTTCGCCACCACAGCAAAAGCAGCACGCAAAAGAAACAAAAGCACAATTCATTTTTCCAACAAGTCACAAAGCCTCCTAAGAGACTGGCAAAAATTGCCAAGGATGACTGTATTTCAAGTCATCCCAGCGGGGTATTGGGTAAAGTTTTCAACGCTCCTTGCAGGTCAGTCGAAGGGTTACCTCTCTCATCAGCCCAACCTTTTACAACACATTATGGTGAACTTTATCTCCGTCATGTTTAATGAGAGCGGCTGAAAAGCACCAAACTACCGCTTCCGACAACTGAAGAGTTGTGAGCCAAGTCCGCATGGCAAAGCCGTTCAAAGGCCTTGCTGGCAACTTTAAACCACATCATCCATAAAATAGATGCAGTAACACACCACAGCCCGCCGGGCGTGCAGGCGATTGACGAGGTGGCCGAGTGTTTAAGGCGATGGACTGCTAATCCATTGTGCTCTGCACGCGTGGGTTCGAATCCCATCCTCGTCGATTGAGGTCTTTAGTGTTTCGAGAGAGCCAAGTCCGCAAGGCAAAGGCCTTGCTGGCCAACTTTAAACGACATCACCCATTAAATAGATGCAGAAACACACCACAGCCCGCCAGGCGTGCAGGCGAGTGACGAGGTGGCCGAGTGGTTAAGGCGATGGACTGCTAATCCATTGTGCTCTGCACGCGTGGGTTCGAATCCCATCCTCGTCGATTGATGTCTTTAGTGTTTCGAGAGAGCCAAGTCCGCAAGCCAATGGCCTTGCTGGCCAACTTTAAACGACATCACCCATTAAATAGATGCAGAAACACACCACAGCCCGCCAGAAGTGCAGGCGATTGACGAGGTGGCCGAGTGGTTAAGGCGATGGACTGCTAATCCATTGTGCTCTGCACGCGTGGGTTCGAATCCCATCCTCGTCGTATGATGTGTTTAGTGTTTCGAGAGAGCCAAGTACGCATGTCGAAGCCTTTGCTGGCAACTTTATCGACGTCATCCTTAAAATGGCTGCGGAAAAACGTCACCCATTTTTTGGCTGACTGGTTGACTGGTTAAGTTCCTTTCCTTTGATTGACTGCTAATCCATTGTGCTCTGCGTGCATGGGTTTGAGTCCCATCCTTGGTGTTTAGTTTCACAGAGAGCCTAGTGAACAGGTCAAACGCAGCGGTTCCACTCATGGCGAGCTTTAGCTGAATTGGATTTTAATTATCGCTGTAGAAAAAGCTCATGTTCGTTTCTGAACACATTGTTGAGGTCAGGATCAATACAAAAAGCCAGCTGATGCATGGATATGACCATTAGATATACAATAACACGTTCTATGGGAGATCCAAATCCTGGCTGTACCAGCCTTCTTCAAGCTCATGCCTTCGCCACCACAGCAAAAGCAGCACGCAAAAGAAACAAAAGCACAATTCATTTTTCCAACAAGTCACAAAGCCTCCTAAGAGACTGGCAAAAATTGCCAAGGATGACTGTATTTCAAGTCATCCCAGCGGGGTATTGGGTAAAGTTTTCAACCAGCAAAGATCACGTCTCGGATGAGCCTCATAGACTACGATATTGCCTCTGCGAAAGAATGCCGGGGGAGGTAGCGACGTCTCCTGTGCTTTTATCCGGACATGGAACGACAGGGTGGTATCAAGCTTTAAACTGCCATGTAATCCGCCTTTTGGCACTGACGGCTGCATGGTGTGTCTACGAAACAGGCGAGTGACATGTACATAAAGGTTTATTCATTGTTCTCTCGTCACTCAAAGAACAAAAAGTGCACTGCTTTCGTAATTTTGGGGGGAGAGACTTATGGGTATCCTGGTAGCAAAGGGGCAGAGTTATAACGCTCAATCTCCAAGTCGGGGACCGATTCAACGAGCCCCCTACGAGGTTGGGTAGGATAATGAAGAGTGCAAGGGCACTGCAAACATATTCTGAGAGAGGTCCAATGCAAGCTATGCTGCCATTTTCTTGACCCAAGGGTTCTCTCTAGGTTCTTTCCAACAAAGCAGAAGCAGCACACAAAAGAAACGTAAGCACATCTCCCTCAATCAACACAGTTGTGAGTCTCCTAACACATAGAACCCAACGCTCCTTGCAGGTCAGTCGAAGGGTTACCTCTCTCATCAGCCCAACCTTTTACAACACATTATGGTGAACTTTATCTCCGTCATGTTTAATGAGAGCGGCTGAAAAGCACCAAACTACCGCTTCCGACAACTGAAGAGTTGTGAGCCAAGTCCGCATGGCAAAGCCGTTCAAAGGCCTTGCTGGCAACTTTAAACCACATCATCCATAAAATAGATGCAGTAACACACCACAGCCCGCCGGGCGTGCAGGCGATTGACGAGGTGGCCGAGTGTTTAAGGCGATGGACTGCTAATCCATTGTGCTCTGCACGCGTGGGTTCGAATCCCATCCTCGTCGATTGAGGTCTTTAGTGTTTCGAGAGAGCCAAGTCCGCAAGGCAAAGGCCTTGCTGGCCAACTTTAAACGACATCACCCATTAAATAGATGCAGAAACACACCACAGCCCGCCAGGCGTGCAGGCGAGTGACGAGGTGGCCGAGTGGTTAAGGCGATGGACTGCTAATCCATTGTGCTCTGCACGCGTGGGTTCGAATCCCATCCTCGTCGATTGATGTCTTTAGTGTTTCGAGAGAGCCAAGTCCGCAAGCCAATGGCCTTGCTGGCCAACTTTAAACGACATCACCCATTAAATAGATGCAGAAACACACCACAGCCCGCCAGAAGTGCAGGCGATTGACGAGGTGGCCGAGTGGTTAAGGCGATGGACTGCTAATCCATTGTGCTCTGCACGCGTGGGTTCGAATCCCATCCTCGTCGTATGATGTGTTTAGTGTTTCGAGAGAGCCAAGTACGCATGTCGAAGCCTTTGCTGGCAACTTTATCGACGTCATCCTTAAAATGGCTGCGGAAAAACGTCACCCATTTTTTGGCTGACTGGTTGACTGGTTAAGTTCCTTTCCTTTGATTGACTGCTAATCCATTGTGCTCTGCGTGCATGGGTTTGAGTCCCATCCTTGGTGTTTAGTTTCACAGAGAGCCTAGTGAACAGGTCAAACGCAGCGGTTCCACTCATGGCGAGCTTTAGCTGAATTGGATTTTAATTATCGCTGTAGAAAAAGCTCATGTTCGTTTCTGAACACATTGTTGAGGTCAGGATCAATACAAAAAGCCAGCTGATGCATGGATATGACCATTAGATATACAATAACACGTTCTATGGGAGATCCAAATCCTGGCTGTACCAGCCTTCTTCAAGCTCATGCCTTCGCCACCACAGCAAAAGCAGCACGCAAAAGAAACAAAAGCACAATTCATTTTTCCAACAAGTCACAAAGCCTCCTAAGAGACTGGCAAAAATTGCCAAGGATGACTGTATTTCAAGTCATCCCAGCGGGGTATTGGGTAAAGTTTTCAACCAGCAAAGATCACGTCTCGGATGAGCCTCATAGACTACGATATTGCCTCTGCGAAAGAATGCCGGGGGAGGTAGCGACGTCTCCTGTGCTTTTATCCGGACATGGAACGACAGGGTGGTATCAAGCTTTAAACTGCCATGTAATCAGCCTTTTGGCACTGACGGCTGCATGGTGTGTCTACGAAACAGGCGAGTGACATGTACATAAAGGTTTATTCATTGTTCTCTCGTCACTCAAAGAACAAAAAGTGCACTGCTTTCGTAATTTTGGGGGGAGAGACTTATGGGTATCCTGGTAGCAAAGGGGCAGAGTTATAACGCTCAATCTCCAAGTCGGGGACCGATTCAACGAGCCCCCTACGAGGTTGGGTAGGATAATGAAGAGTGCAAGGACACTGCAAACATATTCTGAGAGAGGTCCAATGCAAGCTATGCTGCCATTTTCTTGACCCAAGGGTTCTCTCTAGGTTCTTTCCAACAAAGCAGAAGCAGCACACAAAAGAAACGTAAGCACATCTCCTCTCAATCAACACAGTTGTGAGTCTCCTAACACATAGAACCCAACGCTCCTTGCAGGTCAGTCGAAGGGTTACCTCTCTCATCAGCCCAACCTTTTACAACACATTATGGTGAACTTTATCTCCGTCATGTTAATGAGAGCGGCTGAAAAGCACCAAAAAACCGCTTCCGACAACTGAAGAGTTGTGAGCCAAGTCCGCATGGCAAAGCCGTTCAAAGGCCTTGCTGGCAACTTTAAACCACATCATCCATAAAATAGATGCAGAAACACACCACAGCCCGCCAGGCGTGCAGGCGATTGACGAGGTGGCCGAGTGGTTAAGGCGATGGACTGCTAATCCATTGTGCTCTGCACGCGTGGGTTCGAATCCCATCCTCGTCGATTGAGGTCTTTAGTGTTTCGAGAGAGCCAAGTCCGCAAGGCAAAGGCCTTGCTGGCCAACTTTAAACGACATCACCCATTAAATAGATGCAGAAACACACCACAGCCCGCCAGGCGTGCAGGCGAGTGACGAGGTGGCCGAGTGGTTAAGGCGATGGACTGCTAATCCATTGTGCTCTGCACGCGTGGGTTCGAATCCCATCCTCGTCGATTGATGTCTTTAGTGTTTCGAGAGAGCCAAGTCCGCAAGCCAATGGCCTTGCTGGCCAACTTTAAACGACATCACCCATTAAATAGATGCAGAAACACACCACAGCCCGCCAGAAGCGCAGGCGATTGACGAGGTGGCCGAGTGGTTAAGGCGATGGACTGCTAATCCATTGTGCTCTGCACGCGTGGGTTCGAATCCCATCCTCGTCGTATGATGTGTTTGGTGTTTCGAGAGAGCCAAGTACGCATGTCGAAGCCTTTGCTGGCAACTTTATCGACGTCATCCTTAAAATGGCTGAGGAAAAACGTCACCGGCAGCCGAGTGGCTGACTGGTTAAGTTCCTTTCCTTTGATTGACTGCTAATCCATTGTGCTCTGCGTGCATGGGTTTGAGTCCCATCCTTGGTGTTTAGTTTCACAGAGAGCCTAGTGAACAGGTCAAACGCAGCGGTTCCACTCATGGCGAGCTTTAGCTGAATTGGATTTTAATTATCGCTGCAGAAAAAGCTCATGTTCGTTTCTGAACACATTGTTGAGGTCAGGATCAATACAAAAAGCCAGCTGATGCATGGATATGACCATTAGATATACAATAACACGTTCTATGGGAGATCCAAATCCTGGCTGTACCAGCCTTCTTCAAGCTCATGCCTTCGCCACCACAGCAAAAGCAGCACGCAAAAGAAACAAAAGCACAGTTAATTTTTCCAACAAGTCACAAAGCCTCCTAAGAGACTGGCAAAAATTGCCAAGGATGACTGTATTTCAAGTCATCTCAGCGGGGTATTGGGTAAAGTTTTCAACCAGCAAAGATCACGTCTCGGATGAGCCTCATAGACTACGATATTGCCTCTGCGAAAGAATGCCGGGGGAGGTAGCGACGTCTCCTGTGCTTTTATCCGGACATGGAACGACAGGGTGGTATCAAGCTTTAAACTGCCATGTAATCCGCCTTTTGGCACTGACGGCTGCATGGTGTGTCTACGAAACAGGCGAGTGACATGTACATAAAGGTTTATTCATTGTTCTCTCGTCACTCAAAGAACAAAAAGTGCACTGCTTTCGTAATTTTGGGGGGAGAGACTTATGGGTATCCTGGTAGCAAAGGGGCAGAGTTATAACGCTCAATCTCCAAGTCGGGGACCGATTCAACGAGCCCCCTACGAGGTTGGGTAGGATAATGAAGAGTGCAAGGGCACTGCAAACATATTCTGAGAGAGGTCCAATGCAAGCTATGCTGCCATTTTCTTGACCCAAGGGTTCTCTCTAGGTTCTTTCCAACAAAGCAGAAGCAGCACACAAAAGAAACGTAAGCACATCTCCCTCAATCAACACAGTTGTGAGTCTCCTAACACATAGAACCCAACGCTCCTTGCAGGTCAGTCGAAGGGTTACCTCTCTCATCAGCCCAACCTTTTACAACACATTATGGTGAACTTTATCTCCGTCATGTTTAATGAGAGCGGCTGAAAAGCACCAAACTACCGCTTCCGACAACTGAAGAGTTGTGAGCCAAGTCCGCATGGCAAAGCCGTTCAAAGGCCTTGCTGGCAACTTTAAACCACATCATCCATAAAATAGATGCAGAAACACACCACAGCCCGCCGGGCGTGCAGGCGATTGACGAGGTGGCCGAGTGGTTAAGGCGATGGACTGCTAATCCATTGTGCTCTGCACGCGTGGGTTCGAATCCCATCCTCGTCGATTGAGGTCTTTAGTGTTTCGAGAGAGCCAAGTCCGCAAGGCAAAGGCCTTGCTGGCCAACTTTAAACGACATCACCCATTAAATAGATGCAGAAACACACCACAGCCCGCCAGGCGTGCAGGCGAGTGACGAGGTGGCCGAGTGGTTAAGGCGATGGACTGCTAATCCATTGTGCTCTGCACGCGTGGGTTCGAATCCCATCCTCGTCGATTGATGTCTTTAGTGTTTCGAGAGAGCCAAGTCCGCAAGCCAATGGCCTTGCTGGCCAACTTTAAACGACATCACCCATTAAATAGATGCAGAAACACACCACAGCCCGCCAGAAGTGCAGGCGATTGACGAGGTGGCCGAGTGGTTAAGGCGATGGACTGCTAATCCATTGTGCTCTGCACGCGTGGGTTCGAATCCCATCCTCGTCGTATGATGTGTTTAGTGTTTCGAGAGAGCCAAGTACGCATGTCGAAGCCTTTGCTGGCAACTTTATCGACGTCATCCTTAAAATGGCTGCGGAAAAACGTCACCCATTTTTTGGCTGACTGGTTGACTGGTTAAGTTCCTTTCCTTTGATTGACTGCTAATCCATTGTGCTCTGCGTGCATGGGTTTGAGTCCCATCCTTGGTGTTTAGTTTCACAGAGAGCCTAGTGAACAGGTCAAACGCAGCGGTTCCACTCATGGCGAGCTTTAGCTGAATTGGATTTTAATTATCGCTGTAGAAAAAGCTCATGTTCGTTTCTGAACACATTGTTGAGGTCAGGATCAATACAAAAAGCCAGCTGATGCATGGATATGACCATTAGATATACAATAACACGTTCTATGGGAGATCCAAATCCTGGCTGTACCAGCCTTCTTCAAGCTCATGCCTTCGCCACCACAGCAAAAGCAGCACGCAAAAGAAACAAAAGCACAATTCATTTTTCCAACAAGTCACAAAGCCTCCTAAGAGACTGGCAAAAATTGCCAAGGATGACTGTATTTCAAGTCATCCCAGCGGGGTATTGGGTAAAGTTTTCAACCAGCAAAGATCACGTCTCGGATGAGCCTCATAGACTACGATATTGCCTCTGCGAAAGAATGCCGGGGGAGGTAGCGACGTCTCCTGTGCTTTTATCCGGACATGGAACGACAGGGTGGTATCAAGCTTTAAACTGCCATGTAATCAGCCTTTTGGCACTGACGGCTGCATGGTGTGTCTACGAAACAGGCGAGTGACATGTACATAAAGGTTTATTCATTGTTCTCTCGTCACTCAAAGAACAAAAAGTGCACTGCTTTCGTAATTTTGGGGGGAGAGACTTATGGGTATCCTGGTAGCAAAGGGGCAGAGTTATAACGCTCAATCTCCAAGTCGGGGACCGATTCAACGAGCCCCCTACGAGGTTGGGTAGGATAATGAAGAGTGCAAGGACACTGCAAACATATTCTGAGAGAGGTCCAATGCAAGCTATGCTGCCATTTTCTTGACCCAAGGGTTCTCTCTAGGTTCTTTCCAACAAAGCAGAAGCAGCACACAAAAGAAACGTAAGCACATCTCCTCTCAATCAACACAGTTGTGAGTCTCCTAACACATAGAACCCAACGCTCCTTGCAGGTCAGTCGAAGGGTTACCTCTCTCATCAGCCCAACCTTTTACAACACATTATGGTGAACTTTATCTCCGTCATGTTAATGAGAGCGGCTGAAAAGCACCAAAAAACCGCTTCCGACAACTGAAGAGTTGTGAGCCAAGTCCGCATGGCAAAGCCGTTCAAAGGCCTTGCTGGCAACTTTAAACCACATCATCCATAAAATAGATGCAGAAACACACCACAGCCCGCCAGGCGTGCAGGCGATTGACGAGGTGGCCGAGTGGTTAAGGCGATGGACTGCTAATCCATTGTGCTCTGCACGCGTGGGTTCGAATCCCATCCTCGTCGATTGAGGTCTTTAGTGTTTCGAGAGAGCCAAGTCCGCAAGGCAAAGGCCTTGCTGGCCAACTTTAAACGACATCACCCATTAAATAGATGCAGAAACACACCACAGCCCGCCAGGCGTGCAGGCGAGTGACGAGGTGGCCGAGTGGTTAAGGCAATGGACTGCTAATCCATTGTGCTCTGCACGCGTGGGTTCGAATCCCATCCTCGTCGATTGATGTCTTTAGTGTTTCGAGAGAGCCAAGTCCGCAAGCCAATGGCCTTGCTGGCCAACTTTAAACGACATCACCCATTAAATAGATGCAGAAACACACCACAGCCCGCCAGGCGTGCAGGCGATTGACGAGGTGGCCGAGTGGTTAAGGCGATGGACTGCTAATCCATTGTGCTCTGCACGCGTGGGTTCGAATCCCATCCTCGTCGATTGAGGTCTTTAGTGTTTCGAGAGAGCCAAGTCCGCAAGCCAATGGCCTTGCTGGCCAACTTTATCGACGTCATCCTTAAAATGGCTGAGGAAAAA
The DNA here is from genome assembly GCA_031834385.1 of Semotilus atromaculatus. Lineage (NCBI taxonomy): Eukaryota > Metazoa > Chordata > Actinopteri > Cypriniformes > Leuciscidae > Semotilus > Semotilus atromaculatus. The sequence goes on along the minus strand of JAULUF010000044.1, from coordinate 10,134,065 downwards.
CGTCACCGGCAGCCGAGTGGCTGACTGGTTAAGTTCCTTTCCTTTGATTGACTGCTAATCCATTGTGCTCTGCGTGCATGGGTTTGAGTCCCATCCTTGGTGTTTAGTTTCACAGAGAGCCTAGTGAACAGGTCAAACGCAGCGGTTCCACTCATGGCGAGCTTTAGCTGAATTGGATTTTAATTATCGCTGCAGAAAAAGCTCATGTTCGTTTCTGAACACATTGTTGAGGTCAGGATCAATACAAAAAGCCAGCTGATGCATGGATATGACCATTAGATATACAATAACACGTTCTATGGGAGATCCAAATCCTGGCTGTACCAGCCTTCTTCAAGCTCATGCCTTCGCCACCACAGCAAAAGCAGCACGCAAAAGAAACAAAAGCACAGTTAATTTTTCCAACAAGTCACAAAGCCTCCTAAGAGACTGGCAAAAATTGCCAAGGATGACTGTATTTCAAGTCATCTCAGCGGGGTATTGGGTAAAGTTTTCAACCAGCAAAGATCACGTCTCGGATGAGCCTCATAGACTACGATATTGCCTCTGCGAAAGAATGCCGGGGGAGGTAGCGACGTCTCCTGTGCTTTTATCCGGACATGGAACGACAGGGTGGTATCAAGCTTTAAACTGCCATGTAATCCGCCTTTTGGCACTGACGGCTGCATGGTGTGTCTACGAAACAGGCGAGTGACATGTACATAAAGGTTTATTCATTGTTCTCTCGTCACTCAAAGAACAAAAAGTGCACTGCTTTCGTAATTTTGGGGGGAGAGACTTATGGGTATCCTGGTAGCAAAGGGGCAGAGTTATAACGCTCAATCTCCAAGTCGGGGACCGATTAAACGAGCCCCCTACGAGGTTGGGTAGGATAATGAAGAGTGCAAGGACACTGCAAACATATTCTGAGAGAGGTCCAATGCAAGCTATGCTGCCATTTTCTTGACCCAAGGGTTCTCTCTAGGTTCTTTCCAACAAAGCAGAAGCAGCACACAAAAGAAACGTAAGCACATCTCCCTCAATCAACACAGTTGTGAGTCTCCTAACACATAGAACCCAACGCTCCTTGCAGGTCAGTCGAAGGGTTACCTCTCTCATCAGCCCAACCTTTTACAACACATTATGGTGAACTTTATCTCCGTCATGTTAATGAGAGCGGCTGAAAAGCACCAAACTACCGCTTCCGACAACTGAAGAGTTGTGAGCCAAGTCCACATGGCAAAGCCGTTCAAAGGCCTTGCTGGCAACTTTAAACCACATCATCCATAAAATAGATGCAGAAACACACCACAGCCCGCCGGGCATGCAGGCGATTGACGAGGTGGCCGAGTGGTTAAGGCGATGGACTGCTAATCCATTGTGCTCTGCACGCGTGGGTTCGAATCCCATCCTCATCGATTGAGGTCTTTAGTGTTTCGAGAGAGAAAAGTCCGCAAGGCAAAGGCCTTGCTGGCCAACTTTAAACGACATCACCCATTAAATAGATGCAGAAACACACCACAGCCCTCCAGGCGTGCAGGCGAGTGACGAGGTGGCCGAGTGGTTAAGGCGATGGACTGCTAATCCATTGTGCTCTGCACGCGTGGGTTCGAATCCCATCCTCGTCGATTGATGTCTTTAGTGTTTCGAGAGAGCCAAGTCCGCAAGCCAATGGCCTTGCTGGCCAACTTTAAACGACATCACCCATTAAATAGATGCAGAAACACACCACAGCCCGCCAGAAGTGGAGGCGATTGACGAGGTGGCCGAGTGGTTAAGGCGATGGACTGCTAATCCATTGTGCTCTGCACGCGTGGGTTCGAATCCCATCCTCGTCGATTGATGTCTTTGGTGTTTCGAGAGAGCCAAGTCCGCAAGCCAATGGCCTTGCTGGCCAACTTTAAACGACATCACCCATTAAATAGATGCAGAAACACACCACAGCCCGCCAGAAGTGCAGGCGATTGACGAGGTGGCCGAGTGGTTAAGGCGATGGACTGCTAATCCATTGTGCTCTGCACGCGTGGGTTCGAATCCCATCCTCGTCGTATGATGTGTTTAGTGTTTCGAGAGAGCCAAGTACGCATGTCGAAGCCTTTGCTGGCAACTTTATCGACGTCATCCTTAAAATGGCTGCGGAAAAACGTCACCGGCAGCCGAGTGGCTGACTGGTTAAGTTCCTTTCCTTTGATTGACTGCTAATCCATTGTGCTCTGCGTGCATGGGTTTGAGTCCCATCCTTGGTGTTTAGTTTCACAGAGAGCCTAGTGAACAGGTCAAACGCAGCGGTTCCACTCATGGCGAGCTTTAGCTGAATTGGATTTTAATTATCGCTGTAGAAAAAGCTCATGTTCGTTTCTGAACACATTGTTGAGGTCAGGATCAATACAAAAAGCCAGCTGATGCATGGATATGACCATTAGATATACAATAACACGTTCTATGGGAGATCCAAATCCTGGCTGTACCAGCCTTCTTCAAGCTCATGCCTTCGCCACCACAGCAAAAGCAGCACGCAAAAGAAACAAAAGCACAATTCATTTTTCCAACAAGTCACAAAGCCTCCTAAGAGACTGGCAAAAATTGCCAAGGATGACTGTATTTCAAGTCATCCCAGCGGGGTATTGGGTAAAGTTTTCAACCAGCAAAGATCACGTCTCGGATGAGCCTCATAGACTACGATATTGCCTCTGCGAAAGAATGCCGGGGGAGGTAGCGACGTCTCCTGTGCTTTTATCCGGACATGGAACGACAGGGTGGTATCAAGCTTTAAACTGCCATGTAATCCGCCTTTTGGCACTGACGGCTGCATGGTGTGTCTACGAAACAGGCGAGTGACATGTACATAAAGGTTTATTCATTGTTCTCTCGTCACTCAAAGAACAAAAAGTGCACTGCTTTCGTAATTTTGGGGGGAGAGACTTATGGGTATCCTGGTAGCAAAGGGGCAGAGTTATAACGCTCAATCTCCAAGTCGGGGACCGATTCAACGAGCCCCCTACGAGGTTGGGTAGGATAATGAAGAGTGCAAGGGCACTGCAAACATATTCTGAGAGAGGTCCAATGCAAGCTATGCTGCCATTTTCTTGACCCAAGGGTTCTCTCTAGGTTCTTTCCAACAAAGCAGAAGCAGCACACAAAAGAAACGTAAGCACATCTCCCTCAATCAACACAGTTGTGAGTCTCCTAACACATAGAACCCAACGCTCCTTGCAGGTCAGTCGAAGGGTTACCTCTCTCATCAGCCCAACCTTTTACAACACATTATGGTGAACTTTATCTCCGTCATGTTTAATGAGAGCGGCTGAAAAGCACCAAACTACCGCTTCCGACAACTGAAGAGTTGTGAGCCAAGTCCGCATGGCAAAGCCGTTCAAAGGCCTTGCTGGCAACTTTAAACCACATCATCCATAAAATAGATGCAGTAACACACCACAGCCCGCCGGGCGTGCAGGCGATTGACGAGGTGGCCGAGTGTTTAAGGCGATGGACTGCTAATCCATTGTGCTCTGCACGCGTGGGTTCGAATCCCATCCTCGTCGATTGAGGTCTTTAGTGTTTCGAGAGAGCCAAGTCCGCAAGGCAAAGGCCTTGCTGGCCAACTTTAAACGACATCACCCATTAAATAGATGCAGAAACACACCACAGCCCGCCAGGCGTGCAGGCGAGTGACGAGGTGGCCGAGTGGTTAAGGCGATGGACTGCTAATCCATTGTGCTCTGCACGCGTGGGTTCGAATCCCATCCTCGTCGATTGATGTCTTTAGTGTTTCGAGAGAGCCAAGTCCGCAAGCCAATGGCCTTGCTGGCCAACTTTAAACGACATCACCCATTAAATAGATGCAGAAACACACCACAGCCCGCCAGAAGTGCAGGCGATTGACGAGGTGGCCGAGTGGTTAAGGCGATGGACTGCTAATCCATTGTGCTCTGCACGCGTGGGTTCGAATCCCATCCTCGTCGTATGATGTGTTTAGTGTTTCGAGAGAGCCAAGTACGCATGTCGAAGCCTTTGCTGGCAACTTTATCGACGTCATCCTTAAAATGGCTGCGGAAAAACGTCACCCATTTTTTGGCTGACTGGTTGACTGGTTAAGTTCCTTTCCTTTGATTGACTGCTAATCCATTGTGCTCTGCGTGCATGGGTTTGAGTCCCATCCTTGGTGTTTAGTTTCACAGAGAGCCTAGTGAACAGGTCAAACGCAGCGGTTCCACTCATGGCGAGCTTTAGCTGAATTGGATTTTAATTATCGCTGTAGAAAAAGCTCATGTTCGTTTCTGAACACATTGTTGAGGTCAGGATCAATACAAAAAGCCAGCTGATGCATGGATATGACCATTAGATATACAATAACACGTTCTATGGGAGATCCAAATCCTGGCTGTACCAGCCTTCTTCAAGCTCATGCCTTCGCCACCACAGCAAAAGCAGCACGCAAAAGAAACAAAAGCACAATTCATTTTTCCAACAAGTCACAAAGCCTCCTAAGAGACTGGCAAAAATTGCCAAGGATGACTGTATTTCAAGTCATCCCAGCGGGGTATTGGGTAAAGTTTTCAACCAGCAAAGATCACGTCTCGGATGAGCCTCATAGACTACGATATTGCCTCTGCGAAAGAATGCCGGGGGAGGTAGCGACGTCTCCTGTGCTTTTATCCGGACATGGAACGACAGGGTGGTATCAAGCTTTAAACTGCCATGTAATCAGCCTTTTTGGCACTGACGGCTGCATGGTGTGTCTACGAAACAGGCGAGTGACATGTACATAAAGGTTTATTCATTGTTCTCTCGTCACTCAAAGAACAAAAAGTGCACTGCTTTCGTAATTTTGGGGGGAGAGACTTATGGGTATCCTGGTAGCAAAGGGGCAGAGTTATAACGCTCAATCTCCAAGTCGGGGACCGATTCAACGAGCCCCCTACGAGGTTGGGTAGGATAATGAAGAGTGCAAGGACACTGCAAACATATTCTGAGAGAGGTCCAATGCAAGCTATGCTGCCATTTTCTTGACCCAAGGGTTCTCTCTAGGTTCTTTCCAACAAAGCAGAAGCAGCACACAAAAGAAACGTAAGCACATCTCCTCTCAATCAACACAGTTGTGAGTCTCCTAACACATAGAACCCAACGCTCCTTGCAGGTCAGTCGAAGGGTTACCTCTCTCATCAGCCCAACCTTTTACAACACATTATGGTGAACTTTATCTCCGTCATGTTAATGAGAGCGGCTGAAAAGCACCAAAAAACCGCTTCCGACAACTGAAGAGTTGTGAGCCAAGTCCGCATGGCAAAGCCGTTCAAAGGCCTTGCTGGCAACTTTAAACCACATCATCCATAAAATAGATGCAGAAACACACCACAGCCCGCCAGGCGTGCAGGCGATTGACGAGGTGGCCGAGTGGTTAAGGCGATGGACTGCTAATCCATTGTGCTCTGCACGCGTGGGTTCGAATCCCATCCTCGTCGATTGAGGTCTTTAGTGTTTCGAGAGAGCCAAGTCCGCAAGGCAAAGGCCTTGCTGGCCAACTTTAAACGACATCACCCATTAAATAGATGCAGAAACACACCACAGCCCGCCAGGCGTGCAGGCGAGTGACGAGGTGGCCGAGTGGTTAAGGCGATGGACTGCTAATCCATTGTGCTCTGCACGCGTGGGTTCGAATCCCATCCTCGTCGATTGATGTCTTTAGTGTTTCGAGAGAGCCAAGTCCGCAAGCCAATGGCCTTGCTGGCCAACTTTAAACGACATCACCCATTAAATAGATGCAGAAACACACCACAGCCCGCCAGAAGCGCAGGCGATTGACGAGGTGGCTGAGTGGTTAAGGCGATGGACTGCTAATCCATTGTGCTCTGCACGCGTGGGTTCGAATCCCATCCTCGTCGTATGATGTGTTTGGTGTTTCGAGAGAGCCAAGTACGCATGTCGAAGCCTTTGCTGGCAACTTTATCGACGTCATCCTTAAAATGGCTGAGGAAAAACGTCACCGGCAGCCGAGTGGCTGACTGGTTAAGTTCCTTTCCTTTGATTGACTGCTAATCCATTGTGCTCTGCGTGCATGGGTTTGAGTCCCATCCTTGGTGTTTAGTTTCACAGAGAGCCTAGTGAACAGGTCAAACGCAGCGGTTCCACTCATGGCGAGCTTTAGCTGAATTGGATTTTAATTATCGCTGCAGAAAAAGCTCATGTTCGTTTCTGAACACATTGTTGAGGTCAGGATCAATACAAAAAGCCAGCTGATGCATGGATATGACCATTAGATATACAATAACACGTTCTATGGGAGATCCAAATCCTGGCTGTACCAGCCTTCTTCAAGCTCATGCCTTCGCCACCACAGCAAAAGCAGCACGCAAAAGAAACAAAAGCACAGTTAATTTTTCCAACAAGTCACAAAGCCTCCTAAGAGACTGGCAAAAATTGCCAAGGATGACTGTATTTCAAGTCATCTCAGCGGGGTATTGGGTAAAGTTTTCAACCAGCAAAGATCACGTCTCGGATGAGCCTCATAGACTACGATATTGCCTCTGCGAAAGAATGCCGGGGGAGGTAGCGACGTCTCCTGTGCTTTTATCCGGACATGGAACGACAGGGTGGTATCAAGCTTTAAACTGCCATGTAATCCGCCTTTTGGCACTGACGGCTGCATGGTGTGTCTACGAAACAGGCGAGTGACATGTACATAAAGGTTTATTCATTGTTCTCTCGTCACTCAAAGAACAAAAAGTGCACTGCTTTCGTAATTTTGGGGGGAGAGACTTATGGGTATCCTGGTAGCAAAGGGGCAGAGTTATAACGCTCAATCTCCAAGTCGGGGACCGATTAAACGAGCCCCCTACGAGGTTGGGTAGGATAATGAAGAGTGCAAGGACACTGCAAACATATTCTGAGAGAGGTCCAATGCAAGCTATGCTGCCATTTTCTTGACCCAAGGGTTCTCTCTAGGTTCTTTCCAACAAAGCAGAAGCAGCACACAAAAGAAACGTAAGCACATCTCCCTCAATCAACACAGTTGTGAGTCTCCTAACACATAGAACCCAACGCTCCTTGCAGGTCAGTCGAAGGGTTACCTCTCTCATCAGCCCAACCTTTTACAACACATTATGGTGAACTTTATCTCCGTCATGTTAATGAGAGCGGCTGAAAAGCACCAAACTACCGCTTCCGACAACTGAAGAGTTGTGAGCCAAGTCCACATGGCAAAGCCGTTCAAAGGCCTTGCTGGCAACTTTAAACCACATCATCCATAAAATAGATGCAGAAACACACCACAGCCCGCCGGGCGTGCAGGCGATTGACGAGGTGGCCGAGTGGTTAAGGCGATGGACTGCTAATCCATTGTGCTCTGCACGCGTGGGTTTGAATCCCATCCTCGTCAATTGAGGTCTTTAGTGTTTCGAGAGAGCCAAGTCCGCAAGGCAAAGGCCTTGCTGGCCAACTTTAAACGACATCACCCATTAAATAGATGCAGAAACACACCACAGCCCTCCAGGCGTGCAGGCGAGTGACGAGGTGGCCGAGTGGTTAAGGCGATGGACTGCTAATCCATTGTGCTCTGCACGCGTGGGTTCGAATCCCATCCTCGTCGATTGATGTCTTTAGTGTTTCGAGAGAGCCAAGTCCGCAAGCCAATGGCCTTGCTGGCCAACTTTAAACGACATCACCCATTAAATAGATGCAGAAACACACCACAGCCCGCCAGAAGTGGAGGCGATTGACGAGGTGGCCGAGTGGTTAAGGCGATGGACTGCTAATCCATTGTGCTCTGCACGCGTGGGTTCGAATCCCATCCTCGTCGATTGATGTCTTTGGTGTTTCGAGAGAGCCAAGTCCGCAAGCCAATGGCCTTGCTGGCCAACTTTAAACGACATCACCCATTAAATAGATGCAGAAACACACCACAGCCCGCCAGAAGTGCAGGCGATTGACGAGGTTGCTTGGCCGAGTGGTTAAGGCGATGGACTGCTAATCCATTGTGCTCTGCACGCGTGGGTTCGAATCCCATCCTCGTCGTATGATGTGTTTAGTGTTTCGAGAGAGCCAAGTACGCATGTCGAAGCCTTTGCTGGCAACTTTATCGACGTCATCCTTAAAATGGCTGCGGAAAAACGTCACCGGCAGCCGAGTGGCTGACTGGTTAAGTTCCTTTCCTTTGATTGACTGCTAATCCATTGTGCTCTGCGTGCATGGGTTTGAGTCCCATCCTTGGTGTTTAGTTTCACAGAGAGCCTAGTGAACAGGTCAAACGCAGCGGTTCCACTCATGGCGAGCTTTAGCTGAATTGGATTTTAATTATCGCTGTAGAAAAAGCTCATGTTCGTTTCTGAACACATTGTTGAGGTCAGGATCAATACAAAAAGCCAGCTGATGCATGGATATGACCATTAGATATACAATAACACGTTCTATGGGAGATCCAAATCCTGGCTGTACCAGCCTTCTTCAAGCTCATGCCTTCGCCACCACAGCAAAAGCAGCACGCAAAAGAAACAAAAGCACAATTCATTTTTCCAACAAGTCACAAAGCCTCCTAAGAGACTGGCAAAAATTGCCAAGGATGACTGTATTTCAAGTCATCCCAGCGGGGTATTGGGTAAAGTTTTCAACCAGCAAAGATCACGTCTCGGATGAGCCTCATAGACTACGATATTGCCTCTGCGAAAGAATGCCGGGGGAGGTAGCGACGTCTCCTGTGCTTTTATCCGGACATGGAACGACAGGGTGGTATCAAGCTTTAAACTGCCATGTAATCAGCCTTTTGGCACTGACGGCTGCATGGTGTGTCTACGAAACAGGCGAGTGACATGTACATAAAGGTTTATTCATTGTTCTCTCGTCACTCAAAGAACAAAAAGTGCACTGCTTTCGTAATTTTGGGGGGAGAGACTTATGGGTATCCTGGTAGCAAAGGGGCAGAGTTATAACGCTCAATCTCCAAGTCGGGGACCGATTCAACGAGCCCCCTACGAGGTTGGGTAGGATAATGAAGAGTGCAAGGACACTGCAAACATATTCTGAGAGAGGTCCAATGCAAGCTATGCTGCCATTTTCTTGACCCAAGGGTTCTCTCTAGGTTCTTTCCAACAAAGCAGAAGCAGCACACAAAAGAAACGTAAGCACATCTCCTCTCAATCAACACAGTTGTGAGTCTCCTAACACATAGAACCCAACGCTCCTTGCAGGTCAGTCGAAGGGTTACCTCTCTCATCAGCCCAACCTTTTACAACACATTATGGTGAACTTTATCTCCGTCATGTTTAATGAGAGCGGCTGAAAAGCACCAAACTACCGCTTCCGACAACTGAAGAGTTGTGAGCCAAGTCCGCATGGCAAAGCCGTTCAAAGGCCTTGCTGGCAACTTTAAACCACATCATCCATAAAATAGATGCAGTAACACACCACAGCCCGCCGGGCGTGCAGGCGATTGACGAGGTGGCCGAGTGTTTAAGGCGATGGACTGCTAATCCATTGTGCTCTGCACGCGTGGGTTCGAATCCCATCCTCGTCGATTGAGGTCTTTAGTGTTTCGAGAGAGCCAAGTCCGCAAGGCAAAGGCCTTGCTGGCCAACTTTAAACGACATCACCCATTAAATAGATGCAGAAACACACCACAGCCCGCCAGGCGTGCAGGCGAGTGACGAGGTGGCCGAGTGGTTAAGGCGATGGACTGCTAATCCATTGTGCTCTGCACGCGTGGGTTCGAATCCCATCCTCGTCGATTGATGTCTTTAGTGTTTCGAGAGAGCCAAGTCCGCAAGCCAATGGCCTTGCTGGCCAACTTTAAACGACATCACCCATTAAATAGATGCAGAAACACACCACAGCCCGCCAGAAGTGCAGGCGATTGACGAGGTGGCCGAGTGGTTAAGGCGATGGACTGCTAATCCATTGTGCTCTGCACGCGTGGGTTCGAATCCCATCCTCGTCGTATGATGTGTTTAGTGTTTCGAGAGAGCCAAGTACGCATGTCGAAGCCTTTGCTGGCAACTTTATCGACGTCATCCTTAAAATGGCTGCGGAAAAACGTCACCCATTTTTTGGCTGACTGGTTGACTGGTTAAGTTCCTTTCCTTTGATTGACTGCTAATCCATTGTGCTCTGCGTGCATGGGTTTGAGTCCCATCCTTGGTGTTTAGTTTCACAGAGAGCCTAGTGAACAGGTCAAACGCAGCGGTTCCACTCATGGCGAGCTTTAGCTGAATTGGATTTTAATTATCGCTGTAGAAAAAGCTCATGTTCGTTTCTGAACACATTGTTGAGGTCAGGATCAATACAAAAAGCCAGCTGATGCATGGATATGACCATTAGATATACAATAACACGTTCTATGGGAGATCCAAATCCTGGCTGTACCAGCCTTCTTCAAGCTCATGCCTTCGCCACCACAGCAAAAGCAGCACGCAAAAGAAACAAAAGCACAATTCATTTTTCCAACAAGTCACAAAGCCTCCTAAGAGACTGGCAAAAATTGCCAAGGATGACTGTATTTCAAGTCATCCCAGCGGGGTATTGGGTAAAGTTTTCAACCAGCAAAGATCACGTCTCGGATGAGCCTCATAGACTACGATATTGCCTCTGCGAAAGAATGCCGGGGGAGGTAGCGACGTCTCCTGTGCTTTTATCCGGACATGGAACGACAGGGTGGTATCAAGCTTTAAACTGCCATGTAATCAGCCTTTTGGCACTGACGGCTGCATGGTGTGTCTACGAAACAGGCGAGTGACATGTACATAAAGGTTTATTCATTGTTCTCTCGTCACTCAAAGAACAAAAAGTGCACTGCTTTCGTAATTTTGGGGGGAGAGACTTATGGGTATCCTGGTAGCAAAGGGGCAGAGTTATAACGCTCAATCTCCAAGTCGGGGACCGATTCAACGAGCCCCCTACGAGGTTGGGTAGGATAATGAAGAGTGCAAGGACACTGCAAACATATTCTGAGAGAGGTCCAATGCAAGCTATGCTGCCATTTTCTTGACCCAAGGGTTCTCTCTAGGTTCTTTCCAACAAAGCAGAAGCAGCACACAAAAGAAACGTAAGCACATCTCCTCTCAATCAACACAGTTGTGAGTCTCCTAACACATAGAACCCAACGCTCCTTGCAGGTCAGTCGAAGGGTTACCTCTCTCATCAGCCCAACCTTTTACAACACATTATGGTGAACTTTATCTCCGTCATGTTAATGAGAGCGGCTGAAAAGCACCAAAAAACCGCTTCCGACAACTGAAGAGTTGTGAGCCAAGTCCGCATGGCAAAGCCGTTCAAAGGCCTTGCTGGCAACTTTAAACCACATCATCCATAAAATAGATGCAGAAACACACCACAGCCCGCCAGGCGTGCAGGCGATTGACGAGGTGGCCGAGTGGTTAAGGCGATGGACTGCTAATCCATTGTGCTCTGCACGCGTGGGTTCGAATCCCATCCTCGTCGATTGAGGTCTTTAGTGTTTCGAGAGAGCCAAGTCCGCAAGGCAAAGGCCTTGCTGGCCAACTTTAAACGACATCACCCATTAAATAGATGCAGAAACACACCACAGCCCGCCAGGCGTGCAGGCGAGTGACGAGGTGGCCGAGTGGTTAAGGCGATGGACTGCTAATCCATTGTGCTCTGCACGCGTGGGTTCGAATCCCATCCTCGTCGATTGATGTCTTTAGTGTTTCGAGAGAGCCAAGTCCGCAAGCCAATGGCCTTGCTGGCCAACTTTAAACGACATCACCCATTAAATAGATGCAGAAACACACCACAGCCCGCCAGAAGCGCAGGCGATTGACGAGGTGGCCGAGTGGTTAAGGCGATGGACTGCTAATCCATTGTGCTCTGCACGCGTGGGTTCGAATCCCATCCTCGTCGTATGATGTGTTTGGTGTTTCGAGAGAGCCAAGTACGCATGTCGAAGCCTTTGCTGGCAACTTTATCGACGTCATCCTTAAAATGGCTGAGGAAAAACGTCACCGGCAGCCGAGTGGCTGACTGGTTAAGTTCCTTTCCTTTGATTGACTGCTAATCCATTGTGCTCTGCGTGCATGGGTTTGAGTCCCATCCTTGGTGTTTAGTTTCACAGAGAGCCTAGTGAACAGGTCAAACGCAGCGGTTCCACTCATGGCGAGCTTTAGCTGAATTGGATTTTAATTATCGCTGCAGAAAAAGCTCATGTTCGTTTCTGAACACATTGTTGAGGTCAGGATCAATACAAAAAGCCAGCTGATGCATGGATATGACCATTAGATATACAATAACACGTTCTATGGGAGATCCAAATCCTGGCTGTACCAGCCTTCTTCAAGCTCATGCCTTCGCCACCACAGCAAAAGCAGCACGCAAAAGAAACAAAAGCACAGTTAATTTTTCCAACAAGTCACAAAGCCTCCTAAGAGACTGGCAAAAATTGCCAAGGATGACTGTATTTCAAGTCATCTCAGCGGGGTATTGGGTAAAGTTTTCAACCAGCAAAGATCACGTCTCGGATGAGCCTCATAGACTACGATATTGCCTCTGCGAAAGAATGCCGGGGGAGGTAGCGACGTCTCCTGTGCTTTTATCCGGACATGGAACGACAGGGTGGTATCAAGCTTTAAACTGCCATGTAATCCGCCTTTTGGCACTGACGGCTGCATGGTGTGTCTACGAAACAGGCGAGTGACATGTACATAAAGGTTTATTCATTGTTCTCTCGTCACTCAAAGAACAAAAAGTGCACTGCTTTCGTAATTTTGGGGGGAGAGACTTATGGGTATCCTGGTAGCAAAGGGGCAGAGTTATAACGCTCAATCTCCAAGTCGGGGACCGATTCAACGAGCCCCCTACGAGGTTGGGTAGGATAATGAAGAGTGCAAGGGCACTGCAAACATATTCTGAGAGAGGTCCAATGCAAGCTATGCTGCCATTTTCTTGACCCAAGGGTTCTCTCTAGGTTCTTTCCAACAAAGCAGAAGCAGCACACAAAAGAAACGTAAGCACATCTCCCTCAATCAACACAGTTGTGAGTCTCCTAACACATAGAACCCAACGCTCCTTGCAGGTCAGTCGAAGGGTTACCTCTCTCATCAGCCCAACCTTTTACAACACATTATGGTGAACTTTATCTCCGTCATGTTTAATGAGAGCGGCTGAAAAGCACCAAACTACCGCTTCCGACAACTGAAGAGTTGTGAGCCAAGTCCGCATGGCAAAGCCGTTCAAAGGCCTTGCTGGCAACTTTAAACCACATCATCCATAAAATAGATGCAGAAACACACCACAGCCCGCCGGGCGTGCAGGCGATTGACGAGGTGGCCGAGTGGTTAAGGCGATGGACTGCTAATCCATTGTGCTCTGCACGCGTGGGTTCGAATCCCATCCTCGTCGATTGAGGTCTTTAGTGTTTCGAGAGAGCCAAGTCCGCAAGGCAAAGGCCTTGCTGGCCAACTTTAAACGACATCACCCATTAAATAGATGCAGAAACACACCACAGCCCGCCAGGCGTGCAGGCGAGTGACGAGGTGGCCGAGTGGTTAAGGCGATGGACTGCTAATCCATTGTGCTCTGCACGCGTGGGTTCGAATCCCATCCTCGTCGATTGATGTCTTTAGTGTTTCGAGAGAGCCAAGTCCGCAAGCCAATGGCCTTGCTGGCCAACTTTAAACGACATCACCCATTAAATAGATGCAGAAACACACCACAGCCCGCCAGAAGTGCAGGCGATTGACGAGGTGGCCGAGTGGTTAAGGCGATGGACTGCTAATCCATTGTGCTCTGCACGCGTGGGTTCGAATCCCATCCTCGTCGTATGATGTGTTTAGTGTTTCGAGAGAGCCAAGTACGCATGTCGAAGCCTTTGCTGGCAACTTTATCGACGTCATCCTTAAAATGGCTGCGGAAAAACGTCACCCATTTTTTGGCTGACTGGTTGACTGGTTAAGTTCCTTTCCTTTGATTGACTGCTAATCCATTGTGCTCTGCGTGCATGGGTTTGAGTCCCATCCTTGGTGTTTAGTTTCACAGAGAGCCTAGTGAACAGGTCAAACGCAGCGGTTCCACTCATGGCGAGCTTTAGCTGAATTGGATTTTAATTATCGCTGTAGAAAAAGCTCATGTTCGTTTCTGAACACATTGTTGAGGTCAGGATCAATACAAAAAGCCAGCTGATGCATGGATATGACCATTAGATATACAATAACACGTTCTATGGGAGATCCAAATCCTGGCTGTACCAGCCTTCTTCAAGCTCATGCCTTCGCCACCACAGCAAAAGCAGCACGCAAAAGAAACAAAAGCACAATTCATTTTTCCAACAAGTCACAAAGCCTCCTAAGAGACTGGCAAAAATTGCCAAGGATGACTGTATTTCAAGTCATCCCAGCGGGGTATTGGGTAAAGTTTTCAACCAGCAAAGATCACGTCTCGGATGAGCCTCATAGACTACGATATTGCCTCTGCGAAAGAATGCCGGGGGAGGTAGCGACGTCTCCTGTGCTTTTATCCGGACATGGAACGACAGGGTGGTATCAAGCTTTAAACTGCCATGTAATCAGCCTTTTGGCACTGACGGCTGCATGGTGTGTCTACGAAACAGGCGAGTGACATGTACATAAAGGTTTATTCATTGTTCTCTCGTCACTCAAAGAACAAAAAGTGCACTGCTTTCGTAATTTTGGGGGGAGAGACTTATGGGTATCCTGGTAGCAAAGGGGCAGAGTTATAACGCTCAATCTCCAAGTCGGGGACCGATTCAACGAGCCCCCTACGAGGTTGGGTAGGATAATGAAGAGTGCAAGGACACTGCAAACATATTCTGAGAGAGGTCCAATGCAAGCTATGCTGCCATTTTCTTGACCCAAGGGTTCTCTCTAGGTTCTTTCCAACAAAGCAGAAGCAGCACACAAAAGAAACGTAAGCACATCTCCTCTCAATCAACACAGTTGTGAGTCTCCTAACACATAGAACCCAACGCTCCTTGCAGGTCAGTCGAAGGGTTACCTCTCTCATCAGCCCAACCTTTTACAACACATTATGGTGAACTTTATCTCCGTCATGTTAATGAGAGCGGCTGAAAAGCACCAAAAAACCGCTTCCGACAACTGAAGAGTTGTGAGCCAAGTCCGCATGGCAAAGCCGTTCAAAGGCCTTGCTGGCAACTTTAAACCACATCATCCATAAAATAGATGCAGAAACACACCACAGCCCGCCAGGCGTGCAGGCGATTGACGAGGTGGCCGAGTGGTTAAGGCGATGGACTGCTAATCCATTGTGCTCTGCACGCGTGGGTTCGAATCCCATCCTCGTCGATTGAGGTCTTTAGTGTTTCGAGAGAGCCAAGTCCGCAAGGCAAAGGCCTTGCTGGCCAACTTTAAACGACATCACCCATTAAATAGATGCAGAAACACACCACAGCCCGCCAGGCGTGCAGGCGAGTGACGAGGTGGCCGAGTGGTTAAGGCAATGGACTGCTAATCCATTGTGCTCTGCACGCGTGGGTTCGAATCCCATCCTCGTCGATTGATGTCTTTAGTGTTTCGAGAGAGCCAAGTCCGCAAGCCAATGGCCTTGCTGGCCAACTTTAAACGACATCACCCATTAAATAGATGCAGAAACACACCACAGCCCGCCAGGCGTGCAGGCGATTGACGAGGTGGCCGAGTGGTTAAGGCGATGGACTGCTAATCCATTGTGCTCTGCACGCGTGGGTTCGAATCCCATCCTCGTCGATTGAGGTCTTTAGTGTTTCGAGAGAGCCAAGTCCGCAAGCCAATGGCCTTGCTGGCCAACTTTATCGACGTCATCCTTAAAATGGCTGAGGAAAAACGTCACCGGCAGCCGAGTGGCTGACTGGTTAAGTTCCTTTCCTTTGATTGACTGCTAATCCATTGTGCTCTGCGTGCATGGGTTTGAGTCCCATCCTTGGTGTTTAGTTTCACAGAGAGCCTAGTGAACAGGTCAAACGCAGCGGTTCCACTCATGGCGAGCTTTAGCTGAATTGGATTTTAATTATCGCTGCAGAAAAAGCTCATGTTCGTTTCTGAACACATTGTTGAGGTCAGGATCAATACAAAAAGCCAGCTGATGCATGGATATGACCATTAGATATACAATAACACGTTCTATGGGAGATCCAAATCCTGGCTGTACCAGCCTTCTTCAAGCTCATGCCTTCGCCACCACAGCAAAAGCAGCACGCAAAAGAAACAAAAGCACAGTTAATTTTTCCAACAAGTCACAAAGCCTCCTAAGAGACTGGCAAAAATTGCCAAGGATGACTGTATTTCAAGTCATCTCAGCGGGGTATTGGGTAAAGTTTTCAACCAGCAAAGATCACGTCTCGGATGAGCCTCATAGACTACGATATTGCCTCTGCGAAAGAATGCCGGGGGAGGTAGCGACGTCTCCTGTGCTTTTATCCGGACATGGAACGACAGGGTGGTATCAAGCTTTAAACTGCCATGTAATCCGCCTTTTGGCACTGACGGCTGCATGGTGTGTCTACGAAACAGGCGAGTGACATGTACATAAAGGTTTATTCATTGTTCTCTCGTCACTCAAAGAACAAAAAGTGCACTGCTTTCGTAATTTTGGGGGGAGAGACTTATGGGTATCCTGGTAGCAAAGGGGCAGAGTTATAACGCTCAATCTCCAAGTCGGGGACCGATTAAACGAGCCCCCTACGAGGTTGGGTAGGATAATGAAGAGTGCAAGGACACTGCAAACATATTCTGAGAGAGGTCCAATGCAAGCTATGCTGCCATTTTCTTGACCCAAGGGTTCTCTCTAGGTTCTTTCCAACAAAGCAGAAGCAGCACACAAAAGAAACGTAAGCACATCTCCCTCAATCAACACAGTTGTGAGTCTCCTAACACATAGAACCCAACGCTCCTTGCAGGTCAGTCGAAGGGTTACCTCTCTCATCAGCCCAACCTTTTACAACACATTATGGTGAACTTTATCTCCGTCATGTTAATGAGAGCGGCTGAAAAGCACCAAACTACCGCTTCCGACAACTGAAGAGTTGTGAGCCAAGTCCACATGGCAAAGCCGTTCAAAGGCCTTGCTGGCAACTTTAAACCACATCATCCATAAAATAGATGCAGAAACACACCACAGCCCGCCGGGCATGCAGGCGATTGACGAGGTGGCCGAGTGGTTAAGGCGATGGACTGCTAATCCATTGTGCTCTGCACGCGTGGGTTCGAATCCCATCCTCATCGATTGAGGTCTTTAGTGTTTCGAGAGAGAAAAGTCCGCAAGGCAAAGGCCTTGCTGGCCAACTTTAAACGACATCACCCATTAAATAGATGCAGAAACACACCACAGCCCTCCAGGCGTGCAGGCGAGTGACGAGGTGGCCGAGTGGTTAAGGCGATGGACTGCTAATCCATTGTGCTCTGCACGCGTGGGTTCGAATCCCATCCTCGTCGATTGATGTCTTTAGTGTTTCGAGAGAGCCAAGTCCGCAAGCCAATGGCCTTGCTGGCCAACTTTAAACGACATCACCCATTAAATAGATGCAGAAACACACCACAGCCCGCCAGAAGTGGAGGCGATTGACGAGGTGGCCGAGTGGTTAAGGCGATGGACTGCTAATCCATTGTGCTCTGCACGCGTGGGTTCGAATCCCATCCTCGTCGATTGATGTCTTTGGTGTTTCGAGAGAGCCAAGTCCGCAAGCCAATGGCCTTGCTGGCCAACTTTAAACGACATCACCCATTAAATAGATGCAGAAACACACCACAGCCCGCCAGAAGTGCAGGCGATTGACGAGGTGGCCGAGTGGTTAAGGCGATGGACTGCTAATCCATTGTGCTCTGCACGCGTGGGTTCGAATCCCATCCTCGTCGTATGATGTGTTTAGTGTTTCGAGAGAGCCAAGTACGCATGTCGAAGCCTTTGCTGGCAACTTTATCGACGTCATCCTTAAAATGGCTGCGGAAAAACGTCACCGGCAGCCGAGTGGCTGACTGGTTAAGTTCCTTTCCTTTGATTGACTGCTAATCCATTGTGCTCTGCGTGCATGGGTTTGAGTCCCATCCTTGGTGTTTAGTTTCACAGAGAGCCTAGTGAACAGGTCAAACGCAGCGGTTCCACTCATGGCGAGCTTTAGCTGAATTGGATTTTAATTATCGCTGTAGAAAAAGCTCATGTTCGTTTCTGAACACATTGTTGAGGTCAGGATCAATACAAAAAGCCAGCTGATGCATGGATATGACCATTAGATATACAATAACACGTTCTATGGGAGATCCAAATCCTGGCTGTACCAGCCTTCTTCAAGCTCATGCCTTCGCCACCACAGCAAAAGCAGCACGCAAAAGAAACAAAAGCACAATTCATTTTTCCAACAAGTCACAAAGCCTCCTAAGAGACTGGCAAAAATTGCCAAGGATGACTGTATTTCAAGTCATCCCAGCGGGGTATTGGGTAAAGTTTTCAACCAGCAAAGATCACGTCTCGGATGAGCCTCATAGACTACGATATTGCCTCTGCGAAAGAATGCCGGGGGAGGTAGCGACGTCTCCTGTGCTTTTATCCGGACATGGAACGACAGGGTGGTATCAAGCTTTAAACTGCCATGTAATCCGCCTTTTGGCACTGACGGCTGCATGGTGTGTCTACGAAACAGGCGAGTGACATGTACATAAAGGTTTATTCATTGTTCTCTCGTCACTCAAAGAACAAAAAGTGCACTGCTTTCGTAATTTTGGGGGGAGAGACTTATGGGTATCCTGGTAGCAAAGGGGCAGAGTTATAACGCTCAATCTCCAAGTCGGGGACCGATTCAACGAGCCCCCTACGAGGTTGGGTAGGATAATGAAGAGTGCAAGGGCACTGCAAACATATTCTGAGAGAGGTCCAATGCAAGCTATGCTGCCATTTTCTTGACCCAAGGGTTCTCTCTAGGTTCTTTCCAACAAAGCAGAAGCAGCACACAAAAGAAACGTAAGCACATCTCCCTCAATCAACACAGTTGTGAGTCTCCTAACACATAGAACCCAACGCTCCTTGCAGGTCAGTCGAAGGGTTACCTCTCTCATCAGCCCAACCTTTTACAACACATTATGGTGAACTTTATCTCCGTCATGTTTAATGAGAGCGGCTGAAAAGCACCAAACTACCGCTTCCGACAACTGAAGAGTTGTGAGCCAAGTCCGCATGGCAAAGCCGTTCAAAGGCCTTGCTGGCAACTTTAAACCACATCATCCATAAAATAGATGCAGTAACACACCACAGCCCGCCGGGCGTGCAGGCGATTGACGAGGTGGCCGAGTGTTTAAGGCGATGGACTGCTAATCCATTGTGCTCTGCACGCGTGGGTTCGAATCCCATCCTCGTCGATTGAGGTCTTTAGTGTTTCGAGAGAGCCAAGTCCGCAAGGCAAAGGCCTTGCTGGCCAACTTTAAACGACATCACCCATTAAATAGATGCAGAAACACACCACAGCCCGCCAGGCGTGCAGGCGAGTGACGAGGTGGCCGAGTGGTTAAGGCGATGGACTGCTAATCCATTGTGCTCTGCACGCGTGGGTTCGAATCCCATCCTCGTCGATTGATGTCTTTAGTGTTTCGAGAGAGCCAAGTCCGCAAGCCAATGGCCTTGCTGGCCAACTTTAAACGACATCACCCATTAAATAGATGCAGAAACACACCACAGCCCGCCAGAAGTGCAGGCGATTGACGAGGTGGCCGAGTGGTTAAGGCGATGGACTGCTAATCCATTGTGCTCTGCACGCGTGGGTTCGAATCCCATCCTCGTCGTATGATGTGTTTAGTGTTTCGAGAGAGCCAAGTACGCATGTCGAAGCCTTTGCTGGCAACTTTATCGACGTCATCCTTAAAATGGCTGCGGAAAAACGTCACCCATTTTTTGGCTGACTGGTTGACTGGTTAAGTTCCTTTCCTTTGATTGACTGCTAATCCATTGTGCTCTGCGTGCATGGGTTTGAGTCCCATCCTTGGTGTTTAGTTTCACAGAGAGCCTAGTGAACAGGTCAAACGCAGCGGTTCCACTCATGGCGAGCTTTAGCTGAATTGGATTTTAATTATCGCTGTAGAAAAAGCTCATGTTCGTTTCTGAACACATTGTTGAGGTCAGGATCAATACAAAAAGCCAGCTGATGCATGGATATGACCATTAGATATACAATAACACGTTCTATGGGAGATCCAAATCCTGGCTGTACCAGCCTTCTTCAAGCTCATGCCTTCGCCACCACAGCAAAAGCAGCACGCAAAAGAAACAAAAGCACAATTCATTTTTCCAACAAGTCACAAAGCCTCCTAAGAGACTGGCAAAAATTGCCAAGGATGACTGTATTTCAAGTCATCCCAGCGGGGTATTGGGTAAAGTTTTCAACCAGCAAAGATCACGTCTCGGATGAGCCTCATAGACTACGATATTGCCTCTGCGAAAGAATGCCGGGGGAGGTAGCGACGTCTCCTGTGCTTTTATCCGGACATGGAACGACAGGGTGGTATCAAGCTTTAAACTGCCATGTAATCAGCCTTTTTGGCACTGACGGCTGCATGGTGTGTCTACGAAACAGGCGAGTGACATGTACATAAAGGTTTATTCATTGTTCTCTCGTCACTCAAAGAACAAAAAGTGCACTGCTTTCGTAATTTTGGGGGGAGAGACTTATGGGTATCCTGGTAGCAAAGGGGCAGAGTTATAACGCTCAATCTCCAAGTCGGGGACCGATTCAACGAGCCCCCTACGAGGTTGGGTAGGATAATGAAGAGTGCAAGGACACTGCAAACATATTCTGAGAGAGGTCCAATGCAAGCTATGCTGCCATTTTCTTGACCCAAGGGTTCTCTCTAGGTTCTTTCCAACAAAGCAGAAGCAGCACACAAAAGAAACGTAAGCACATCTCCTCTCAATCAACACAGTTGTGAGTCTCCTAACACATAGAACCCAACGCTCCTTGCAGGTCAGTCGAAGGGTTACCTCTCTCATCAGCCCAACCTTTTACAACACATTATGGTGAACTTTATCTCCGTCATGTTAATGAGAGCGGCTGAAAAGCACCAAAAAACCGCTTCCGACAACTGAAGAGTTGTGAGCCAAGTCCGCATGGCAAAGCCGTTCAAAGGCCTTGCTGGCAACTTTAAACCACATCATCCATAAAATAGATGCAGAAACACACCACAGCCCGCCAGGCGTGCAGGCGATTGACGAGGTGGCCGAGTGGTTAAGGCGATGGACTGCTAATCCATTGTGCTCTGCACGCGTGGGTTCGAATCCCATCCTCGTCGATTGAGGTCTTTAGTGTTTCGAGAGAGCCAAGTCCGCAAGGCAAAGGCCTTGCTGGCCAACTTTAAACGACATCACCCATTAAATAGATGCAGAAACACACCACAGCCCGCCAGGCGTGCAGGCGAGTGACGAGGTGGCCGAGTGGTTAAGGCGATGGACTGCTAATCCATTGTGCTCTGCACGCGTGGGTTCGAATCCCATCCTCGTCGATTGATGTCTTTAGTGTTTCGAGAGAGCCAAGTCCGCAAGCCAATGGCCTTGCTGGCCAACTTTAAACGACATCACCCATTAAATAGATGCAGAAACACACCACAGCCCGCCAGAAGCGCAGGCGATTGACGAGGTGGCCGAGTGGTTAAGGCGATGGACTGCTAATCCATTGTGCTCTGCACGCGTGGGTTCGAATCCCATCCTCGTCGTATGATGTGTTTGGTGTTTCGAGAGAGCCAAGTACGCATGTCGAAGCCTTTGCTGGCAACTTTATCGACGTCATCCTTAAAATGGCTGAGGAAAAACGTCACCGGCAGCCGAGTGGCTGACTGGTTAAGTTCCTTTCCTTTGATTGACTGCTAATCCATTGTGCTCTGCGTGCATGGGTTTGAGTCCCATCCTTGGTGTTTAGTTTCACAGAGAGCCTAGTGAACAGGTCAAACGCAGCGGTTCCACTCATGGCGAGCTTTAGCTGAATTGGATTTTAATTATCGCTGCAGAAAAAGCTCATGTTCGTTTCTGAACACATTGTTGAGGTCAGGATCAATACAAAAAGCCAGCTGATGCATGGATATGACCATTAGATATACAATAACACGTTCTATGGGAGATCCAAATCCTGGCTGTACCAGCCTTCTTCAAGCTCATGCCTTCGCCACCACAGCAAAAGCAGCACGCAAAAGAAACAAAAGCACAGTTAATTTTTCCAACAAGTCACAAAGCCTCCTAAGAGACTGGCAAAAATTGCCAAGGATGACTGTATTTCAAGTCATCTCAGCGGGGTATTGGGTAAAGTTTTCAACCAGCAAAGATCACGTCTCGGATGAGCCTCATAGACTACGATATTGCCTCTGCGAAAGAATGCCGGGGGAGGTAGCGACGTCTCCTGTGCTTTTATCCGGACATGGAACGACAGGGTGGTATCAAGCTTTAAACTGCCATGTAATCCGCCTTTTGGCACTGACGGCTGCATGGTGTGTCTACGAAACAGGCGAGTGACATGTACATAAAGGTTTATTCATTGTTCTCTCGTCACTCAAAGAACAAAAAGTGCACTGCTTTCGTAATTTTGGGGGGAGAGACTTATGGGTATCCTGGTAGCAAAGGGGCAGAGTTATAACGCTCAATCTCCAAGTCGGGGACCGATTAAACGAGCCCCCTACGAGGTTGGGTAGGATAATGAAGAGTGCAAGGACACTGCAAACATATTCTGAGAGAGGTCCAATGCAAGCTATGCTGCCATTTTCTTGACCCAAGGGTTCTCTCTAGGTTCTTTCCAACAAAGCAGAAGCAGCACACAAAAGAAACGTAAGCACATCTCCCTCAATCAACACAGTTGTGAGTCTCCTAACACATAGAACCCAACGCTCCTTGCAGGTCAGTCGAAGGGTTACCTCTCTCATCAGCCCAACCTTTTACAACACATTATGGTGAACTTTATCTCCGTCATGTTAATGAGAGCGGCTGAAAAGCACCAAACTACCGCTTCCGACAACTGAAGAGTTGTGAGCCAAGTCCACATGGCAAAGCCGTTCAAAGGCCTTGCTGGCAACTTTAAACCACATCATCCATAAAATAGATGCAGAAACACACCACAGCCCGCCGGGCGTGCAGGCGATTGACGAGGTGGCCGAGTGGTTAAGGCGATGGACTGCTAATCCATTGTGCTCTGCACGCGTGGGTTTGAATCCCATCCTCGTCAATTGAGGTCTTTAGTGTTTCGAGAGAGCCAAGTCCGCAAGGCAAAGGCCTTGCTGGCCAACTTTAAACGACATCACCCATTAAATAGATGCAGAAACACACCACAGCCCTCCAGGCGTGCAGGCGAGTGACGAGGTGGCCGAGTGGTTAAGGCGATGGACTGCTAATCCATTGTGCTCTGCACGCGTGGGTTCGAATCCCATCCTCGTCGATTGATGTCTTTAGTGTTTCGAGAGAGCCAAGTCCGCAAGCCAATGGCCTTGCTGGCCAACTTTAAACGACATCACCCATTAAATAGATGCAGAAACACACCACAGCCCGCCAGAAGTGGAGGCGATTGACGAGGTGGCCGAGTGGTTAAGGCGATGGACTGCTAATCCATTGTGCTCTGCACGCGTGGGTTCGAATCCCATCCTCGTCGATTGATGTCTTTGGTGTTTCGAGAGAGCCAAGTCCGCAAGCCAATGGCCTTGCTGGCCAACTTTAAACGACATCACCCATTAAATAGATGCAGAAACACACCACAGCCCGCCAGAAGTGCAGGCGATTGACGAGGTTGCTTGGCCGAGTGGTTAAGGCGATGGACTGCTAATCCATTGTGCTCTGCACGCGTGGGTTCGAATCCCATCCTCGTCGTATGATGTGTTTAGTGTTTCGAGAGAGCCAAGTACGCATGTCGAAGCCTTTGCTGGCAACTTTATCGACGTCATCCTTAAAATGGCTGCGGAAAAACGTCACCGGCAGCCGAGTGGCTGACTGGTTAAGTTCCTTTCCTTTGATTGACTGCTAATCCATTGTGCTCTGCGTGCATGGGTTTGAGTCCCATCCTTGGTGTTTAGTTTCACAGAGAGCCTAGTGAACAGGTCAAACGCAGCGGTTCCACTCATGGCGAGCTTTAGCTGAATTGGATTTTAATTATCGCTGTAGAAAAAGCTCATGTTCGTTTCTGAACACATTGTTGAGGTCAGGATCAATACAAAAAGCCAGCTGATGCATGGATATGACCATTAGATATACAATAACACGTTCTATGGGAGATCCAAATCCTGGCTGTACCAGCCTTCTTCAAGCTCATGCCTTCGCCACCACAGCAAAAGCAGCACGCAAAAGAAACAAAAGCACAATTCATTTTTCCAACAAGTCACAAAGCCTCCTAAGAGACTGGCAAAAATTGCCAAGGATGACTGTATTTCAAGTCATCCCAGCGGGGTATTGGGTAAAGTTTTCAACCAGCAAAGATCACGTCTCGGATGAGCCTCATAGACTACGATATTGCCTCTGCGAAAGAATGCCGGGGGAGGTAGCGACGTCTCCTGTGCTTTTATCCGGACATGGAACGACAGGGTGGTATCAAGCTTTAAACTGCCATGTAATCCGCCTTTTGGCACTGACGGCTGCATGGTGTGTCTACGAAACAGGCGAGTGACATGTACATAAAGGTTTATTCATTGTTCTCTCGTCACTCAAAGAACAAAAAGTGCACTGCTTTCGTAATTTTGGGGGGAGAGACTTATGGGTATCCTGGTAGCAAAGGGGCAGAGTTATAACGCTCAATCTCCAAGTCGGGGACCGATTCAACGAGCCCCCTACGAGGTTGGGTAGGATAATGAAGAGTGCAAGGGCACTGCAAACATATTCTGAGAGAGGTCCAATGCAAGCTATGCTGCCATTTTCTTGACCCAAGGGTTCTCTCTAGGTTCTTTCCAACAAAGCAGAAGCAGCACACAAAAGAAACGTAAGCACATCTCCCTCAATCAACACAGTTGTGAGTCTCCTAACACATAGAACCCAACGCTCCTTGCAGGTCAGTCGAAGGGTTACCTCTCTCATCAGCCCAACCTTTTACAACACATTATGGTGAACTTTATCTCCGTCATGTTTAATGAGAGCGGCTGAAAAGCACCAAACTACCGCTTCCGACAACTGAAGAGTTGTGAGCCAAGTCCGCATGGCAAAGCCGTTCAAAGGCCTTGCTGGCAACTTTAAACCACATCATCCATAAAATAGATGCAGTAACACACCACAGCCCGCCGGGCGTGCAGGCGATTGACGAGGTGGCCGAGTGTTTAAGGCGATGGACTGCTAATCCATTGTGCTCTGCACGCGTGGGTTCGAATCCCATCCTCGTCGATTGAGGTCTTTAGTGTTTCGAGAGAGCCAAGTCCGCAAGGCAAAGGCCTTGCTGGCCAACTTTAAACGACATCACCCATTAAATAGATGCAGAAACACACCACAGCCCGCCAGGCGTGCAGGCGAGTGACGAGGTGGCCGAGTGGTTAAGGCGATGGACTGCTAATCCATTGTGCTCTGCACGCGTGGGTTCGAATCCCATCCTCGTCGATTGATGTCTTTAGTGTTTCGAGAGAGCCAAGTCCGCAAGCCAATGGCCTTGCTGGCCAACTTTAAACGACATCACCCATTAAATAGATGCAGAAACACACCACAGCCCGCCAGAAGTGCAGGCGATTGACGAGGTGGCCGAGTGGTTAAGGCGATGGACTGCTAATCCATTGTGCTCTGCACGCGTGGGTTCGAATCCCATCCTCGTCGTATGATGTGTTTAGTGTTTCGAGAGAGCCAAGTACGCATGTCGAAGCCTTTGCTGGCAACTTTATCGACGTCATCCTTAAAATGGCTGCGGAAAAACGTCACCCATTTTTTGGCTGACTGGTTGACTGGTTAAGTTCCTTTCCTTTGATTGACTGCTAATCCATTGTGCTCTGCGTGCATGGGTTTGAGTCCCATCCTTGGTGTTTAGTTTCACAGAGAGCCTAGTGAACAGGTCAAACGCAGCGGTTCCACTCATGGCGAGCTTTAGCTGAATTGGATTTTAATTATCGCTGTAGAAAAAGCTCATGTTCGTTTCTGAACACATTGTTGAGGTCAGGATCAATACAAAAAGCCAGCTGATGCATGGATATGACCATTAGATATACAATAACACGTTCTATGGGAGATCCAAATCCTGGCTGTACCAGCCTTCTTCAAGCTCATGCCTTCGCCACCACAGCAAAAGCAGCACGCAAAAGAAACAAAAGCACAATTCATTTTTCCAACAAGTCACAAAGCCTCCTAAGAGACTGGCAAAAATTGCCAAGGATGACTGTATTTCAAGTCATCCCAGCGGGGTATTGGGTAAAGTTTTCAACCAGCAAAGATCACGTCTCGGATGAGCCTCATAGACTACGATATTGCCTCTGCGAAAGAATGCCGGGGGAGGTAGCGACGTCTCCTGTGCTTTTATCCGGACATGGAACGACAGGGTGGTATCAAGCTTTAAACTGCCATGTAATCAGCCTTTTTGGCACTGACGGCTGCATGGTGTGTCTACGAAACAGGCGAGTGACATGTACATAAAGGTTTATTCATTGTTCTCTCGTCACTCAAAGAACAAAAAGTGCACTGCTTTCGTAATTTTGGGGGGAGAGACTTATGGGTATCCTGGTAGCAAAGGGGCAGAGTTATAACGCTCAATCTCCAAGTCGGGGACCGATTCAACGAGCCCCCTACGAGGTTGGGTAGGATAATGAAGAGTGCAAGGACACTGCAAACATATTCTGAGAGAGGTCCAATGCAAGCTATGCTGCCATTTTCTTGACCCAAGGGTTCTCTCTAGGTTCTTTCCAACAAAGCAGAAGCAGCACACAAAAGAAACGTAAGCACATCTCCTCTCAATCAACACAGTTGTGAGTCTCCTAACACATAGAACCCAACGCTCCTTGCAGGTCAGTCGAAGGGTTACCTCTCTCATCAGCCCAACCTTTTACAACACATTATGGTGAACTTTATCTCCGTCATGTTAATGAGAGCGGCTGAAAAGCACCAAAAAACCGCTTCCGACAACTGAAGAGTTGTGAGCCAAGTCCGCATGGCAAAGCCGTTCAAAGGCCTTGCTGGCAACTTTAAACCACATCATCCATAAAATAGATGCAGAAACACACCACAGCCCGCCAGGCGTGCAGGCGATTGACGAGGTGGCCGAGTGGTTAAGGCGATGGACTGCTAATCCATTGTGCTCTGCACGCGTGGGTTCGAATCCCATCCTCGTCGATTGAGGTCTTTAGTGTTTCGAGAGAGCCAAGTCCGCAAGGCAAAGGCCTTGCTGGCCAACTTTAAACGACATCACCCATTAAATAGATGCAGAAACACACCACAGCCCGCCAGGCGTGCAGGCGAGTGACGAGGTGGCCGAGTGGTTAAGGCGATGGACTGCTAATCCATTGTGCTCTGCACGCGTGGGTTCGAATCCCATCCTCGTCGATTGATGTCTTTAGTGTTTCGAGAGAGCCAAGTCCGCAAGCCAATGGCCTTGCTGGCCAACTTTAAACGACATCACCCATTAAATAGATGCAGAAACACACCACAGCCCGCCAGAAGCGCAGGCGATTGACGAGGTGGCCGAGTGGTTAAGGCGATGGACTGCTAATCCATTGTGCTCTGCACGCGTGGGTTCGAATCCCATCCTCGTCGTATGATGTGTTTGGTGTTTCGAGAGAGCCAAGTACGCATGTCGAAGCCTTTGCTGGCAACTTTATCGACGTCATCCTTAAAATGGCTGAGGAAAAACGTCACCGGCAGCCGAGTGGCTGACTGGTTAAGTTCCTTTCCTTTGATTGACTGCTAATCCATTGTGCTCTGCGTGCATGGGTTTGAGTCCCATCCTTGGTGTTTAGTTTCACAGAGAGCCTAGTGAACAGGTCAAACGCAGCGGTTCCACTCATGGCGAGCTTTAGCTGAATTGGATTTTAATTATCGCTGCAGAAAAAGCTCATGTTCGTTTCTGAACACATTGTTGAGGTCAGGATCAATACAAAAAGCCAGCTGATGCATGGATATGACCATTAGATATACAATAACACGTTCTATGGGAGATCCAAATCCTGGCTGTACCAGCCTTCTTCAAGCTCATGCCTTCGCCACCACAGCAAAAGCAGCACGCAAAAGAAACAAAAGCACAGTTAATTTTTCCAACAAGTCACAAAGCCTCCTAAGAGACTGGCAAAAATTGCCAAGGATGACTGTATTTCAAGTCATCTCAGCGGGGTATTGGGTAAAGTTTTCAACCAGCAAAGATCACGTCTCGGATGAGCCTCATAGACTACGATATTGCCTCTGCGAAAGAATGCCGGGGGAGGTAGCGACGTCTCCTGTGCTTTTATCCGGACATGGAACGACAGGGTGGTATCAAGCTTTAAACTGCCATGTAATCCGCCTTTTGGCACTGACGGCTGCATGGTGTGTCTACGAAACAGGCGAGTGACATGTACATAAAGGTTTATTCATTGTTCTCTCGTCACTCAAAGAACAAAAAGTGCACTGCTTTCGTAATTTTGGGGGGAGAGACTTATGGGTATCCTGGTAGCAAAGGGGCAGAGTTATAACGCTCAATCTCCAAGTCGGGGACCGATTAAACGAGCCCCCTACGAGGTTGGGTAGGATAATGAAGAGTGCAAGGACACTGCAAACATATTCTGAGAGAGGTCCAATGCAAGCTATGCTGCCATTTTCTTGACCCAAGGGTTCTCTCTAGGTTCTTTCCAACAAAGCAGAAGCAGCACACAAAAGAAACGTAAGCACATCTCCCTCAATCAACACAGTTGTGAGTCTCCTAACACATAGAACCCAACGCTCCTTGCAGGTCAGTCGAAGGGTTACCTCTCTCATCAGCCCAACCTTTTACAACACATTATGGTGAACTTTATCTCCGTCATGTTAATGAGAGCGGCTGAAAAGCACCAAACTACCGCTTCCGACAACTGAAGAGTTGTGAGCCAAGTCCACATGGCAAAGCCGTTCAAAGGCCTTGCTGGCAACTTTAAACCACATCATCCATAAAATAGATGCAGAAACACACCACAGCCCGCCGGGCGTGCAGGCGATTGACGAGGTGGCCGAGTGGTTAAGGCGATGGACTGCTAATCCATTGTGCTCTGCACGCGTGGGTTTGAATCCCATCCTCGTCAATTGAGGTCTTTAGTGTTTCGAGAGAGCCAAGTCCGCAAGGCAAAGGCCTTGCTGGCCAACTTTAAACGACATCACCCATTAAATAGATGCAGAAACACACCACAGCCCTCCAGGCGTGCAGGCGAGTGACGAGGTGGCCGAGTGGTTAAGGCGATGGACTGCTAATCCATTGTGCTCTGCACGCGTGGGTTCGAATCCCATCCTCGTCGATTGATGTCTTTAGTGTTTCGAGAGAGCCAAGTCCGCAAGCCAATGGCCTTGCTGGCCAACTTTAAACGACATCACCCATTAAATAGATGCAGAAACACACCACAGCCCGCCAGAAGTGGAGGCGATTGACGAGGTGGCCGAGTGGTTAAGGCGATGGACTGCTAATCCATTGTGCTCTGCACGCGTGGGTTCGAATCCCATCCTCGTCGATTGATGTCTTTGGTGTTTCGAGAGAGCCAAGTCCGCAAGCCAATGGCCTTGCTGGCCAACTTTAAACGACATCACCCATTAAATAGATGCAGAAACACACCACAGCCCGCCAGAAGTGCAGGCGATTGACGAGGTGGCCGAGTGGTTAAGGCGATGGACTGCTAATCCATTGTGCTCTGCACGCGTGGGTTCGAATCCCATCCTCGTCGTATGATGTGTTTAGTGTTTCGAGAGAGCCAAGTACGCATGTCGAAGCCTTTGCTGGCAACTTTATCGACGTCATCCTTAAAATGGCTGCGGAAAAACGTCACCGGCAGCCGAGTGGCTGACTGGTTAAGTTCCTTTCCTTTGATTGACTGCTAATCCATTGTGCTCTGCGTGCATGGGTTTGAGTCCCATCCTTGGTGTTTAGTTTCACAGAGAGCCTAGTGAACAGGTCAAACGCAGCGGTTCCACTCATGGCGAGCTTTAGCTGAATTGGATTTTAATTATCGCTGCAGAAAAAGCTCATGTTCGTTTCTGAACACATTGTTGAGGTCAGGATCAATACAAAAAGCCAGCTGATGCATGGATATGACCATTAGATATACAATAACACGTTCTATGGGAGATCCAAATCCTGGCTGTACCAGCCTTCTTCAAGCTCATGCCTTCGCCACCACAGCAAAAGCAGCACGCAAAAGAAACAAAAGCACAATTCATTTTTCCAACAAGTCACAAAGCCTCCTAAGAGACTGGCAAAAATTGCCAAGGATGACTGTATTTCAAGTCATCCCAGCGGGGTATTGGGTAAAGTTTTCAACCAGCAAAGATCACGTCTCGGATGAGCCTCATAGACTACGATATTGCCTCTGCGAAAGAATGCCGGGGTAGGTAGCGACGTCTCCTGTGCTTTTATCCGGACATGGAACGACAGGGTGGTATCAAGCTTTAAACTGCCATGTAATCCGCCTTTTGGCACTGACGGCTGCATGGTGTGTCTACGAAACAGGCGAGTGACATGTACATAAAGGTTTATTCATTGTTCTCTCGTCACTCAAAGAACAAAAAGTGCACTGCTTTCGTAATTTTGGGGGGAGAGACTTATGGGTATCCTGGTAGCAAAGGGGCAGAGTTATAACGCTCAATCTCCAAGTCGGGGACCGATTCAACGAGCCCCCTACGAGGTTGGGTAGGATAATGAAGAGTGCAAGGGCACTGCAAACATATTCTGAGAGAGGTCCAATGCAAGCTATGCTGCCATTTTCTTGACCCAAGGGTTCTCTCTAGGTTCTTTCCAACAAAGCAGAAGCAGCACACAAAAGAAACGTAAGCACATCTCCCTCAATCAACACAGTTGTGAGTCTCCTAACACATAGAACCCAACGCTCCTTGCAGGTCAGTCGAAGGGTTACCTCTCTCATCAGCCCAACCTTTTACAACACATTATGGTGAACTTTATCTCCGTCATGTTAATGAGAGCGGCTGAAAAGCACCAAACTACCGCTTCCGACAACTGAAGAGTTGTGAGCCAAGTCCACATGGCAAAGCCGTTCAAAGGCCTTGCTGGCAACTTTAAACCACATCATCCATAAAATAGATGCAGAAACACACCACAGCCCGCCGGGCGTGCAGGCGATTGACGAGGTGGCCGAGTGGTTAAGGCGATGTACTGCTAATCCATTGTGCTCTGCACGCGTGGGTTCGAATCCCATCCTCGTCGATTGAGGTCTTTAGTGTTTCGAGAGAGCCAAGTCCGCAAGGCAAAGGCCTTGCTGGCCAACTTTAAACGACATCACCCATTAAATAGATGCAGAAACACACCACAGCCCGCCAGGCGTGCAGGCGAGTGACGAGGTGGCCGAGTGGTTAAGGCGATGGACTGCTAATCCATTGTGCTCTGCACGCGTGGGTTCGAATCCCATCCTCGTCGATTGATGTCTTTAGTGTTTCGAGAGAGCCAAGTCCGCAAGCCAATGGCCTTGCTGGCCAACTTTAAACGACATCACCCATTAAATAGATGCAGAAACACACCACAGCCCTCCAGAAGTGCAGGCGATTGACGAGGTGGCCGAGTGGTTAAGGCGATGGACTGCTAATCCATTGTGCTCTGCACGCGTGGGTTCGAATCCCATCCTCGTCGTATGATGTGTTTGGTGTTTCGAGAGAGCCAAGTACGCATGTCGAAGCCTTTGCTGGCAACTTTATCGACGTCATCCTTAAAATGGCTGCGGAAAAACGTCACCGGCAGCCGAGTGGCTGACTGGTTAAGTTCCTTTCCTTTGATTGACTGCTAATCCATTGTGCTCTGCGTGCATGGGTTTGAGTCCCATCCTTGGTGTTTAGTTTCACAGAGAGCCTAGTGAACAGGTCAAACGCAGCGGTTCCACTCATGGCGAGCTTTAGCTGAATTGGATTTTAATTATCGCTGCAGAAAAAGCTCATGTTCGTTTCTGAACACATTGTTGAGGTCAGGATCAATACAAAAAGCCAGCTGATGCATGGATATGACCATTAGATATACAATAACACGTTCTATGGGAGATCCAAATCCTGGCTGTACCAGCCTTCTTCAAGCTCATGCCTTCGCCACCACAGCAAAAGCAGCACGCAAAAGAAACAAAAGCACAATTAATTTTTCCAACAAGTCACAAAGCCTCCTAAGAGACTGGCAAAAATTGCCAAGGATGACTGTATTTCAAGTCATCCCAGCGGGGTATTGGGTAAAGTTTTCAACCAGCAAAGATCACGTCTCGGATGAGCCTCATAGACTACGATATTGCCTCTGCGAAAGAATGCCGGGGGAGGTAGCGAGGTCTCCTGTGCTTTTATCCGGACATGGAACGACAGGGTGGTATCAAGCTTTAAACTGCCATGTAATCAGCCTTTTGGCACTGACGGCTGCATGGTGTGTCTACGAAACAGGCGAGTGACATGTACATAAAGGTTTATTCATTGTTCTCTCGTCACTCAAAGAACAAAAAGTGCACTGCTTTCGTAATTTTGGGGGGAGAGACTTATGGGTATCCTGGTAGCAAAGGGGCAGAGTTATAACGCTCAATCTCCAAGTCGGGGACCGATTCAACGAGCCCCCTACGAGGTTGGGTAGGATAATGAAGAGTGCAAGGACACTGCAAACATATTCTGAGAGAGGTCCAATGCAAGCTATGCTGCCATTTTCTTGACCCAAGGGTTCTCTCTAGGTTCTTTCCAACAAAGCAGAAGCAGCACACAAAAGAAACGTAAGCACATCTCCCTCAATCAACACAGTTGTGAGTCTCCTAACACATAGAACCCAACGCTCCTTGCAGGTCAGTCGAAGGGTTACCTCTCTCATCAGCCCAACCTTTTACAACACATTATGGTGAACTTTATCTCCGTCATGTTAATGAGAGCGGCTGAAAAGCACCAAACTACCGCTTCCGACAACTGAAGAGTTGTGAGCCAAGTCCGCATGGCAAAGCCGTTCAAAGGCCTTGCTGGCAACTTTAAACCACATCATCCATAAAATAGATGCAGAAACACACCACAGCCCCCCGGTCGTGCAGGCGATTGACGAGGTGGCAGAGTGGTTAAGGCGATGGACTGCTAATCCATTGTGCTCTGCACGCGTGGGTTCGAATCCCATCCTCGTCGATTGAGGTCTTTAGTGTTTCGAGAGAGCCAAGTCCGCAAGGCAAAGGCCTTGCTGGCCAACTTTAAACGACATCACCCATTAAATAGATGCAGAAACACACCGCAGGCGAGTGACGAGGTGGCCGAGTGGTTAAGGCGATGGACTGCTAATCCATTGTGCTCTGCACGTGTGGGTTCGAATCCCATCCTCGTCGATTGATGTCTTTAGTGTTTCGAGAGAGCCAAGTCCGCAAGCCAATGGCCTTGCTGGCCAACTTTAAACGACATCACCCATTAAATAGATGCAGAAACACACCACAGCCCGCTAGAAGTGCAGGCGATTGACGAGGTGGCCGAGTGGTTAAGGCGATGGACTGCTAATCCATTGTTCTCTGCACGCGTGGGTTCGAATCCCATCCTCGTCGTATGATGTGTTTGGTGTTTCGAGAGAGCCAAGTACGCATGTCGAAGCCTTTGCTGGCAACTTTATCGACGTCATCCTTAAAATGGCTGCAGAAAAACGTCACCGGCAGCCGAGTGGCTGACTGGTTAAGTTCCTTTCCTTTGATTGACTGCTAATCCATTGTGCTCTGCGTGCATGGGTTTGAGTCCCATCCTTGGTGTTTAGTTTCACAGAGAGCCTAGTGAACAGGTCAAACGCAGCGGTTCCACTCATGGCGAGCTTTAGCTGAATTGGATTTTAATTATCGCTGCAGAAAAAGCTCATGTTCGTTTCTGAACACATTGTTGAGGTCAGGATCAATACAAAAAGCCAGCTGATGCATGGATATGACCATTAGATATACAATAACACGTTCTATGGGAGATCCAAATCCTGGCTGTACCAGCCTTCTTCAAGCTCATGCCTTCGCCACCACAGCAAAAGCAGCACGCAAAAGAAACAAAAGCACAATTCATTTTTCCAACAAGTCACAAAGCCTCCTAAGAGACTGGCAAAAATTGCCAAGGATGACTGTATTTCAAGTCATCCCAGCGGGGTATTGGGTAAAGTTTTCAACCAGCAAAGATCACGTCTCGGATGAGCCTCATAGACTACGATATTGCCTCTGCGAAAGAATGCCGGGGGAGGTAGCGACGTCTCCTGTGCTTTTATCCGGACATGGAACGACAGGGTGGTATCAAGCTTTAAACTGCCATGTAATCAGCCTTTTGGCACTGACGGCTGCATGGTGTGTCTACGAAACAGGCGAGTGACATGTACATAAAGGTTTATTCATTGTTCTCTCGTCACTCAAAGAACAAAAAGTGCACTGCTTTCGTAATTTTGGGGGGAGAGACTTATGGGTATCCTGGTAGCAAAGGGGCAGAGTTATAACGCTCAATCTCCAAGTCGGGGACCGATTCAACGAGCCCCCTACGAGGTTGGGTAGGATAATGAAGAGTGCAAGGACACTGCAAACATATTCTGAGAGAGGTCCAATGCAAGCTATGCTGCCATTTTCTTGACCCAAGGGTTCTCTCTAGGTTCTTTCCAACAAAGCAGAAGCAGCACACAAAAGAAACGTAAGCACATCTCCCTCAATCAACACAGTTGTGAGTCTCCTAACACATAGAACCCAACGCTCCTTGCAGGTCAGTCGAAGGGTTACCTCTCTCATCAGCCCAACCTTTTACAACACATTATGGTGAACTTTATCTCCGTCATGTTAATGAGAGCGGCTGAAAAGCACCAAACTACCGCTTCCGACAACTGAAGAGTTGTGAGCCAAGTCCGCATGGCAAAGCCGTTCAAAGGCCTTGCTGGCAACTTTAAACCACATCATCCATAAAATAGATGCAGAAACACACCACAGCCCGCCGGGCGTGCAGGCAATTGACGAGGTGGCCGAGTGGTTAAGGCGATGGACTGCTAATCCATTGTGCTCTGCACGCGTGGGTTCGAATCCCATCCTCGTCGATTGAGGTCTTTAGTGTTTCGAGAGAGCCAAGTCCGCAAGGCAAAAGCCTTGCTGGCCAACTTTAAACGACATCACCCATTAAATAGATGCAGAAACACACCACAGCCCGCCAGGCGTGCAGGCGAGTGACGAGGTGGCCGAGTGGTTAAGGCGATGGACTGCTAATCCATTGTGCTCTGCACGCGTGGGTTCGAATCCCATCCTCGTCGATTGATGTCTTTAGTGTTTCGAGAGAGCCAAGTCCGCAAGCCAATGGCCTTGCTGGCCAACTTTAAACGACATCACCCATTAAATAGATGCAGAAACACACCACAGCCCGCCAGAAGTGCAGGCGATTGACGAGGTGGCCGAGTGGTTAAGGCGATGGACTGCTAATCTATTGTGCTCTGCACGCGTGGGTTCGAATCCCATCCTCGTCGTATGATGTGTTTGGTGTTTCGAGAGAGCCAAGTACGCATGTCGAAGCCTTTGCTGGCAACTTTATCGACGTCATCCTTAAAATGGCTGCGGAAAAACGTCACCGGCAGCCGAGTGGCTGACTGGTTAAGTTCCTTTCCTTTGATTGACTGCTAATCCATTGTGCTCTGCGTGCATGGGTTTGAGTCCCATCCTTGGTGTTTAGTTTCACAGAGAGCCTAGTGAACAGGTCAAACGCAGCGGTTCCACTCATGGCGAGCTTTAGCTGAATTGGATTTTAATTATCACTGCAGAAAAAGCTCATGTTCGTTTCTGAACACATTGTTGAGGTCAGGATCAATACAAAAAGCCAGCTGATGCATGGATATGACCATTAGATATACAATAACACGTTCTATGGGAGATCCAAATCCTGGCTGTACCAGCCTTCTTCAAGCTCATGCCTTCGCCACCACAGCAAAAGCAGCACGCAAAAGAAACAAAAGCACAATTCATTTTTCCAACAAGTCACAAAGCCTTCTAAGAGACTGGCAAAAATTGGTGTTTTTTACCCCAGCGGGGGTATTGGGTAAAGTTTTCAACCAGCAAAGATCACGTCTCGGATGAGCCTCATAGACTACGATATTGCCTCTGCGAAAGAATGCCGGGGGAGGTAGCGACGTCTCCTGTGCTTTTATCCGGACATGGAACGACAGGGTGGTATCAAGCTTTAAACTGCCATGTAATCAGCCTTTTGGCACTGACGGCTGCATGGTGTGTCTACGAAACAGGCGAGTGACATGTACATAAAGGTTTATTCATTGTTCTCTAGTCACTCAAAGAACAAAAAGTGCACTGCTTTCGTAATTTTGGGGGGAGAGACTTATGGGTATCCTGGTAGCAAAGGGGCAGAGTTATAACGCTCAATCTCCAAGTCGGGGACCGATTCAACGAGCCCCCTACGAGGTTGGGTAGGATAATGAAGAGTGCAAGGACACTGCAAACATATTCTGAGAGAGGTCCAATGCAAGCTATGCTGCCATTTTCTTGACCCAAGGGTTCTCTCTAGGTTCTTTCCAACAAAGCAGAAGCAGCACACAAAAGAAACGTAAGCACATCTCCCTCAATCAACACAGTTGTGAGTCTCCTAACACATAGAACCCAACGCTCCTTGCAGGTCAGTCGAAGGGTTACCTCTCTCATCAGCCCAACCTTTTACAACACATTATGGTGAACTTTATCTCCGTCATGTTAATGAGAGCGGCTGAAAAGCACCAAACTACCGCTTCCGACAACTGAAGAGTTGTGAGCCAAGTCCGCATGGCAAAGCCGTTCAAAGGCCTTGCTGGCAACTTTAAACCACATCATCCATAAAATAGATGCAGAAACACACCACAGCCCGCCGGGCGTGCAGGCGATTGACGAGGTGGCCGTACCCGCCGGCAGTTGGACTACCAAACACATCCTAACGCTCTCCTAACAATTCCTAACGCTATCCTAACAAGTCCTAACAATTCCTAACGCTCTCCTAACAAGTCCTAACAAGTCCTAACAAAAGTCCTAACAATTCCTAACATATCCGAACGAGGTCCTAACATGGGGTAAAACAGCCAATCAGTTCCTAAGAAAAGATGTTGCGACGCATCCAATCATCATCAACAACTGCTGCCTCGACGCACGGTTGTCTGATTGGTGAGGGACCTAGCCATCATACAGCGTAAGGTTGTCATGCAAATCTCGTCGCTGATTGGATGGCTACCGTTTAGTGACAGGTTACAAACTCAGGTTCTCGACGTTGACAGGTATGTTATATTAATAATATACTTTAAGGGGAATGTTTAAAGTCTATGAGACAGTAGGTTTTTGCTAGCTCATTTGGATAAACGTGGGAAACGATGTTAAAAGGGTAACGTAACGACTGAGGTAACTTTAACCCCATACGTTAAAATGACCCGCTGTTGTGAATTTTTCTAAATAAACTGCGATAAGAGCCTACATTTACATTTAGTCTCTTTCTTTCTGTTACATTAACACATTCGGATTGTACTACGACATTTATTGTGTAAGGTTAATTTGACTAGATGTAAACCCTGTTTATGTAGGGTAACGTAAGCTAGCCGTTTGTTTGTTTGTCTGTTTGGTCAGTTAATGTCGTCGTCGTTTAAGAGATTTTTCTACGATAAATGGTGCTCATCTTAAACTTTGTTTTGTGTCATTGACCTGATGTAAAACCAGTTAACGCCTGAGGTGTTTTTGTGTGCTTTAATAATCTAAGTTAGTGACGTCAGCACGAAGACCCTAGTTGAAATGTAGACCTATGGATTAACTTTCTGAGTAAAATAAATTGTGAAATTAATTACTGTTACCAATCAACACATTTGTCATATGATAGGGTAGGCTATACTGTTCATTTGATAGACATATATTGCTGAAATATTGAGAAATAAAGCCTTGCTTGTGGTGATCAGTAGTCGAGTAGTATTTCCATCTGTTACGGTTCATTTTTGTTGTTTTCCATATATTGTCCCTAATATTTGCAGAAATGACAAAGACTGGGAAACCAGATGCCTACTGGGCAGGTGTGATGTCCCTGTATGCCCAGGGAAAGTACACATTTACAACTGGCAAGAGGCCGGGGTCCAGGAGATGGAGGGCGGTAATACAGCGGATTGCTGAATGTCCTCTGACCCCCCTGAAAGGTCAAACTACTGTCCGCAAACTAGACATATTTGGGAAAAGGATCCCCTGCAAGTGTGGATACCACCAGGTAAACGATGCCATTGAATCATTAAATCTGTGATGTGATGAAAATATACTGGAAAATGTAATGGAAAATGGTTTCTCCTCAGTTCTACTGTTTGTTTCCAGTGTTAAACAGTGTGAGTATGTAATTATTAGTGGAAATGTACTTTAAATGTAAACCCACTTTGATTTTTCCCAGTCAGCAGAGAAGGCAGGGACAGCAGAATCCAGTGAAGGTCAGCTGAGGGCTCCACAGGCCAGTGCTGCAACCCAGTTTGATTTTTCCCAGTCAGCAGAGAAGGCAGGGACAGCAGAATCCAGTGAAGGTCAGCTGAGGGCTCCACAGGCCAGTGCTGCAACCCACTTTGGTTTTTCCCAGTCAGCAGGGAAAGCAGCATCCAGTGCAGGTCAGCTGTGTCTCAGGTCAGCTGAGAGTTTACAGGCCAGTGCAGGTGCAACAGCTACAGTTTCTCAGGCCAGTGCAGCAGCTGGGAAAGCTGTTAAAGTTCCAGGACCACAAACAGGTAGGGAGGGCTGGGTATCGATTCAGATGTTACAATTCGATTAGATTTCGATTCGCAAGCTCTCAATTCGATTCGATTTTGATTCTCGATTCAGTTTTTTGATTTCGATTCTAAATTCGATTTCAATTTCTTTTTATTTTAGGTACACTTGGGTACATTAAAACAGAATCACATTTACCTGTGCCCTTCCTGTCTAACAGGTAGGACATATGCAGAAATTGAATAAAGTTATCAAACAGTCTGCGCTGTATTAATTATAAATTATATATAGACTAATCCTTATTAAAGTTACAAAAGTTCTTTAGTCAAACGCGCCTCAATCTCTCACGAGTCACAACTCTTCACGTTCGTCGTAAGACTGCTCTAATGTTATGAAGATACTCGACAAAAAGACATTTTGGCATAATTGTGTGTTATTGTTCGTTCAAGCGTGAAAGTTAACTCTATTCTGGGCTGTTTTGTGGGCACGCACGATATCAGCGCGAGTCTTTCTGTGTGTCACAGTCACGACATTCACAGGGAGCAAGCTCTTTTTGTCTTGTATGGTTTAAAAACATTTGCATGAATAAGAGCGGGATTAAGTAACACTGGCCAAAGGATGACAAAAATGAACAGATGCTGCATTAATTGCGTTAACAGCCCAAATTTGTTAATTTCATAAAAAATCGCAGCATTTTGCATCATATAATTGCGTAGGCTTGACATTGGGATTGCGATATGATTAATCGTGCAGCACTAGTTGAGGTTATTTTATGATTAAGATAAAACAAACATAAAATCTCACATCATTAGCTATAAAATGGAGTTTGCAAGCCTATGAACAGTGGAGGAAAACTAATACTGGCTTTTGGGTAATAGATAAATAAATTTGGAAAAAAAATCGATTCGTGGTGTTTGAGAATCGACCACATTTAAAAAAAACTAATAATCGAAAAATCTATTTTTTTGCCCAGCCCTACAGACAGATGTAGGTCAGAAAACTCCAGCTCTGTGCAGGAAGAGCGAGGGGAAGTCTATAACATGTTCGCTGTGTAGTCAGGAGGTGACGTGCGAGGACTTCACGCAGCACTTGTCAGACTACCACACCCAGGAGAAGTGTGAGCAGTGTGGTGCAAAGGCCTGGGGGACTTTTGGATTGTTACAGCACATAGAGGAATGTCACCTTTTGACCTGTCCAACAGACCTCCCAGATGTTGCTGCTCCTACCACTCCCATAGCCCAAGTCCCAGAGACGACACTGCAACCCAGTGACCCACCCGATGTTCCTGCCCCTGTTCCTGCTCCTCCCACAGCCCATGAGACGTCACTAGCACCACCACGACACCCACTCATTCTGCAGCCTCCTGAGGTAAACTGGGTGAATTTTCTACCCAAGCAGTTCACCAGAGTCATCCAGCCAGCTGACCAGGAGTGGATCGCCCACATTTTATATGACAGTACAGGACAGCTGAAACAAAACCTGTCTCAGAACTGGTTTCATCCCCCCAGCCCCACCAAATCCATCTCACCTCCTGATCCACATCATTATTTCCGCCAGCGGATGTTCTTGTGGGCTCCAATGCGGATGTGGGGCATCCCTCTGAAATGCACCCAGTGCAATAGAAAAATGCACCATTCTGGCATTTACACTAAAGCCAGGGAGGTAATTGACATTGATTCGAAATATTACCTGGTGGGTGGAGACTATCCAAGGTGCAGCAAATGCATGATTCCCGTCTGCCCTTGGAGCATTGACATTTTAAAACAGCTCGATCCCTCCCACCGTTACAAATTCCCAGCTGTCCTCACAACCCATTTGGCACTGGACAGGAGGTGTGTTGCGATGTTGCGCCCAAGAACACTAGGGAACAGCTCCAGCTATTTACAGCAAGCCTTGCAGGAGATACACAGTGAGGAGTGGGCTAGGCGGACCATCGACTACCTCACTGATTGTGAGGTCCACAAAAAGTCCTGTGCCCTCACCCAGTCTGAAGCTGTGTATCAGCCGCCACCACCCTTCAGTCCCCTGCCCCTGGCCCAGTGGTTTGAGACTGTTCATGCCAATGACATTCTGAGTCACCTTGACGAGTTGAAGGGTGTGATCACTTCAACGCTTGGTAGAATCTTGAAACTGGACTCTACTAAGAAGGTAAATGTAAACATACTGTATGTAAACTTGATTTCATTGAGTTTGTTAGCATAGCTGATGATTTCTGAGACGTGTTTTTTTTATGTAGATCACAAAAAAACTTGCTGGTGGCATTGAGGGTACAGCCACATGGATGTCTAATATCGGCAATGAATTTGGGCAAGTGCTGAATTCTGTGCTGACCACTGGTGAGGGGGCTGGCCTTGATGACCTTTGTCAAGGCATCGTCCAAAGGTACAGCGATGCTGATGAGCCACAGCCAGATGCCATATATGTGGACAGAGACTGCTGCAGTGAGACAGGTGCGTTGCCTTTTAATTTGTGTTGTGATGTGTCTATTACATGTGCCTCTGGGGGCTGTTGCACAAAAGTAGAATGAAGAAATTCAGGTGAAAAAGCGCAGCTTGACTTAGTGTGATCTGCTCATCGCGGCTTAATCGGTTGCACGTTTGCCGAGCCAGGATGAGAAGGTGAAGCTATGTCAAGCCAGGTGTAGATAGTTGGGATAAGTGCACGTTCACGGCTTTCTTAAATAGAGTATCGATATATCACGGTATCGATCCCAAATTTACTGATGCTACAATGAAGAATACGCATTGTTTATTCTTTACACATGTGAGCACATTTGTAAAAAAGAAACACGGCCGCTGTAATAAAACAGCGGGAGAAAAGTCGATCACCGACCGACTGAATGCATAATCCTAAAAATATACATTTACTGACCACTGCTCTGAATTGAAACGGCCATACTATTCAAGAAGTTAGGCTAATTATTTTGCACAAATGAGCTGTTGTACTCTTTGCCTTAAAAATGAGCAGAAGACAGCCTAATGTTACACAGGAAATGTAACCTGAAGATCAATTGCTGCTCGCTTTTCAGGCAAAGTGTACAACAGTTCGTTTGTGGAAATAATGAGCCAAACTTCTTAAATGGTTTCATTTTAGAGCAGTAGTTCGTAAATGTATATTTTTAGATATATCATTCAGTCGGTCTGCTTCTGCCACGTTTTTCTCACGTTTTTGTTTTTACAGAGGCTGAGTTTCCTTCTTTATTTATTGTATGCTTTCTTTCCTAGTAAGCCTATATGGACATAGACTCTGAAGAAATTGGACTCTAAAATCTAGAAACTAGATAATTAAGTGATACATTTAATGCACACTTTGAACATGATTGTAACACAGTGTATTCATCAGGTATTCCCCCCAGCTAAATATAAGGTCAGAAACCATTGAGGTGTCCTCTCCCTGTTGTTACATAAGGGATAATGAATAGAGAGGCGGTCCTGACAGCCTGAAGGGCTTGTTATTCGCTATAACGATCGCCTCTCTATACATTATCCCGCTTATTACATGGCTACCTACAAAATAAATAATTAATTTGACACAAATTATTGATTTAAAAAGGAGTTTATGGTTTTAAAAACGATTGTATTGCTTCCGCCAAAGAAAATAGTCCATTCTGCGTCCATAGCAACGCGCTGTTTTGCATGGCAACGGTCTGTTATCAAGAAATAACAGACCGCATTCTACATTGGAATTCAGCCAAGCCATGTAATAAATTAATGTAATGTAGTCTACTGTCTCTCTGTATAGTTACCGGTTCAGTGAACTTAGACTATAATTAGGGAGGATTGTACAATTATAAAAACCTATAATAATTGTTCAAGATCGCTGGAGAGAACACAAATTGTTATTGGGAATATTGTTGCATTATTTAACTTGTGTCTGGCATCCTTTTTATTGCATCCTCCAATCCCTTTTGTGCCTTGGTTTGTTTCTTTAAATGGAGGCCGTAACAGTGTCTTATGAATTACATTTGATCAAACAATAGTTTTGGCAGGAGATCAGTGCAGTTTGAACTGGAAACAAACAGAGATGCATGTACTGTATTTACTGTCTGTTTCTTATTGTTATAGGGGTGGGTCCAGTTCTCACTTGGTTTCGACCATGGACGTCACCGGTGAGACTGGATATTTTCCATTTTATGAGGCGGTTCACAAAGGGTCTTACGACGGAGCACCACCCACTGTTTGGCACGTTCTGCTCAAAGTTGTCCACTTGTATCTTTGAATGGGACAAAGAGGACATTCACCGACTCAAAGAGGCCAAGAGGGCAGAGTTAAAAAAAAAGCACCATGGTCACATACCCACTGACTCTCAGGTGTTATCGAGCATCACATCCAATGAGCTGGTCAAGCACTGCCGCAGGAGAACCCGAGGGGTTGAGGAGACCCGCGTTCTAATCAAACAACTGCTGGACTCCATGTGGGACCTCACAGACACAAGTGGCTTGCATCTCATAAATCATGACAGCATGTCTCTTGTGTGGGAGATACAGCAGAAGCACTTGCCCTGCATTCAA
This sequence comes from Semotilus atromaculatus, assembly GCA_031834385.1. Taxonomy (NCBI): domain Eukaryota; kingdom Metazoa; phylum Chordata; class Actinopteri; order Cypriniformes; family Leuciscidae; genus Semotilus; species Semotilus atromaculatus. The sequence continues at coordinate 10,090,910 of JAULUF010000044.1, read as the reverse complement.
GATCCACCTGGTGTCCAGTTGTACACTAACACTGGATCAGGCCTGGAGAAGGGAGACAAAACGCTTGACGTCCTAAGATGTGGCAGAGGATCCTCCTCGCTCGAGAGCTTTCATCTGCACCAGTGTGGTTTCATCCCAGGCAAGCTGAAACACTCAATATTTGAAACATTTAGTTAATGAATGCTGTGTATTAAGTTGTCATAATATTCTTTTTTGTTGTTGTTGTCACCAATGCTTTTGTCTTGCCAGGGTGGAGATGTAATGCTCTACATACACAGATGTACTTGCTTGAGGGGTTATCCAGATGGAACCATAATAGGTCTCAGCAAGCTCTGGGTATGAGTGGTACATCACGTACAAAGATGTACGATGTACGTCTGATGTCCAGTGTGAACGTCCTGAGCAACAGAGTCCTAGGAAGTGGACTTCTTCCAGAGTTTATACCCCCGGGGAAACCTACCGGTAAGATTCTATGGCACAAAAAAAAAAAAAGAAAACATGCTGGACAATATTCGATATTACCTGAAGGTTACACCTTTGTTCACTCACTCACTCACTCATTCTACTTAAATCTTTTTTTTTCTTTTAAAATCTTTCTTAAATCTTTTTCTTTTTTTTCTGTCTTTCTGTTGATTACTTATGGCAGGAGAGCGTATTGCTGTGGAATATTTGCTAGCGCAGTCTAACCGGGGAGATCTGCTGAGTGCACAGAAGGAAATTGGTGCCATTCCACCAGAGATGCTGGATGAAGCTCAGGAGGATGAATGTCCTGATGTGACAGTACCCCAGGCCACCGACATATATTTTCAGTCTTCATCTCAGGTAATGATGTGTTAATAATTTGATGATAAATCAAAACATTTTTACTGTAAACCTAGTTTGCAGAGGTTCATTTTTCTTGATTAGTGATGTGTGATTGGCTCGTTAAATCAACAATTCATTTGTGTAACATGAGCACAACAAACTTTATCAACCTCATTGTACCCCTCTCACTGTTTACACATAATTACTTAAGGAATCTACACTTGAAAGTGGTGTGTTCAGCAGTACCTCCAGCTCCCCATTTGAGGACAGTGGGCCCATCACTTCAACTCTGGTAAAGTGGCTAATGTATTCACCATCAGAAATCATTGTTCCTTCACCTTTTCTTTTAAATTAGCTGTACAAGAATTGGTTTTGTTTCCATTTCATGTGACAGGATAGTCGGTGTGATCCTAGAGGAATTCCCGGATGGGAGGCAGTCGATGCCTTGGCAGGGTATCTTGTCAGCCTCAATCGGACAATAACCGCTCTCTCAAACTCTGAGATAGTAGAGATATTAAGACTGTACTCCAGCCTGGATCCCATTGACAAGTCCCCAACCAAATACTCCATGAAAAGCAAGAAAAAGACCTTGTCAGGACCATGGAGAGCTTCTCGGAAACGCAGTGGCTCTGCCCCAGGCCAGCAAGCAGCTGAGAGGTATCTGCCTCTGATATACAGTATATTTGTAATATTTGTGTGTGTTTGTGTATATCTACATAGACACAAAATTCACAAGTATGTGTTTACAGTACATACACATAATGTGGATTATGTCATCTTGTCATCTATTTTGCAGATTGTTCATGGTTCATGGCCAGGCTGCCCAAAGACCTGATCTTAACAGGATTTCTGAGTGTGTTGCACTCAGACTCTACAAAGAGTTCCGGGAAGCCAGAAATAGGCCAAAGGACAACAAAGGGAAAACATTTGCAATACCTCAGTCAATTGTCATGACTTACAGTCATATCAAACAGTTAATAGAGGACTGCAAAGACATACTGGACAACACCAACCTTTTACTTGTGACTATAAACAACACCACAGTGTCCTCCTGGTTAGTTCATATTTACATCTTCATACATTCACTTCGATATGAAATCCTACTTATTCATACAAGATAAATTCCACACAAATAACAACAAAAAAGTTATATTCTGATTTTTATTTTCTCTAGGCTGCAGGATCGGCAGAAGAGAACAGACCGCGATTCGTTACTGCAAGGGGTGCAGCTTCCTCAGCAGGTCCATTTGGCAGAGGAATCGCTCCTGGAGGCCCGGGACCTACCATCCGAGCCTGTTCAACGCACTAATACAGTTATGGAGTTCCAGGAACCAGAAAACCGTGAGGGTGAGGCAGTGATTCGTAAACGCCGCTGTGCCAGAGTGGTGTTACCCACTGTGCACACAGACACTGGAGCTGGTGCCAGCTCAACCAATGCAGATCAGGACTGGCCGAGAGCACAGCACTGGCCTGGGGATGCTGTCTTCCCTGCTTCGTCGGACGTTGCCTACTGCCAGCAGGGTCAACACTCAGCTCCAGCTCCAGCGTCTCACTCTCAGGGTTGGTCCCCTTACCTGCCGTCACCTGCTCCAGCGTCTCACTCTCAGGGCTGGTCCCCTTACCTGCCGTCACCTGCTCCAGCGTCTCACTCTCAGGGCTGGTCCCCTTACCTGCCGTCACCTGCTCCAGCGTCTCACTCTCAGGGCTGGTCCCCTTACCTGCCGTCACCTGCTCCAGCGTCTCACTCTCAGGGCTGGAACACTTACCAGTTGCCACCAGTGCCAGCTTCTCACTCTCAGGGCTGGAACACTTACCAGTTGCCACCAGTGCCAGCTTCTCACTCTCAGGGCTGGAACACTTACCAGTTGCCACCAGTGCCAGCTTCTCACTCTCAGGGCTGGAACACTTACCAGTTGCCACCAGTGCCAGCTTCTCACTCCCAGGGTGGCCATCATGATCAACCGCCACCAGCTCCAACACCTCAACCTCAAGGTGGGCTTCCTTACCAGCCAGCCCCAGCATCACTAGCTTCTCTCAATCGGTTCCGAGAATGGAGATTGCGAAAGGCAACCCTGGAAGATAAGGAGCGAGAGATAAGAGGTGATCCCCCCAAGAAGCGGCAAACCAAAGAAAGCTACCACTATCAGTGTAAAATATGTGGTCAGTCAAAGAGCAAACTTACTGGCCATACACAGTTACGGGGGAAATGGTATTGTCCTGCATCTGGACAGACCATCACAGAGTGGAAGAGCTCATTATAGAATACATATGTAGTGTATATAGTTGTTTTTATAGTTGTTTTTATAGTTGTTTTTATAATTGTGCTGCACTTTGATGTTCTATAACAAGCCCATACATTGTGTAATTTTTATTCAAAGTGTTTGTGTTATCTTATGTTTATCTGTTTACGTTAACACAGTTAACGGTTTATTGGAGTTGTTTGTGTTATTTAAAAAAAAAAACACACATACACCTCTTTATTGGAGTTGTTTGTGTTATTTAAAAAAAAAAAACACACATACATCTCTTTATTGGAGATGTTTGTGTTCTTAAAAAAAAAAAAAAAAAAAAAAACATACATACACCTTTTGGTGTTTGTGTTATTAAAAACAAAAAACACAACTCTTGTGGTGTAACAGTAACACATTCATCCTTTGGGTGGAAGATCCAGGTGCAAATCCTGGCAGGAGTGTGCACCTTGTTGGCCTAATCAGTATTTAATTAAAATTTAATTTATAATATATTATATTTTCTATTATTATTATTATTATTATTATATCTAGCTATTGAATTGTGTGTGTGAGTATGTATGTATGTATGTATATATAATGGCATTTATAACTAAATGGTTACTATTATTATTATTAATTATAAATACTAGTTTTATTATTCATAATTTATCTAACTATTTGTAATGGTAGTAGGTGTTTATTAGCATTACATGTAGCTATTTAAGTTTGTTTTTATTATAAAGTTATATAAATTTGAGCTTTTATTTGTGAAAGTGTTTAATTATTATTATTATTATTTCATGTAATGTGTATTTATTATTATTATATCTAGCCATTGAATTGTGTATGTATATATATATATATATATATATATGTATATGTAATGTATATTAAGTTTAAACCATATGTGTGGTAGTAAGTGTATAATAAATAATTGTATTTACATATATTTGTACGTGTATATTTATTTTTTATTATTACATATAACAGGTTACATTTGAGCTTTTGGAATAAACTATATTTGTGGAAAGTATGTGTTGTACAATTTTATTATTTCACATTGTGATAGGGTAGGTAAAATATGTCTAAATATTGACTTGTAAATCATTTAAATATTTTTACATTTACATTTATGCATTTGGCAGACGCTTTTATTATCCAAAGTGACTAATATTGCATTTAAGGTACACATTTTACATTCTTATCAGTTCTTGCTTTCCCTGGGAGTCGAACCCATGATTTGGGGTTCTTTAAACAACATCACCCATTAAATAGATGCAGAAACACACCACAGCCCGATCAATCAGGATCAATACAAAAAGCCAGCTGATGCATGGATATGACCATTAGATATACAATAACACGTTCTATGGGAGATCCAAATCCTGGCTGTACCAGCCTTCTCCAAGCTCATGCCTTCGCCACCACAGCAAAAGCAGCACGCAAAAGAAACAAAAGCACAATTCATTTTTCCAACAAGTCACAAAGCCTCCTAAGAGACTGGCAAAAATTGCCAAGAATGACTGTATTTCAAGTCATCCCAGCGGGGTATTGGGTAAAGTTTTCAACCAGCAAAGATCACGTCTCGGATGAGCCTCATAGACTACGATATTGCCTCTGCGAAAGAATGCCGGGGGAGGTAGCGACGTCTCCTGTGCTTTTATCCGGACATGGAACGACAGGGTGGTATCAAGCTTTAAACTGCCATGTAATCAGCCTTTTGGCACTGACGGCTGCATGGTGTGTCTACGAAACAGGCGAGTGACATGTACATAAAGGTTTATTCATTGTTCTCTCGTCACTCAAAGAACAAAAAGTGCACTGCTTTCGTAATTTTGGGGGGAGAGACTTATGGGTATCCTGGTAGCAAAGGGGCAGAGTTATAACGCTCAATCTCCAAGTCGGGGACCGATTCAACGAGCCCCCTACGAGGTTGGGTAGGATAATGAAGAGTGCAAGGACACTGCAAACATATTCTGAGAGAGGTCCAATGCAAGCTATGCTGCCATTTTCTTGACCCAAGGGTTCTCTCTAGGTTCTTTCCAACAAAGCAGAAGCAGCACACAAAAGAAACGTAAGCACATCTCCCTCAATCAACACAGTTGTGAGTCTCCTAACACATAGAACCCAACGCTCCTTGCAGGTCAGTCGAAGGGTTACCTCTCTCATCAGCCCAACCTTTTACAACACATTATGGTGAACTTTATCTCCGTCATGTTAATGAGAGCGGCTGAAAAGCACCAAACTACCGCTTCCGACAACTGAAGAGTTGTGAGCCAAGTCCGCATGGCAAAGCCTTTCAAAGGCCTTGCTGGCAACTTTAAACCACATCATCCATAAAATAGATGCAGAAACACACCACAGCCCGCCGGGCGTGCAGGCGATTGACGAGGTGGCCGAGTGGTTAAGGCGATGGACTGCTAATCCATTGTACTCTGCACGCGTGGGTTCGAATCCCATCCTCGTCGATTGAGGTCTTTAGTGTTTCGAGAGAGCCAAGTCCGCAAGGCAAAGGCCTTGCTGGCCAACTTTAAACGACATCACCCATTAAATAGATGCAGAAACACACCACAGCCCGCCAGGCGTGCAGGCGAGTGACGAGGTGGCCGAGTGGTTAAGGCGATGGACTGCTAATCCATTGTGCTCTGCACGCGTGGGTTCGAATCCCATCCTCGTCGATTGATGTCTTTAGTGTTTCGAGAGAGCCAAGTCCGCAAGCCAATGGCCTTGCTGGCCAACTTTAAACGACATCACCCATTAAATAGATGCAGAAACACACCACAGCCCGCCAGAAGTGCAGGCGATTGACGAGGTGGCCGAGTGGTTAAGGCGATGGACTGCTAATCCATTGTGCTCTGCACGCGTGGGTTCGAATCCCATCCTCGTCGTATGATGTGTTTAGTGTTTCGAGAGAGCCAAGTACGCATGTCGAAGCCTTTGCTGGCAACTTTATCGACGTCATCCTTAAAATGGCTGCGGAAAAACGTCACCGGCAGCCGAGTGGCTGACTGGTTAAGTTCCTTTCCTTTGATTGACTGCTAATCCATTGTGCTCTGCGTGCATGGGTTTGAGTCCCATCCTTGGTGTTTAGTTTCACAGAGAGCCTAGTGAACAGGTCAAACGCAGCGGTTCCACTCATGACGAGCTTTAGCTGAATTGGATTTTAATTATCGCTGCAGAAAAAGCTCATGTTCGTTTCTGAACACATTGTTGAGGTCAGGATCAATACAAAAAGCCAGCTGATGCATGGATATGACCATTAGATATACAATAACACGTTCTATGGGAGATCCAAATCCTGGCTGTACCAGCCTTCTTCAAGCTCATGCCTTCGCCACCACAGCAAAAGCAGCACGCAAAAGAAACAAAAGCACAATTCATTTTTCCAACAAGTCACAAAGCCTCCTAAGAGACTGGCAAAAATTGCCAAGGATGACTGTATTTCAAGTCATCCCAGCGGGGTATTGGGTAAAGTTTTCAACCAGCAAAGATCACGTCTCGGATGAGCCTCATAGACTACGATATTGCCTCTGCGAAAGAATGCCGGGGGAGGTAGCGACGTCTCCTGTGCTTTTATCCGGACATGGAACGACAGGGTGGTATCAAGCTTTAAACTGCCATGTAATCAGCCTTTTGGCACTGACGGCTGCATGGTGTGTCTACGAAACAGGCGAGTGACATGTACATAAAGGTTTATTCATTGTTCTCTCGTCACTCAAAGAACAAAAAGTGCACTGCTTTCGTAATTTTGGGGGGAGAGACTTATGGGTATCCTGGTAGCAAAGGGGCAGAGTTATAACGCTCAATCTCCAAGTCGGGGACCGATTCAACGAGCCCCCTACGAGGTTGGGTAGGATAATGAAGAGTGCAAGGACACTGCAAACATATTCTGAGAGAGGTCCAATGCAAGCTATGCTGCCATTTTCTTGACCCAAGGGTTCTCTCTAGGTTCTTTCCAACAAAGCAGAAGCAGCACACAAAAGAAACATAAGCACATCTCCCTCAATCAACACAGTTGTGAGTCTCCTAACACATAGAACCCAACGCTCCTTGCAGGTCAGTTGAAGGGTTACCTCTCTCATCAGCCCAACCTTTTACAACACATTATGGTGAACTTTATCTCCGTCATGTTAATGAGAGCGGCTGAAAAGCACCAAACTACCGCTTCCGACAACTGAAGAGTTGTGAGCCAAGTCCGCATGGCAAAGCCGTTCAAAGGCCTTGCTGGCAACTTTAAACCACATCATCCATAAAATAGATGCAGAAACACACCACAGCCCGCCGGGCGTGCAGGCGATTGACGAGGTGGCCGAGTGGTTAAGGCGATGGACTGCTAATCCATTGTGCTCTGCGCGCGTGGGTTCGAATCCCATCCTCGTCGATTGAGGTCTTTAGTGTTTCGAGAGAGCCAAGTCCGCAAGGCAAAGGCCTTGCTGGCCAACTTTAAACGACATCACCCATTAAATAGATGCAGAAACACACCACAGCCCGCCAGGCGTGCAGGCGAGTGACGAGGTGGCCGAGTGGTTAAGGCGATGGACTGCTAATCCATTGTGCTCTGTACGCGTGGGTTCGAATCCCATCCTCGTCGATTGATGTCTTTAGTGTTTCGAGAGAGCCAAGTCCGCAAGCCAATGGCCTTGCTGGCCAACTTTAAACGACATCACCCATTAAATAGATGCAGAAACACACCAAAGCCCGCCAGAAGTGCAGGCGATTGACGAGGTGGCCGAGTGGTTAAGGCGATGGACTGCTAATCCATTGTGCTCTGCACGCGTGGGTTCGAATCCCATCCTCGTCGTATGATGTGTTTAGTGTTTCGAGAGAGCCAAGTACGCATGTCGAAGCCTTTGCTGGCAACTTTATCGACGTCATCCTTAAAATGGCTGCGGAAAAACGTCACCGGCAGCCGAGTGGCTGACTGGTTAAGTTCCTTTCCTTTGATTGACTGCTAATCCATTGTGCTCTGCGTGCATGGGTTTGAGTCCCATCCTTGGTGTTTAGTTTCACAGAGAGCCTAGTGAACAGGTCAAACGCAGCGGTTCCACTCATGACGAGCTTTAGCTGAATTGGATTTTAATTATCGCTGCAGAAAAAGCTCATGTTCGTTTCTGAACACATTGTTGAGGTCAGGATCAATACAAAAAGCCAGCTGATGCATGGATATGACCATTAGATATACAATAACACGTTCTATGGGAGATCCAAATCCTGGCTGTACCAGCCTTCTTCAAGCTCATGCCTTCGCCACCACAGCAAAAGCAGCACGCAAAAGAAACAAAAGCACAATTCATTTTTCCAACAAGTCACAAAGCCTCTTAAGAGACTGGCAAAAATTGCCAAGGATGACTGTATTTCAAGTCATCCCAGCGGGGTATTGGGTAAAGTTTTCAACCAGCAAAGATCACGTCTCGGATGAGCCTCATAGACTACGATATTGCCTCTGCGAAAGAATGCCGGGGGAGGTAGCGACGTCTCCTGTGCTTTTATCCGGACATGGAACGACAGGGTGGTATCAAGCTTTAAACTGCCATGTAATCAGCCTTTTGGCACTGACGGCTGCATGGTGTGTCTACGAAACAGGCGAGTGACATGTACATAAAGGTTTATTCATTGTTCTCTCGTCACTCAAAGAACAAAAAGTGCACTGCTTTCGTAATTTTGGGGGGAGAGACTTATGGGTATCCTGGTAGCAAAGGGGCAGAGTTATAACGCTCAATCTCCAAGTCGGGGACCGATTCAACGAGCCCCCTACGAGGTTGGGTAGGATAATGAAGAGTGCAAGGACACTGCAAACATATTCTGAGAGAGGTCCAATGCAAGCTATGCTGCCATTTTCTTGACCCAAGGGTTCTCTCTAGGTTCTTTCCAACAAAGCAGAAGCAGCACACAAAAGAAACATAAGCACATCTCCCTCAATCAACACAGTTGTGAGTCTCCTAACACATAGAACCCAACGCTCCTTGCAGGTCAGTCGAAGGGTTACCTCTCTCATCAGCCCAACCTTTTACAACACATTATGGTGAACTTTATCTCCGTCATGTTAATGAGAGCGGCTGAAAAGCACCAAACTACCGCTTCCGACAACTGAAGAGTTGTGAGCCAAGTCCGCATGGCAAAGCCGTTCAAAGGCCTTGCTGGCAACTTTAAACCACATCATCCATAAAATAGATGCAGAAACACACCACAGCCCGCCGGGCGTGCAGGCGATTGACGAGGTGGCCGAGTGGTTAAGGCGATGGACTGCTAATCCATTGTGCTCTGCACGCGTGGGTTCGAATCCCATCCTCGTCGATTGAGGTCTTTAGTGTTTCGAGAGAGCCAAGTCCGCAAGGCAAAGGCCTTGCTGGCCAACTTTAAACGACATCACCCATTAAATAGATGCAGAAACACACCACAGCCCGCCAGGCGTGCAGGCGAGTGACGAGGTGGCCGAGTGGTTAAGGCGATGGACTGCTAATCCATTGTGCTCTGTACGCGTGGGTTCGAATCCCATCCTCGTCGATTGATGTCTTTAGTGTTTCGAGAGAGCCAAGTCCGCAAGCCAATGGCCTTGCTGGCCAACTTTAAACGACATCACCCATTAAATAGATGCAGAAACACACCACAGCCCGCCAGAAGTGCAGGCGATTGACGAGGTGGCCGAGTGGTTAAGGCGATGGACTGCTAATCCATTGTGCTCTGCACGCGTGGGTTCGAATCCCATCCTCGTCGATTGATGTCTTTAGTGTTTCGAGAGAGCCAAGTCCGCAAGCCAATGGCCTTGCTGGCCAACTTTAAACGACATCACCCATTAAATAGATGCAGAAACACACCACAGCCCGCCAGAAGTGCAGGCGATTGACGAGGTGGCCGAGTGGTTAAGGCGATGGACTGCTAATCCATTGTGCTCTGCACGCGTGGGTTCGAATCCCATCCTCGTCGTATGATGTGTTTAGTTTTTCGAGAGAGCCAAGTACGCATGTCGAAGCCTTTGCTGGCAACTTTATCGACGTCATCCTTAAAATGGCTGCGGAAAAACGTCACCGGCAGCCGAGTGGCTGACTGGTTAAGTTCCTTTCCTTTGATTGACTGCTAATCCATTGTGCTCTGCGTGCATGGGTTTGAGTCCCATCCTTGGTGTTTAGTTTCACAGAGAGCCTAGTGAACAGGTCAAACGCACTCATGGCGAGCTTTAGCTGAATTGGATTTTAATTATCGCTGCAGAAAAAGCTCATGTTCGTTTCTGAACACATTATTGAGGTCAGGATCAATACAAAAAGCCAGCTGATGCATGGATATGACCATTAGATATACAATAACACGTTCTATGGGAGATCCAAATCCTGGCTGTACCAGCCTTCTCCAAGCTCATGCCTTCGCCACCACAGCAAAAGCAGCACGCAAAAGAAACAAAAGCACAATTCATTTTTCCAACAAGTCACAAAGCCTCCTAAGAGACTGGCAAAAATTGCCAAGGATGACTGTATTTCAAGTCATCCCAGCGGGGTATTGGGTAAAGTTTTCAACCAGCAAAGATCACGTCTCGGATGAGCCTCATAGACTACAATATTGCCTCTGCGAAAGAATGCCGGGGGAGGTAGCGACGTCTCCTGTGCTTTTATCCGGACATGGAACGACAGGGTGGTATCAAGCTTTAAACTGCCATGTAATCAGCCTTTTGGCACTGACGGCTGCATGGTGTGTCTACGAAACAGGCGAGTGACATGTACATAAAGGTTTATTCATTGTTCTCTCGTCACTCAAAGAACAAAAAGTGCACTGCTTTCGTAATTTTGGGGGGAGAGACTTATGGGTATCCTGGTAGCAAAGGGGCAGAGTTATAACGCTCAATCTCCAAGTCGGGGACCGATTCAACGAGCCCCCTACGAGGTTGGGTAGGATAATGAAGAGTGCAAGGACACTGCAAACATATTCTGAGAGAGGTCCAATGCAAGCTATGCTGCCATTTTCTTGACCCAAGGGTTCTCTCTAGGTTCTTTCCAACAAAGCAGAAGCAGCACACAAAAGAAACGTAAGCACATCTCCCTCAATCAACACATTTGTGAGTCTCCTAACACATAGAACCCAACGCTCCTTGCAGGCGAGGCACTCATGGCGAGCTTTAGCTGAATTGGATTTTAATTATCGCTGCAGAAAAAGCTCATGTTCGTTTCTGAACACATTGTTGAGGTCAGGATCAATACAAAAAGCCAGCTGATGCATGGATATGACCATTAGATATACAATAACACGTTCTATGGGAGATCCAAATCCTGGCTGTACCAGCCTTCTTCAAGCTCATGCCTTCGCCACCACAGCAAAAGCAGCACGCAAAAGAAACAAAAGCACAATTCATTTTTCCAACAAGTCACAAAGCCTCCTAAGAGACTGGCAAAAATTGCCAAGGATGACTGTATTTCAAGTCATCCCAGTGGGGTATTGGGTAAAGTTTTCAACCAGCAAAGATCACGTCTCGGATGAGCCTCATAGACGACGATATTGCCTCTGCGAAAGAATACCGGGGGAGGTAGCGACGTCTCCTGTGCTTTTATCTGGACATGGAACGACAGGGTGGTATCAAGCTTTAAACTGCCATGTAATCAGCCTTTTGGCACTGACGGCTGCATGGTGTGTCTACGAAACAGGCGAGTGACATGTACATAAAGGTTTATTCATTGTTCTCTCGTCACTCAAAGAACAAAAAGTGCACTGCTTTCGTAATTTTGGGGGGAGAGACTTATGGGTATCCTGGTAGCAAAGGGGCAGAGTTATAACGCTCAATCTCCAAGTCGGGGACCGATTCAACGAGCCCCCTACGAGGTTGGGTAGGATAATGAAGAGTGCAAGGACACTGCAAACATATTCTGAGAGAGGTCCAATGCAAGCTATGCTGCCATTTTCTTGACCCAAGGGTTCTCTCTAGGTTCTTTCCAACAAAGCAGAAGCAGCACACAAAAGAAACGTAAGCACATCTCCCTCAATCAACACAGTTGTGAGTCTCCTAACACATAGAACCCAACGCTCCTTGCAGGTCAGTCGAAGGGTTACCTCTCTCATCAGCCCAACCTTTTACAACACATTATGGTGAACTTTATCTCCGTCATGTTAATGAGAGCGGCTGAAAAGCACCAAACTACCGCTTCCGACAACTGAAGAGTTGTGAGCCAAGTCCGCATGGCAAAGCCGTTCAAAGGCCTTGCTGGCAACTTTAAACCACATCATCCATAAAATAGATGCAGAAACACACCACAGCCCGCCGGGCGTGCAGGCAATTGACGAGGTGGCCGAGTGGTTAAGGCGATGGACTGCTAATCCATTGTGCTCTGCACGCGTGGGTTCGAATCCCATCCTCGTCGATTGAGGTCTTTAGTGTTTCGAGAGAGCCAAGTCCGCAAGGCAAAAGCCTTGCTGGCCAACTTTAAACGACATCACCCATTAAATAGATGCAGAAACACACCACAGCCCGCCAGGCGTGCAGGCGAGTGACGAGGTGGCCGAGTGGTTAAGGCGATGGACTGCTAATCCATTGTGCTCTGCACGCGTGGGTTCGAATCCCATCCTCGTCGATTGATGTCTTTAGTGTTTCGAGAGAGCCAAGTCCGCAAGCCAATGGCCTTGCTGGCCAACTTTAAACGACATCACCCATTAAATAGATGCAGAAACACACCACAGCCCGCCAGAAGTGCAGGCGATTGACGAGGTGGCCGAGTGGTTAAGGCGATGGACTGCTAATCTATTGTGCTCTGCACGCGTGGGTTCGAATCCCATCCTCGTCGTATGATGTGTTTGGTGTTTCGAGAGAGCCAAGTACGCATGTCGAAGCCTTTGCTGGCAACTTTATCGACGTCATCCTTAAAATGGCTGCGGAAAAACGTCACCGGCAGCCGAGTGGCTGACTGGTTAAGTTCCTTTCCTTTGATTGACTGCTAATCCATTGTGCTCTGCGTGCATGGGTTTGAGTCCCATCCTTGGTGTTTAGTTTCACAGAGAGCCTAGTGAACAGGTCAAACGCAGCGGTTCCACTCATGGCGAGCTTTAGCTGAATTGGATTTTAATTATCACTGCAGAAAAAGCTCATGTTCGTTTCTGAACACATTGTTGAGGTCAGGATCAATACAAAAAGCCAGCTGATGCATGGATATGACCATTAGATATACAATAACACGTTCTATGGGAGATCCAAATCCTGGCTGTACCAGCCTTCTTCAAGCTCATGCCTTCGCCACCACAGCAAAAGCAGCACGCAAAAGAAACAAAAGCACAATTCATTTTTCCAACAAGTCACAAAGCCTCCTAAGAGACTGGCAAAAATTGCCAAGGATGACTGTATTTCAAGTCATCCCAGCGGGGTATTGGGTAAAGTTTTCAACCAGCAAAGATCACGTCTCGGATGAGCCTCATAGACTACGATATTGCCTCTGCGAAAGAATGCCGGGGGAGGTAGCGACGTCTCCTGTGCTTTTATCCGGACATGGAACGACAGGGTGGTATCAAGCTTTAAACTGCCATGTAATCAGCCTTTTGGCACTGACGGCTGCATGGTGTGTCTACGAAACAGGCGAGTGACATGTACATAAAGGTTTATTCATTGTTCTCTCGTCACTCAAAGAACAAAAAGTGCACTGCTTTCGTAATTTTGGGGGGAGAGACTTATGGGTATCCTGGTAGCAAAGGGGCAGAGTTATAACGCTCAATCTCCAAGTCGGGGACCGATTCAACGAGCCCCCTACGAGGTTGGGTAGGATAATGAAGAGTGCAAGGACACTGCAAACATATTCTGAGAGAGGTCCAATGCAAGCTATGCTGCCATTTTCTTGACCCAAGGGTTCTCTCTAGGTTCTTTCCAACAAAGCAGAAGCAGCACACAAAAGAAACATAAGCACATCTCCCTCAATCAACACAGTTGTGAGTCTCCTAACACATAGAACCCAACGCTCCTTGCAGGTCAGTTGAAGGGTTACCTCTCTCATCAGCCCAACCTTTTACAACACATTATGGTGAACTTTATCTCCGTCATGTTAATGAGAGCGGCTGAAAAGCACCAAACTACCGCTTCCGACAACTGAAGAGTTGTGAGCCAAGTCCGCATGGCAAAGCCGTTCAAAGGCCTTGCTGGCAACTTTAAACCACATCATCCATAAAATAGATGCAGAAACACACCACAGCCCGCCGGGCGTGCAGGCGATTGACGAGGTGGCCGAGTGGTTAAGGCGATGGACTGCTAATCCATTGTGCTCTGCGCGCGTGGGTTCGAATCCCATCCTCGTCGATTGAGGTCTTTAGTGTTTCGAGAGAGCCAAGTCCGCAAGGCAAAGGCCTTGCTGGCCAACTTTAAACGACATCACCCATTAAATAGATGCAGAAACACACCACAGCCCACCAGGCGTGCAGGCGAGTGACGAGGTGGCCGAGTGGTTAAGGCGATGGACTGCTAATCCATTGTGCTCTGCGTGCATGGGTTTGAGTCCCATCCTTGGTGTTTAGTTTCACAGAGAGCCTAGTGAACAGGTCAAACGCACTCATGGCGAGCTTTAGCTGAATTGGATTTTAATTATCGCTGCAGAAAAAGCTCATGTTCGTTTCTGAACACATTGTTGAGGTCAGGATCAATACAAAAAGCCAGCTGATGCATGGATATGACCATTAGATATACAATAACACGTTCTATGGGAGATCCAAATCCTGGCTGTACCAGCCTTCTCCAAGCTCATGCCTTCGCCACCACAGCAAAAGCAGCACGCAAAAGAAACAAAAGCACAATTCATTTTTCCAACAAGTCACAAAGCCTCCTAAGAGACTGGCAAAAATTGCCAAGGATGACTGTATTTCAAGTCATCCCAGCGGGGTATTGGGTAAAGTTTTCAACCAGCAAAGATCACGTCTCGGATGAGCCTCATAGACTACGATATTGCCTCTGCGAAAGAATGCCGGGGGAGGTAGCGACGTCTCCTGTGCTTTTATCCGGACATGGAACGACAGGGTGGTATCAAGCTTTAAACTGCCATGTAATCAGCCTTTTGGCACTGACGGCTGCATGGTGTGTCTACGAAACAGGCGAGTGACATGTACATAAAGGTTTATTCATTGTTCTCTCGTCACTCAAAGAACAAAAAGTGCACTGCTTTCGTAATTTTGGGGGGAGAGACTTATGGGTATCCTGGTAGCAAAGGGGCAGAGTTATAACGCTCAATCTCCAAGTCGGGGACCGATTCAACGAGCCCCCTACGAGGTTGGGTAGGATAATGAAGAGTGCAAGGACACTGCAAACATATTCTGAGAGAGGTCCAATGCAAGCTATGCTGCCATTTTCTTGACCCAAGGGTTCTCTCTAGGTTCTTTCCAACAAAGCAGAAGCAGCACACAAAAGAAACGTAAGCACATCTCCCTCAATCAACACAGTTGTGAGTCTCCTAACACATAGAACCCAACGCTCCTTGCAGGTCAGTCGAAGGGTTACCTCTCTCATCAGCCCAACCTTTTACAACACATTATGGTGAACTTTATCTCCGTCATGTTAATGAGAGCGGCTGAAAAGCACCAAACTACCGCTTCCGACAACTGAAGAGTTGTGAGCCAAGTCCGCATGGCAAAGCCGTTCAAAGGCCTTGCTGGCAACTTTAAACCACATCATCCATAAAATAGATGCAGAAACACACCACAGCCCGCCGGGCGTGCAGGCGATTGACGAGGTGGCCGAGTGGTTAAGGCGATGGACTGCTAATCCATTGTGCTCTGCACGCGTGGGTTCGAATCCCATCCTCGTCGATTGAGGTCTTTAGTGTTTCGAGAGAGCCAAGTCCGCAAGGCAAAAGCCTTGCTGGCCAACTTTAAACGACATCACCCATTAAATAGATGCAGAAACACACCACAGCCCGCCAGGCGTGCAGGCGAGTGACGAGGTGGCCGAGTGGTTAAGGCGATGGACTGCTAATCCATTGTGCTCTGCACGCGTGGGTTCGAATCCCATCCTCGTCGATTGATGTCTTTAGTGTTTCGAGAGAGCCAAGTCCGCAAGCCAATGGCCTTGCTGGCCAACTTTAAACGACATCACCCATTAAATAGATGCAGAAACACACCACAGCCCGCCAGAAGTGCAGGCGATTGACGAGGTGGCCGAGTGGTTAAGGCGATGGACTGCTAATCTATTGTGCTCTGCACGCGTGGGTTCGAATCCCATCCTCGTCGTATGATGTGTTTGGTGTTTCGAGAGAGCCAAGTACGCATGTCGAAGCCTTTGCTGGCAACTTTATCGACGTCATCCTTAAAATGGCTGCGGAAAAACGTCACCGGCAGCCGAGTGGCTGACTGGTTAAGTTCCTTTCCTTTGATTGACTGCTAATCCATTGTGCTCTGCGTGCATGGGTTTGAGTCCCATCCTTGGTGTTTAGTTTCACAGAGAGCCTAGTGAACAGGTCAAACGCAGCGGTTCCACTCATGGCGAGCTTTAGCTGAATTGGATTTTAATTATCACTGCAGAAAAAGCTCATGTTCGTTTCTGAACACATTGTTGAGGTCAGGATCAATACAAAAAGCCAGCTGATGCATGGATATGACCATTAGATATACAATAACACGTTCTATGGGAGATCCAAATCCTGGCTGTACCAGCCTTCTTCAAGCTCATGCCTTCGCCACCACAGCAAAAGCAGCACGCAAAAGAAACAAAAGCACAATTCATTTTTCAACAAGTCACAAAGCCTTCTAAGAGACTGGCAAAAATTGGTGTTTTTTTACCCCAGCGGGGGTATTGGGTAAAGTTTTCAACCAGCAAAGATCACGTCTCGGATGAGCTTCATAGACTACGATATTGCCTCTGCGAAAGAATGCCGGGGGAGGTAGCGACGTCTCCTGTGCTTTTATCCGGACATGGAACGACAGGGTGGTATCAAGCTTTAAACTGCCATGTAATCAGCCTTTTGGCACTGACGGCTGCATGGTGTGTCTACGAAACAGGCGAGTGACATGTACATAAAGGTTTATTCATTGTTCTCTCGTCACTCAAAGAACAAAAAGTGCACTGCTTTCGTAATTTTGGGGGGAGAGACTTATGGGTATCCTGGTAGCAAAGGGGCAGAGTTATAACGCTCAATCTCCAAGTCGGGGACCGATTCAACGAGCCCCCTACGAGGTTGGGTAGGATAATGAAGAGTGCAAGGACACTGCAAACATATTCTGAGAGAGGTCCAATGCAAGCTATGCTGCCATTTTCTTGACCCAAGGGTTCTCTCTAGGTTCTTTCCAACAAAGCAGAAGCAGCACACAAAAGAAACGTAAGCACATCTCCCTCAATCAACACAGTTGTGAGTCTCCTAACACATAGAACCCAACGCTCCTTGCAGGTCAGTCGAAGGGTTACCTCTCTCATCAGCCCAACCTTTTACAACACATTATGGTGAACTTTATCTCCGTCATGTTAATGAGAGCGGCTGAAAAGCACCAAACTACCGCTTCCGACAACTGAAGAGTTGTGAGCCAAGTCCGCATGGCAAAGCCGTTCAAAGGCCTTGCTGGCAACTTTAAACCACATCATCCATAAAATAGATGCAGAAACACACCACAGCCCGCCGGGCGTGCAGGCGATTGACGAGGTGGCCGAGTGGTTAAGGCGATGGACTGCTAATCCATTGTGCTCTGCACGCGTGGGTTCGAATCCCATCCTCGTCGATTGAGGTCTTTAGTGTTTCGAGAGAGCCAAGTCCGCAAGGCAAAGGCCTTGCTGGCCAACTTTAAACGACATCACCCATTAAATAGATGCAGAAACACACCACAGCCCGCCAGGCGTGCAGGCGAGTGACGAGGTGGCCGAGTGGTTAAGGCGATGGACTGCTAATCCATTGTGCTCTGTACGCGTGGGTTCGAATCCCATCCTCGTCGATTGATGTCTTTAGTGTTTCGAGAGAGCCAAGTCCGCAAGCCAATGGCCTTGCTGGCCAACTTTAAACGACATCACCCATTAAATAGATGCAGAAACACACCACAGCCCGCCAGAAGTGCAGGCGATTGCCGAGGTGGCCGAGTGGTTAAGGCGATGGACTGCTAATCCATTGTGCTCTGCACGCGTGGGTTCGAATCCCATCCTCGTCGTATGATGTCTTTAGTGTTTCGAGAGAGCCAAGTCCGAGTGGCTGACTGGTTAAGTTCCTTTCCTTTGATTGACTGCTAATCCATTGTGCTCTGCGTGCATGGGTTTGAGTCCCATCCTTGGTGTTTAGTTTCACAGAGAGCCTAGTGATCAGGTCAAACGCAGCGGTTCCACTCATGGCGAGCTTTAGCTGAATTGGATTTTAATTATCGCTGCAGAAAAAGCTCATGTTCGTTTCTGAACACATTGTTGAGGTCAGGATCAATACAAAAAGCCAGCTGATGCATGGATATGACCATTAGATATACAATAACACGTTCTATGGGAGATCCAAATCCTGGCTGTACCAGCCTTCTCCAAGCTCATGCCTTCGCCACCACAGCAAAAGCAGCACGCAAAAGAAACAAAAGCACAATTCATTTTTCCAACAAGTCACAAAGCCTCCTAAGAGACTGGCAAAAATTGCCAAGGATGACTGTATTTCAAGTCATCCCAGCGGGGTATTGGGTAAAGTTTTCAACCAGCAAAGATCACGTCTCGGATGAGCCTCATAGACTACGATATTGCCTCTGCGAAAGAATGCCGGGGGAGGTAGCGACGTCTCCTGTGCTTTTATCCGGACATGGAACGACAGGGTGGTATCAAGCTTTAAACTGCCATGTAATCAGCCTTTTGGCACTGACGGCTGCATGGTGTGTCTACGAAACAGGCGAGTGACATGTACATAAAGGTTTATTCATTGTTCTCTCGTCACTCAAAGAACAAAAAGTGCACTGCTTTCGTAATTTTGGGGGGAGAGACTTATGGGTATCCTGGTAGCAAAGGGGCAGAGTTATAACGCTCAATCTCCAAGTCGGGGACCGATTCAACGAGCCCCCTACGAGGTTGGGTAGGATAATGAAGAGTGCAAGGACACTGCAAACATATTCTGAGAGAGGTCCAATGCAAGCTATGCTGCCATTTTCTTGACCCAAGGGTTCTCTCTAGGTTCTTTCCAACAAAGCAGAAGCAGCACACAAAAGAAACGTAAGCACATCTCCCTCAATCAACACAGTTGTGAGTCTCCTAACACATAGAACCCAACGCTCCTTGCAGGTCAGTCGAAGGGTTACCTCTCTCATCAGCCCAACCTTTTACAACACATTATGGTGAACTTTATCTCCGTCATGTTAATGAGAGCGGCTGAAAAGCACCAAACTACCGCTTCCGACAACTGAAGAGTTGTGAGCCAAGTCCGCATGGCAAAGCCGTTCAAAGGCCTTGCTGGCAACTTTAAACCACATCATCCATAAAATAGATGCAGAAACACACCACAGCCCGCCGGGCGTGCAGGCAATTGACGAGGTGGCCGAGTGGTTAAGGCGATGGACTGCTAATCCATTGTGCTCTGCACGCGTGGGTTCGAATCCCATCCTCGTCGATTGAGGTCTTTAGTGTTTCGAGAGAGCCAAGTCCGCAAGGCAAAAGCCTTGCTGGCCAACTTTAAACGACATCACCCATTAAATAGATGCAGAAACACACCACAGCCCGCCAGGCGTGCAGGCGAGTGACGAGGTGGCCGAGTGGTTAAGGCGATGGACTGCTAATCCATTGTGCTCTGCACGCGTGGGTTCGAATCCCATCCTCGTCGATTGATGTCTTTAGTGTTTCGAGAGAGCCAAGTCCGCAAGCCAATGGCCTTGCTGGCCAACTTTAAACGACATCACCCATTAAATAGATGCAGAAACACACCACAGCCCGCCAGAAGTGCAGGCGATTGACGAGGTGGCCGAGTGGTTAAGGCGATGGACTGCTAATCTATTGTGCTCTGCACGCGTGGGTTCGAATCCCATCCTCGTCGTATGATGTGTTTGGTGTTTCGAGAGAGCCAAGTACGCATGTCGAAGCCTTTGCTGGCAACTTTATCGACGTCATCCTTAAAATGGCTGCGGAAAAACGTCACCGGCAGCCGAGTGGCTGACTGGTTAAGTTCCTTTCCTTTGATTGACTGCTAATCCATTGTGCTCTGCGTGCATGGGTTTGAGTCCCATCCTTGGTGTTTAGTTTCACAGAGAGCCTAGTGAACAGGTCAAACGCAGCGGTTCCACTCATGGCGAGCTTTAGCTGAATTGGATTTTAATTATCACTGCAGAAAAAGCTCATGTTCGTTTCTGAACACATTGTTGAGGTCAGGATCAATACAAAAAGCCAGCTGATGCATGGATATGACCATTAGATATACAATAACACGTTCTATGGGAGATCCAAATCCTGGCTGTACCAGCCTTCTTCAAGCTCATGCCTTCGCCACCACAGCAAAAGCAGCACGCAAAAGAAACAAAAGCACAATTCATTTTTCCAACAAGTCACAAAGCCTCCTAAGAGACTGGCAAAAATTGCCAAGGATGACTGTATTTCAAGTCATCCCAGCGGGGTATTGGGTAAAGTTTTCAACCAGCAAAGATCACGTCTCGGATGAGCCTCATAGACTACGATATTGCCTCTGCGAAAGAATGCCGGGGGAGGTAGCGACGTCTCCTGTGCTTTTATCCGGACATGGAACGACAGGGTGGTATCAAGCTTTAAACTGCCATGTAATCAGCCTTTTGGCACTGACGGCTGCATGGTGTGTCTACGAAACAGGCGAGTGACATGTACATAAAGGTTTATTCATTGTTCTCTCGTCACTCAAAGAACAAAAAGTGCACTGCTTTCGTAATTTTGGGGGGAGAGACTTATGGGTATCCTGGTAGCAAAGGGGCAGAGTTATAACGCTCAATCTCCAAGTCGGGGACCGATTCAACGAGCCCCCTACGAGGTTGGGTAGGATAATGAAGAGTGCAAGGACACTGCAAACATATTCTGAGAGAGGTCCAATGCAAGCTATGCTGCCATTTTCTTGACCCAAGGGTTCTCTCTAGGTTCTTTCCAACAAAGCAGAAGCAGCACACAAAAGAAACATAAGCACATCTCCCTCAATCAACACAGTTGTGAGTCTCCTAACACATAGAACCCAACGCTCCTTGCAGGTCAGTTGAAGGGTTACCTCTCTCATCAGCCCAACCTTTTACAACACATTATGGTGAACTTTATCTCCGTCATGTTAATGAGAGCGGCTGAAAAGCACCAAACTACCGCTTCCGACAACTGAAGAGTTGTGAGCCAAGTCCGCATGGCAAAGCCGTTCAAAGGCCTTGCTGGCAACTTTAAACCACATCATCCATAAAATAGATGCAGAAACACACCACAGCCCGCCGGGCGTGCAGGCGATTGACGAGGTGGCCGAGTGGTTAAGGCGATGGACTGCTAATCCATTGTGCTCTGCGCGCGTGGGTTCGAATCCCATCCTCGTCGATTGAGGTCTTTAGTGTTTCGAGAGAGCCAAGTCCGCAAGGCAAAGGCCTTGCTGGCCAACTTTAAACGACATCACCCATTAAATAGATGCAGAAACACACCACAGCCCACCAGGCGTGCAGGCGAGTGACGAGGTGGCCGAGTGGTTAAGGCGATGGACTGCTAATCCATTGTGCTCTGCGTGCATGGGTTTGAGTCCCATCCTTGGTGTTTAGTTTCACAGAGAGCCTAGTGAACAGGTCAAACGCACTCATGGCGAGCTTTAGCTGAATTGGATTTTAATTATCGCTGCAGAAAAAGCTCATGTTCGTTTCTGAACACATTGTTGAGGTCAGGATCAATACAAAAAGCCAGCTGATGCATGGATATGACCATTAGATATACAATAACACGTTCTATGGGAGATCCAAATCCTGGCTGTACCAGCCTTCTCCAAGCTCATGCCTTCGCCACCACAGCAAAAGCAGCACGCAAAAGAAACAAAAGCACAATTCATTTTTCCAACAAGTCACAAAGCCTCCTAAGAGACTGGCAAAAATTGCCAAGGATGACTGTATTTCAAGTCATCCCAGCGGGGTATTGGGTAAAGTTTTCAACCAGCAAAGATCACGTCTCGGATGAGCCTCATAGACTACGATATTGCCTCTGCGAAAGAATGCCGGGGGAGGTAGCGACGTCTCCTGTGCTTTTATCCGGACATGGAACGACAGGGTGGTATCAAGCTTTAAACTGCCATGTAATCAGCCTTTTGGCACTGACGGCTGCATGGTGTGTCTACGAAACAGGCGAGTGACATGTACATAAAGGTTTATTCATTGTTCTCTCGTCACTCAAAGAACAAAAAGTGCACTGCTTTCGTAATTTTGGGGGGAGAGACTTATGGGTATCCTGGTAGCAAAGGGGCAGAGTTATAACGCTCAATCTCCAAGTCGGGGACCGATTCAACGAGCCCCCTACGAGGTTGGGTAGGATAATGAAGAGTGCAAGGACACTGCAAACATATTCTGAGAGAGGTCCAATGCAAGCTATGCTGCCATTTTCTTGACCCAAGGGTTCTCTCTAGGTTCTTTCCAACAAAGCAGAAGCAGCACACAAAAGAAACGTAAGCACATCTCCCTCAATCAACACAGTTGTGAGTCTCCTAACACATAGAACCCAACGCTCCTTGCAGGTCAGTCGAAGGGTTACCTCTCTCATCAGCCCAACCTTTTACAACACATTATGGTGAACTTTATCTCCGTCATGTTAATGAGAGCGGCTGAAAAGCACCAAACTACCGCTTCCGACAACTGAAGAGTTGTGAGCCAAGTCCGCATGGCAAAGCCGTTCAAAGGCCTTGCTGGCAACTTTAAACCACATCATCCATAAAATAGATGCAGAAACACACCACAGCCCGCCGGGCGTGCAGGCGATTGACGAGGTGGCCGAGTGGTTAAGGCGATGGACTGCTAATCCATTGTGCTCTGCACGCGTGGGTTCGAATCCCATCCTCGTCGATTGAGGTCTTTAGTGTTTCGAGAGAGCCAAGTCCGCAAGGCAAAAGCCTTGCTGGCCAACTTTAAACGACATCACCCATTAAATAGATGCAGAAACACACCACAGCCCGCCAGGCGTGCAGGCGAGTGACGAGGTGGCCGAGTGGTTAAGGCGATGGACTGCTAATCCATTGTGCTCTGCACGCGTGGGTTCGAATCCCATCCTCGTCGATTGATGTCTTTAGTGTTTCGAGAGAGCCAAGTCCGCAAGCCAATGGCCTTGCTGGCCAACTTTAAACGACATCACCCATTAAATAGATGCAGAAACACACCACAGCCCGCCAGAAGTGCAGGCGATTGACGAGGTGGCCGAGTGGTTAAGGCGATGGACTGCTAATCTATTGTGCTCTGCACGCGTGGGTTCGAATCCCATCCTCGTCGTATGATGTGTTTGGTGTTTCGAGAGAGCCAAGTACGCATGTCGAAGCCTTTGCTGGCAACTTTATCGACGTCATCCTTAAAATGGCTGCGGAAAAACGTCACCGGCAGCCGAGTGGCTGACTGGTTAAGTTCCTTTCCTTTGATTGACTGCTAATCCATTGTGCTCTGCGTGCATGGGTTTGAGTCCCATCCTTGGTGTTTAGTTTCACAGAGAGCCTAGTGAACAGGTCAAACGCAGCGGTTCCACTCATGGCGAGCTTTAGCTGAATTGGATTTTAATTATCACTGCAGAAAAAGCTCATGTTCGTTTCTGAACACATTGTTGAGGTCAGGATCAATACAAAAAGCCAGCTGATGCATGGATATGACCATTAGATATACAATAACACGTTCTATGGGAGATCCAAATCCTGGCTGTACCAGCCTTCTTCAAGCTCATGCCTTCGCCACCACAGCAAAAGCAGCACGCAAAAGAAACAAAAGCACAATTCATTTTTCAACAAGTCACAAAGCCTTCTAAGAGACTGGCAAAAATTGGTGTTTTTTTACCCCAGCGGGGGTATTGGGTAAAGTTTTCAACCAGCAAAGATCACGTCTCGGATGAGCTTCATAGACTACGATATTGCCTCTGCGAAAGAATGCCGGGGGAGGTAGCGACGTCTCCTGTGCTTTTATCCGGACATGGAACGACAGGGTGGTATCAAGCTTTAAACTGCCATGTAATCAGCCTTTTGGCACTGACGGCTGCATGGTGTGTCTACGAAACAGGCGAGTGACATGTACATAAAGGTTTATTCATTGTTCTCTCGTCACTCAAAGAACAAAAAGTGCACTGCTTTCGTAATTTTGGGGGGAGAGACTTATGGGTATCCTGGTAGCAAAGGGGCAGAGTTATAACGCTCAATCTCCAAGTCGGGGACCGATTCAACGAGCCCCCTACGAGGTTGGGTAGGATAATGAAGAGTGCAAGGACACTGCAAACATATTCTGAGAGAGGTCCAATGCAAGCTATGCTGCCATTTTCTTGACCCAAGGGTTCTCTCTAGGTTCTTTCCAACAAAGCAGAAGCAGCACACAAAAGAAACGTAAGCACATCTCCCTCAATCAACACAGTTGTGAGTCTCCTAACACATAGAACCCAACGCTCCTTGCAGGTCAGTCGAAGGGTTACCTCTCTCATCAGCCCAACCTTTTACAACACATTATGGTGAACTTTATCTCCGTCATGTTAATGAGAGCGGCTGAAAAGCACCAAACTACCGCTTCCGACAACTGAAGAGTTGTGAGCCAAGTCCGCATGGCAAAGCCGTTCAAAGGCCTTGCTGGCAACTTTAAACCACATCATCCATAAAATAGATGCAGAAACACACCACAGCCCGCCGGGCGTGCAGGCGATTGACGAGGTGGCCGAGTGGTTAAGGCGATGGACTGCTAATCCATTGTGCTCTGCACGCGTGGGTTCGAATCCCATCCTCGTCGATTGAGGTCTTTAGTGTTTCGAGAGAGCCAAGTCCGCAAGGCAAAGGCCTTGCTGGCCAACTTTAAACGACATCACCCATTAAATAGATGCAGAAACACACCACAGCCCGCCAGGCGTGCAGGCGAGTGACGAGGTGGCCGAGTGGTTAAGGCGATGGACTGCTAATCCATTGTGCTCTGTACGCGTGGGTTCGAATCCCATCCTCGTCGATTGATGTCTTTAGTGTTTCGAGAGAGCCAAGTCCGCAAGCCAATGGCCTTGCTGGCCAACTTTAAACGACATCACCCATTAAATAGATGCAGAAACACACCACAGCCCGCCAGAAGTGCAGGCGATTGCCGAGGTGGCCGAGTGGTTAAGGCGATGGACTGCTAATCCATTGTGCTCTGCACGCGTGGGTTCGAATCCCATCCTCGTCGTATGATGTCTTTAGTGTTTCGAGAGAGCCAAGTCCGAGTGGCTGACTGGTTAAGTTCCTTTCCTTTGATTGACTGCTAATCCATTGTGCTCTGCGTGCATGGGTTTGAGTCCCATCCTTGGTGTTTAGTTTCACAGAGAGCCTAGTGATCAGGTCAAACGCAGCGGTTCCACTCATGGCGAGCTTTAGCTGAATTGGATTTTAATTATCGCTGCAGAAAAAGCTCATGTTCGTTTCTGAACACATTGTTGAGGTCAGGATCAATACAAAAAGCCAGCTGATGCATGGATATGACCATTAGATATACAATAACACGTTCTATGGGAGATCCAAATCCTGGCTGTACCAGCCTTCTCCAAGCTCATGCCTTCGCCACCACAGCAAAAGCAGCACGCAAAAGAAACAAAAGCACAATTCATTTTTCCAACAAGTCACAAAGCCTCCTAAGAGACTGGCAAAAATTGCCAAGGATGACTGTATTTCAAGTCATCCCAGCGGGGTATTGGGTAAAGTTTTCAACCAGCAAAGATCACGTCTCGGATGAGCCTCATAGACTACGATATTGCCTCTGCGAAAGAATGCCGGGGGAGGTAGCGACGTCTCCTGTGCTTTTATCCGGACATGGAACGACAGGGTGGTATCAAGCTTTAAACTGCCATGTAATCAGCCTTTTGGCACTGACGGCTGCATGGTGTGTCTACGAAACAGGCGAGTGACATGTACATAAAGGTTTATTCATTGTTCTCTCGTCACTCAAAGAACAAAAAGTGCACTGCTTTCGTAATTTTGGGGGGAGAGACTTATGGGTATCCTGGTAGCAAAGGGGCAGAGTTATAACGCTCAATCTCCAAGTCGGGGACCGATTCAACGAGCCCCCTACGAGGTTGGGTAGGATAATGAAGAGTGCAAGGACACTGCAAACATATTCTGAGAGAGGTCCAATGCAAGCTATGCTGCCATTTTCTTGACCCAAGGGTTCTCTCTAGGTTCTTTCCAACAAAGCAGAAGCAGCACACAAAAGAAACGTAAGCACATCTCCCTCAATCAACACAGTTGTGAGTCTCCTAACACATAGAACCCAACGCTCCTTGCAGGTCAGTCGAAGGGTTACCTCTCTCATCAGCCCAACCTTTTACAACACATTATGGTGAACTTTATCTCCGTCATGTTAATGAGAGCGGCTGAAAAGCACCAAACTACCGCTTCCGACAACTGAAGAGTTGTGAGCCAAGTCCGCATGGCAAAGCCGTTCAAAGGCCTTGCTGGCAACTTTAAACCACATCATCCATAAAATAGATGCAGAAACACACCACAGCCCGCCGGGCGTGCAGGCGATTGACGAGGTGGCCGAGTGGTTAAGGCGATGGACTGCTAATCCATTGTGCTCTGCACGCGTGGGTTCGAATCCCATCCTCGTCGATTGAGGTCTTTAGTGTTTCGAGAGAGCCAAGTCCGCAAGGCAAAAGCCTTGCTGGCCAACTTTAAACGACATCACCCATTAAATAGATGCAGAAACACACCACAGCCCGCCAGAAGTGCAGGCGATTGACGAGGTGGCCGAGTGGTTAAGGCGATGGACTGCTAATCTATTGTGCTCTGCACGCGTGGGTTCGAATCCCATCCTCGTCGTATGATGTGTTTGGTGTTTCGAGAGAGCCAAGTACGCATGTCGAAGCCTTTGCTGGCAACTTTATCGACGTCATCCTTAAAATGGCTGCGGAAAAACGTCACCGGCAGCCGAGTGGCTGACTGGTTAAGTTCCTTTCCTTTGATTGACTGCTAATCCATTGTGCTCTGCGTGCATGGGTTTGAGTCCCATCCTTGGTGTTTAGTTTCACAGAGAGCCTAGTGAACAGGTCAAACGCAGCGGTTCCACTCATGGCGAGCTTTAGCTGAATTGGATTTTAATTATCACTGCAGAAAAAGCTCATGTTCGTTTCTGAACACATTGTTGAGGTCAGGATCAATACAAAAAGCCAGCTGATGCATGGATATGACCATTAGATATACAATAACACGTTCTATGGGAGATCCAAATCCTGGCTGTACCAGCCTTCTTCAAGCTCATGCCTTCGCCACCACAGCAAAAGCAGCACGCAAAAGAAACAAAAGCACAATTCATTTTTCCAACAAGTCACAAAGCCTCCTAAGAGACTGGCAAAAATTGCCAAGGATGACTGTATTTCAAGTCATCCCAGCGGGGTATTGGGTAAAGTTTTCAACCAGCAAAGATCACGTCTCGGATGAGCCTCATAGACTACGATATTGCCTCTGCGAAAGAATGCCGGGGGAGGTAGCGACGTCTCCTGTGCTTTTATCCGGACATGGAACGACAGGGTGGTATCAAGCTTTAAACTGCCATGTAATCAGCCTTTTGGCACTGACGGCTGCATGGTGTGTCTACGAAACAGGCGAGTGACATGTACATAAAGGTTTATTCATTGTTCTCTCGTCACTCAAAGAACAAAAAGTGCACTGCTTTCGTAATTTTGGGGGGAGAGACTTATGGGTATCCTGGTAGCAAAGGGGCAGAGTTATAACGCTCAATCTCCAAGTCGGGGACCGATTCAACGAGCCCCCTACGAGGTTGGGTAGGATAATGAAGAGTGCAAGGACACTGCAAACATATTCTGAGAGAGGTCCAATGCAAGCTATGCTGCCATTTTCTTGACCCAAGGGTTCTCTCTAGGTTCTTTCCAACAAAGCAGAAGCAGCACACAAAAGAAACGTAAGCACATCTCCCTCAATCAACACAGTTGTGAGTCTCCTAACACATAGAACCCAACGCTCCTTGCAGGTCAGTTGAAGGGTTACCTCTCTCATCAGCCCAACCTTTTACAACACATTATGGTGAACTTTATCTCCGTCATGTTAATGAGAGCGGCTGAAAAGCACCAAACTACCGCTTCCGACAACTGAAGAGTTGTGAGCCAAGTCCGCATGGCAAAGCCGTTCAAAGGCCTTGCTGGCAACTTTAAACCACATCATCCATAAAATAGATGCAGAAACACACCACAGCCCGCCGGGCGTGCAGGCGATTGACGAGGTGGCCGAGTGGTTAAGGCGATGGACTGCTAATCCATTGTGCTCTGCGCGCGTGGGTTCGAATCCCATCCTCGTCGATTGAGGTCTTTAGTGTTTCGAGAGAGCCAAGTCCGCAAGGCAAAGGCCTTGCTGGCCAACTTTAAACGACATCACCCATTAAATAGATGCAGAAACACACCACAGCCCACTAGGCGTGCAGGCGAGTGACGAGGTGGCAGAGTGGTTAAGGCGATGGACTGCTAATCCATTGTGCTCTGCGTGCATGGGTTTGAGTCCCATCCTTGGTGTTTAGTTTCACAGAGAGCCTAGTGAACAGGTCAAACGCACTCATGGCGAGCTTTAGCTGAATTGGATTTTAATTATCGCTGCAGAAAAAGCTCATGTTCGTTTCTGAACACATTGTTGAGGTCAGGATCAATACAAAAAGCCAGCTGATGCATGGATATGACCATTAGATATACAATAACACGTTCTATGGGAGATCCAAATCCTGGCTGTACCAGCCTTCTTCAAGCTCATGCCTTCGCCACCACAGCAAAAGCAGCACGCAAAAGAAACAAAAGCACAATTCATTTTTCCAACAAGTCACAAAGCCTCCTAAGAGACTGGCAAAAATTGCCAAGGATGACTGTATTTCAAGTCATCCCAGTGGGGTATTGGGTAAAGTTTTCAACCAGCAAAGATCACGTCTCGGATGAGCCTCATAGACTACGATATTGCCTCTGCGAAAGAATACCGGGGGAGGTAGCGACGTCTCCTGTGCTTTTATCTGGACATGGAACGACAGGGTGGTATCAAGCTTTAAACTGCCATGTAATCAGCCTTTTGGCACTGACGGCTGCATGGTGTGTCTACGAAACAGGCGAGTGACATGTACATAAAGGTTTATTCATTGTTCTCTCGTCACTCAAAGAACAAAAAGTGCACTGCTTTCGTAATTTTGGGGGGAGAGACTTATGGGTATCCTGGTAGCAAAGGGGCAGAGTTATAACGCTCAATCTCCAAGTCGGGGACCGATTCAACGAGCCCCCTACGAGGTTGGGTAGGATAATGAAGAGTGCAAGGACACTGCAAACATATTCTGAGAGAGGTCCAATGCAAGCTATGCTGCCATTTTCTTGACCCAAGGGTTCTCTCTAGGTTCTTTCCAACAAAGCAGAAGCAGCACACAAAAGAAACGTAAGCACATCTCCCTCAATCAACACAGTTGTGAGTCTCCTAACACATAGAACCCAACGCTCCTTGCAGGTCAGTCGAAGGGTTACCTCTCTCATCAGCCCAACCTTTTACAACACATTATGGTGAACTTTATCTCCGTCATGTTAATGAGAGCGGCTGAAAAGCACCAAACTACCGCTTCCGACAACTGAAGAGTTGTGAGCCAAGTCCGCATGGCAAAGCCGTTCAAAGGCCTTGCTGGCAACTTTAAACCACATCATCCATAAAATAGATGCAGAAACACACCACAGCCCGCCGGGCGTGCAGGCAATTGACGAGGTGGCCGTAACCTCCACTAAATGGACTGCTCTAATAAGTCCTAACAAGTCCAAACAATGTCCTAACAAGTCCTAACAAGACCAAACAAAGTCCTAACAATTCCTAACAAGACCTAACAGAGTCCTAACAGTGTTCCTACCAACTCCTAACAGAATCCAAACAGTCCTAACAACAGCGGGGCAAAAGAGCCAATCATATGCTTCGAAACAGTTGCCGCTCCAAGGGGGGGCAAAAGAGCCAATCATATGCGTCGAAACATGGCCCCGTGCGCACAGTGTTCTCATTGGTTGACTGACGGAGACGATACAGTTAGTTCATCCTGAGGTAAATTTTACCGGCGGCGAATATCTCTTGACAAAAGAATATCTCTTGACACTAAAAGTAAGTAGAACTTATTAAAATTATGTAAATCACTGAAGTGAAATCGTAAAAGTATGTGGTGTGTTTGTAAATACTTTTGCTGTGACAAACGTTAGATGTTTTTCGTGAAGTTTGATAAGACGGTCACAAACCTTAAGAGATAACGCTGATTGCTATGGTAAATATTTTCTTTACTGAACGTTTTTAAGTGTCTTTTGCGTGTCTGTCTTGTGTCCATCAAATTAAACAAGCAGAGATGCTCGATTTTGTGTCTGTGTCAAGTGTTTATGTCGCTGCTCAAGTTTAATAAGACGGTCAGAAAACCTTAAAGGATAGCGCTGATCGCTTTTTTCACAAAAAAGATTTTTTTTAAAAGATAGAACTGTCAAATGGTGTGTAACCACAAAAAATGACCAATATCTAATATTTCACACCTCCTAGACTTCATGCAATTGTATGAAATTAGTAGTTTATTTAGTAATATCCTATGAGAATGTTTTATTATATTTATTTCTAAATTTAATTTATATGGGTTTTTCATTGTACTGAGCAAGACCTGCTGTAAAACTTGTTTGATGTCAATTCTTTGACCATTTGACTACAAATGGTTTAAACACCCATTATTACAGTGTAGTAGAGTATTCAATTATTATTATAGTGAGAGTATAATTTGTTTTCCATTTCTTTCATCACTAAACTGTTTTGATTACATTTTTAATAACCGACAACCATCAGTGTGAGTTCATGCCATCTGATGAGATCTGAACAAACTATTTCACATTGACATAACAATATAAATTAAACAGGGTCTCAGAAACTTAAGACTTGAAATATTCCTGACCAGATAAGTTGAGACCGTGGAAAAAAAACATACAACCTTATATTGTAGCTGCTTAATTTCCTATCTATCTATCTATCTATCTATCTATCTATCTATCTATCTATCTATCTATCTATCTATCTGTCTGTCTGTCTTTCTGTCTGTCTGTCTTTCTGTCTGTCTGTCTGTCTGTCTGTCTGTCTGTCTGTCTGTCTGTCTGTGCATGTAGGCCTACATATTCCCCACAACAGCCTAATGACTGCCTCTTGTCCTATAGAGATGCCAAAGGAAGGAAAGCCAGATTCATTCTGGACTGGCGTCATGATGCTGTTTGCCCAGGGGAAATATAAATTTTCCACTGGCCAGAGACCTGGGAGCAGACGTTGGAAGGCAGTGTTAGAGAGGATAAAGAATTGTCCCCTGACCCCTGCATTTGGCCTAACGGTCAGAAAAAAAGACATTTTTGGGAAAAAGATCCCCTGCAAATGTGGCTACCATGATGTAAGTAATGTCATTGAATCTTAAACATATGATGTGAGACAAATATTAATATTATTAATAATATTATTAAACAATATTAATAAAAAAAGAATGTATTTGGTGCATTTCCAAAGAGCTTCTTTTATTATGTGAGACAAAGATGCTGACAAATGCTTGCTCTACAGCTGTTCCCCATGGCTGGTTCTTCGTTGTGTGTGCTTGATTCTCCAAATCACTGTTTTGATGCAGAGTTTTGTGTGATTTAGAGGATAAATACAAAATGAGGGTAGAGAGTAAATACAAAATGTTGTTTCCCCCAGTCAGGACAGCAGACAGGGGCCACAGCAGGTCCACAGCAGACAAGGGCCGCAGCAGGTCCACAGCAGACAGGGGCCGCAGCAGGTCCACAGCAGACAGGGGCCGCAGCAGGTCCACAGCAGACAGGGGCCGCAGCAGGTCCACAGCAGACAGGGGCCGCAGCAGGTCCACAGCAGACAAGGGCCGCAGCAGGTCCACAGCAGACAGGGGCCGCAGCAGGTCCACAGCAGACAAGGGCCGCAGCAGGTCCACAGCACACAGGGGCCGCAGCAGGTCCACAGCAGACAAGGGCCGCAGCAGGTCCACAGCACACAGGGAGCAGTGATAATACTTTGACATGCTCCCTTTGTGCTCAGGAAGTGCTCTCTGACCAGTTTACTCAGCACCTGTCAGATTTCCATGTCCAGGAGCAGTGTGAGCACTGCGGCACAAAGGCCATGGGTGCTGTCAGGTTATCAGAGCACCTTGAGAAGTGTCATGTCTTAAAATCTCCCACAGACCTCCCAAACATTTCTCCTCTAACCTCTTCAGCCCGTCCCTCCACTACCCCAGCCCAAGAGGTGACACAGACACCAATCGTCTCTCCCCGGGATGCTCCAGCTCCAGTCTGCCTCACAGCCCAGGAGACGACACCAACCATCCGTCTCCAAGTTGCTCCTGCTCCTACCCCTTCCACACTATCTGAGATGGAACCAGCGACTCAGAGTGGCACAGCACTTCTTCCTTCTGCTGCTTCTGCTCCTCCTCACGCAGCACCAGGGCTCCCAGTCCCTCTGCGCTTTCCAGAGGTAAGCCGGGTCAGGTTTTTGCCAAAGCCGTTCCTCCGGGTCATCAAGCCAGGTGATCGGGAGTGGATTGCCCACATCCTCTATGACGCAAGTGGGCAGCTGAGACAGAATGTCAGGGAGAATTGGCACCACCCCCCAAGCCCAATCAGATCTGTGGCACCTCCAAACCCACATGATTACTTTCGACAGAGGATGTTCCTGTGGGCACCAATGCGCATGTGGGGCATCCCTCTGAAATGCACTCTGTGCAACAGAAAGATGCACCACTCTGGCATTTACACCAAGGTCAGAGAGGTCATTGATGTGGATAGCAAGTACTATTTAATAGGGGGAGATTACCCAAGGTGCAGCCAGTGCAAACAACCTGTCTGTCCTTGGAGTAGTGACATTTTAAAGCAACTTGACCCCTCTAACCGCAACAAATTCCCTGCTGTGTTGACTACACATCTGGCACTGGACAGAAAATGTGTGACACTTTTGCGTCCTAGAACAGCAGGGAATAGCTCCAGTTACTTGCAGCAGGCCTTTCAAGAGGCACACAGTGAGGAGTGGGCTAGGAGATCCTGTGAATATTTTACAGATTGTGAAATTCACAAGAGATCCTGCTTGAAACAGTCCCAGGCTGTTTATACCCCGCCACCACCCTTCTCTCCCTTGCCCCTGGCCCAGTGGTTCGAGACAGTGCATGCCAACGATGTTGTCGGTCACCTTGATGAACTCAAAGGTGTCATCACTTCAACGTTTGGCAGAATTCTGAAGCTTGATTCCACTAAGAAGGTAAATATAAACCTATACAAGCTTGAGCTCATTTGTTCTTTTAGGGTTTGATAAAAATACATGTGCTAATGATGTATATACCTTTATTATAACAGGTGACCAAAAAACTGGCTGGGGGGATTGAGAACACGGCAACATGGATGTCCAATGTGGGGAACGAGTATGGTCAGGTCCTCAACTCTGTCCTCACAACCGGCGAGGGGGCTGGGCTGGATGACCTGTGCCAAGGCATCGTCCAACGGTACAGGGATGCTGGTGAGCCACAGCCAGCCGCCATCTATGTGGATAGAGACTGTTGCAGTGACAGAGGTGGGTTACCTGTAATTTGTGTTGATGTTTTTTTTTATTTTTTTTTTATTAAGGCAGTTAGTGACAATACAAACCCCCAAAAAATGTATTCATGATCTTGTGAATTTACACAGGAGTGAGCCCAGTTCTCCATTGGTTTCGGCCATGGACGTCCACTGTGCGGTTGGATGTGTTCCACTTTATGAGGCGATTCACCAACGGTCTCACCACGGAACACCATCCACTGTACGGTACATTCTGCTCCAAATTGTCGAGTTGCATTTTTGAGTGGGATTACCAGGACATCAGTCATCTGAAAGAGGCAAAGCGGTCAGAGTTGAGGCAAAAGCATCAGGGCCACGAGCCAACAGATGCCCAGGTGTTGGCGAGCATCAGCTCTAAAGAGCTAGCCAAACACTGCCGCAGGAAAACCCGGGGAGTGGAGGAGACCCGTGCCCTCATCAAAAGTCTTCTTGACTCCATGTGGCACCTTGTGGACGGCACTGGGCTGCACCTTATCAACCACGAACGCATGTCTCAAGTGTGGGAGGTACAGCAAAAGCACCTTGCTTGCATCCAGGATCCACCAGGAGTGCAGCTTTACACAAACATTGGGTCAGGGCTGGAGAAAGGAGAGAAGACACTGGATGTGCTAAGATGCAGCAGAGGGTCCTCCTCTCTGGAAAGCTTTCATAAGCACCAGTGTGCTTTCATTCCAGGCATGTTAAAACCTCACACATATGGTATAGTTTGCTATTGAATGTTGACATAATATTGTAGTAATTTGTTGTAATCAGTGATCCTGTTTTTGTCTCATCAGGGTGGAGATGCAATGCATTGCACACTCAGATGTACATGCTTGAGGGTGTGTCAAGGTGGAATTTAAACCGGTCAGCACAAGCACTTTCTATGGCTGAGACATCCAGGACAAAGCTGTATAACATTCGTTTGATGTCCAATGTGAATGCGCTCAGCAACAAAGTGTTGGGAAAACCTCTTCTTCCAGAGTTTATCCCCCCTGGGAAACCTACCGGTAAGAAAAGTCTGCTGTTGATGATGATCAGACCTATACTGTGACATGGTAGGCAAGTAAACAATAATTTTTCCCTTGGTGAATACTTTTTGCAGGAGAGCGTATTGCTGTAGAGTATCTTCTGGCACAGTCCAACAGAGGAGATCTTCTGAGCGAGCAGATTGGTATTGGTGACATCCTGCCTGAGATCTTGGATGAAGACCTGGAGGACGAATGTCCTGATGTGACCGTACCACAGGCTCATGACCTCACATTGCAGGTAATATTATGTCAACAGTATATCAGACAACAAAAAAATATTGGAAAACTAATAAACAGTTCATTTTTAATGTAGAATGTTTTAATTTTAGAATGTTTTTTTTTTTTTTAAAGATTATTTATTCTTTATTTATTCTTTATTCTGTGTATACTTTTATTCATCACCTCAGCAATTTGGAAGCAGTGGCCCTAGGCCCGGGCCAGATCCCAGGTCCCCATTGGAGGAGAGTGATGCATCTGCTGGGCCCGTCTACTCCCCATTGGAGGAGAGTGATGCCTCTGCTGGGCCCGTCTACTCCCCATTAGACGAGAGAGATGCCTCTGCTGGGCCCGTCTACTCCCCATTAGACGAGAGAGATGCCTCTGCTGGGCCCGTCTACTCCCCATTAGACGAGAGAGATGCCTCTGTTGGGCCCGTCTACTCCCCATTAGACGAGAGAGATGCCTCTGCAAGTCCCGTCCACTCCCCAATTGAGAGTGATACCTCTACCAGGCTTGTCACTCCAGCTACGGTAAAGTGGATAATGTTTCACCATTAGAAATGTGGGCTTCTTTATATTTGCTCTTGTACCAGATATTTAAAATCAGGTTTATTGGTTCAATTCTTGTGACAGGACACTAGGTGTGATGCCAGAGGGATTCCTGGATGGGAGGCAGTTGATGCCTTGGCAGGTTACCTGGTTGGGCTTAACCGGACTATAACAGCACTCTCCAATGCTGAAGTGGCAGAGATTTTGAGGTTATACTCACATCTAAGTGTCTTTGACCAGACCCCCACCAGATACACCCTCAAGAGCAAAAAAACAACTTTGCCAGGACCTTGGAGGGCTTCAAGAAAGCGCAGTGGCTCTGCTCCAGGCCAGCAAGCAGCTGAGAGGTATCTACATATCATATAGCTGTATTCTTTAGTATTTGTATCAATATATTTATGTCAATATGTGAACATGCATATATAATGAGCACTATGTGATTTGGTCATCTATTTGCAGATTGTTTATGGTCCATGGTCAGGCTGCTCACAGACCAGACCAAAACAGAATTTCAGAGTGTGTTGCTCTCAAGCTGTACAAAGAGTACAAGGAAGCCAGAAATAGGCCAAAGGACAATAAAGGGAGGACATTTGCCATACCCCAGTCCATTGTCATGGCATACTCACACATCAAGCAGCTAGTTGAGGACTGCAGAGAGATCATGGACAGGAGTGACCTGGTACTGGTTAACATCAACAACACCACTGTGTCCTCCTGGTGAGTTCATCTTTAATATCTTCATAAATTGATTGAATTACATATTTGAACAAACTTTTTAACAATTAAACCACTGAAACCACTGAAAATTGAACCACTGAAAATTTACTCTTGTGTGTTTTGTTTTCTGTCCCTGTAGGCTGCATGATCGCCAAAAGAGAACTGAACGGGATTCTTTACTTCAGGGCGTGCAGCTTCCACAGCAGATTGCCGTGGCTAAAAAATCCCTCCTGGAGGTTCGTGACTTACCATCACAGCCGGTTCAGCATGGACACACTCTTTTGGAGTTCCAGGAGCCTGAGAACCGTGAAGGTGAGGCAAAAATCCGCCAGCGACACAGTTCCAGAACACCTGCTATTCCACACACAGGTGGGGGAGACGCAGCTATTGCCAAACACGATGCTGCTTCCTCTCAAAACAGCTGTATGGAGGGCTGGTCCTCTGCCTGCCAGCCATCCCCAACATACTACCAGAGCTGGTCTTCTTACCAGGCACCCCTGGCACACTCTCATGGTTGGTCCTCCACCCACCCACCACCCTCAGTATCCTCCCAGGGCTGGCCTGCCACCCACCCACCACCACCCTCAGCATCCTCCCAGGGCTGGTCCTCCAACCAGGGCTGGTCAGCAACCCACCCACCAACCTCAGCATCCTCCCAGGGCTGGCCTGCCACCCACCCACTGCCCTCAGCATCCTCCCAGGGCTGGTCCTCCAACCAGGAATGGTCTGCAACCCACCCACCACCACCCTCAGCATCCTCCCAGGGCTGGTCCTCCAACCAGGGCTGGTCAGCAACCCACCCACCAACCTCAGCATCCTCCCAGGGCTGGCCTGCCACCCACCCACTGCCCTCAGCATCCTCCCAGGGCTGGTCCTCCAACCAGGAATGGTCTGCAACCCACCCACCAACCTCAGCATCCTCCCAGGGCTGGTCAGCAACCCACCCACCAACCTCAGCATCCTCCCAGGGCTGGCCTGCCACCCACCCACCAACCTCAGCATCCACCCAGGGCTGGCCTGCCACCCAACCACCACCCTCAGCATCCACTCAGGGCTGGTCATCCACATCCTACTGTCCTGACCAACCTAGGTTCCCTCACCAGGCACTAGATCCCTTTAATCGCCAGCGTGAATGGCGATTACGCAAGGCAGCGCTTGAGAACGAGGAGCGAGTGAGGAAAGGTGAGCCCCCAAAGATGCGAAAGGCAAAAGAGAGCTACCACTATGAGTGTAAGCTGTGTGGTAAACCCAAATCCAAGCAAACTGGACACTCACAGGTACGTGGCAAATGGTACTGCCCTGCATCTGGACAGACCCTTGAGGAGTGGAGAAGCTCTTTGTAAATACACAAAATACATTCTTTTTTATTCATATTTTTAATAATAATATTTTTTATTTCTTTTAAGAAAATGTTCACATTCACTGTTCAAACCATTTGCAAAGAAAAAACAAAGAAAATAAATTAGAAAAAAGTATATTTGCTGTTGCAAATAGAAAAAAATTAGTTGCTGTTGCAACTATTTAAAAAAAAAACACAGGATAGTTGCTGATGCAACTATTTCCAAAAAAAAAAAAAAAAAAAAAAAAAAAAAAAAAAAAAAAAACACAACTCTTGTGGTGTAATAGTAACACGTCCATCCTTTGGGTGGGAGACTCCAGGTGCAAATCCTGGCAAGAGTGTGCAACTTGTTGGCCCAATCAGTATTTAATAAAAAAATAATTTATGACATAATTTAATCTGCATTTTCTCCTTCTTTTCTCATTATTATTACTAGATGTACCGGCGGTCATAATTATTATCATAACAATTTGTTATTAACAAAACATTATTATTCATACCAATCCTATTTATATCTGTTTTTAAGACATATTTGATAGATTCATAGCAATTTCTAATAGTTTACATTTATTACTGTAAGACATGTACCAATAGCTGAAAAATGCAGCCCAGGAGGATGAGGAGCTAGTGTCAAAGGGGGAACCACCACGGAAGAGGCTGACAAAGGAAAAGTACACAAAAGCAAGGTGTGTGGCCAGGACAAAAATAAAAGGCCTGGACACACCCAGATGAAGGGGCGATGGTACTGTCCAGCCTCAGGACTGACCCTGAATGTCTGGAGGAAGAGTGTATAGTTTGCTGTCACTATTACGTGTCTCTCTCTATGTCGTTTGTCTGTCTGTTACAATAAAGTTGAATAATTTCCAAGAACAGCCTTCACGTTTTTATTTAATTTCATCTTGAATACCAGGACAGTGAGTGTCATCCATTGAATGTAATTGTTAAAACTAAAGCCAGAATTACTTGCAGAATCATTTTACATTTATTCACAAAACCCAACACTCTATGCTCAATTTGGAATATGTTTTATTCACTTGTGCTGCACAGATGTAGTCTTTCAAATAAATGAGTTTACCAAAAAAAGGAGGGGAAACATGATGGGAGAGTTATTTACATTTACAGTTATACACTGTTAATACTGTTATAGCTTTAAATGTTACATGTGACATTTTGAGTTAATTATTTAAATATTGATTTGTTTACATCACAAAATATGTTTACTTACAATAAAATTTGCTTTAAATGCATTCATGTGCATAATTGCATAATCACTTAGGTTATTACTGTGGTGATTTGTATGGAAAAGAGTTCCTGTGTTAAAAATGACTACGTTACCCAAAATGCATTGCATGTAGTACTTCCGGAATTCACTACGAGACTAGAGAACAAGCGATATTGCCACGGCATAGGTTCGAATCCCGCAAGAGACATGAAATTAAAGTGATGATAAACCTTGCAATAAGTGCAGAACTGTGTGTAAACAATGATGAGAAGATAAGAGAGTAGATAAAAATTGATATTGTGTACGTTTTGCTCCTTTTTTCTCCTTTTCTTTTTCTCTCTTTCCCCCCTCTTTCCTCCCTCTTTTCTTCTCTCCCCCCCCCCCTGGGCAGTCCCTTTTGCCCCTTGCTTGGCCGAGTGGTTAAGGCGATGGACTGCTAATCCATTGTGCTCTGCGCGCGTGGGTTCGAATCCCATCCTCGTCGATTGAGGTCTTTAGTGTTTCGAGAGAGCCAAGTCCGCAAGGCAAAAGCCTTGCTGGCCAACTTTAAACGACATCACCCATTAAATAGATGCAGAAACACACCACAGCCCGCCAGGCGTGCAGGCGAGTGACGAGGTGGCCGAGTGGTTAAGGCGATGGACTGCTAATCCATTGTGCTCTGCACGCGTGGGTTCGAATCCCATCCTCGTCGATTGATGTCTTTAGTGTTTCGAGAGAGCCAAGTCCGCAAGCCAATGGCCTTGCTGGCCAACTTTAAACGACATCACCCATTAAATAGATGCAGAAACACACCACAGCCCGCCAGAAGTGCAGGCGATTGACGAGGTGGCCGAGTGGTTAAGGCGATGGACTGCTAATCTATTGTGCTCTGCACGCGTGGGTTCGAATCCCATCCTCGTCGTATGATGTGTTTGGTGTTTCGAGAGAGCCAAGTACGCATGTCGAAGCCTTTGCTGGCAACTTTATCGACGTCATCCTTAAAATGGCTGCGGAAAAACGTCACCGGCAGCCGAGTGGCTGACTGGTTAAGTTCCTTTCCTTTGATTGACTGCTAATCCATTGTGCTCTGCGTGCATGGGTTTGAGTCCCATCCTTGGTGTTTAGTTTCACAGAGAGCCTAGTGAACAGGTCAAACGCACTCATGGCGAGCTTTAGCTGAATTGGATTTTAATTATCGCTGCAGAAAAAGCTCATGTTCGTTTCTGAACACATTGTTGAGGTCAGGATCAATACAAAAAGCCAGCTGATGCATGGATATGACCATTAGATATACAATAACACGTTCTATGGGAGATCCAAATCCTGGCTGTACCAGCCTTCTTCAAGCTCATGCCTTTGCCACCACAGCAAAAGCAGCACGCAAAAGAAACAAAAGCACAATTCATTTTTCCAACAAGTCACAAAGCCTCCTAAGAGACTGGCAAAAATTGCCAAGGATGACTGTATTTCAAGTCATCCCAGTGGGGTATTGGGTAAAGTTTTCAACCAGCAAAGATCACGTCTCGGATGAGCCTCATAGACTACGATATTGCCTCTGCGAAAGAATACCGGGGGAGGTAGCGACGTCTCCTGTGCTTTTATCCGGACATGGAACGACAGGGTGGTATCAAGCTTTAAACTGCCATGTAATCAGCCTTTTGGCACTGACGGCTGCATGGTGTGTCTACGAAACAGGCGAGTGACATGTACATAAAGGTTTATTCATTGTTCTCTCGTCACTCAAAGAACAAAAAGTGCACTGCTTTCGTAATTTTGGGGGGAGAGACTTATGGGTATCCTGGTAGCAAAGGGGCAGAGTTATAACGCTCAATCTCCAAGTCGGGGACCGATTCAACGAGCCCCCTACGAGGTTGGGTAGGATAATGAAGAGTGCAAGGACACTGCAAACATATTCTGAGAGAGGTCCAATGCAAGCTATGCTGCCATTTTCTTGACCCAAGGGTTCTCTCTAGGTTCTTTCCAACAAAGCAGAAGCAGCACACAAAAGAAACGTAAGCACATCTCCCTCAATCAACACAGTTGTGAGTCTCCTAACACATAGAACCCAACGCTCCTTGCAGGTCAGTCGAAGGGTTACCTCTCTCATCAGCCCAACCTTTTACAACACATTATGGTGAACTTTATCTCCGTCATGTTAATGAGAGCGGCTGAAAAGCACCAAACTACCGCTTCCGACAACTGAAGAGTTGTGAGCCAAGTCCGCATGGCAAAGCCTTTCAAAGGCCTTGCTGGCAACTTTAAACCACATCATCCATAAAATAGATGCAGAAACACACCACAGCCCGCCGGGCGTGCAGGCGATTGACGAGGTGGCCGAGTGGTTAAGGCGATGGACTGCTAATCCATTGTACTCTGCACGCGTGGGTTCGAATCCCATCCTCGTCGATTGAGGTCTTTAGTGTTTCGAGAGAGCCAAGTCCGCAAGGCAAAGGCCTTGCTGGCCAACTTTAAACGACATCACCCATTAAATAGATGCAGAAACACACCACAGCCCGCCAGGCGTGCAGGCGAGTGACGAGGTGGCCGAGTGGTTAAGGCGATGGACTGCTAATCCATTGTGCTCTGCACGCGTGGGTTCGAATCCCATCCTCGTCGATTGATGTCTTTA
Source organism: Semotilus atromaculatus (assembly GCA_031834385.1). NCBI lineage: Eukaryota > Metazoa > Chordata > Actinopteri > Cypriniformes > Leuciscidae > Semotilus > Semotilus atromaculatus. The sequence goes on along the minus strand of JAULUF010000044.1, from coordinate 10,049,581 downwards.
GTGTTTCGAGAGAGCCAAGTCCGCAAGCCAATGGCCTTGCTGGCCAACTTTAAACGACATCACCCATTAAATAGATGCAGAAACACACCACAGCCCGCCAGAAGTGCAGGCGATTGACGAGGTGGCCGAGTGGTTAAGGCGATGGACTGCTAATCCATTGTGCTCTGCACGCGTGGGTTCGAATCCCATCCTCGTCGTATGATGTGTTTAGTGTTTCGAGAGAGCCAAGTACGCATGTCGAAGCCTTTGCTGGCAACTTTATCGACGTCATCCTTAAAATGGCTGCGGAAAAACGTCACCGGCAGCCGAGTGGCTGACTGGTTAAGTTCCTTTCCTTTGATTGACTGCTAATCCATTGTGCTCTGCGTGCATGGGTTTGAGTCCCATCCTTGGTGTTTAGTTTCACAGAGAGCCTAGTGAACAGGTCAAACGCAGCGGTTCCACTCATGACGAGCTTTAGCTGAATTGGATTTTAATTATCGCTGCAGAAAAAGCTCATGTTCGTTTCTGAACACATTGTTGAGGTCAGGATCAATACAAAAAGCCAGCTGATGCATGGATATGACCATTAGATATACAATAACACGTTCTATGGGAGATCCAAATCCTGGCTGTACCAGCCTTCTTCAAGCTCATGCCTTCGCCACCACAGCAAAAGCAGCACGCAAAAGAAACAAAAGCACAATTCATTTTTCCAACAAGTCACAAAGCCTCCTAAGAGACTGGCAAAAATTGCCAAGGATGACTGTATTTCAAGTCATCCCAGCGGGGTATTGGGTAAAGTTTTCAACCAGCAAAGATCACGTCTCGGATGAGCCTCATAGACTACGATATTGCCTCTGCGAAAGAATGCCGGGGGAGGTAGCGACGTCTCCTGTGCTTTTATCCGGACATGGAACGACAGGGTGGTATCAAGCTTTAAACTGCCATGTAATCAGCCTTTTGGCACTGACGGCTGCATGGTGTGTCTACGAAACAGGCGAGTGACATGTACATAAAGGTTTATTCATTGTTCTCTCGTCACTCAAAGAACAAAAAGTGCACTGCTTTCGTAATTTTGGGGGGAGAGACTTATGGGTATCCTGGTAGCAAAGGGGCAGAGTTATAACGCTCAATCTCCAAGTCGGGGACCGATTCAACGAGCCCCCTACGAGGTTGGGTAGGATAATGAAGAGTGCAAGGACACTGCAAACATATTCTGAGAGAGGTCCAATGCAAGCTATGCTGCCATTTTCTTGACCCAAGGGTTCTCTCTAGGTTCTTTCCAACAAAGCAGAAGCAGCACACAAAAGAAACATAAGCACATCTCCCTCAATCAACACAGTTGTGAGTCTCCTAACACATAGAACCCAACGCTCCTTGCAGGTCAGTCGAAGGGTTACCTCTCTCATCAGCCCAACCTTTTACAACACATTATGGTGAACTTTATCTCCGTCATGTTAATGAGAGCGGCTGAAAAGCACCAAACTACCGCTTCCGACAACTGAAGAGTTGTGAGCCAAGTCCGCATGGCAAAGCCGTTCAAAGGCCTTGCTGGCAACTTTAAACCACATCATCCATAAAATAGATGCAGAAACACACCACAGCCCGCCGGGCGTGCAGGCGATTGACGAGGTGGCCGAGTGGTTAAGGCGATGGACTGCTAATCCATTGTGCTCTGCACGCGTGGGTTCGAATCCCATCCTCGTCGATTGAGGTCTTTAGTGTTTCGAGAGAGCCAAGTCCGCAAGGCAAAGGCCTTGCTGGCCAACTTTAAACGACATCACCCATTAAATAGATGCAGAAACACACCACAGCCCGCCAGGCGTGCAGGCGAGTGACGAGGTGGCCGAGTGGTTAAGGCGATGGACTGCTAATCCATTGTGCTCTGTACGCGTGGGTTCGAATCCCATCCTCGTCGATTGATGTCTTTAGTGTTTCGAGAGAGCCAAGTCCGCAAGCCAATGGCCTTGCTGGCCAACTTTAAACGACATCACCCATTAAATAGATGCAGAAACACACCACAGCCCGCCAGAAGTGCAGGCGATTGCCGAGGTGGCCGAGTGGTTAAGGCGATGGACTGCTAATCCATTGTGCTCTGCACGCGTGGGTTCGAATCCCATCCTCGTCGTATGATGTCTTTAGTGTTTCGAGAGAGCCAAGTCCGAGTGGCTGACTGGTTAAGTTCCTTTCCTTTGATTGACTGCTAATCCATTGTGCTCTGCGTGCATGGGTTTGAGTCCCATCCTTGGTGTTTAGTTTCACAGAGAGCCTAGTGATCAGGTCAAACGCAGCGGTTCCACTCATGGCGAGCTTTAGCTGAATTGGATTTTAATTATCGCTGCAGAAAAAGCTCATGTTCGTTTCTGAACACATTGTTGAGGTCAGGATCAATACAAAAAGCCAGCTGATGCATGGATATGACCATTAGATATACAATAACACGTTCTATGGGAGATCCAAATCCTGGCTGTACCAGCCTTCTCCAAGCTCATGCCTTCGCCACCACAGCAAAAGCAGCACGCAAAAGAAACAAAAGCACAATTCATTTTTCCAACAAGTCACAAAGCCTCCTAAGAGACTGGCAAAAATTGCCAAGGATGACTGTATTTCAAGTCATCCCAGCGGGGTATTGGGTAAAGTTTTCAACCAGCAAAGATCACGTCTCGGATGAGCCTCATAGACTACGATATTGCCTCTGCGAAAGAATGCCGGGGGAGGTAGCGACGTCTCCTGTGCTTTTATCCGGACATGGAACGACAGGGTGGTATCAAGCTTTAAACTGCCATGTAATCAGCCTTTTGGCACTGACGGCTGCATGGTGTGTCTACGAAACAGGCGAGTGACATGTACATAAAGGTTTATTCATTGTTCTCTCGTCACTCAAAGAACAAAAAGTGCACTGCTTTCGTAATTTTGGGGGGAGAGACTTATGGGTATCCTGGTAGCAAAGGGGCAGAGTTATAACGCTCAATCTCCAAGTCGGGGACCGATTCAACGAGCCCCCTACGAGGTTGGGTAGGATAATGAAGAGTGCAAGGACACTGCAAACATATTCTGAGAGAGGTCCAATGCAAGCTATGCTGCCATTTTCTTGACCCAAGGGTTCTCTCTAGGTTCTTTCCAACAAAGCAGAAGCAGCACACAAAAGAAACGTAAGCACATCTCCCTCAATCAACACAGTTGTGAGTCTCCTAACACATAGAACCCAACGCTCCTTGCAGGTCAGTCGAAGGGTTACCTCTCTCATCAGCCCAACCTTTTACAACACATTATGGTGAACTTTATCTCCGTCATGTTAATGAGAGCGGCTGAAAAGCACCAAACTACCGCTTCCGACAACTGAAGAGTTGTGAGCCAAGTCCGCATGGCAAAGCCTTTCAAAGGCCTTGCTGGCAACTTTAAACCACATCATCCATAAAATAGATGCAGAAACACACCACAGCCCGCCGGGCGTGCAGGCGATTGACGAGGTGGCCGAGTGGTTAAGGCGATGGACTGCTAATCCATTGTACTCTGCACGCGTTGGTTCGAATCCCATCCTCGTCGATTGAGGTCTTTAGTGTTTCGAGAGAGCCAAGTCCGCAAGCCAATGGCCTTGCTGGCCAACTTTAAACGACATCACCCATTAAATAGATGCAGAAACACACCACAGCCCGCCAGAAGTGCAGGCGATTGACGAGGTGGCCGAGTGGTTAAGGCGATGGACTGCTAATCCATTGTGCTCTGCACGCGTGGGTTCGAATCCCATCCTCGTCGTATGATGTGTTTAGTGTTTCGAGAGAGCCAAGTACGCATGTCGAAGCCTTTGCTGGCAACTTTATCGACGTCATCCTTAAAATGGCTGCGGAAAAACGTCACCGGCAGCCGAGTGGCTGACTGGTTAAGTTCCTTTCCTTTGATTGACTGCTAATCCATTGTGCTCTGCGTGCATGGGTTTGAGTCCCATCCTTGGTGTTTAGTTTCACAGAGAGCCTAGTGAACAGGTCAAACGCAGCGGTTCCACTCATGGCGAGCTTTAGCTGAATTGGATTTTAATTATCGCTGCAGAAAAAGCTCATGTTCGTTTCTGAACACATTGTTGAGGTCAGGATCAATACAAAAAGCCAGCTGATGCATGGATATGACCATTAGATATACAATAACACGTTCTATGGGAGATCCAAATCCTGGCTGTACCAGCCTTCTTCAAGCTCATGCCTTCGCCACCACAGCAAAAGCAGCACGCAAAAGAAACAAAAGCACAATTAATTTTTCCAACAAGTCACAAAGCCTCCTAAGAGACTGGCAAAAATTGCCAAGGATGACTGTATATCAAGTCATCCCAGCGGGGTATTGGGTAAAGTTTTCAACCAGCAAAGATCACGTCTCGGATGAGCCTCATAGACTACGATATTGCCTCTGCGAAAGAATGCCGGGGGAGGTAGCAACGTCTCCTGTGCTTTTATCCGGACATGGAACGACAGGGTGGTATCAAGCTTTAAACTGCCATGTAATCAGCCTTTTGGCACTGACGGCTGCATGGTGTGTCTACGAAACAGGCGAGTGACATGTACATAAAGGTTTATTCATTGTTCTCTCGTCACTCAAAGAACAAAAAGTGCACTGCTTTCGTAATTTTGGGGGGAGAGACTTATGGGTATCCTGGTAGCAAAGGGGCAGAGTTATAACGCTCAATCTCCAAGTCGGGGACCGATTCAACGAGCCCCCTACGAGGTTGGGTAGGATAATGAAGAGTGCAAGGACACTGCAAACATATTCTGAGAGAGGTCCAATGCAAGCTATGCTGCCATTTTCTTGACCCAAGGGTTCTCTCTAGGTTCTTTCCAACAAAGCAGAAGCAGCACACAAAAGAAACGTAAGCACATCTCCCTCAATCAACACAGTTGTGAGTCTCCTAACACATAGAACCCAACGCTCCTTGCAGGTCAGTCGAAGGGTTACCTCTCTCATCAGCCCAACCTTTTACAACACATTATGGTGAACTTTATCTCCGTCATGTTAATGAGAGCGGCTGAAAAGCACCAAACTACCGCTTCCGACAACTGAAGAGTTGTGAGCCAAGTCCGCATGGCAAAGCCGTTCAAAGGCCTTGCTGGCAACTTTAAACCACATCATCCATAAAATAGATGCAGAAACACACCACAGCCCGCCGGGCGTGCAGGCGATTGACGAGGTGGCCGAGTGGTTAAGGCGATGGACTGCTAATCCATTGTGCTCTGCACGCGTGGGTTCGAATCCCATCCTCGTCGATTGAGGTCTTTAGTGTTTCGAGAGAGCCAAGTCCGCAAGGCAAAGGCCTTGCTGGCCAACTTTAAACGACATCACCCATTAAATAGATGCAGAAACACACCACAGCCCGCCAGGCGTGCAGGCGAGTGACGAGGTGGCCGAGTGGTTAAGGCGATGGACTGCTAATCCATTGTGCTCTGTACGCGTGGGTTCGAATCCCATCCTCGTCGATTGATGTCTTTAGTGTTTCGAGAGAGCCAAGTCCGCAAGCCAATGGCCTTGCTGGCCAACTTTAAATGACATCACCCATTAAATAGATGCAGAAACACACCAAAGCCCGCCAGAAGTGCAGGCGATTGACGAGGTGGCCGAGTGGTTAAGGCGATGGACTGCTAATCCATTGTGCTCTGCACGCGTGGGTTCGAATCCCATCCTCGTCGTATGATGTGTTTAGTGTTTCGAGAGAGCCAAGTACGCATGTCGAAGCCTTTGCTGGCAACTTTATCGACGTCATCCTTAAAATGGCTGCGGAAAAACGTCACCGGCAGCCGAGTGGCTGACTGGTTAAGTTCCTTTCCTTTGATTGACTGCTAATCCATTGTGCTCTGCGTGCATGGGTTTGAGTCCCATCCTTGGTGTTTAGTTTCACAGAGAGCCTAGTGAACAGGTCAAACGCACTCATGGCGAGCTTTAGCTGAATTGGATTTTAATTATCGCTGCAGAAAAAGCTCATGTTCGTTTCTGAACACATTGTTGAGGTCAGGATCAATACAAAAAGCCAGCTGATGCATGGATATGACCATTAGATATACAATAACACGTTCTATGGGAGATCCAAATCCTGGCTGTACCAGCCTTCTTCAAGCTCATGCCTTTGCCACCACAGCAAAAGCAGCACGCAAAAGAAACAAAAGCACAATTCATTTTTCCAACAAGTCACAAAGCCTCCTAAGAGACTGGCAAAAATTGCCAAGGATGACTGTATTTCAAGTCATCCCAGTGGGGTATTGGGTAAAGTTTTCAACCAGCAAAGATCACGTCTCGGATGAGCCTCATAGACTACGATATTGCCTCTGCGAAAGAATACCGGGGGAGGTAGCGACGTCTCCTGTGCTTTTATCCGGACATGGAACGACAGGGTGGTATCAAGCTTTAAACTGCCATGTAATCAGCCTTTTGGCACTGACGGCTGCATGGTGTGTCTACGAAACAGGCGAGTGACATGTACATAAAGGTTTATTCATTGTTCTCTCGTCACTCAAAGAACAAAAAGTGCACTGCTTTCGTAATTTTGGGGGGAGAGACTTATGGGTATCCTGGTAGCAAAGGGGCAGAGTTATAACGCTCAATCTCCAAGTCGGGGACCGATTCAACGAGCCCCCTACGAGGTTGGGTAGGATAATGAAGAGTGCAAGGACACTGCAAACATATTCTGAGAGAGGTCCAATGCAAGCTATGCTGCCATTTTCTTGACCCAAGGGTTCTCTCTAGGTTCTTTCCAACAAAGCAGAAGCAGCACACAAAAGAAACGTAAGCACATCTCCCTCAATCAACACAGTTGTGAGTCTCCTAACACATAGAACCCAACGCTCCTTGCAGGTCAGTTGAAGGGTTACCTCTCTCATCAGCCCAACCTTTTACAACACATTATGGTGAACTTTATCTCCGTCATGTTAATGAGAGCGGCTGAAAAGCACCAAACTACCGCTTCCGACAACTGAAGAGTTGTGAGCCAAGTCCGCATGGCAAAGCCTTTCAAAGGCCTTGCTGGCAACTTTAAACCACATCATCCATAAAATAGATGCAGAAACACACCACAGCCCGCCGGGCGTGCAGGCGATTGACGAGGTGGCCGAGTGGTTAAGGCGATGGACTGCTAATCCATTGTGCTCTGCACGCGTGGGTTCGAATCCCATCCTCGTCGATTGAGGTCTTTAGTGTTTCGAGAGAGCCAAGTCCGCAAGGCAAAGGCCTTGCTGGCCAACTTTAAACGACATCACCCATTAAATAGATGCAGAAACACACCACAGCCCGCCAGGCGTGCAGGCGAGTGACGAGGTGGCCGAGTGGTTAAGGCGATGGACTGCTAATCCATTGTGCTCTGCACGCGTGGGTTCGAATCCCATCCTCGTCGATTGATGTCTTTAGTGTTTCGAGAGAGCCAAGTCCGCAAGCCAATGGCCTTGCTGGCCAACTTTAAACGACATCACCCATTAAATAGATGCAGAAACACACCACAGCCCGCCAGAAGTGCAGGCGATTGACGAGGTGGCCGAGTGGTTAAGGCGATGGACTGCTAATCCATTGTGCTCTGCACGCGTGGGTTCGAATCCCATCCTCGTCGTATGATGTGTTTAGTGTTTCGAGAGAGCCAAGTACGCATGTCGAAGCCTTTGCTGGCAACTTTATCGACGTCATCCTTAAAATGGCTGCGGAAAAACGTCACCGGCAGCCGAGTGGCTGACTGGTTAAGTTCCTTTCCTTTGATTGACTGCTAATCCATTGTGCTCTGCGTGCATGGGTTTGAGTCCCATCCTTGGTGTTTAGTTTCACAGAGAGCCTAGTGAACAGGTCAAACGCAGCGGTTCCACTCATGGCGAGCTTTAGCTGAATTGGATTTTAATTATCGCTGCAGAAAAAGCTCATGTTCGTTTCTGAACACATTGTTGAGGTCAGGATCAATACAAAAAGCCAGCTGATGCATGGATATGACCATTAGATATACAATAACACGTTCTATGGGAGATCCAAATCCTGGCTGTACCAGCCTCCTTCAAACTCATGCCTTCGCCACCACAGCAAAAGCAGCACGCAAAAGAAACAAAAGCACAATTCATTTTTCCAACAAGTCACAAAGCCTCCTAAGAGACTGGCAAAAATTGCCAAGGATGACTGTATTTCAAGTCATCCCAGCAGGGTATTGGGTAAAGTTTTCAACCAGCAAAGATCACGTCTCGGATGAGCCTCATAGACTACGATATTGCCTCTGCGAAAGAATGCCGGGGGAGGTAGCGACGTCTCCTGTGCTTTTATCCGGACATGGAACGACAGGGTGGTATCAAGCTTTAAACTGCCATGTAATCAGCCTTTTGGCACTGACGGCTGCATGGTGTGTCTACGAAACAGGCGAGTGACATGTACATAAAGGTTTATTCATTGTTCTCTCGTCACTCAAAGAACAAAAAGTGCACTGCTTTCGTAATTTTGGGGGGAGAGACTTATGGGTATCCTGGTAGCAAAGGGGCAGAGTTATAACGCTCAATCTCCAAGTCGGGGACCGATTCAACGAGCCCCCTACGAGGTTGGGTAGGATAATGAAGAGTGCAAGGACACTGCAAACATATTCTGAGAGAGGTCCAATGCAAGCTATGCTGCCATTTTCTTGACCCAAGGGTTCTCTCTAGGTTCTTTCCAACAAAGCAGAAGCAGCACACAAAAGAAACGTAAGCACATCTCCCTCAATCAACACAGTTGTGAGTCTCCTAACACATAGAACCCAACGCTCCTTGCAGGTCAGTCGAAGGGTTACCTCTCTCATCAGCCCAACCTTTTACAACACATTATGGTGAACTTTATCTCCGTCATGTTAATGAGAGCGGCTGAAAAGCACCAAACTACCGCTTCCGACAACTGAAGAGTTGTGAGCCAAGTCCGCATGGCAAAGCCGTTCAAAGGCCTTGCTGGCAACTTTAAACCACATCATCCATAAAATAGATGCAGAAACACACCACAGCCCGCCGGGCGTGCAGGCGAGTGACGAGGTGGCCGAGTGGTTAAGGCGATGGACTGCTAATCCATTGTGCTCTGCACGCGTGGGTTCGAATCCCATCCTCGTCGATTGAGGTCTTTAGTGTTTCGAGAGAGCCAAGTCCGCAAGGCAAAGGCCTTGCTGGCCAACTTTAAACGACATCACCCATTAAATAGATGCAGAAACACACCACAGCCCGCCAGGCGTGCAGGCGAGTGACGAGGTGGCTGAGTGGTTAAGGCGATGGACTGCTAATCCATTGTGCTCTGCACGCGTGGGTTCGAATCCCATCCTCGTCGATTGATGTCTTTAGTGTTTCGAGAGAGCCAAGTCCGCAAGCCAATGGCCTTGCTGGCCAACTTTAAACGACATCACCCATTAAATAGATGCAGAAACACACCACAGCCCGCCAGAAGTGCAGGCGATTGACGAGGTGGCCGAGTGGTTAAGGCGATGGACTGCTAATCCATTGTGCTCTGCACGCGTGGGTTCGAATCCCATCCTCGTCGTATGATGTGTTTAGTGTTTCGAGAGAGCCAAGTACGCATGTCGAAGCCTTTGCTGGCAACTTTATCGACGTCATCCTTAAAATGGCTGCGGAAAAACGTCACCGGCAGCCGAGTGGCTGACTGGTTAAGTTCCTTTCCTTTGATTGACTGCTAATCCATTGTGCTCTGCGTGCATGGGTTTGAGTCCCATCCTTGGTGTTTAGTTTCACAGAGAGCCTAGTGAACAGGTCAAACGCAGCGGTTCCACTCATGGCGAGCTTTAGCTGAATTGGATTTTAATTATCGCTGCAGAAAAAGCTCATGTTCGTTTCTGAACACATTGTTGAGGTCAGGATCAATACAAAAAGCCAGCTGATGCATGGATATGACCATTAGATATACAATAACACATTCTATGGGAGATCCAAATCCTGGCTGTACCAGCCTTCTTCAAGCTCATGCCTTCGCCACCACAGCAAAAGCAGCACGCAAAAGAAACAAAAGCACAATTAATTTTTCCAACAAGTCACAAAGCCTCCTAAGAGACTGGCAAAAATTGCCAAGGATGACTGTATATCAAGTCATCCCAGCGGGGTATTGGGTAAAGTTTTCAACCAGCAAAGATCACGTCTCGGATGAGCCTCATAGACTACGATATTGCCTCTGCGAAAGAATGCCGGGGGAGGTAGCAACGTCTCCTGTGCTTTTATCCGGACATGGAACGACAGGGTGGTATCAAGCTTTAAACTGCCATGTAATCAGCCTTTTGGCACTGACGGCTGCATGGTGTGTCTACGAAACAGGCGAGTGACATGTACATAAAGGTTTATTCATTGTTCTCTCGTCACTCAAAGAACAAAAAGTGCACTGCTTTCGTAATTTTGGGGGGAGAGACTTATGGGTATCCTGGTAGCAAAGGGGCAGAGTTATAACGCTCAATCTCCAAGTCGGGGACCGATTCAACGAGCCCCCTACGAGGTTGGGTAGGATAATGAAGAGTGCAAGGACACTGCAAACATATTCTGAGAGAGGTCCAATGCAAGCTATGCTGCCATTTTCTTGACCCAAGGGTTCTCTCTAGGTTCTTTCCAACAAAGCAGAAGCAGCACACAAAAGAAACGTAAGCACATCTCCCTCAATCAACACAGTTGTGAGTCTCCTAACACATAGAACCCAACGCTCCTTGCAGGTCAGTCGAAGGGTTACCTCTCTCATCAGCCCAACCTTTTACAACACATTATGGTGAACTTTATCTCCGTCATGTTAATGAGAGCGGCTGAAAAGCACCAAACTACCGCTTCCGACAACTGAAGAGTTGTGAGCCAAGTCCGCATGGCAAAGCCGTTCAAAGGCCTTGCTGGCAACTTTAAACCACATCATCCATAAAATAGATGCAGAAACACACCACAGCCCGCCGGGCATGCAGGCGATTGACGAGGTGGCCGAGTGGTTAAGGCGATGGACTGCTAATCCATTGTGCTCTGCACGCGTGGGTTCGAATCCCATCTTCGTCGATTGAGGTCTTTAGTGTTTTGAGAGAGCCAAGTCCGCAAGGCAAAGGCCTTGCTGGCCAACTTTAAACGACATCACCCATTAAATAGATGCAGAAACACACCACAGCCCGCCAGGCGTGCAGGCGAGTGACGAGGTGGCCGAGTGGTTAAGGCGATGGACTGCTAATCCATTGTGCTCTGCACGCGTGGGTTCGAATCCCATCCTCGTCGATTGATGTCTTTAGTGTTTCGAGAGTGGCTGACTGGTTAAGTTCCTTTCCTTTGATTGACTGCTAATCCATTGTGCTCTGCGTGCATGGGTTTGAGTCCCATCCTTGGTGTTTAGTTTCACAGAGAGCCTAGTGAACAGGTCAAACGCAGCGGTTCCACTCATGGCGAGCTTTAGCTGAATTGAATTTTAATTATCGCTGCAGAAAAAGCTCATGTTCGTTTCTGAACACATTGTTGAGGTCAGGATCAATACAAAAAGCCAGCTGATGCATGGATATGACCATTAGATATACAATAACACGTTCTATGGGAGATCCAAATCCTGGCTGTACCAGCCTTCTTCAAGCTCATGCCTTCGCCACCACAGCAAAAGCAGCACGCAAAAGAAACAAAAGCACAATTCATTTTTCCAACAAGTCACAAAGCCTCCTAAGAGACTGGCAAAAATTGCCAAGGATGACTGTATTTCAAGTCATCCCAGCGGGGTATTGGGTAAAGTTTTCAACCAGCAAAGATCACGTCTCGGATGAGCCTCATAGACTACGATATTGCCTCTGCGAAAGAATGCCGGGGGAGGTAGCGACGTCTCCTGTGCTTTTATCCGGACATGGAACGACAGGGTGGTATCAAGCTTTAAACTGCCATGTAATCAGCCTTTTGGCACTGACGGCTGCATGGTGTGTCTACGAAACAGGCGAGTGACATGTACATAAAGGTTTATTCATTGTTCTCTCGTCACTCAAAGAACAAAAAGTGCACTGCTTTCGTAATTTTGGGGGGAGAGACTTATGGGTATCCTGGTAGCAAAGGGGCAGAGTTATAACGCTCAATCTCCAAGTCGGGGACCGATTCAACGAGCCCCCTACGAGGTTGGGTAGGATAATGAAGAGTGCAAGGACACTGCAAACATATTCTGAGAGAGGTCCAATGCAAGCTATGCTGCCATTTTCTTGACCCAAGGGTTCTCTCTAGGTTCTTTCCAACAAAGCAGAAGCAGCACACAAAAGAAACGTAAGCACATCTCCCTCAATCAACACAGTTGTGAGTCTCCTAACACATAGAACCCAACGCTCCTTGCAGGTCAGTCGAAGGGTTTCCTCTCTCATCAGCCCAACCTTTTACAACACATTATGGTGAACTTTATCTCCGTCATGTTAATGAGAGCGGCTGAAAAGCACCAAACTACCGCTTCCGACAACTGAAGAGTTGTGAGCCAAGTCCGCATGGCAAAGCCGTTCAAAGGCCTTGCTGGCAACTTTAAACCACATCATCCATAAAATAGATGCAGAGCGTGCAGGCGAGTGACGAGGTGGCCGAGTGGTTAAGGCGATGGACTGCTAATCCATTGTGCTCTGCACGCGTGGGTTCGAATCCCATCCTCGTCGATTGATGTCTTTAGTGTTTCGAGAGAGCCAAGTCCGCAAGCCAATGGCCTTGCTGGCCAACTTTAAACGACATCACCCATTAAATAGATGCAGAAACACACCACAGCCCGCCAGAAGTGCAGGCGATTGACGAGGTGGCCGAGTGGTTAAGGCGATGGACTGCTAATCCATTGTGCTCTGCACGCGTGGGTTCGAATCCCATCCTCGTCGTATGATGTGTTTAGTGTTTCGAGAGAGCCAAGTACGCATGTCGAAGCCTTTGCTGGCAACTTTATCGACGTCATCCTTAAAATGGCTGCGGAAAAACGTCACCGGCAGCCGAGTGGCTGACTGGTTAAGTTCCTTTCCTTTGATTGACTGCTAATACATTGTGCTCTGCGTGCATGGGTTTGAGTCCCATCCTTGGTGTTTAGTTTCACAGAGAGCCTAGTGAACAGGTCAAACGCAGCGGTTCCACTCATGGCGAGCTTTAGCTGAATTGGATTTTAATTATCGCTGCAGAAAAAGCTCATGTTCGTTTCTGAACACATTGTTGAGGTCAGGATCAATACAAAAAGCCAGCTGATGCATGGATATGACCATTAGATATACAATAACACGTTCTATGGGGGATCCAAATCCTGGCTGTACCAGCCTTCTTCAAGCTCATGCCTTCGCCACCACAGCAAAAGCAGCACGCAAAAGAAACAAAAGCACAATTCATTTTTCCAACAAGTCACAAAGCCTCCTAAGAGACTGGCAAAAATCCCAGCAGGGTATTGGGTAAAGTTTTCAACCAGCAAAGATCACGTCTCGGATGAGCCTCATAGACTACGATATTGCCTCTGCGAAAGAATGCCGGGGGAGGTAGCGACGTCTCCTGTGCTTTTATCCGGACATGGAACGACAGGGTGGTATCAAGCTTTAAACTGCCATGTAATCAGCCTTTTGGCACTGACGGCTGCATGGTGTGTCTACGAAACAGGCGAGTGACATGTACATAAAGGTTTATTCATTGTTCTCTCGTCACTCAAAGAACAAAAAGTGCACTGCTTTCGTAATTTTGGGGGGAGAGACTTATGGGTATCCTGGTAGCAAAGGGGCAGAGTTATAACGCTCAATCTCCAAGTCGGGGACCGATTCAACGAGCCCCCTACGAGGTTGGGTAGGATAATGAAGAGTGCAAGGACACTGCAAACATATTCTGAGAGAGGTCCAATGCAAGCTATGCTGCCATTTTCTTGACCCAAGGGTTCTCTCTAGGTTCTTTCCAACAAAGCAGAAGCAGCACACAAAAGAAACGTAAGCACATCTCCCTCAATCAACACAGTTGTGAGTCTCCTAACACATAGAACCCAACGCTCCTTGCAGGTCAGTCGAAGGGTTACCTCTCTCATCAGCCCAACCTTTTACAACACATTATGGTGAACTTTATCTCCGTCATGTTAATGAGAGCGGCTGAAAAGCACCAAACTACCGCTTCCGACAACTGAAGAGTTGTGAGCCAAGTCCGCATGGCAAAGCCGTTCAAAGGCCTTGCTGGCAACTTTAAACCACATCATCCATAAAATAGATGCAGAAACACACCACAGCCCGCCGGGCGTGCAGGCGATTGACGAGGTGGCCGAGTGGTTAAGGCGATGGACTGCTAATCCATTGTGCTCTGCACGCGTGGGTTCGAATCCCATCCTCGTCGATTGATGTCTTTAGTGTTTCGAGAGAGCCAAGTCCGCAAGCCAATGGCCTTGCTGGCCAACTTTAAACGACATCACCCATTAAATAGATGCAGAAACACACCACAGCCCGCCAGAAGTGCAGGCGATTGACGAGGTGGCCGAGTGGTTAAGGCGATGGACTGCTAATCCATTGTGCTCTGCACGCGTGGGTTTGAATCCCATCCTCGTCGTATGATGTGTTTAGTGTTTCGAGAGAGCCAAGTACGCATGTCGAAGCCTTTGCTGGCAACTTTATCGACGTCATCCTTAAAATGGCTGCGGAAAAACGTCACCGGCAGCCGAGTGGCTGACTGGTTAAGTTCCTTTCCTTTGATTGACTGCTAATCCATTGTGCTCTGCGTGCATGGGTTTGAGTCCCATCCTTGGTGTTTAGTTTCACAGAGAGCCTAGTGAACAGGTCAAACGCAGCGGTTCCACTCATGGCGAGCTTTAGCTGAATTGGATTTTAATTATCGCTGCAGAAAAAGCTCATGTTCGTTTCTGAACACATTGTTGAGGTCAGGATCAATACAAAAAGCCAGCTGATGCATGGATATGACCATTAGACATACAATAACACGTTCTATGGGAGATCCAAATCCTGGCTGTACCAGCCTTCTTCAAGCTCATGCTTTCGCCACCACAACAAAAGCAGCACGCAAAAGAAACAAAAGCACAATTAATTTTTCCAACAAGTCACAAAGCCTCTTAAGAGACTGGCAAAAATTGCCAAGAATGACTGTATTTCAAGTCATCCCAGCGGGGTATTGGGTAAAGTTTTCAACCAGCAAAGATCACGTCTCGGATGAGCCTCATAGACTACGATATTGCCTCTGCGAAAGAATGCCGGGGGAGGTAGCGAGGTCTCCTGTGCTTTTATCCGGACATGGAACGACAGGGTGGTATCAAGCTTTAAACTGCCATGTAATCAGCCTTTTGGCACTGACGGCTGCATGGTGTGTCTACGAAACAGGCGAGTGACATGTACATAAAGGTTTATTCATTGTTCTCTCGTCACTCAAAGAACAAAAAGTGCACTGCTTTCGTAATTTTGGGGGGAGAGACTTATGGGTATCCTGGTAGCAAAGGGGCAGAGTTATAACGCTCAATCTCCAAGTCGGGGACCGATTCAACGAGCCCCCTACGAGGTTGGGTAGGATAATGAAGAGTGCAAGGACACTGCAAACATATTCTGAGAGAGGTCCAATGCAAGCTATGCTGCCATTTTCTTGACCCAAGGGTTCTCTCTAGGTTCTTTCCAACAAAGCAGAAGCAGCACACAAAAGAAACGTAAGCACATCTCCCTCAATCAACACAGTTGTGAGTCTCCTAACACATAGAACCCAACGCTCCTTGCAGGTCAGTCGAAGGGTTACCTCTCTCATCAGCCCAACCTTTTACAACACATTATGGTGAACTTTATCTCCGTCATGTTAATGAGAGCGGCTGAAAAGCACCAAACTACCGCTTCCGACAACTGAAGAGTTGTGAGCCAAGTCCGCATGGCAAAGCCATTCAAAGGCCTTGCTGGCAACTTTAAACCACATCATCCATAAAATAGATGCAGAAACACACCACAGCCCGCCGGGCGTGCAGGCGATTGACGAGGTGGCCGAGTGGTTAAGGCGATGGACTGCTATCCATTGTGCTCTGCACGCGTGGGTTCGAATCCCATCCTCGTCGATTGAGGTCTTTAGTGTTTCGAGAGAGCCAAGTCCGCAAGGCAAAGGCCTTGCTGGCCAACTTTAAACGACATCACCCATTAAATAGATGCAGAAACACACCACAGCCCGCCAGGCGTGCAGGCGAGTGACGAGGTGGCCGAGTGGTTAAGGCGATGGACTGCTAATCCATTGTGCTCTGCACGCGTGGGTTCGAATCCCATCCTCGTCGATTGATGTCTTTAGTGTTTCGAGAGAGCCAAGTCCGCAAGCCAATGGCCTTGCTGGCCAACTTTAAACGACATCACCCATTAAATAGATGCAGAAACACACCACAGCCCGCCAGAAGTGCAGGCGATTGACGAGGTGGCCGAGTGGTTAAGGCGATGGACTGCTAATCCATTGTGCTCTGCACGCGTGGGTTCGAATCCCATCCTCGTCGTATGATGTGTTTAGTGTTTCGAGAGAGCCAAGTACTCATGTCGAAGCCTTTGCTGGCAACTTTATCGACGTCATCCTTAAAATGGCTGCGGAAAAACGTCACCGGCAGCCGAGTGGCTGACTGGTTAAGTTCCTTTCCTTTGATTGACTGCTAATCCATTGTGCTCTGCGTGCATGGGTTTGAGTCCCATCCTTGGTGTTTAGTTTCACAGAGAGCCTAGTGAACAGGTCAAACGCAGCGGTTCCACTCATGGCGAGCTTTAGCTGAATTGGATTTTAATTATCGCTGCAGAAAAAGCTCATGTTCGTTTCTGAACACATTGTTGAGGTTAGGATCAATACAAAAAGCCAGCTGATGCATGGATATGACCATTAGATATACAATAACACGTTCTATGGGAGATCCAAATCCTGGCTGTACCAGCCTTCTTCAAGCTCATGCCTTCGCCACCACAGCAAAAGCAGCACGCAAAAGAAACAAAAGCACAATTAATTTTTCCAACAAGTCACAAAGCCTCCTAAGAGACTGGCAAAAATTGCCAAGGATGACTGTATATCAAGTCATCCCAGCGGGGTATTGGGTAAAGTTTTCAACCAGCAAAGATCACGTCTCGGATGAGCCTCATAGACTACGATATTGCCTCTGCGAAAGAATGCCGGGGGAGGTAGCGAGGTCTCCTGTGCTTTTATCCGGACATGGAACGACAGGGTGGTATCAAGCTTTAAACTGCCATGTAATCAGCCTTTTGGCACTGACGGCTGCATGGTGTGTCTACGAAACAGGCGAGTGACATGTACATAAAGGTTTATTCATTGTTCTCTCGTCACTCAAAGAACAAAAAGTGCACTGCTTTCGTAATTTTGGGGGGAGAGACTTATGGGTATCCTGGTAGCAAAGGGGCAGAGTTATAACGCTCAATCTCCAAGTCGGGGACCGATTCAACGAGCCCCCTACGAGGTTGGGTAGGATAATGAAGAGTGCAAGGACACTGCAAACATATTCTGAGAGAGGTCCAATGCAAGCTATGCTGCCATTTTCTTGACCCAAGGGTTCTCTCTAGGTTCTTTCCAACAAAGCAGAAGCAGCACACAAAAGAAACGTAAGCACATCTCCCTCAATCAACACAGTTGTGAGTCTCCTAACACATAGAACCCAACGCTCCTTGCAGGTCAGTCGAAGGGTTACCTCTCTCATCAGCCCAACCTTTTACAACACATTATGGTGAACTTTATCTCCGTCATGTTAATGAGAGCGGCTGAAAAGCACCAAACTACCGCTTCCGACAACTGAAGAGTTGTGAGCCAAGTCCGCATGGCAAAGCCGTTCAAAGGCCTTGCTGGCAACTTTAAACCACATCATCCATAAAATAGATGCAGAAACACACCACAGCCCACCGGGCGTGCAGGCGATTGACGAGGTGGCCGAGTGGTTAAGGCGATGGACTGCTAATCCATTGTGCTCTGCACGCGTGGGTTCGAATCCCATCCTCGTCGATTGAGGTCTTTAGTGTTTCGAGAGAGCCAAGTCCGCAAGGCAAAGGCCTTGCTGGCCAACTTTAAACGACATCACCCATTAAATAGATGCAGAAACACACCACAGCCCGCCAGGCGTGCAGGCGAGTGACGAGGTGGCCGAGTGGTTAAGGCGATGGACTGCTAATCCATTGTGCTCTGCACGCGTGGGTTCGAATCCCATCCTCGTCGATTGATGTCTTTAGTGTTTCGAGAGAGCCAAGTCCGCAAGCCAATGGCCTTGCTGGCCAACTTTAAACGACATCACCCATTAAATAGATGCAGAAACACACCACAGCCCGCCAGAAGTGCAGGCGATTGACGAGGTGGCCGAGTGGTTAAGGCGATGGACTGCTAATCCATTGTGCTCTGCACGCGTGGGTTCGAATCCCATCCTCGTCGATTGAGGTCTTTAGTGTTTCGAGAGAGCCAAGTCCGCAAGGCAAAGGCCTTGCTGGCCAGCTTTAAACGACATCACCCATTAAATAGATGCAGAAACACACCACAGCCCGCCAGGCATGCAGGCGAGTGACGAGGTGGCAGAGTGGTTAAGGCGATGGACTGCTAATCCATTGTGCTCTGCACGCGTGGGTTCGAATCCCATCCTCGTCGTATGATGTGTTTAGTGTTTCGAGAGAGCCAAGTACGCATGTCGAAGCCTTTGCTGGCAACTTTATCGACGTCATCCTTAAAATGGCTGCGGAAAAACGTCACCGGCAGCCGAGTGGCTGACTGGTTAAGTTCCTTTCCTTTGATTGACTGCTAATCCATTGTGCTCTGCGTGCATGGGTTTGAGTCCCATCCTTGGTGTTTAGTTTCACAGAGAGCCTAGTGAACAGGTCAAACGCAGCGGTTCCACTCATGGCGAGCTTTAGCTGAATTTAATTTTAATTATCGCTGCAGAAAAAGCTCATGTTCGTTTCTGAACACATTGTTGAGGTCAGGATCAATACAAAAAGCCAGCTGATGCATGGATATGACCATTAGATATACAATAACACGTTCTATGGGAGACCCAAATCCTGGCTGTACCAGCCTTCTTCAAGCTCATGCCTTCGCCACCACAGCAAAAGCAGCACGCAAAAGAAACAAAAGCACAATTCATTTTTCCAACAAGTCACAAAGCCTCCTAAGAGACTGGCAAAAATTGCCAAGGATGACTGTATTTCAAGTCATCCCAGCGGGGTATTGGGTAAAGTTTTCAACCAGCAAAGATCACGTCTCGGATGAGCCTCATAGACTACGATATTGCCTCTGCGAAAGAATGCCGGGGGAGGTAGCGACGTCTCCTGTGCTTTTATCCGGACATGGAACGACAGGGTGGTATCAAGCTTTAAACTGCCATGTAATCAGCCTTTTGGCACTGACGGCTGCATGGTGTGTCTACGAAACAGGCGAGTGACATGTACATAAAGGTTTATTCATTGTTCTCTCGTCACTCAAAGAACAAAAAGTGCACTGCTTTCGTAATTTTGGGGGGAGAGACTTATGGGTATCCTGGTAGCAAACGGGCAGAGTTATAACGCTCAATCTCCAAGTCTGGGACCGATTCAACGAGCCCCCTACGAGGTTGGGTAGGATAATGAAGAGTGCAAGGACACTGCAAACATATTCTGAGAGAGGTCCAATGCAAGCTATGCTGCCATTTTCTTGACCCAAGGGTTCTCTCTAGGTTCTTTCCAACAAAGCAGAAGCAGCACACAAAAGAAACGTAAGCACATCTCCCTCAATCAACACAGTTGTGAGTCTCCTAACACATAGAACCCAACGCTCCTTGCAGGTCAGTCGAAGGGTTACCTCTCTCATCAGCCCAACCTTTTACAACACATTATGGTGAACTTTATCTCCGTCATGTTAATGAGAGCGGCTGAAAAGCACCAAACTACCGCTTCCGACAACTGAAGAGTTGTGAGCCAAGTCCGCATGGCAAAGCCGTTCAAAGGCCTTGCTGGCAACTTTAAACCACATCATCCATAAAATAGATGCAGAAACACACCACAGCCCGCCGGGCGTGCAGGCGATTGACGAGGCGGCCGAGTGGTTAAGGCGATGGACTGCTAATCCATTGTGCTCTGCACGCGTGGGTTCAAATCCCATCCTCGTCGATTGAGGTCTTTAGTGTTTTGAGAGAGCCAAGTCCGCAAGGCAAAGGCCTTGCTGGCCAACTTTAAACGACATCACCCATTAAATAGATGCAGAAACACACCACAGCCCGCCAGGCGTGCAGGCGAGTGACGAGGTGGCCGAGTGGTTAAGGCGATGGACTGCTAATCCATTGTGCTCTGCACGCGTGGGTTCAAATCCCATCCTCGTCGATTGATGTCTTTAGTGTTTCGAGAGTGGCTGACTGGTTAAGTTCCTTTCCTTTGATTGACTGCTAATCCATTGTGCTCTGCGTGCATGGGTTTGAGTCCCATCCTTGGTGTTTAGTTTCACAGAGAGCCTAGTGAACAGGTCAAACGCAGCGGTTCCACTCATGGCGAGCTTTAGCTGAATTGAATTTTAATTATCGCTGCAGAAAAAGCTCATGTTCGTTTCTGAACACATTGTTGAGGTCAGGATCAATACAAAAAGCCAGCTGATGCATGGATATGACCATTAGATATACAATAACACGTTCTATGGGAGATCCAAATCCTGGCTGTACCAGCCTTCTTCAAGCTCATGCCTTTGCCACCACAGCAAAAGCAGCACGCAAAAGAAACAAAAGCACAATTCATTTTTCCAACAAGTCACAAAGCCTCCTAAGAGACTGGCAAAAATTGCCAAGGATGACTGTATTTCAAGTCATCCCAGCGGGGTATTGGGTAAAGTTTTCAACCAGCAAAGATCACGTCTCGGATGAGCCTCATAGACTACGATATTGCCTCTGCGAAAGAATGCCGGGGGAGGTAGCGACGTCTCCTGTGCTTTTATCCGGACATGGAACGACAGGGTGGTATCAAGCTTTAAACTGCCATGTAATCAGCCTTTTGGCACTGACGGCTGCATGGTGTGTCTACGAAACAGGCGAGTGACATGTACATAAAGGTTTATTCATTGTTCTCTCGTCACTCAAAGAACAAAAAGTGCACTGCTTTCGTAATTTTGGGGGGAGAGACTTATGGGTATCCTGGTAGCAAAGGGGCAGAGTTATAACGCTCAATCTCCAAGTCGGGGACCGATTCAACGAGCCCCCTACGAGGTTGGGTAGGATAATGAAGAGTGCAAGGACACTGCAAACATATTCTGAGAGAGGTCCAATGCAAGCTATGCTGCCATTTTCTTGACCCAAGGGTTCTCTCTAGGTTCTTTCCAACAAAGCAGAAGCAGCACACAAAAGAAACGTAAGCACATCTCCCTCAATCAACACAGTTGTGAGTCTCCTAACACATAGAACCCAACGCTCCTTGCAGGTCAGTCGAAGGGTTACCTCTCTCATCAGCCCAACCTTTTACAACACATTATGGTGAACTTTATCTCCGTCATGTTAATGAGAGCGGCTGAAAAGCACCAAACTACCGCTTCCGACAACTGAAGAGTTGTGAGCCAAGTCCGCATGGCAAAGCCGTTCAAAGGCCTTGCTGGCAACTTTAAACCACATCATCCATAAAATAGATGCAGAGCGTGCAGGCGAGTGACGAGGTGGCCGAGTGGTTAAGGCGATGGACTGCTAATCCATTGTGCTCTGCACGCGTGGGTTCGAATCCCATCCTCGTCGATTGATGTCTTTAGTGTTTCGAGAGAGCCAAGTCCGCAAGCCAATGGCCTTGCTGGCCAACTTTAAACGACATCACCCATTAAATAGATGCAGAAACACACCACAGCCCGCCAGAAGTGCAGGCGATTGACGAGGTGGCCGAGTGGTTAAGGCGATGGACTGCTAATCCATTGTGCTCTGCACGCGTGGGTTCGAATCCCATCCTCGTCGTGTGATGTGTTTAGTGTTTCGAGAGAGCCAAGTACGCATGTCGAAGCCTTTGCTGGCAACTTTATCGACGTCATCCTTAAAATGGCTGCGGAAAAACGTCACCGGCAGCCGAGTGGCTGACTGGTTAAGTTCCTTTCCTTTGATTGACTGCTAATCCATTGTGCTCTGCGTGCATGGGTTTGAGTCCCATCCTTGGTGTTTAGTTTCACAGAGAGCCTAGTGAACAGGTCAAACGCAG
Organism: Semotilus atromaculatus; assembly: GCA_031834385.1. Taxonomy (NCBI): domain Eukaryota; kingdom Metazoa; phylum Chordata; class Actinopteri; order Cypriniformes; family Leuciscidae; genus Semotilus; species Semotilus atromaculatus. The sequence continues at coordinate 10,027,569 of JAULUF010000044.1, read as the reverse complement.
CGGTTCCACTCATGGCGAGCTTTAGCTGAATTGGATTTTAATTATCGCTGCAGAAAAAGCTCATGTTCGTTTCTGAACACATTGTTGAGGTCAGGATCAATACAAAAAGCCAGCTGATGCATGGATATGACCATTAGATATACAATAACACGTTCTATGGGAGATCCAAATCCTGGCTGTACCAGCCTTCTTCAAGCTCATGCCTTCGCCACCACAGCAAAAGCAGCACGCAAAAGAAACAAAAGCACAATTAATTTTTCCAACAAGTCACAAAGCCTCCTAAGAGACTGGCAAAAATTGCCAAGGATGACTGTATTTCAAGTCATCCCAGCGGGGTATTGGGTAAAGTTTTCAACCAGCAAAGATCACGTCTCGGATGAGCCTCATAGACTACGATATTGCCTCTGCGAAAGAATGCCGGGGGAGGTAGCGACGTCTCCTGTGCTTTTATCCGGACATGGAACGACAGGGTGGTATCAAGCTTTAAACTGCCATGTAATCAGCCTTTTGGCACTGACGGCTGCATGGTGTGTCTACGAAACAGGCGAGTGACATGTACATAAAGGTTTATTCATTGTTCTCTCGTCACTCAAAGAACAAAAAGTGCACTGCTTTCGTAATTTTGGGGGGAGAGACTTATGGGTATCCTGGTAGCAAAGGGGCAGAGTTATAACGCTCAATCTCCAAGTCGGGGACCGATTCAACGAGCCCCCTACGAGGTTGGGTAGGATAATGAAGAGTGCAAGGACACTGCAAACATATTCTGAGAGAGGTCCAATGCAAGCTATGCTGCCATTTTCTTGACCCAAGGGTTCTCTCTAGGTTCTTTCCAACAAAGCAGAAGCAGCACACAAAAGAAACGTAAGCACATCTCCCTCAATCAACACAGTTGTGAGTCTCCTAACACATAGAACCCAACGCTCCTTGCAGGTCAGTCGAAGGGTTACCTCTCTCATCAGCCCAACCTTTTACAACACATTATGGTGAACTTTATCTCCGTCATGTTAATGAGAGCGGCTGAAAAGCACCAAACTACCGCTTCCGACAACTGAAGAGTTGTGAGCCAAGTCCGCATGGCAAAGCCGTTCAAAGGCCTTGCTGGCAACTTTAAACCACATCATCCATAAAATAGATGCAGAGCGTGCAGGCGAGTGACGAGATGGCCGAGTGGTTAAGGCGATGGACTGCTAATCCATTGTGCTCTGCACGCGTGGGTTCGAATCCCATCCTCGTCGATTGATGTCTTTAGTGTTTCGAGAGAGCCAAGTCCGCAAGCCAATGGCCTTGCTGGCCAACTTTAAACGACATCACCCATTAAATAGATGCAGAAACACACCACAGCCCGCCAGAAGTGCAGGCGATTGACGAGGTGGCCGAGTGGTTAAGGCGATGGACTGCTAATCCATTGTGCTCTGCACGCGTGGGTTCGAATCCCATCCTCGTCGTATGATGTGTTTAGTGTTTCGAGAGAGCCAAGTACGCATGTCGAAGCCTTTGCTGGCAACTTTATCGACGTCATCCTTAAAATGGCTGCGGAAAAACGTCACCGGCAGCCGAGTGGCTGACTGGTTAAGTTCCTTTCCTTTGATTGACTGCTAATCCATTGTGCTCTGCGTGCATGGGTTTGAGTCCCATCCTTGGTGTTTAGTTTCACAGAGAGCCTAGTGAACAGGTCAAACGCAGCGGTTCCACTCATGGCGAGCTTTAGCTGAATTGGATTTTAATTATCGCTGCAGAAAAAGCTCATGTTCGTTTCTGAACACATTGTTGAGGTCAGGATCAATACAAAAAGCCAGCTGATGCATGGATATGACCATTAGATATACAATAACACGTTCTATGGGAGATCCAAATCCTGGCTGTACCAGCCTTCTTCAAGCTCATGCCTTCGCCACCACAGCAAAAGCAGCACGCAAAAGAAACAAAAGCACAATTCATTTTTCCAACAAGTCACAAAGCCTCCTAAGAGACTGGCAAAAATTGCCAAGGATGACTGTATTTCAAGTCATCCCAGCGGGGTATTGGGTAAAGTTTTCAACCAGCAAAGATCACGTCTCGGATGAGCCTCATAGACTACGATATTGCCTCTGCGAAAGAATGCCGGGGGAGGTAGCGACGTCTCCTGTGCTTTTATCCGGACATGGAACGACAGGGTGGTATCAAGCTTTAAACTGCCATGTAATCAGCCTTTTGGCACTGACGGCTGCATGGTGTGTCTACGAAACAGGCGAGTGACATGTACATAAAGGTTTATTCATTGTTCTCTCGTCACTCAAAGAACAAAAAGTGCACTGCTTTCGTAATTTTGGGGGGAGAGACTTATGGGTATCCTGGTAGCAAAGGGGCAGAGTTATAACGCTCAATCTCCAAGTCGGGGACCGATTCAACGAGCCCCCTACGAGGTTGGGTAGGATAATGAAGAGTGCAAGGACACTGCAAACATATTCTGAGAGAGGTCCAATGCAAGCTATGCTGCCATTTTCTTGACCCAAGGGTTCTCTCTAGGTTCTTTCCAACAAAGCAGAAGCAGCACACAAAAGAAACGTAAGCACATCTCCCTCAATCAACACAGTTGTGAGTCTCCTAACACATAGAACCCAACGCTCCTTGCAGGTCAGTCGAAGGGTTACCTCTCTCATCAGCCCAACCTTTTACAACACATTATGGTGAACTTTATCTCCGTCATGTTAATGAGAGCGGCTGAAAAGCACCAAACTACCGCTTCCGACAACTGAAGAGTTGTGAGCCAAGTCCGCATGGCAAAGCCGTTCAAAGGCCTTGCTGGCAACTTTAAACCACATCATCCATAAAATAGATGCAGAGCGTGCAGACGAGTGACGAGGTGGCCGAGTGGTTAAGGCGATGGACTGCTAATCCATTGTGCTCTGCACGCGTGGGTTCGAATCCCATCCTCGTCGATTGATGTCTTTAGTGTTTCGAGAGAGCCAAGTCCGCAAGCCAATGGCCTTGCTGGCCAACTTTAAACGACATCACCCATTAAATAGATGCAGAAACACACCACAGCCCGCCAGAAGCGCAGGCGATTGACGAGGTGGCCGAGTGGTTAAGGCGATGGACTGCTAATCCATTGTGCTCTGCACGCGTGGGTTCGAATCCCATCCTCGTCGTATGATGTGTTTAGTGTTTCGAGAGAGCCAAGTACGCATGTCGAAGCCTTTGCTGGCAACTTTATCGACGTCATCCTTAAAATGGCTGCGGAAAAACGTCACCGGCAGCCGAGTGGCTGACTGGTTAAGTTCCTTTCCTTTGATTGACTGCTAATCCATTGTGCTCTGCGTGCATGGGTTTGAGTCCCATCCTTGGTGTTTAGTTTCACAGAGAGCCTAGTGAACAGGTCAAACGCAGCGGTTCCACTCATGGCGAGCTTTAGCTGAATTGGATTTTAATTATCGCTGCAGAAAAAGCTCATGTTCGTTTCTGAACACATTGTTGAGGTCAGGATCAATACAAAAAGCCAGCTGATGCATGGATATGACCATTAGATATACAATAACACGTTCTATGGGAGATCCAAATCCTGGCTGTACCAGCCTTCTTCAAGCTCATGCCTTCGCCACCACAGCAAAAGCAGCACGCAAAAGAAACAAAAGCACAATTCATTTTTCCAACAAGTCACAAAGCCTCCTAAGAGACTGGCAAAAATTGCCAAGGATGACTGTATATCAAGTCATCCCAGCGGGGTATTGGGTAAAGTTTTCAACCAGCAAAGATCACGTCTCGGATGAGCTTCATAGACTACGATATTGCCTCTGCGAAAGAATGCCGGGGGAGGTAGCGACGTCTCCTGTGCTTTTATCCGGACATGGAACGACAGGGTGGTATCAAGCTTTAAACTGCCATGTAATCAGCCTTTTGGCACTGACGGCTGCATGGTGTGTCTACGAAACAGGCGAGTGACATGTACATAAAGGTTTATTCATTGTTCTCTCGTCACTCAAAGAACAAAAAGTGCACTGCTTTCGTAATTTTGGGGGGAGAGACTTATGGGTATCCTGGTAGCAAAGGGGCAGAGTTATAACGCTCAATCTCCAAGTCGGGGACCGATTCAACGAGCCCCCTACGAGGTTGGGTAGGATAATGAAGAGTGCAAGGACACTGCAAACATATTCTGAGAGAGGTCCAATGCAAGCTATGCTGCCATTTTCTTGACCCAAGGGTTCTCTCTAGGTTCTTTCCAACAAAGCAGAAGCAGCACACAAAAGAAACGTAAGCACATCTCCCTCAATCAACACAGTTGTGAGTCTCCTAACACATAGAACCCAACGCTCCTTGCAGGTCAGTCGAAGGGTTACCTCTCTCATCAGCCCAACCTTTTACAACACATTATGGTGAACTTTATCTCCGTCATGTTAATGAGAGTGGCTGAAAAGCACCAAACTACCGCTTCCGACAACTGAAGAGTTGTGAGCCAAGTCCGCATGGCAAAGCCGTTCAAAGGCCTTGCTGGCAACTTTAAACCACATCATCCATAAAATAGATGCAGAAACACACCACAGCCCGCCGTGCGTTCAGGCGAGTGACGAGGTGGCCGAGTGGTTAAGGCGATGGACTGCTAATCCATTGTGCTCTGCACGCGTGGGTTCGAATCCCATCCTCGTCGATTGAGGTCTTTAGTGTTTCGAGAGAGCCAAGTCCGCAAGGCAAAGGCCTTGCTGGCCAACTTTAAACGACATCACCCATTAAATAGATGCAGAAACACACCACAGCCCACCAGGCGTGCAGGCGAGTGACGAGGTGGCCGTACCCGCCGGCAGTTGGACTACCAAACACATCCTAACGCTCTCCTAACAATTCCTAACGCTATCCTAACAAGTCCTAACAATTCCTAACGCTCTCCTAACAAGTCCTAACAAGTCCTAACAAAAGTCCTAACAATTCCTAACATATCCGAACGAGGTCCTAACATGGGGTAAAACAGCCAATCAGTTCCTAAGAAAAGATGTTGCGACGCATCCAATCATCATCAACAACTGCTGCCTCGACGCACGGTTGTCTGATTGGTGAGGGACCTAGCCATCATACAGCGTAAGGTTGTCATGCAAATCTCGTCGCTGATTGGATGGCTACCGTTTAGTGACAGGTTACAAACTCAGGTTCTCGACGTTGACAGGTATGTTATATTAATAATATACTTTAAGGGGAATGTTTAAAGTCTATGAGACAGTAGGTTTTTGCTAGCTCATTTGGATAAACGTGGGAAACGATGTTAAAAGGGTAACGTAACGACTGAGGTAACTTTAACCCCATACGTTAAAATGACCCGCTGTTGTGAATTTTTCTAAATAAACTGCGATAAGAGCCTACATTTACATTTAGTCTCTTTCTTTCTGTTACATTAACACATTCGGATTGTACTACGACATTTATTGTGTAAGGTTAATTTGACTAGATGTAAACCCTGTTTATGTAGGGTAACGTAAGCTAGCCGTTTGTTTGTTTGTCTGTTTGGTCAGTTAATGTCGTCGTCGTTTAAGAGATTTTTCTACGATAAATGGTGCTCATCTTAAACTATGTTTTGTGTCATTGACCTGATGTAAAACCAGTTAACGCCTGAGGTGTTTTTGTGTGCTTTAATAATCTAAGTTAGTGACGTCAGCACGAAGACCCTAGTTGAAATGTAGACCTATGGATTAACTTTCTGAGTAAAATAAATTGTGAAATTAATTACTGTTACCAATCAACACATTTGTCATATGATAGGGTAGGCTATACTGTTCATTTGATAGACATATATTGCTGAAATATTGAGAAATAAAGCCTTGCTTGTGGTGATCAGTAGTCGAGTAGTATTTCCATCTGTTACGGTTCATTTTTGTTGTTTTCCATATATTGTCCCTAATATTTGCAGAAATGACAAAGACTGGGAAACCAGATGCCTACTGGGCAGGTGTGATGTCCCTGTATGCCCAGGGAAAGTACACATTTACAACTGGCAAGAGGCCGGGGTCCAGGAGATGGAGGGCGGTAATACAGCGGATTGCTGAATGTCCTCTGACCCCCCTGAAAGGTCAAACTACTGTCCGCAAACTAGACATATTTGGGAAAAGGATCCCCTGCAAGTGTGGATACCACCAGGTAAACGATGCCATTGAATCATTAAATCTGTGATGTGATGAAAATATACTGGAAAATGTAATGGAAAATGGTTTCTCCTCAGTTCTACTGTTTGTTTCAGTGTTAAACAGTGTGAGTATGTAATTATTAGTGGAAATGTACTTTAAATGTAAACCCACTTTGATTTTTCCCAGTCAGCAGAGAAGGCAGGGACAGCAGAATCCAGTGAAGGTCAGCTGAGGGCTCCACAGGCCAGTGCTGCAACCCAGTTTGATTTTTCCCAGTCAGCAGAGAAGGCAGGGACAGCAGAATCCAGTGAAGGTCAGCTGAGGGCTCCACAGGCCAGTGCTGCAACCCACTTTGGTTTTTCCCAGTCAGCAGGGAAAGCAGCATCCAGTGCAGGTCAGCTGTGTCTCAGGTCAGCTGAGAGTTTACAGGCCAGTGCAGGTGCAACAGCTACAGTTTCTCAGGCCAGTGCAGCAGCTGGGAAAGCTATTAAAGTTCCAGGACCACAAACAGGTAGGGAGGGCTGGGTATCGATTCAGATGTTACAATTCGATTAGATTTCGATTCGCAAGCTCTCAATTCGATTCGATTTTGATTCTCGATTCAGTTTTTTGATTTCGATTCTAAATTCGATTTCAATTTCTTTTTATTTTAGGTACACTTGGGTACATTAAAACAGAATCACATTTACCTGTGCCCTTCCTGTCTAACAGGTAGGACATATGCAGAAATTGAATAAAGTTATCAAACAGTCTGCGCTGTATTAATTATAAATTATATATAGACTAATCCTTATTAAAGTTACAAAAGTTCTTTAGTCAAACGCGCCTCAATCTCTCACGAGTCACAACTCTTCACGTTCGTCGTAAGACTGCTCTAATGTTATGAAGATACTCGACAAAAAGACATTTTGGCATAATTTTGGCATAATTGTGTGTTATTGTTCGTTCAAGCGTGAAAGTTAACTCTATTCTGGGCTGTTTTGTGGGCACGCACGATATCAGCGCGAGTCTTTCTGTGTGTCACAGTCACGACATTCACAGGGAGCAAGCTCTTTTTGTCTTGTATGGTTTAAAAACATTTGCATGAATAAGAGCGGGATTAAGTAACACTGGCCAAAGGATGACAAAAATGAACAGATGCTGCATTAATTGCGTTAACAGCCCAAATTTGTTAATTTCATAAAAAATCGCAGCATTTTGCATCATATAATTGCGTAGGCTTGACATCGGGATTGCGATATGATTAATCGTGCAGCACTAGTTGAGGTTATTTTATGATTAAGATAAAACAAACATAAAATCTCACATCATTAGCTATAAAATGGAGTTTGCAAGCCTATGAACAGTGGAGGAAAACTAATACTGGCTTTTGGGTAATAGATAAATAAATTTGGAAAAAAAATCGATTCGTGGTGTTTGAGAATCGACCACATTTAAAAAAAACTAATAATCGAAAAATCTATTTTTTTGCCCAGCCCTACAGACAGATGTAGGTCAGAAAACTCCAGCTCTGTGCAGGAAGAGCGAGGGGAAGTCTATGACATGTTCGCTGTGTAGTCAGGAGGTGACGTGCGAGGACTTCACGCAGCACTTGTCAGACTACCACACCCAGGAGAAGTGTGAGCAGTGTGGTGCAAAGGCCTGGGGGACTTTTGGATTGTTACAGCACATAGAGGAATGTCACCTTTTGACCTGTCCAACAGACCTCCCAGATGTTGCTGCTCCTACCACTCCCATAGCCCAAGTCCCAGAGACGACACTGCAACCCAGTGACCCACCCGATGTTCCTGCCCCTGTTCCTGCTCCTCCCACAGCCCATGAGACGTCACTAGCACCACCACGACACCCACTCATTCTGCAGCCTCCTGAGGTAAACTGGGTGAATTTTCTACCCAAGCAGTTCACCAGAGTCATCCAGCCAGCTGACCAGGAGTGGATCGCCCACATTTTATATGACAGTACAGGACAGCTGAAACAAAACCTGTCTCAGAACTGGTTTCATCCCCCCAGCCCCACCAAATCCATCTCACCTCCTGATCCACATAATTATTTCCGCCAGCGGATGTTCTTGTGGGCTCCAATGCGGATGTGGGGCATCCCTCTGAAATGCACCCAGTGCAATAGAAAAATGCACCATTCTGGCATTTACACTAAAGCCAGGGAGGTAATTGACATTGATTCGAAATATTACCTGGTGGGTGGAGACTATCCAAGGTGCAGCAAATGCATGATTCCCGTCTGCCCTTGGAGCATTGACATTTTAAAACAGCTCGATCCCTCCCACCGTTACAAATTCCCAGCTGTCCTCACAACCCATTTGGCACTGGACAGGAGGTGTGTTGCGATGTTGCGCCCAAGAACACTAGGGAACAGCTCCAGCTATTTACAGCAAGCCTTGCAGGAGATACACAGTGAGGAGTGGGCTAGGCGGACCATCGACTACCTCACTGATTGTGAGGTCCACAAAAAGTCCTGTGCCCTCACCCAGTCTGAAGCTGTGTATCAGCCGCCACCACCCTTCAGTCCCCTGCCCCTGGCCCAGTGGTTTGAGACTGTTCATGCCAATGACATTCTGAGTCACCTTGACGAGTTGAAGGGTGTGATCACTTCAACGCTTGGTAGAATCTTGAAACTGGACTCTACTAAGAAGGTAAATGTAAACATACTGTATGTAAACTTGATTTCATTGAGTTTGTTAGCATAGCTGATGATTTCTGAGACGTGTTTTTTTTATGTAGATCACAAAAAAACTTGCTGGTGGCATTGAGGGTACAGCCACATGGATGTCTAATATCGGCAATGAATTTGGGCAAGTGCTGAATTCTGTGCTGACCACTGGTGAGGGGGCTGGCCTTGATGACCTTTGTCAAGGCATCGTCCAAAGGTACAGCGATGCTGATGAGCCACAGCCAGATGCCATATATGTGGACAGAGACTGCTGCAGTGAGACAGGTGCGTTGCCTTTTAATTTGTGTTGTGATGTGTCTATTACATGTGCCTCTGCGGGCTGTTGCACAAAAGTAGAATGAAGAAATTCAGGTGAAAAAGCGCAGCTTGACTTAGTGTGATCTGCTCATCGCGGCTTAATCGGTTGCACGTTTGCCGAGCCAGGATGAGAAGGTGAAGCTATGTCAAGCCAGGTGTAGATAGTTGGGATAAGTGCACGTTCACGGCTTTCTTAAATAGAGTATCGATATATCACGGTATCGATCCCAAATTTACTGATGCTACAATGAAGAATACGCATTGTTTATTCTTTACACATGTGAGCACATTTGTAAAAAAGAAACACGGCCGCTGTAATAAAACAGCGGGAGAAAAGTCGATCACCGACCGACTGAATGCATAATCCTAAAAATATACATTTACTGACCACTGCTCTGAATTGAAACGGCCATACTATTCAAGAAGTTAGGCTAATTATTTTGCACAAATGAGCTGTTGTACTCTTTGCCTTAAAAATGAGCAGAAGACAGCCTCATGTTACACAGGAAATGTAACCTGAAGATCAATTGCTGCTCGCTTTTCAGGCAAAGTGTACAACAGTTCGTTTGTGGAAATAATGAGCCAAACTTCTTAAATGGTTTCATTTTAGAGCAGTAGTTCGTAAATGTATATTTTTAGATATATCATTCAGTCGGTCTGCTTCTGCCACGTTTTTCTCACGTTTTTGTTTTTACAGAGGCTGAGTTTCCTTCTTTATTTATTGTATGCTTTCTTTCCTAGTAAGCCTATATGGACATAGACTCTGAAGAAATTGGACTCTAAAATCTAGAAACTAGATAATTAAGTGATACATTTAATGCACACTTTGAACATGATTGTAACACAGTGTATTCATCAGGTATTTCCCCCCAGCTAAATATAAGGTCAGAAACCATTGAGGTGTCCTCTCCCTGTTGTTACATAAGGGATAATGAATAGAGAGGCGGTCCTGACAGCCTGAAGGGCTTGTTATTCGCTATAACGATCGCCTCTCTATACATTATCCCGCTTATTACATGGCTACCTACAAAATAAATAATTAATTTGACACAAATTATTGATTTAAAAAGGAGTTTATGGTTTTAAAAACGATTGTATTGCTTCCGCCAAAGAAAATAGTCCATTCTGCGTCCATAGCAACGCGCTGTTTTGCATGGCAACGGTCTGTTATCAAGAAATAACAGACCGCATTCTACATTGGAATTCAGCCAAGCCATGTAATAAATGAATGTAATGTAGTCTACTGTCTCTCTGTATAGTTACCGGTTCAGTGAACTTAGACTATAATTAGGGAGGATTGTACAATTATAAAAACCTATAATAATTGTTCAAGATCGCTGGAGAGAACACAAATTGTTATTGGGAATATTGTTGCATTATTTAACTTGTGTCTGGCATCCTTTTTATTGCATCCTCCAATCCCTTTTGTGCCTTGGTTTGTTTCTTTAAATGGAGGCCGTAACAGTGTCTTATGAATTACATTTGATCAAACAATAGTTTTGGCAGGAGATCAGTGCAGTTTGAACTGGAAACAAACAGAGATGCATGTACTGTATTTACTGTCTGTTTCTTATTGTTATAGGGGTGGGTCCAGTTCTCACTTGGTTTCGACCATGGACGTCACCGGTGAGACTGGATATTTTCCATTTTATGAGGCGGTTCACAAAGGGTCTTACGACGGAGCACCACCCACTGTTTGGCACGTTCTGCTCAAAGTTGTCCACTTGTATCTTTGAATGGGACAAAGAGGACATTCACCGACTCAAAGAGGCCAAGAGGGCAGAGTTAAAAAAAAAGCACCATGGTCACATACCCACTGACTCTCAGGTGTTATCGAGCATCACATCCAATGAGCTGGTCAAGCACTGCCGCAGGAGAACCCGAGGGGTTGAGGAGACCCGCGTTCTAATCAAACAACTGCTGGACTCCATGTGGGACCTCACAGACACAAGTGGCTTGCATCTCATAAATCATGACAGCATGTCTCTTGTGTGGGAGATACAGCAGAAGCACTTGCCCTGCATTCAAGATCCACCTGGTGTCCAGTTGTACACTAACACTGGATCAGGCCTGGAGAAGGGAGACAAAACGCTTGACGTCCTAAGATGTGGCAGAGGATCCTCCTCGCTCGAGAGCTTTCATCTGCACCAGTGTGGTTTCATCCCAGGCAAGCTGAAACACTCAATATTTGAAACATTTAGTTAATGAATGCTGTGTATTAAGTTGTCATAATATTCTTTTTTGTTGTTGTTGTCACCAATGCTTTTGTCTTGCCAGGGTGGAGATGTAATGCTCTACATACACAGATGTACTTGCTTGAGGGGTTATCCAGATGGAACCATAATAGGTCTCAGCAAGCTCTGGGTATGAGTGGTACATCACGTACAAAGATGTACGATGTACGTTTGATGTCCAGTGTGAACGTCCTGAGCAACAGAGTCCTAGGAAGTGGACTTCTTCCAGAGTTTATACCCCCGGGGAAACCTACCGGTAAGATTCTATGGCACAAAAAAAAAAAAAAAAACATGCTGGACAATATTCGATATTACCTGAAGGTTACACCTTTGTTCACTCACTCACTCACTCATTCTACTTAAATCTTTTTTTTTCTTTTAAAATCTTTCTTAAATCTTTTTCTTTTTTTTCTGTCTTTCTGTTGATTACTTTGTAACGGTGGTCGCCCAACAATGTAAAAAAAAATTTGAACAAAAAAAAAAATTCATTAGATGAGTCTCGAACCCGGGTCTCCTACGTGATAACGCTGAGTCCTAACCGCTAGACCGCGATGACAATTAAATTCAGCGGCCGGCATCAGTCTTACATCGACTCTCAGTCCCAAAGCCTCGAGAAAAAAAAAACAATCGTTAGTGTTCGGGCGCCAGACAAGTATACACCTGCCACACAGATTTATAATATCGTCCCAGATAGCTATAACAACCACCCGTTACATACGTAAAAAAACGAAACTACATCAGAAATTATATGCACTTTCTTTAATAAGATTAGAAAGTTTTCTCATCAACACAATTTACTTACAAAAAAAATAAATAAAAATAAACAAAAGAAATCAACACTCTTTAAATCACAGTAGCACTATATCGTCATGTTCAAATAGTAGAGAAAGAGAAAAAAAACCGAAAAATAAAACAAACTAGCACTCGCTAAATCTGCAGTGTTTGTGTGTGTGTGTGTGTGTGTGTGAATTGATAGAGGGTTTGGGAATATAGCAACGCAACACTGACCCAAGTTGGCAGCACGGGTGGTCAATATGAGTGACTCGGGAACATCGGCAGCGTCAGTCCGTCTTGCTCCTATACTTTGCTCCTCCAAGCCACCGATTTAGGAGTACAAAACTCCAGTCCAAATTTGAGAAAATTGCTCGTGGGTCAACGAATACACCCGCTAGTGAGAGGCTAACCAAGTAGCACTACCTCCTTTCCACGATGCCCGAAAACACACTCTTCTCACATAATCCACCCGCAAAAACAGCCTCCAATGGGAATGTGACGTTTCTAGAACATGAACACCTACCCTTTAAATCATTTCCACTTGATAATATATCCACTTCCACTTCCACGATAATCATTTCCACTTCCGTTGTTAATTTTCCTCTCCTCCAATCCTGCCAGAGTATAGTTTGGGAGGAGGTAACAGAGAGTGAAGGTACTTAAAGGGGCAGTAACCAAATATATATTGCTACACTCTCCCCCCCCTGGCTGAAACAACCCATGGTTGTTAAAATAAATAAATAAATAAATAAATCAAAAACCCAAGAACTCCTCCTCGTCTAAGGTTTCTTGAAAGAGGTCTTGAAGTTTCCTCTTTGCCTGGTCGTCCAACTCCTCAGCTGTTGGAAAACACATTTTAAGATTGCACACATGTGCAGTGCGCACATCTTCTCCAGTGGCTTCCAATGCTATGCGATAATTCAAAGGTCCCAGTTGTTTCAGAATCCGGTAAGGCCCTTTCCATTTAGGTGCCAATTTTGCACTAAACTTACGTTGTGCACTGGACTGAGGAAAGTTTCGAAGCCATACCCTGTCTTTGTTTTTGAAAGTGATGTCTTGTCTTTTTTTGTTATAGTTTCGGAGTTGTCGATGTTTGGCTTTTCTGCTGCTCTCTCTAGCTCGAGATTGTAGTTGTTGTATGTGACAAACCACATCATAAGAGGAAGCGTCAGGAGTAAGATTTGGACTGTGAAGTATTTTATCCATTGGCCCGTGGAGTTTCCTTCCAAGCTGCAATTCTGCAGGGGTTACTCCAATGGTCTCCTGGATGGCAGAATTCGTGGCAAATCGCAACTCTGATAAGAACTGATCCCATTTCGTGTGGTTGTCATCCACATATGCCGCAATCATGTTTTTAAGAGTTCTGTTCACACGCTCAGTCATGTTAGTCTGAGGATGATATGCGGTAGTTAACTTGTGGGTAATACTCCATTTATCACATACTTCTCTGAACACAGATGAAATGAATTGGCTGCCCCTATCAGAAAGAATGAAGTCTGGAACTCCCCACCGAGTTAAGATTTCTTTTCTTAGAATTGTTGCAACACTCTGAGCAGTGGCGTGACGCATGGGGAAAAACTCAATCCATCGGGTGTAATAATCAACGAAAACCAGCAAGTACTCATTTTGCTGTGTACTTCGGGGTAGTGGGCCCATAATATCAACTCCCAGCATTTCATTTGGACGGGTGGTGGTAATTGATTGGAGTTTCCCTGCAGGTTTCTGGTTATCATGCCTGAGGGTTTGGCATGTCACACAACTCCTGACATGATGTTTCACATTAGTCCACATTCCTGGCCAAAACGCTACTTCCTGGAGCCGTTTATAGGTTTTATAGATTCCTCGATGGCCACTTAGGGGGTGAGAGTGATAATGCTGAAGGAGTGTCGGCCTGAGACTGCTGGGAACATACACTCTATAGTGAATTTGCTCATTCACTAGGTAAGTTTTGTGATACAACTTATCCTCTACCACTTCATATTGGTCAATTTGTGGACTTTGTTTTTCCGCCATCGCCTGCAATATGGTTGTTATTTCACAGTCTTTATGCTGTTCTTCCCACAGGACATCATCTGACACTGGAAGCTCTGGGTGTTGGTCCGTCTTTTGCTTGTTGTAAAGGGTGCAACATGCTGTGATGGGAGAACTTGCTGTAGTGGAAGACCTGGACAAAGCATCAGGGGCTACATTTAATTTTCCTTTACGGTATTCAATGACAAAGTTGAATTTTTGCAGTCTCAGGACCCATCGGATAAGGCGGCTGTTGGTTTTGGTGGATCCCATGACCCATTGCAGAGCGGAATGGTCTGTGACAACAGTGAAGAGTTTATATTCAAGGTAATGTTGCCACTTTTCCAAGGCCCACACAACTGCCAGACACTCTTTTTCTGTTGCCGTGTAGTTAACTTCTGCCCCAGATAAGGTTCGGCTGGCATAAGCAATAACCTCCTCTCTGCCTGGATCTTTCCGCTGTGTGAGAATAGCACCCAGTCCTGTGTCGCTGGCGTCTGTATATACGATAAATGGAACTCGAAGATCAGGGTGGCCGAGAATGGGGGGCGACGAGAGGCAGGCTTTTAACTGGTCAAACGCTTGTTGACACAGCGTTGTCCATTTAAACACTTGTCCTTTTTTTTTCATTGCATTTAGGGGCTCAGCTATTTTAGAAAAATTTGGCACAAACCGGTGGTACCATCCAGATAAGCCCAGGAACCTCTGAACTTCCTTTAAGTTGCACGGGGTAGGAAAGGTGCGAATGGCCTCAACTTTACCTTGATCAGCCGTGATGCCTTCAGTGCTCACCACATGACCCAGAAAAGTGATTTCTGAGAGACAAAACTTACACTTTTTCAAGTTAATAGTCAAACCAGCAGTTTCCAGCCTGTGGAGGACAGTCTGAAGGTCACAGAAATGCTGGTTCACGGAGGGAGAATAAATGATGATGTCATCAATGTAGACAAAGCATATTTTACTTCTTAGCTCCCCCAGGACTGTCTCCATTAGCCGCTGGAAGGTAGCAGGTGCATTTTTTAAACCAAAAGGCATAACATTGAAGTGATATAGACCTGCAGGCACGATAAAAGCAGTCTTGGCTTTACTATCAGGATCCATTGTCACTTGCCAATACCCGCTGTTGAGGTCTATGGTAGAGAAAATGGATGCCCCAGAGAGTGATTCTAGGATCTCTGTGATATTTGGGAGGGGGTAAGCGTCATTTTCTGTAGTTGCATTGACTTTACGGTAGTCTACACAGAACCTTAGTTTTCCATTTTTCTTTGGAACCAGGACTACTGGTGAGGCCCAACCAGAATGTGATGGCTCCACAATTCCTTCTTTCAACATCACGTCCAATTGTTCCTCCATTGCCTGTTGTTTTACAGGGGACAACCGATAGGGCCGTTGCTTGATAGGTACCTGACAGGTGGTGTAAATGCGATGTCTCAGGACCTCGGTTCGTCCAGTTTGGTGAGTACATACTCGTGGGTTGCTTTCTAGGATCTGAAGTAGCTGCTGCTTTTCCTCCAGGGGTAGATGCGCTTTATTTACAGCATCCATAATTAGCGTTGCATCATCCACACGGTCAGATTGTAGCATGGTCAAAAAAGGTTGGGGAGGAGGAACAGCACTCAACAGGGACAAGTTTAGTTTGCTTTTGTTGGTTCTATTCTCCTCCTTCAGAATTGGTGTGTTAACCAGGGGTTCACTGGCATTTCCAGGTTGAAATGGATATTCTTCAGCAAGGTCAGACTTGAAGGAATATTTGTATTCACTAACATTAATCTGCAGGCCGCTGAAAAAGATAAAGTCCAATCCCAGGACGATGGCATAAGCAAGGGCTTGAGAAGGGAGGACAACAACAGGTAATGTAATGGCTTTACCATGTAGATGAATAGTGGTGTTTATCCATCCTAGAGGACTCTCACCTTTGCCATTGGCCAGATAGAGAGGACCACAAGACCATGGTTGGAGCTGGTCCTGGATGGCAAGCTGCTTCATAAGGTTTTCATGAAGTAGTGTGTAACTTGCTCCAGTATCCATGATGGCTTTCCCCATCCAAAAACCAACGCGGATTGGGACTACTAATTGCTGTGGTATAGTCATGAATGCAGTTGATCTTGAAGTGTTTGAGATATTCTGAGTTTCTGCTTGTGACAGAGGCTGCTACAGTGTTACCGGAAGGCCGTCCCCCTGATTTTTCAGAGTGGTGAGAATACTTTCCATGGGTGAACTGTTGTTGTCCAGAAGACTGATGAGAAGATGGACGTACATACAATGGGCAATTTCCTGGAGGATGTGGTCCATTACATCTCCAACACTGTACCGGTGGTTTCTCAGCAGGTCGGTTGGGTATGGTCACTTGGTGTTTTTGTGGATTGGCTTGTTGCTTAAGGCCCACACGCCCCTCATACCTAAGCTGTTCTTCGAAGTCCTTTTCCAGTTGGTGTCCGAGTTTAACCAAATCTTCAACGGTGTTCACCCGACTCCGCAGCTGACTTGCCAGGTAAGGCTTGATATTTTTTAAGATCATTTTTACAATCTCGTTTTCTGTTAGAGTGGTCTTCCATCTTTTGCACAATGCACGATAAGTGAATGCAAAGTCTCTA
This sequence comes from Semotilus atromaculatus, assembly GCA_031834385.1. Taxonomy (NCBI): domain Eukaryota; kingdom Metazoa; phylum Chordata; class Actinopteri; order Cypriniformes; family Leuciscidae; genus Semotilus; species Semotilus atromaculatus. The sequence goes on along the minus strand of JAULUF010000044.1, from coordinate 10,010,889 downwards.
ACTGATTCTTTCTCCCCTTGAACTCTAGTACGGACACGTTCAGCCAGCTCATCCTCATAGTCCTCGGACAGGAAAGCAGAGAGGAATGAGGTCTCAAATTCCTTCCAAGTGGTTATATTAAAACGACTTACTTCCCACCAGTCACGTGCAGTGCCATGCAATACTGTGCGGAAGGTTGCCAAGAGGTCTACATCGGTCAAAGGATGTAGAGCAAGAAAATCTTGACACTTGGTCAAGTACAATAAGGGGTCAATATCATCTGTATGCCGCCCAAAAGTGGGAAAGGTTAATTTAATATGGTCACTTTTTACCATAGGGGTTGATAGAGGGGTTGAAATAGTTTCTGGTGCTTGGGGTGTTGGGAGTGTAGTACTCTGAACTTGAGCTGTTGTTTCTTTCATTTGGTGTTCAACAGTTTTCTTTTTGTACACTTGGAAATCTTTTTGCAGATCGGCTACACAGATACGACATTTGTCAATTTGTGTTTCACATTGCTGAAGATTTGTGGTAACATTATCAAGGCCACCCAGAAGGGTGTGTTGGATGGTTTGGATATCCTGTTGGAACTCTACTCGTAGCCTTTCCACCTGATCCCGAACTGCAGAAGTGATAGTTGCTTCCATTTTCTGAATTTCCTTCGAGAACATCAGTTTCACTGCCTTAACCAATTGGTCGGTCTCAGCTGCCTCTTGTTGTTTAGATGCAGTCAGTAGGGTGAGAACCTGTTGTTTGTTGGACTCCACCTTGGCCGAAAGATCGCTGATCTGGCTTTCACGGTGGGAAGAGGATGCCTTTAATATCTGGGTAAGCTCATTTACAGTTTTCTCCTGGTTTTTCATGAATTCTCTCAGATTGTCCCAGTTACCTTGTACCTGAGCAGTGAATTGGTGTATTTCCCTCCCAGGGGTTGGAAGGATGCCGGGCAAGGCATGCTGATCCATTGAGGAAAAAGACGTAACATCAGGGGACGTACAAAGTTGCATGTTGTCAGGTTCTGGGGCCCAAGTGAGGGGCTGCACTGATATACTGCCTCCTAGAGCAGGGGAGAGCATCCGCACCTGGGTTCCTGGATAGGGGAAGCTGTATGGAGTGGAAATGCTGGGTGGTGCATCCGGTTCATCAATGTCCACATAAGTGGAGTGAGGGGGAGGGGTAGTGGCCATGTCTGGTAATATTTGGGTGTATTGCAAATGTTTGAAAATAAATAAATGAAAATCAAGCGATTGTATGTGGGCAACAGGGGTTTAGGGCTTTTTTCTCAATAGTCAATTTTGAACATTTTTCCCAAACACCATAAAAAAAAGAAAAGAAAAACCCCACCAAATACATATTCAAAAACAAACAACACCAATTGACAAAGATTATTCAAAAGTTCAGGGGTTCACATGCTCACAATACACACATTTTCCAAAGTTCACAGTACTAAATTTCAAGTGTCCATGTTTAGTTCAAGTCCCTGTTCGGGCGCCACTTCTGTAACGGTGGTCGCCCAACAATGTAAAAAAAAATTTGAACAAAAAAAAAAATTCATTAGATGAGACTCGAACCCGGGTCTCCTACGTGATAACGCTGAGTCCTAACCGCTAGACCGCGATGACAATTAAATTCAGCGGCCGGCATCAGTCTTACATCGACTCTCAGTCCCAAAGCCTCGAGAAAAAAAAAACAATCGTTAGTGTTCGGGCGCCAGACAAGTATACACCTGCCACACAGATTTATAATATCGTCCCAGATAGCTATAACAACCACCCGTTACATACGTAAAAAAACGAAACTACATCAGAAATTATATGCACTTTCTTTAATAAGATTAGAAAGTTTTCTCATCAACACAATTTACTTACAAAAAAAATAAATAAAAATAAACAAAAGAAATCAACACTCTTTAAATCACAGTAGCACTATATCGTCATGTTCAAATAGTAGAGAAAGAGAAAAAAAAACGAAAAATAAAACAAACTAGCACTCGCTAAATCTGCAGTGTTTGTGTGTGTGTGTGTGTGTGTGTGAATTGATAGAGGGTTTGGGAATATAGCAACGCAACACTGACCCAAGTTGGCAGCACGGGTGGTCAATATGAGTGACTCGGGAACATCGGCAGCGTCAGTCCGTCTTGCTCCTATACTTTGCTCCTCCAAGCCACCGATTTAGGAGTACAAAACTCCAGTCCAAATTTGAGAAAATTGCTCGTGGGTCAACGAATACACCCGCTAGTGAGAGGGTAACCAAGTAGCACTACCTCCTTTCCACGATGCCCGAAAACACACTCTTCTCACATAATCCACCCGCAAAAACAGCCTCCAATGGGAATGTGACGTTTCTAGAACATGAACACCTACCCTTTAAATCATTTCCACTTGATAATATATCCACTTCCACTTCCACGATAATCATTTCCACTTCCGTTGTTAATTTTCCTCTCCTCCAATCCTGCCAGAGTATAGTTTGGGAGGAGGTAACAGAGAGTGAAGGTACTTAAAGGGGCAGTAACCAAATATATATTGCTACAACTTATGGCAGGAGAGCGTATTGCTGTGGAATATTTGCTAGCGCAGTCTAACCGGGGAGATCTGCTGAGTGCACAGAAGGAAATTGGTGCCATTCCACCAGAGATGCTGGATGAAGCTCAGGAGGATGAATGTCCTGATGTGACAGTACCCCAGGCCACCGACATATATTTTCAGTCTTCATCTCAGGTAATGATGTGTTAATAATTTGATGATAAATCAAAACATTTTTACTGTAAACCTAGTTTGCAGAGGTTCATTTTTCTTGATTAGTGATGTGTGATTGGCTCGTTAAATCAACAATTCATTTGTGTAACATGAGCACAACAAACTTTATCAACCTCATTGTACCCCTCTCACTGTTTACACATAATTACTTAAGGAATCTACACTTGAAAGTGGTGTGTTCAGCAGTACCTCCAGCTCCCCATTTGAGGACAGTGGGCCCATCACTTCAACTCTGGTAAAGTGGCTAATGTATTCACCATCAGAAATCATTGTTCCTTCACCTTTTCTTTTAAATTAGCTGTACAAGAATTGGTTTTGTTTCCATTTCATGTGACAGGATAGTCGGTGTGATCCTAGAGGAATTCCCGGATGGGAGGCAGTCGATGCCTTGGCAGGGTATCTTGTCAGCCTCAATCGGACAATAACCGCTCTCTCAAACTCTGAGATAGTAGAGATATTAAGACTGTACTCCAGCCTGGATCCCATTGACAAGTCCCCAACCAAATACTCCATGAAAAGCAAGAAAAAGACCTTGTCAGGACCATGGAGAGCTTCTCGGAAACGCAGTGGCTCTGCCCCAGGCCAGCAAGCAGCTGAGAGGTATCTGCCTCTGATATACAGTATATTTGTAATATTTGTGTGTGTTTGTGTATATCTACATAGACACAAAATTCACAAGTATGTGTTTACAGTACATACACATAATGTGGATTATGTCATCTTGTCATCTATTTTGCAGATTGTTCATGGTTCATGGCCAGGCTGCCCAAAGACCTGATCTTAACAGGATTTCTGAGTGTGTTGCACTCAGACTCTACAAAGAGTTCCGGGAAGCCAGAAATAGGCCAAAGGACAACAAAGGGAAAACATTTGCAATACCTCAGTCAATTGTCATGACTTACAGTCATATCAAACAGTTAATAGAGGACTGCAAAGACATACTGGACAACACCAACCTTTTACTTGTGACTATAAACAACACCACAGTGTCCTCCTGGTTAGTTCATATTTACATCTTCATACATTCACTTCGATATGAAATCCTACTTATTCATACAAGATAAATTCCACACAAATAACAACAAAAAAGTTATATTCTGATTTTTATTTTCTCTAGGCTGCAGGATCGGCAGAAGAGAACCGACCGCGATTCGTTACTGCAAGGGGTGCAGCTTCCTCAGCAGGTCCATTTGGCAGAGGAATCGCTCCTGGAGGCCCGGGACCTACCATCCGAGCCTGTTCAACGCACTAATACAGTTATGGAGTTCCAGGAACCAGAAAACCGTGAGGGTGAGGCAGTGATTCGTAAACGCCGCTGTGCCAGAGTGGTGTTACCCACTGTGCACACAGACACTGGAGCTGGTGCCAGCTCAACCAATGCAGATCAGGACTGGCCGAGAGCACAGCACTGGCCTGGGGATGCTGTCTTCCCTGCTTCGTCGGACGTTGCCTACTGCCAGCAGGGTCAACACTCAGCTCCAGCTCCAGCGTCTCACTCTCAGGGTTGGTCCCCTTACCTGCCGTCACCTGCTCCAGCGTCTCACTCTCAGGGCTGGTCCCCTTACCTGCCGTCACCTGCTCCAGCGTCTCACTCTCAGGGCTGGTCCCCTTACCTGCCGCCACCGTCACCTGCTCCAGCGTCTCACTCTCAGGGCTGGAACACTTACCAGTTGCCACCAGTGCCAGCTTCTCACTCTCAGGGCTGGAACACTTACCAGTTGCCACCAGTGCCAGCTTCTCACTCTCAGGGCTGGAACACTTACCAGTTGCCACCAGTGCCAGCTTCTCACTCCCAGGGTGGCCATCATGATCAACCGCCACCAGCTCCAACACCTCAACCTCAAGGTGGGCTTCCTTACCAGCCAGCCCCAGCATCACTAGCTTCTCTCAATCGGTTCCGAGAATGGAGATTGCGAAAGGCAACCCTGGAAGATAAGGAGCGAGAGATAAGAGGTGATCCCCCCAAGAAGCGGCAAACCAAAGAAAGCTACCACTATCAGTGTAAAATATGTGGTCAGTCAAAGAGCAAACTTACTGGCCATACACAGTTACGGGGGAAATGGTATTGTCCTGCATCTGGACAGACCATCACAGAGTGGAAGAGCTCATTATAGAATACATATGTAGTGTATATAGTTGTTTTTATAGTTGTTTTTATAGTTGTTTTTATAATTGTGCTGCACTTTGATGTTCTATAACAAGCCCATACATTGTGTAATTTTTATTCAAAGTGTTTGTGTTATCTTATGTTTATCTGTTTACGTTAACACAGTTAACGGTTTATTGGAGTTGTTTGTGTTATTTAAAAAAAAAACACACATACATCTCTTTATTGGAGATGTTTGTGTTCTTAAAAAACAAACAAAAAAAAAAACACACATACACCTTTTGGTGTTTGTGTTATTAAAAACAAAAAACACAACTCTTGTGGTGTAACAGTAACACATTCATCCTTTGGGTGGAAGATCCAGGTGCAAATCCTGGCAGGAGTGTGCACCTTGTTGGCCTAATCAGTATTTAATTAAAATTGAATTTATAATATATTATATTTTCTATTATTATTATTATTATTATTATATCTAGCTATTGAATTGTGTGTGTGAGTATGTATGTATGTATGTATATATAATGGCATTTATAACTAAATGGTTACTATTATTATTATTAATTATAAATACTAGTTTTATTATTCATAATTTATCTAACTATTTGTAATGGTAGTAGGTGTTTATTAGCATTACATGTAGCTATTTAAGTTTGTTTTTATTATAAAGTTATATAAATTTGAGCTTTTATTTGTGAAAGTGTTTAATTATTATTATTATTATTTCATGTAATGTGTATTTATTATTATTATATCTAGCCATTGAATTGTGTATGTATATATATATATATATATATATATATATATATATATATATATATATATATATATATGTATATGTAATGTATATTAAGTTTAAACCATATGTGTGGTAGTAAGTGTATAATAAATAATTGTATTTACATATATTTGTACGTGTATATTTATTTTTTATTATTACATATAACAGGTTACATTTGAGCTTTTGGAATAAACTATATTTGTGGAAAGTATGTGTTGTACACTTTTATTATTTCACATTGTGATAGGGTAGGTAAAATATGTCTAAATATTGACTTGTAAATCATTTAAATATTTTTACATTTACATTTATGCATTTGGCAGACGCTTTTATTATCCAAAGTGACTAATATTGCATTTAAGGTACACATTTTACATTCTTATCAGTTCTTGCTTTCCCTGGGAATCGAACCCATGATTTTGGCGTTCTTTCCCCCTTCTTTCCCCCTTCCTTCTTAGCAGTCCCTTTTGCCCCATCTCTGGCCGAGTGGTTAAGGCGATGGACTGCTAATCCATTGTGCTCTGCACGCGTGGGTTCGAATCCCATCCTCGTCGTATGATGTGTTTAGTGTTTCGAGAGAGCCAAGTACGCATGTCGAAGCCTTTGCTGGCAACTTTATCGACGTCATCCTTAAAATGGCTGCGGAAAAACGTCACCGGCAGCCGAGTGGCTGACTGGTTAAGTTCCTTTCCTTTGATTGACTGCTAATCCATTGTGCTCTGCGTGCATGGGTTTGAGTCCCATCCTTGGTGTTTAGTTTCACAGAGAGCCTAGTGAACAGGTCAAACGCAGCGGTTCCACTCATGGCGAGCTTTAGCTGAATTGGATTTTAATTATCGCTGCAGAAAAAGCTCATGTTCGTTTCTGAACACATTGTTGAGGTCAGGATCAATACAAAAAGCCAGCTGATGCATGGATATGACCATTAGATATACAATAACACGTTCTATGGGAGAGCCAAATCCTGGCTGTACCAGCCTTCTTCAAGCTCATGCCTTCGCCACCACAGCAAAAGCAGCACGCAAAAGAAACAAAAGCACAATTAATTTTTCCAACAAGTCACAAAGCCTCCTAAGAGACTGGCAAAAATTGCCAAGAATGACTGTATTTCAAGTCATCCCAGCGGGGTATTGGGTAAAGTTTTCAACCAGCAAAGATCACGTCTCGGATGAGCCTCATAGACTACGATATTGCCTCTGCGAAAGAATGCCGGGGGAGGTAGCGACGTCTCCTGTGCTTTTATCCGGACATGGAACGACAGGGTGGTATCAAGCTTTAAACTGCCATGTAATCAGCCTTTTGGCACTGACGGCTGCATGGTGTGTCTACGAAACAGGCGAGTGACATGTACATAAAGGTTTATTCATTGTTCTCTCGTCACTCAAAGAACAAAAAGTGCACTGCTTTCGTAATTTTGGGGGGAGAGACTTATGGGTATCCTGGTAGCAAAGGGGCAGAGTTATAACGCTCAATCTCCAAGTCGGGGACCGATTCAACGAGCCCCCTACGAGGTTGGGTAGGATAATGAAGAGTGCAAGGACACTGCAAACATATTCTGAGAGAGGTCCAATGCAAGCTATGCTGCCATTTTCTTGACCCAAGGGTTCTCTCTAGGTTCTTTCCAACAAAGCAGAAGCAGCACACAAAAGAAACGTAAGCACATCTCCCTCAATCAACACAGTTGTGAGTCTCCTAACACATAGAACCCAACGCTCCTTGCAGGTCAGTCGAAGGGTTACCTCTCTCATCAGCCCAACCTTTTACAACACATTATGGTGAACTTTATCTCCGTCATGTTAATGAGAGCGGCTGAAAAGCACCAAACTACCGCTTCCGACAACTGAAGAGTTGTGAGCCAAGTCCGCATGGCAAAGCCGTTCAAAGGCCTTGCTGGCAACTTTAAACCACATCATCCATAAAATAGATGCAGAAACACACCACAGCCCGCCGTGCGTTCAGGCGAGTGACGAGGTGGCCGAGTGGTTAAGGCGATGGACTGCTATTCCATTGTGCTCTGCACGCGTGGGTTCGAATCCCATCCTCGTCGATTGATGTCTTTAGTGTTTCGAGAGAGCCAAGTCCGCAAGCCAATGGCCTTGCTGGCCAACTTTAAACGACATCACCCATTAAATAGATGCAGAAACACACCACAGCCCGCCAGAAGTGCAGGCGATTGACGAGGTGGCCGAGTGGTTAAGGCGATGGACTGCTAATCCATTGTGCTCTGCACGCGTGGGATCGAATCCCATCCTCGTCGTATGATGTGTTTAGTGTTTCGAGAGAGCCAAGTACGCATGTCGAAGCCTTTGCTGGCAACTTTATCGACGTCATCCTTAAAATGGCTGCGGAAAAACGTCACCGGCAGCCGAGTGGCTGACTGGTTAAGTTCCTTTCCTTTGATTGACTGCTAATCCATTGTGCTCTGCGTGCATGGGTTTGAGTCCCATCCTTGGTGTTTAGTTTCACAGAGAGCCTAGTGAACAGGTCAAACGCAGCGGTTCCACTCATGGCGAGCTTTAGCTGAATTGGATTTTAATTATCGCTGCAGAAAAAGCTCATGTTCGTTTCTGAACACATTGTTGAGGTCAGGATCAATACAAAAAGCCAGCTGATGACTTCCGGTTATGGCGTCGAGCTGAACGGCAGCACTTCTTCCCCGCTCTGTCGCTGAACTTAAAATAATTGCTGCAAAACCGCCCAATTACTATCCTATAACTATTTAAAGTCAACCTAATGCCATTATAAGCTAAACATGCCCAGGGGAGGATCGAAGAACAAGCATAAGAAATCGCTCAACTCTCTGGACCTTCAAGTTAGCGAAGATAGTGTCTCTGAACCCGAACACGGTGAAGGAGACGCCATGTTGATGGACACGGACAGCGTGCAGGTGAACGACGTAACCAGCGCCGATACTATGCAAGCCATTAAGTCCCTCAAACATGACTTTCATACAGAAATTAGTGGTGTGTTAACGGCTATTAAGGATGTTCAGGCGAACATGCGTGAATGCAACGGGCGCATCACACAGGCTGAAGAACGGGTATCCTCGGCGGAGGACTCAATTAGCGGTCTGCAAACAAAAGTTAGTGCGCTGGAAGGAAAGGTGAAGTTTTTGGAAACGAAGGCAGATGATCTGGAAAACAGAAGCCGCCGCAATAACATGAGAATCGTGGGCATACCAGAGAAGGAGGAGGGGGCAGATCCTTGCGCCTTTATGGAAAAATGGTTTACCGAAAATCTGAGTGTGCAGCCGCCGGTGATATTGGAGAGGGCTCACCGCATTACCGGATCGACGCGCGCTCCCGCCTCCTCCTCGCGAACCTTCATTGTGAAGTTTCAAAATTATCGAGACAAGGAGCGAGTTTGGAGAGCATCAAGAGCAAAAGGCCAGCTGACCTACAAGAATAACAGCATCAGGTTCCACCCGGATTTATCGGCCGAAGTATATAAACAACAGCGAGACTTCTATGAAGTGCGGCAGAAGTTGAGAGAGAGGGGAGTTGACAAACACAGGATGCTTTTTCCAGCCAAGTTACTTGTTACCCACGGAGGACGCACGCACACTTTCAACACGCCTGCAGCAGTATACCAGTTTATTGCTGGTCTGGGAGAGGACGCATAATGAAACTATGGTGAAACCTCTTCTCTTTGATGACCTTTTCTTTCTTCTTGCTCAGGTAATAATAACCTAGCTCGCGACCTTGTTATGGAGGTAAGCTACTAAGTTTTTGCTTAGTGTATGAGAGGCCTTTTTTATTATTTTCTAGTACTTTTTTTTATTTTATTTTTTTATTTTTTATATGGACTGATTTTCATATCAGCTTAGGAACGTTAAAGGCTAACATTTCTACAATTACCACCCAGATGGTATCTGGGATGTGAATTAACTGCAATGTGAATGACAGAACTGTAAAAACTACTTTGATTGGTAAGCTTGCCTTCGGTGAGGAGTGGGCACAACACAGAAGGGATAGTGAGAATAAAGTGAGACTTGGATTCTGTTTGGTTGGATGATGACTTCATGGGTGTAAAGGCGATGGCACTAAACTTTCTCCGGTGGCGGATTAAGAATATAAAAAAAAAAAAAAAAGAAAGAAAGAAAATGCTTGCGACAAGAGTGGGAAACATAAACGCAGGTCGTCTGTGATGGTTGGAGGAGACACAGATCTACTGCGAGACTGCAATAACGAACTTGCAGTCAAGGCCCAGACTCCTTTATGGAGGTTCTGGATAATCCTTCACTTCCTTGCAAAAAATGTTTTTTCACGGTCAACTCAAGTACATTATATTGTTCTGTTAATGTTACTGCAAGGAAGACCCATATGTTTATGGGTGACCAACTTGGAAGTCTGGATGCAGAATGTTATCATGTATATAGTTACAGTGTTCGCGTTAATGTATTGTTTTATAACATGGGATATGTATAACAATGAACCTCAAGTTCACATAGAACTGCAATGGGTAATAAACGGTTTGCATACGTAAGCGTTAATGGATAGCATAAGAGTAATTAGCTATAATGTTAAGGGCTTACATAGCCCCATAAAGAAGAAAAAAATTCTCAATGAGCTTAAACATCTTAAATGTAAAATAGCCTTTATACAAGAAAGCCACCTATCAGATTCTGAACATACGAAACTTAAGAGGTCATGGGCCAGCCAAGTGTATTTTTCATCTCATGGTTCAGGGAGAAGGCGTGGGGTGGCAATATTGTTACACAGTTCACTGCAGTTTTGTTTACATTCAGAAATTACGGATAAAGAGGGAAGATTTATTTTGGTGAATGGGTCCATTTGTGGTGTGACTGTCTCTATGCTGAACATATACGCCCCAAATGAAAACAATCCTACATTTTTTAAGAAAATTAGTGAAATGATTATAGAAAAAGCTAACGGAATAATTTTGATTGGAGGTGATTTTAATTGCATTTTGTCAAATAGGATGGATAAAAACCCACCATCATTTGCCACGCCTTCAGGGGCCAGTAGGATTCTAAAGCAAGTGATGGAAGACCTGGGTCTTGTCGATGCATGGAGACATTTACACCCAAGAGACCGGGATTACACATTCTACTCAAACCCACACTCCTCATATTCCAGGATTGACTATTTCTTTGTCACTAAAAAGGACTCTTACAGAGTCCTGGATTGTAAAATACACAACATAACCTTAAGTGACCATGCCCCAGTTAGTTTGATTTGGGATTTGGGTAGATGTTATAACCCAAGACTATGGCGTCTAAATGTATCACTTCTAAATGATAATACATTTAAAGATCATATAAAGGCAGAATTGGCTCAATACCTTCAATTTAACGACACGAGTGAGACATCACCAGTGATCTTGTGGGAGGCGGCCAAAGTGGTTTTGAGGGGAAAAATAATCTCATTCGCATCAGCTAAGGCGAGAATTAGAGAAGCCAAACGTAAAGAACTTGAAGAACAAATTAAACAGCTAGAACAGAGACATAAAAGTCAACTATCTACAAACGATCTAACTCAGCTTAATGAAGCCAGGAGGTCCTTGGGAGACTTGCTCACAGATATTACTGAGAGGAATTTAAGATTCTTAAAACAGCGCTATTATGAACATGGGAGTAGAGCTAGTAAATTATTAGCATTCCAACTTAAAAAACAGACAAGCTTAACAGTTGTACAGAAAATTAAAAATAATGACCCAGATAAGCCCTTTCTGTATAAACAGGATGAGATATCGAGAGCTTTTGCCACTTTTTATGAGAAATTGTACTCAAATATGGACACATGCACAGAATCTGGAAATATTGATGCCTACTTAGAGGACATAAACCTGCCAAAGCTGTCAGAGGAAGACTCACAAGCTATAGATCGACCCATTACAAGAGAAGAAATTGTGGAGACAATCAAGGGGTTAAAAAACGGCAAAAGTCCGGGCTCAGATGGATACTGTAATGAATTTTATAAAACCTTTATAGACGACATAAGCCCCATTTTAGAGAAAGCTTACGCTTATGCATTTGAAAAGGGGGAATTCCCACCAAATTGGAAAGAGACAATAATATCGGTTATTCATAAGGAGGGAAAGGACCCTACAGAGTGCAGTTCATATAGACCCATAGCGCTTCAAAACTCTGATTGTAAAATATTGACCTCCATACTAACAAAGAGACTTAAATCGGTTATTACAACGCTAGTGCACCCAGACCAGACAGGCTTTATTACTGGTCGCCAGCTGTCGGATAACATTCGTCGGTTACTGAATATTATGTCATATGCCAAATCGAAACCAGTGCCATGTATGGCACTGGCCCTGGACGCCGAAAAGGCATTTGACCGTGTCTCCTGGCCCTTCCTTTTTAGAGTTTTGAGGAAATACGGTTTGGGTCCTGGCTTTGTTAAATGGGTTCAACTGTTGTGCTCGTCTCCAAAAGCGTCAGTAAGGGTAAATGGGTGTTTCTCACAAAAATTTCAGTTGGGGAGGGGCTGCAGGCAGGGGGACCCCCTTTCACCTCTCCTTTTTGCCCTCAGTATAGAACCCCTTGCACAGTTAATACGAGATAGCACAGATATTAGTGGTATTGAGGTGAACGGAGAGGAACACAGATTGTCACTATATGCAGACGATGTAATTGTGTATATCTCAGACCCTATAAAGTCGGTCCCAAACTTAATGAAATGTACTGAGTCCTTTGGATTTTATTCAGGTTACAAAATAAATGTGGCCAAGACAGAAGCACTCCCTATGAACAATTTAGTTTCCTCGCAGATGAAATTAGCTTTCTCATTTAGATGGCCCAGGAAGGGAATTAGGTATTTGGGAATAAATATACCTCCTGACCTTAGTTTATATCAAAGTAACTATGTTAAATTAATAGATAAAATTAAACAAGATTTGAACCGCTGGACTACACTTCCTCTTACTTTAATAGGCAGGGTGGAATCTGTTAGAATGAACGTTCTCCCAAGGCTCCTCTTTCTTTTTCAAACTCTACCAATCTCCCCACCTAAATCTACTTTTGGTCTTTTGGATCGTCTCATCTCAAGATTTATTTGGCAGGGGAGGAGACCCAGAGTCAGATATAAAGTTTTACAACTGACAAAAACTAAAGGGGGTCTAGGCGTACCCAACTTGAAACAGTACTGGTTATCGTCACAATTGCGTGCAATGATAGTGTGGTTATTAGATGACACAAGTACAAGATGGCTCAGTATGGAAAAAAGTTACAATCCCGATATGCCTTTGTCAGTAATCCCCTTTAATAGGATTAAATCCACCAGAGATCTTTTGGGAGAATGGGCGAACACAACATGTGTAGCTTGGAAGGAAATACAACAAATGTTTAATTTGACAAGTGATCTCTCTGTTTTGAGTTCAATTACGTACATTAGAGATTTTGTTCCCTTGAGACTTGATACAGGATTCAAAAAGTGGAAACTTTTGAACCTTCGTTATGTGCACCAATTATTTAGCAATAATAACTTCAAATCATTCGAACAACTGAGAACAGATTTTAAACTACCAAGAGCAGACTTTTTCAGGTATCTACAATTAAGGAGCTTTATACTCAAACACCCAAACTGGAACAGATTAATAGAACCCTCTCTTTTAGAACAGTATTTATCAAAAATTCAGGGCGGAGAACATATGAGGAAACCAATAACCAACATTTATAAAATCATGGCTTCAATGACTAAAGATAATTCATTTTATGTGAAAGACAAGTGGATTAGGGAGCTACGGCTTGAAATAAGTGAAGAAGTCTGGTTGGAGATATGTACTCAGGCTCACAAAGTCACAAACGCCAATTTGTGGAAGGAATTTCAATGGAAGATAAATAACAGGTTTTTCAGAACACCACAAGTTGTGGCTAAAATGAATCCGAATCAATCAAGTCAATGTTGGAGGGGGTGTGGAGAGACAATGGCTACTCACTCACATATTTTTTGGCAATGCCCATTGTTAGATAACTTTTGGAAATCCATCTTTACATGTATTAATAAAGTAGTGAATGTTGAACTGACAAGAGACCCTCGGATAGCAATTCTAGGGATGAAACCAGATGTGATACACAGTAGGAAAAAGATGTATTTATTGCAGATATTACTGGTAGCAGCAAAGAAAACAATTACAATAAAATGGCTTAAAAAGGAGTCACCAAACCAAGCTGAATGGCTAACAATTTTAAGAAATATTTACACTATGGAAAAAATTACATATTCGTTGAGATTACAAATGGATCTTTTTACTGAAAGATGGGCACCACTAATGACGGTGATGGAGGACCGTTAGAATTCACTCTGATTATAACTGCCGGGGGAACTTGTATACAACCCATGTTTTGTTTTAAGTTGATGTTTGTTCTGTTCATATTGTTTACTTTAAATGTTGTTAATTATTTTTTATTTCTTCTTTTCCTTGTACTTTTGGACATATTCTCCTGTGGACTTGAACGTAAGAGTGTATGAATGTTAAGACCCCTTGTATAAGATATTGTTTCAGAATGTAAGTAATTGCTGTAAAAGGAGATCTGAAGTATATTCAAAATAAATAAAAAATAAGTAATAAAAAAAAAAAAGCCAGCTGATGCATGGATATGACCATTAGATATACAATAACACGATCTATGGGAGATCCAAATCCTGGCTGTACCAGCCTTCTTCAAGCTCATGCCTTCGCCACCACAGCAAAAGCAGCACGCAAAAGAAACAAAAGCACAATTAATTTTTCCAACAAGTCACAAAGCCTCCTAAGAGACTGGCAAAAATTGCCAAGGATGACTGTATTTCAAGTCATCCCAGCGGGGTATTGGGTAAAGTTTTCAACCAGCAAAGATCACGTCTCGGATGAGCCTCATAGACTACGATATTGCCTCTGCGAAAGAATGCCGGGGGAGGTAGCGACGTCTCCTGTGCTTTTATCCGGACATGGAACGACAGGGTGGTATCAAGCTTTAAACTGCCATGTAATCAGCCTTTTGGCACTGACGGCTGCATGGTGTGTCTACGAAACAGGCGAGTGACATGTACATAAAGGTTTATTCATTGTTCTCTCGTCACTCAAAGAACAAAAAGTGCAATGCTTTCATAATTTTGGGGGGAGAGACTTATGGGTATCCTGGTAGCAAAGGGGCAGAGTTATAACGCTCAATCTCCAAGTCGGGGACCGATTCAACGAGCCCCCTACGAGGTTGGGTAGGATAATGAAGAGTGCAAGGACACTGCAAACATATTCTGAGAGAGGTCCAATGCAAGCTATGCTGCCAGTTTCTTGACCCAAGGGTTCTCTCTAGATTCTTTCCAACAAAGCAGAAGCAGCACACAAAAGAAACGTAAGCACATCTCCCTCAATCAACACAGTTGTGAGTCTCCTAACACATAGAACCCAACGCTCCTTGCAGGTCAGTCGAAGGGTTACCTCTCTCATCAGCCCAACCTTTTACAACACATTATGGTGAACTTTATCTCCGTCATGTTAATGAGAGCAGCTGAAAAGCACCAAACTACCGCTTCCGACAACTGAAGAGTTGTGAGCCAAGTCCGCATGGCAAAGCCGTTCAAAGGCCTTGCTGGCATCTTTAAACCACATCATCCATAAAATAGATGCAGAAACACACCACAGCCCGCCAGGCGTGCAGGCGAGTGACGAGGTGGCCGTAACCTCCACTAAATGGACTGCTCTAATAAGTCCTAACAAGTCCAAACAATGTCCTAACAAGTCCTAACAAGACCAAACAAAGTCCTAACAATTCCTAACAAGACCTAACAGAGTCCTAACAGTGTTCCTACCAACTCCTAACAGAATCCAAACAGTCCTAACAACAGCGGGGCAAAAGAGCCAATCATATGCTTCGAAACAGTTGCCGCTCCAAGGGGGGGCAAAAGAGCCAATCATATGCGTCGAAACATGGCCCCGTGCGCACAGTGTTCTCATTGGTTGACTGACGGAGACGATACAGTTAGTTCATCCTGAGGTAAATTTTACCGGCGGCGAATATCTCTTGACAAAAGAATATCTCTTGACACTAAAAGTAAGTAGAACTTATTAAAATTATGTAAATCACTGAAGTGAAATCGTAAAAGTATGTGGTGTGTTTGTAAATACTTTTGCTGTGACAAACGTTAGATGTTTTTCGTGAAGTTTGATAAGACGGTCACAAACCTTAAGAGATAACGCTGATTGCTATGGTAAATATTTTCTTTACTGAACGTTTTTAAGTGTCTTTTGCGTGTCTGTCTTGTGTCCATCAAATTAAACAAGCAGAGATGCTCGATTTTGTGTCTGTGTCAAGTGTTTATGTCGCTGCTCAAGTTTAATAAGACGGTCAGAAAACCTTAAAGGATAGCGCTGATCGCTTTTTTCACAAAAAAGATTTTTTTTAAAAGATAGAACTGTCAAATGGTGTGTAACCACAAAAAATGACCAATATCTAATATTTCACACCTCCTAGACTTCATGCAATTGTATGAAATTAGTAGTTTATTTAGTAATATCCTATGAGAATGTTTTATTATATTTATTTCTAAATTTAATTTATATGGGTTTTTCATTGTACTGAGCAAGACCTGCTGTAAAACTTGTTTGATGTCAATTCTTTGACCATTTGACTACAAATGGTTTAAACACCCATTATTACAGTGTAGTAGAGTATTCAATTATTATTATAGTGAGAGTATAATTTGTTTTCCATTTCTTTCATCACTAAACTGTTTTTATTACATTTTTAATAACCGACAACCATCAGTGTGAGTTCATGCCATCTGATGAGATCTGAACAAACTATTTCACATTGACATAACAATATAAATTAAACAGGGTCTCAGAAACTTAAGACTTGAAATATTCCTGACCAGATAAGTTGAGACCGTGGAA
This sequence comes from Semotilus atromaculatus, assembly GCA_031834385.1. Lineage (NCBI taxonomy): Eukaryota > Metazoa > Chordata > Actinopteri > Cypriniformes > Leuciscidae > Semotilus > Semotilus atromaculatus. The sequence continues at coordinate 9,994,421 of JAULUF010000044.1, read as the reverse complement.
AAAAAACATACAACCTTATATTGTAGCTGCTTAATTTCCTATCTATCTATCTATCTATCTATCTATCTATCTATCTATCTGTCTGTCTTTCTGTCTGTCTGTCTGTCTTTCTGTCTGTCTGTCTGTCTGTCTGTCTGTCTGTCTGTCTGTCTGTCTGTCTGTCTGTCTGTGCATGTAGGCCTACATATTCCCCACAACAGCCTAATGACTGCCTCTTGTCCTATAGAGATGCCAAAGGAAGGAAAGCCAGATTCATTCTGGACTGGCGTCATGATGCTGTTTGCCCAGGGGAAATATAAATTTTCCACTGGCCAGAGACCTGGGAGCAGACGTTGGAAGGCAGTGTTAGAGAGGATAAAGAATTGTCCCCTGACCCCTGCATTTGGCCTAACGGTCAGAAAAAAAGACATTTTTGGGAAAAGATCCCCTGCAAATGTGGCTACCATGATGTAAGTAATGTCATTGAATCTTAAACATATGATGTGAGACAAATATTAATATTATTAATAATATTATTAAACAATATTAATAAAAAAAGAATGTATTTGGTGCATTTCCAAAGAGCTTCTTTTATTATGTGAGACAAAGATGCTGACAAATGCTTGCTCTACAGCTGTTCCCCATGGCTGGTTCTTCGTTGTGTGTGCTTGATTCTCCAAATCACTGTTTTGATGCAGAGTTTTGTGTGATTTAGAGGATAAATACAAAATGAGGGTAGAGAGTAAATACAAAATGTTGTTTCCCCCAGTCAGGACAGCAGACAGGGGCCACAGCAGGTCCACAGCAGACAAGGGCCGCAGCAGGTCCACAGCAGACAGGGGCCGCAGCAGGTCCACAGCAGACAGGGGCCGCAGCAGGTCTACAGCAGACAGGGGCCGCAGCAGGTCCACAGCAGACAGGGGCCGCAGCAGGTCCACAGCAGACAAGGGCCGCAGCAGGTCCACAGCAGACAGGGGCCGCAGCAGGTCCACAGCAGACAAGGGCCGCAGCAGGTCCACAGCAGACAAGGGCCGCAGCAGGTCCACAGCACACAGGGAGCAGTGATAATACTTTGACATGCTCCCTTTGTGCTCAGGAAGTGCTCTCTGACCAGTTTACTCAGCACCTGTCAGATTTCCATGTCCAGGAGCAGTGTGAGCACTGCGGCACAAAGGCCATGGGTGCTGTCAGGTTATCAGAGCACCTTGAGAAGTGTCATGTCTTAAAATCTCCCACAGACCTCCCAAACATTTCTCCTCTAACCTCTTCAGCCCGTCCCTCCACTACCCCAGCCCAAGAGGTGACACAGACACCAATCGTCTCTCCCCGGGATGCTCCAGCTCCAGTCTGCCTCACAGCCCAGGAGACGACACCAACCATCCGTCTCCAAGTTGCTCCTGCTCCTACCCCTTCCACACTATCTGAGATGGAACCAGCGACTCAGAGTGGCACAGCACTTCTTCCTTCTGCTGCTTCTGCTCCTCCTCACGCAGCACCAGGGCTCCCAGTCCCTCTGCGCTTTCCAGAGGTAAGCCGGGTCAGGTTTTTGCCAAAGCCGTTCCTCCGGGTCATCAAGCCAGGTGATCGGGAGTGGATTGCCCACATCCTCTATGACGCAAGTGGGCAGCTGAGACAGAATGTCAGGGAGAATTGGCACCACCCCCCAAGCCCAATCAGATCTGTGGCACCTCCAAACCCACATGATTACTTTCGACAGAGGATGTTCCTGTGGGCACCAATGCGCATGTGGGGCATCCCTCTGAAATGCACTCTGTGCAACAGAAAGATGCACCACTCTGATTTACACCAAGGTCAGAGAGGTCATTGATGTGGATAGCAAGTACTATTTAATAGGGGGAGATTACCCAAGGTGCAGCCAGTGCAAACAACCTGTCTGTCCTTGGAGTAGTGACATTTTAAAGCAACTTGACCCCTCTAACCGCAACAAATTCCCTGCTGTGTTGACTACACATCTGGCACTGGACAGAAAATGTGTGACACTTTTGCGTCCTAGAACAGCAGGGAATAGCTCCAGTTACTTGCAGCAGGCCTTTCAAGAGGCACACAGTGAGGAGTGGGCTAGGAGATCCTGTGAATATTTTACAGATTGTGAAATTCACAAGAGATCCTGCTTGAAACAGTCCCAGGCTGTTTATACCCCGCCACCACCCTTCTCTCCCTTGCCCCTGGCCCAGTGGTTCGAGACAGTGCATGCCAACGATGTTGTCGGTCACCTTGATGAACTCAAAGGTGTCATCACTTCAACGTTTGGCAGAATTCTGAAGCTTGATTCCACTAAGAAGGTAAATATAAACCTATACAAGCTTGAGCTCATTTGTTCTTTTAGGGTTTGATAAAAATACATGTGCTAATGATGTATATACCTTTATTATAACAGGTGACCAAAAAACTGGCTGGGGGGATTGAGAACACGGCAACATGGATGTCCAATGTGGGGAACGAGTATGGTCAGGTCCTCAACTCTGTCCTCACAACCGGCGAGGGGGCTGGGCTGGATGACCTGTGCCAAGGCATCGTCCAACGGTACAGGGATGCTGGTGAGCCACAGCCAGCCGCCATCTATGTGGATAGAGACTGTTGCAGTGACAGAGGTGGGTTACCTGTAATTTGTGTTGATGTTTTTTTTTTAAATTTTTTTATTAAGGCAGTTAGTGACAATACAAACCCCCAAAAAATGTATTCATGATCTTGTGAATTTACACAGGAGTGAGCCCAGTTCTCCATTGGTTTCGGCCATGGACGTCCACTGTGCGGTTGGATGTGTTCCACTTTATGAGGCGATTCACCAACGGTCTCACCACGGAACACCATCCACTGTACGGTACATTCTGCTCCAAATTGTCGAGTTGCATTTTTGAGTGGGATTACCAGGACATCAGTCATCTGAAAGAGGCAAAGCGGTCAGAGTTGAGGCAAAAGCATCAGGGCCACGAGCCAACAGATGCCCAGGTGTTGGCGAGCATCAGCTCTAAAGAGCTAGCCAAACACTGCCGCAGGAAAACCCGGGGAGTGGAGGAGACCCGTGCCCTCATCAAAAGTCTTCTTGACTCCATGTGGCACCTTGTGGACGGCACTGGGCTGCACCTTATCAACCACGAACGCATGTCTCAAGTGTGGGAGGTACAGCAAAAGCACCTTGCTTGCATCCAGGATCCACCAGGAGTGCAGCTTTACACAAACATTGGGTCAGGGCTGGAGAAAGGAGAGAAGACACTGGATGTGCTAAGATGCAGCAGAGGGTCCTCCTCTCTGGAAAGCTTTCATAAGCACCAGTGTGCTTTCATTCCAGGCATGTTAAAACCTCACACAGTTGGTATAGTTTGCTATTGAATGTTGACATAATATTGTAGTAATTTGTTGTAATCAGTGATCCTGTTTTTGTCTCATCAGGGTGGAGATGCAATGCATTGCACACTCAGATGTACATGCTTGAGGGTGTGTCAAGGTGGAATTTAAACCGGTCAGCACAAGCACTTTCTATGGCTGAGACATCCAGGACAAAGCTGTATAACATTCGTTTGATGTCCAATGTGAATGCGCTCAGCAACAAAGTGTTGGGAAAACCTCTTCTTCCAGAGTTTATCCCCCCTGGGAAACCTACCGGTAAGAAAAGTCTGCTGTTGACGATGATCAGACCTATACTGTGACATGGTAGGCAAGTAAACAATAATTTTTCCCTTGGTGAATACTTTTTGCAGGAGAGCGTATTGCTGTAGAGTATCTTCTGGCACAGTCCAACAGAGGAGATCTTCTGAGCGAGCAGATTGGTATTGGTGACATCCTGCCTGAGATCTTGGATGAAGACCTGGAGGACGAATGTCCTGATGTGACCGTACCACAGGCTCATGACCTCACATTGCAGGTAATATTATGTCAACAGTATATCAGACAACAAAAAAATATTGGAAAACTAATAAACAGTTCATTTTTAATGTAGAATGTTTTAATTTTAGAATGTTTTTTTTTTTTTTTTAAGATTATTTATTCTTTATTTATTCTTTATTCTGTGTATACTTTTATTCATCACCTCAGCAATTTGGAAGCAGTGGCCCTAGGCCCGGGCCAGATCCCAGGTCCCCATTGGAGGAGAGTGATGCATCTGCTGGGCCCGTCTACTCCCCATTAGACGAGAGAGATGCCTCTGCTGGGCCCGTCTACTCCCCATTAGACGAGAGAGATGCCTCTGCTGGGCCCGTCTACTCCCCATTAGACGAGAGAGATGCCTCTGCAAGTCCCGTCCACTCCCCATTAGACGAGAGAGATGCCTCTGCAAGTCCCGTCCACTCCCCAATTGAGAGTGATACCTCTACCAGGCTTGTCACTCCAGCTACGGTAAAGTGGATAATGTTTCACCATTAGAAATGTGGGCTTCTTTATATTTGCTCTTGTACCAGATATTTAAAATCAGGTTTATTGGTTCAATTCTTGTGACAGGACACTAGGTGTGATGCCAGAGGGATTCCTGGATGGGAGGCAGTTGATGCCTTGGCAGGTTACCTGGTTGGGCTTAACCGGACTATAACAGCACTCTCCAATGCTGAAGTGGCAGAGATTTTGAGGTTATACTCACATCTAAGTGTCTTTGACCAGACCCCCACCAGATACATCCTCAAGAGCAAAAAAACAACTTTGCCAGGACCTTGGAGGGCTTCAAGAAAGCGCAGTGGCTCTGCTCCAGGCCAGCAAGCAGCTGAGAGGTATCTACATATCATATAGCTGTATTCTTTAGTATTTGTATCAATATATTTATGTCAATATGTGAACATGCATATATAATGAGCACTATGTGATTTGGTCATCTATTTGCAGATTGTTTATGGTCCATGGTCAGGCTGCTCACAGACCAGACCAAAACAGAATTTCAGAGTGTGTTGCTCTCAAGCTGTACAAAGAGTACAAGGAAGCCAGAAATAGGCCAAAGGACAATAAAGGGAGGACATTTGCCATACCCCAGTCCATTGTCATGGCATACTCACACATCAAGCAGCTAGTTGAGGACTGCAGAGAGATCATGGACAGGAGTGACCTGGTACTGGTTAACATCAACAACACCACTGTGTCCTCCTGGTGAGTTCATCTTTAATATCTTCATAAATTGATTGAATTACATATTTGAACAAACTTTTTAACAATTAAACCACTGAAACCACTGAAAATTGAACCACTGAAAATTTACTCTTGTGTGTTTTGTTTTCTGTCCCTGTAGGCTGCATGATCGCCAAAAGAGAACTGAACGGGATTCTTTACTTCAGGGCGTGCAGCTTCCACAGCAGATTGCCGTGGCTAAAAAATCCCTCCTGGAGGTTCGTGACTTACCATCACAGCCGGTTCAGCATGGACACACTCTTTTGGAGTTCCAGGAGCCTGAGAACCGTGAAGGTGAGGCAAAAATCCGCCAGCGACACAGTTCCAGAACACCTGCTATTCCACACACAGGTGGGGGAGACGCAGCTATTGCCAAACACGATGCTGCTTCCTCTCAAAACAGCTGTATGGAGGGCTGGTCCTCTGCCTGCCAGCCATCCCCAACATACTACCAGAGCTGGTCTTCTTACCAGGCACCCCTGGCACACTCTCATGGTTGGTCCTCCACCCACCCACCACCCTCAGTATCCTCCCAGGGCTGGCCTGCCACCCACCCACCACCACCCTCAGCATCCTCCCAGGGCTGGTCCTCCAACCAGGGCTGGTCAGCAACCCACCCACCAACCTCAGCATCCTCCCAGGGCTGGCCTGCCACCCACCCACTGCCCTCAGCATCCTCCCAGGGCTGGTCCTCCAACCAGGAATGGTCTGCAACCCACCCACCACCACCCTCAGCATCCTCCCAGGGCTGGTCCTCCAACCAGGGCTGGTCAGCAACCCACCCACCAACCTCAGCATCCTCCCAGGGCTGGCCTGCCACCCACCCACTGCCCTCAGCATCCTCCCAGGGATGGTCCTCCAACCAGGAATGGTCTGCAACCCACCCACCAACCTCAGCATCCTCCCAGGGCTGGTCAGCAACCCACCCACCAACCTCAGCATCCTCCCAGGGCTGGCCTGCCACCCACCCACCACCCTCAGCATCCTCCCAGGGCTGGCCTGCCACCCACCCACCAACCTCAGCATCCACCCAGGGCTGGCCTGCCACCCACCCACCAACCTCAGCATCCACCCAGGGCTGGCCTGCCACCCAACCACCACCCTCAGCATCCACTCAGGGCTGGTCATCCACATCCTACTGTCCTGACCAACCTAGGTTCCCTCACCAGGCACTAGATCCCTTTAATCGCCAGCGTGAATGGCGATTACGCAAGGCAGCGCTTGAGAACGAGGAGCGAGTGAGGAAAGGTGAGCCCCCAAAGATGCGAAAGGCAAAAGAGAGCTACCACTATGAGTGTAAGCTGTGTGGTAAACCCAAATCCAAGCAAACTGGACACTCACAGGTACGTGGCAAATGGTACTGCCCTGCATCTGGACAGACCCTTGAGGAGTGGAGAAGCTCTTTGTAAATACACAAAATACATTCTTTTTTATTCATATTTTTAATAATAATATTTTTTATTTCTTTTAAGAAAATGTTCACATTCACTGTTCAAACCATTTGCAAAGAAAAAACAAAGAAAATAAATTAGAAAAAAGTATATTTGCTGTTGCAAATAGAAAAAAATTAGTTGCTGTTGCAACTATTTAAAAAAAAAAAACACAGGATAGTTGCTGATGCAACTATTTCCACAAAAAAAAACACAAAAAAAAACACACAACTCTTGTGGTGTAATAGTAACATGTCCATCCTTTGGGTGGGAGACTCCAGGTGCAAATCCTGGCAAGAGTGTGCAACTTGTTGGCCCAATCAGTATTTAATAAAAAAATAATTTATGACATAATTTAATCTGCATTTTCTCCTTCTTTTCTCATTATTATTACTAGATGTACCGGCGGTCATAATTATTATCATAACAATTTGTTATTAACAAAACATTATTATTCATACCAATCCTATTTATATCTGTTTTTAAGACATATTTGATAGATTCATAGCAATTTCTAATAGTTTACATTTATTACTGTAAGACATGTACCAATAGCTGAAAAATGCAGCCCAGGAGGATGAGGAGCTAGTGTCAAAGGGGGAACCACCACGGAAGAGGCTGACAAAGGAAAAGTACACAAAAGCAAGGTGTGTGGCCAGGACAAAAATAAAAGGACTGGACACACCCAGATGAAGGGGCGATGGTACTGTCCAGCCTCAGGACTGACCCTGAATGTCTGGAGGAAGAGTGTATAGTTTGCTGTCACTATTACGTGTCTCTCTCTATGTCGTTTGTCTGTCTGTTACAATAAAGTTGAATAATTTCCAAGAACAGCCTTCACGTTTTTATTTAATTTCATCTTTAATACCAGGACAGTGAGTGTCATCCATTGAATGTAATTGTTAAAACTAAAGCCAGAATTACTTGCAGAATCATTTTACATTTATTCACAAAACCCAACACTCTATGCTCAATTTGGAATATGTTTTATTCACTTGTGCTGCACAGATGTAGTCTTTCAAATAAATGAGTTTACCAAAAAAAGGAGGGGAAACATGATGGGAGAGTTATTTACATTTACAGTTATACACTGTTAATACTGTTATAGCTTTAAATGTTACATGTGACATTTTGAGTTAATTATTTGAATATTGATTTGTTTACATCACAAAATATGTTTACTTACAATAAAATTTGCTTTAAATGCATTCATGTGCATAATTGCATAATCACTTAGGTTATTACTGTGGTGATTTGTATGGAAAAGAGTTCCTGTGTTAAAAATGACTACGTTACCCAAAATGCATTGCATGTAGTACTTCCGGAATGCACTACGAGACTAGAGAACAAGCGATATTGCCACGGCATAGGTTCGAATCCCGCAAGAGACATGAAATTAAAGTGATGATAAACCTTGCAATAAGTGCAGAACTGTGTGTAAACAATGATGAGAAGATAAGAGAGTAGATAAAAATTGATATTGTGTACGTTTTGCTCCTTTTTTCTCCTTTTCTTTTTCTCTCTTTCCCCCCTCTTTCCTCCCTCTTTTCTTCTCTCCCCCCCCCCCCTGGGCAGTCCCTTTTGCCCCTTGCTTGGCCGAGTGGTTAAGGCGATGGACTGCTAATCCATTGTGCTCTGCACGCGTGGGTTCGAATCCCATCCTCGTCGTATGATGTGTTTAGTGTTTCGAGAGAGCCAAGTACGCATGTCGAAGCCTTTCCTGGCAACTTTATCGACGTCATCCTTGAAATGGCTGCGGAAAAACGTCACCGGCAGCCGAGTGGCTGACTGGTTAAGTTCCTTTCCTTTGATTGACTGCTAATCCATTGTGCTCTGCGTGCATGGGTTTGAGTCCCATCCTTGGTGTTTAGTTTCACAGAGAGCCTAGTGAACAGGTCAAACGCAGCGGTTCCACTCATGGCGAGCTTTAGCTGAATTGGATTTTAATTATCGCTGCAGAAAAAGCTCATGTTCGTTTCTGAACACATTGTTGAGGTCAGGATCAATACAAAAAGCCAGCTGATGCATGGATATGACCATTAGATATACAATAACACGTTCTATGGGAGATCCAAATCCTGGCTGTACCAGCCTTCTTCAAGCTCATGCCTTCGCCACCACAGCAAAAGCAGCACGCAAAAGAAACAAAAGCACAATTAATTTTTCCAACAAGTCACAAAGCCTCCTAAGAGACTGGCAAAAATTGCCAAGGATGACTGTATTTCAAGTCATCCCAGCGGGGTATTGGGTAAAGTTTTCAACCAGCAAAGATCACGTCTCGGATGAGCCTCATAGACTACGATATTGCCTCTGCGAAAGAATGCCGGGGGAGGTAGCGACGTCTCCTGTGCTTTTATCCGGACATGGAACGACAGGGTGGTATCAAGCTTTAAACTGCCATGTAATCAGCCTTTTGGCACTGACGGCTGCATGGTGTGTCTACGAAACAGGCGAGTGACATGTACATAAAGGTTTATTCATTGTTCTCTCGTCACTCAAAGAACAAAAAGTGCACTGCTTTCGTAATTTTGGGGGGAGAGACTTATGGGTATCCTGGTAGCAAAGGGGCAGAGTTATAACGCTCAATCTCCAAGTCGGGGACCGATTCAACGAGCCCCCTACGAGGTTGGGTAGGATAATGAAGAGTGCAAGGACACTGCAAACATATTCTGAGAGAGGTCCAATGCAAGCTATGCTGCCATTTTCTTGACCCAAGGGTTCTCTCTAGGTTCTTTCCAACAAAGCAGAAGCAGCACACAAAAGAAACGTAAGCACATCTCCCTCAATCAACACAGTTGTGAGTCTCCTAACACATAGAACCCAACGCTCCTTGCAGGTCAGTCGAAGGGTTACCTCTCTCATCAGCCCAACCTTTTACAACACATTATGGTGAACTTTATCTCCGTCATGTTAATGAGAGCGGCTGAAAAGCACCAAACTACCGCTTCCGACAACTGAAGAGTTGTGAGCCAAGTCCGCATGGCAAAGCCGTTCAAAGGCCTTGCTGGCAACTTTAAACCACATCATCCATAAAATAGATGCAGAAACACACCACAGCCCGCCGTGCGTTCAGGCGAGTGACGAGGTGGCCGAGTGGTTAAGGCGATGAACTGCTAATCCATTGTGCTCTGCACGCGTGGGTTCGAATCCCATCCTCGTCGATTGAGGTCTTTAGTGTTTCGAGAGAGCCAAGTCCGCAAGGCAAAGGCCTTGCTGGCCAATTTTTAACGACATCACCCATTAAAAAGATGCAGAAACACACCACAGCCCACCAGGCGTGCAGGCGAGTGACGAGGTGGCCGAGTGGTTAAGGCGATGGACTGCTAATCCATTGTGCTCTGCACGCGTGGGTTCGAATCCCATCCTCGTCGATTGATGTCTTTAGTGTTTCGAGAGAGCCAAGTCCGCAAGCCAATGGCCTTGCTGGCCAACTTTAAACGACATCACCCATTAAATAGATGCAGAAACACACCACAGCCCACCTGAAGTGCAGGCGATTGACGAGGTGGCCGAGTGGTTAAGGCGATGGACTGCTAATCCATTGTGCTCTGCACGCGTGGGTTCGAATCCCATCCTCGTCGTATGATGTGTTTAGTAGGCCAGCAGCCATATCACCCTGTAGCCCAAGACTGGTTGCCCACTGAAGCTAAGCAGGGCTGAGCCTGGTTAGTACCTGGATGGGAGACCTCATGAGAAAACCAGGTTGCTGCTGGAAGAGGTGTTAGTGAGGCCACCAGGGGGTGCTCACCCTGTGGTCTGTGTGGGTCCTAACGCCCCAGTATAGTGATTGGGACACTATACCGTCAAAGAGCACCGTCCTTCGGATGAGACGTTAAACCGAGGTCCTGACTCTCTGTGGTCATTAAAAATCCCAGGATGTCTTTCGAAAGAGTAGGGGTGTAACCCTGGCATCCTGGCCAAATTTGCCCCTAGTGGCCTCTGTCTATCATGGCCTCCTAATCACCCCTATATATATACATATATACTAATTGGCTTCATCACTCTGTCTCCTCTCCACCAGTAAGCTGGTGTGTGGTGAGCGTACTGGCGCACTATGGCTGCCGTCGCATCATCCAGGTGGATGCTGCACATTGGTGGTGGTTGAGGAGATTACCCCCATCTATGTAAAGCGCTTTGAGTGTCTAGAAAAGCGCTATATAAATGTAATGAATTATTATTATTATTATTAGTGTTTCGAGAGAGCCAAGTATGCATGTCGAAGCCTTTGCTGGCAACTTTATCGACGTCATCCTTAAAATGGCTGCGGAAAAACGTCACCGGCAGCCGAGTGGCTGACTGGTTAAGTTCCTTTCCTTTGATTGACTGCTAATCCATTGTGCTCTGCGTGCATGGGTTTGAGTCCCATCCTTGGTGTTTAGTTTCACAGAGAGCCTAGTGAACAGGTCAAACGCAGCGGTTCCACTCATGGCGAGCTTTAGCTGAATTGGATTTTAATTATCGCTGCAGAAAAAGCTCATGTTCGTTTCTGAACACATTGTTGAGGTCAGGATCAATACAAAAAGCCAGCTGATGCATGGATATGACCATTAGATATACAATAACACGTTCTATGGGAGATCCAAATCCTGGCTGTACCAGCCTTCTTCAAGCTCATGCCTTCGCCACCACAGCAAAAGCAGCACGCAAAAGAAACAAAAGCACAATTAATTTTTCCAACAAGTCACAAAGCCTCCTAAGAGACTGGCAAAAATTGCCAAGGATGACTGTATTTCAAGTCATCCCAGCGGGGTATTGGGTAAAGTTTTCAACCAGCAAAGATCACGTCTCGGATGAGCCTCATAGACTACGATATTGCCTCTGCGAAAGAATGCCGGGGGAGGTAGCGACGTCTCCTGTGCTTTTATCCGGACATGGAACGACAGGGTGGTATCAAGCTTTAAACTGCCATGTAATCAGCCTTTTGGCACTGACGGCTGCATGGTGTGTCTACGAAACAGGCGAGTGACATGTACATAAAGGTTTATTCATTGTTCTCTCGTCACTCAAAGAACAAAAAGTGCACTGCTTTCGTAATTTTGGGGGGAGAGACTTATGGGTATCCTGGTAGCAAAGGGGCAGAGTTATAACGCTCAATCTCCAAGTCGGGGACCGATTCAACGAGCCCCCTACGAGGTTGGGTAGGATAATGAAGAGTGCAAGGACACTGCAAACATATTCTGAGAGAGGTCCAATGCAAGCTATGCTGCCATTTTCTTGACCCAAGGGTTCTCTCTAGGTTCTTTCCAACAAAGCAGAAGCAGCACACAAAAGAAACGTAAGCACATCTCCCTCAATCAACACAGTTGTGAGTCTCCTAACACATAGAACCCAACGCTCCTTGCAGGTCAGTCGAAGGGTTACCTCTCTCATCAGCCCAACCTTTTACAACACATTATGGTGAACTTTATCTCCGTCATGTTAATGAGAGCAGCTGAAAAGCACCAAACTACCGCTTCCGACAACTGAAGAGTTGTGAGCCAAGTCCGCATGGCAAAGCCGTTCAAAGGCCTTGCTGGCATCTTTAAACCACATCATCCATAAAATAGATGCAGAAACACACCACAGCCCGCCGTGCGTTCAGGCGAGTGACGAGGTGGCCGAGTGGTTAAGGCGATGGACTGCTAATCCATTGTGCTCTGCACGCGTGGGTTCGAATCCCATCCTCGTCGATTGAGGTCTTTAGTGTTTCGAGAGAGCCAAGTCCGCAAGGCAAAGGCCTTGCTGGCCAACTTTAAACGACATCACCCATTAAATAGATGCAGAAACACACCACAGCCCGCCAGGCGTGCAGGCGAGTGACGAGGTGGCCGTACCCTCCACTAAATGGACTGCTCTAAGAAGTCCTAACAACTCTTAACAAAATCCAAACAATGTCCTAACAACAGCGGGGCAAAAGAGCCAATCACATGCTTCGAAACAGTTGCCGCACCAAGGGGTGGCACAAGAGCCAATCATATGCGTCGAAACAGGGCCCCGTGCGCACAGTGTTCTCATTGGTTGACTGACAGAGACGATACAGTTACAGTTCATCCTGAGGTAACTTTTTACCAGCGGCGAATGTCTCTTGACACTAAAAGTAAGTAGAACTTACTAAAATTATGTAAATCACTGAAGTGAAATCGTAAAAGTATGTGGTGTGTTTGTAAATACTTCTGCTGTGACAAACGTTTGATGTTTTTCATGAAGTTTGATAAGACGGTCACAAACATTAAGAGACAACGCTGATCGCTATGTTAATTATTTTCTTTACTGAACGTTTTTAAGTGTCTTTTGCGTGTCTGTCTTGTGTCCATCAAATTAAACTAGAACAGAGATGCTCGATTTTGTGTCTGTGCCAAGTGTTTATGCTTAAGTGTTAAGTTTGATAAGACGGTCAGAAAACCTTAAAGGATAACGCTGATCGCTATGTTAATTATTATTTAATATGACATTTATACTATTTTTAAAGGGCACCTATTATGGCATTTAAAATGTTCCTAATATTGTTTTGGGAGTCCCCAACAACAGTTTTACAAGCATGCAATGACAAAAAAACACTTTTGTTGTTTTATAATATGCATTTATTTTTACCTGATTTGCTCAGTGACTCCCATATGAATCATTCAACGACTCATTTTTCCAAACCCCGCCTTTGCGTGACGCTAATCTGCGGTGATAGGTCAGATGACCCAGTCAGTTGTGATTGACAATGTGTGTATAAGTAAAATGTGTTTACAGAGATAATACTTCTATTGGTTAACACGGAGTACAGTGTACAATGCTTTTATCAATTACATTATGTTATAGTAATGATTATAGTGCACCGCTTTGTAGTAAAAAATTCAAAATAAGAGAAGGAATTTAAGTTGAGTTATGCATACACAACACACAAAATAATTATTGAGCATGCTACATAAAACATAAAAGAAACAATTATTAATATTAATAATACTTACAGGTTGTGATTCGGAGGAGGAAGCTGATCCAAATAAACTAGGTACTGAACCTTCCTTCAACATAAGCCGGCTCGTGAATCCACATTTTACGGCATTTATGTTTGTGAAGCAATAATCTTCAAAATGACGCGAACAAAGCACAAGGTCCGGGCTACACTTCTGTGGTATAGTTGTATATATGAACTGTTAAGTCTTAAAATGCTCCTCCCTGGGCAGATGAAAAAAGTTCGCTTTTGCGTCGCACTTCAGAACACAGCGTCTCGTCGCCATGATGTTTTGAAGTTTTCCCTGGCGTCTATGAGCGCAATAAGTGGGCGTATCTTATTCAAATAACTTGTCAAGTTGACGTCATCTAGACAGAGAAAAAGCATCGTTCGTCTATCGATTCATATCAGCGACTCAGAGTCGACTCTTACTTTTGAGAGACAATAACTTTGAATACGGTGAACTTTCATATTTAAAACTTTGCAGGATTTTTTTGTTCACTTAGATCTATGTTACACACTACATGAAAGGTAATTTTCACAAATCCATAATAGGTGCCCTTTAACAAAAGATAGAACTGACAGCCCGTTAACTGTCAAATGGTGTAACCACAAAAATTGACCAATATCTAATATTTCACACCTCCTAGAGTTCATGCAATTGCATGAAATTAGTAGTTTATTTAGTAATATCCTATGAGAATATGTGTAGCGTCTGTACGGTGACTCAGCCATCGTAACATGCAAAAACCTTTTAGCCCCTGACTCTTGTTCCATAACTCGCCAGTATGGCACCAGAGAGTCTGATTCAAATTGCCCATTGACACCTTTATGGCATGCAAAATTTACACGAACAGCGATAAACTAGAATGCATCGAGGTTCAAAAGAATTCCATGGACTGGGTCTTCCTTAAAAGGACTGAACTCCAGTTTATCGCTCTCTTATCCTCTTCATCTCTTCAGTTCAGTTTAGTTTCCTTTGACTGTATCTTCTGTCCGTCTTCAGTTTTTCTTTTGTTTGTTTTATTTAGTTTTTGTTTTCCTTTTTCGTATTCTCCTTTGTTCGTTTCCACACGAGTGAAATGAACTTAGCCTGAATTATCTCTTTGGTAACTTCATCTACAAGGGGCCTTTAAACTTGCCGCGAATCCGTTCGTCCCGGAAGAACCTCAGAGGACGTTCAGCTGAGAAGGACAGACACACGCATATCGTCCTTTCTTCAGCAACACAATAGAGCTATATTTGCAAGTATTTTGGTTATGCTTTAAGGTTGTTTGCCCATTTTAGGGTGATTTTGATTCCTTGATGTTCCTCTCTTAAGGTTCCTCTGTCTGTGATTTTGCCATAACTGCTGAACAACTCTCTCCCTCATTCTCCCTCTTTCTTTAAGCTTTAATTTTCATTTTGTCGATTATTGTGTTTATACATTTATTTGTTTGTAACGATTAGTCACGTATACGTAGTTCTTCCATTATTAAATCCATTGTATTTATTGATTGACTCTAAAGATCGTATGGTCAGCTTGCGGGATGAACAGACTATTCAATGACGCATTAATTCGGAGGATCGATCTATCCTAGACCATTGATATATTAATTATAATTCGTTGTGATTGATTATTGTTATATATAATTGATCTAATTTTGCCTGCCTTTGTGTACAACTGATCACAATCCGTTGTGTTTAGTTGTCCATATAAGGACATCGGCAACTTGACGGGGAATTTTAATCTCTGTATGCGATTCACTGATCATATTCCTGATCAGTTATTTAAATTATATTCCCTTTATTTGAGCTAAGAATCCCTTACATATGTTTTATTATATTTATTTCTAAATTTAAATTATATGGGTTTTTCATTGTACTGAGCAAGACCATATGCTGTAAACATCTTGTTTTATGTCTATTCTTTGACCATTTGAATACAAATGGTTTAAACACCCATTATTACAATGTAGTAGAGTATTACTGTCAGGATTCCATCCACGTCACGATCACCGTCACCACCCACTCATTCCCAATCACCCAGTCGGACACTCCCTCGATCACTGTCACCTGAGTTCTAATCACCGTCACCTGTGTCCCATCACCCACATGCACTATTTTACACTCACCTTCACTGCAGTCACTTGTCTGGTCTTGTCATTCCATGACTCACAGACTCTCCGTCTACCCACCTGCTACCTACCTGCTTCATATCCTTCTGGATCCATCCAACCTCAGAGTGACTGCACACCTTCTACCTGAAAGAAAGAAAAGGACATTACTCATTCAGCTAAGCTTGTTACATGTTTCAATATCATCTGATTCTTACCTGTTATCCCCGGCTGTGATTTCCATCTGCAAAATAAACTATATAAACTTACCATCCCGTCTGTACCTTCTGTGAGTCTGACAGAAGACCAGACCAGTAATATGCAGAATCAGCCGGAGATCGAAGAGGATCCCCCACTCCGTCAACCACCAGCCGATGAAGCGAATTCTCCACCACCATCACTTCCGCATTCACCTGCTGCTTCGTTCACTGCCTCCGCGAGTCCCATGGCCCGGCCAGCGACATTCTCTGGAGAGGCGGAGAACTGCAGTGGGTTTCTAATGCAAGTATCGCTTTACATCACTATGAATGAACATCAGTTCCGCTCTGACGAAGCCCGTGTGGCCTTTCTGATTTCATTGCTGTCAGGTCCAGCGCTTCGGTGTCTGCGGCAGAGAGACAGCGCCGAGTACAACATTCACTCTGCCTATACTGCGCCTCTGAGAAGCACCTCATCAGTTCCTGTCCAGTACGTCCACCGCGGCAAGCGGTAAGTGTCATCCACCTTGCTCCACGGATAGAACATTTGACACGTACCAGAGTGCATATTCTGACCCCTTGTGTCTGTCTCCCAGCGCAAGCCCTCGTTGACTCAGGTTCCGCGGGGAACTTCATCTCCAGCCACTTCTTTCAAAAACTGAACATCCGTCAACGGTGCTTATCCGAAGACCTGCGCATACATACCATCCAAGGCAAGCCATTAGGAAGAGGGCGTATTCGTCACTTTACTCCCACTCTCACTTTTCAAATCGGATGCTTACACTCGGAGGAGATCTCATTTATGGTGCTGGAGGAGTCCACCGCAGACATCGTCCTGGGGCGCCCGTGGCTAATCCAACACCAGCCAGTACTCCACTGGGCAACTGGTGAAGTACTCCAGTGGGGTGAGAACTGTTATCATTCCTGTCTCAAGTCCATTCAGAAAAACCCTTCTCTTCAGTCCACGCCCGTAACGGGCGAGTCAGAGGTTCCAGTCTGTTCTACATCTGTGGAGAGCCCCGAGGTCCTGAGTCAGGTCGAGATCCCAGTGGAGTACCGGGCGTTCCAGGATGTTTTCAGCAAGCAACTGGCAACCAAATTACCACCACACCGGCCATGGGACTGCGCAATCGACTTGCTACCCGGAGCTACCCTTCACAAAGGTCGCATCTACCCTCTGTCCATCCCGGAACAGAAGGCCATGGAGGAGTATGTGGAAGAAGCACTCAACCAACAGTTCATTCGACCATCTACCTCCCCTGCCGCTTCGAGCTTCTTCTTCGTGGCCAAAAAGGACGGAGGCTTGCGGCCGTGCATTGACTTTCGTCATCTCAATTCCCAAACCGTCAAATTCAGTTATCCCCTTCCTCTGGTTCCTGCCACCCTGGAACAGCTACGTGGAGCTCGCATTTTCTCAAAGTTCGACCTAAGGAGTGCATATAACCTGATCCGTATTCGACGAGGCGATGAATGGAAGACCGCCTTTGTGACCCCTACTGGCCACTATGAGTATCAAGTTATGCCCTTCGGGTTGGCCAATGCTCCTGCTGTCTTTCAGGGATACATGAATGAAGTTCTCCGTGAGTTCCTCAATCGCTTTGTGGTGGTTTATATTGATGACATACTCATCTATTCCTCATCCTTGACAGAACATCGTCAGCATGTCATTCAAGTTTTGGAAAAATTAAGAGAACATCAGTTATATTTGAAGTTAGAGAAATGCGAGTTCCACACCTCCACCGTCCACTTCCTGGGGTACGTGATCTCCCAACGTGGGGTACAGATGGACCAGAGGAAGGTGGAATCCATTCAGAATTGGCCACAACCTAACTCCATCAAAGAACTCCAACGCTTCCTTGGTTTCGCAAACTTCTACCGAAGATTTATCCGAAACTACAGTCTGATCAGTGCTCCCCTCACCTCTGCTCTCAAGGGCCGGCCCAAGTCTCTGTCCTTGTCCCCGGATGCTATCCAGGCCTTCCAACAGCTGAAGGAGATCTTCACTATGGCGCCCATTCTCAGCCATCCCAATCCGGAGCTACCGTTTGTTGTTGAAGTGGACGCATCTTCCACTGGAGTGGGAGCTGTTTTATCTCAGCGGCAGGGTGAGTCATCCAAACTCCTTCCATGTGCCTTCTTCTCTAGGAAGCTGTCCCCGGCGGAGCGGAATTATGACATCGGCAACCGGGAATTGCTGGCCATCAAACTGGCTCTCGAGGAGTGGAGGCACTGGCTGGAGGGAGCAAATCATCAATTCACCGTAATCACTGATCACCGTAATTTGGAATACCTCCGAGAAGCTAAGAGACTGAATCCCCAACAGGCCCGCTGGGCTCTGTTTTTTACCCGTTTCAACTTCACGGTGTCTTATCGCCCTGGCAGTAAGAACTGCAAGGCGGACGCCCTGTCTCGACTCCATCATCACTCCGTAGAAGATGTTCGTTTGGAACCCATCCTCCCTCCAGCCGTAATCCTCAGTCCCATCGTCTGGGAGATTGACCAACAGATCAACCAGGAAATTGATCGCCAACCCGCTCCGCCGGGAGGTCCAGAAGGGCGTATCTTCGTGCCTCTTCATCTTCTGACTCCCCTTCTGGACTCAGCGCACTCAGTTCCGGGCTCTGGACATCCGGGTAGCAAGCGTACCCTCTCGCTCCTCAGTCAACGGTACTGGTGGCCATCCATCGCCAGAGATGTCTCCAGGTTTGTCCGCGGGTGCTCAGTCTGTGCCATTAGCAACACACCGAGGAGACTTCCTGAAGGTAAACTGGTACCGTTGCCGCTCCCCAGACGACCATGGTCACACATAGGGATTGATTTCATGACCGACCTACCCAACTCTGAAGGCTTCACCTGTGTTTTAGTGGTAGTGGATCGATTTTCTAAAGGATGCAAGCTGATCCCTTTACCTGGACTCCCTACTGCACTAGGAGCAGCGGAAGCTCTTTTCCATCATGTCTTCCGGAACTTCGGTATCTCTGAAGATATCGTCTCAGATCGGGGTCCACAGTTCATCTCACGAGTATGGCAAGCCTTCTTCAGACTCCTTGGGGTCACCATCAGCCTTTCTTCCGGGTACCATCTGCAGACTAATGGCCAGACTGAGCGTAAGATCCAGGAGATCGGTCGTTACCTGCGGACGTACTGCCACCAGTACCAAGACAGCTGGAACCGTTTCCTCCCCTGGGCGGAGTATGCTCAAAACTCCCTGCGGCAAAACTCCACCGGGCTCACCCCCTTCCAGTGTGTCCTTGGATATCAGCGCTCCCAGGGGTCGTGGTAGACCTCGCCGCCGGCAGCGCCCCTCTCAAGCGTCGGGAGGAGGGGGTACTGTCAGGATTCCATCCACGTCACGATCACCGTCACCGCCCACTCATTCCCAATCACCCAGTCGGACACTCCCTCGATCACTGTCACCTGAGTTCTAATCACCGTCACCTGTGTCCCATCACCCACATGCACTATTTTACACTCACCTTCACTGCAGTCACTTGTCTGGTCTCGTCATTCCATGACTCACAGACTCTCCGTCTACCCACCTGCTACCGACCTGCTTCATATACTTCTGGATCCATCCAACCTCAGAGTGACTGCACACCTTCTACCTGAAAGAAAGAAAAGGACATTACTCATTCAGCTAAGCTTGTTACATATTTCAATATCATCTGATTCTTACCTGTTATCCCCGGCTGTGATTTCCATCTGCAAAATAAACTATATAAACTTACCATCCCGTCTGTACCTTCTGTGAGTCTGACAATTACATTATTATTCATATTAACTTTTTTGTACAATATTAGTCTTTTAGACAAAAATACTGGTTACACCAACTGGCCATATAACGTCTACAGCAACTGGACAAGAAATGAACACAGAAAATAGGCATCAAGGTAAACTGAATTATATATTTTAATATATACATGT
Organism: Semotilus atromaculatus; assembly: GCA_031834385.1. Lineage (NCBI taxonomy): Eukaryota > Metazoa > Chordata > Actinopteri > Cypriniformes > Leuciscidae > Semotilus > Semotilus atromaculatus. Next base: position 9,974,770 of record JAULUF010000044.1, on the reverse strand, counting down.
CATTTATCATATTCCATATCAAAAAAACATTTCATAACATCAATGAAGAAACAGGATTAACTTATGTTCTATTTGATTTCAGCTCAGTTCTCATACAATTTCAGATACCCATTGTTTTCAAAGAGAGTGCGATAAAGTGTGTGAGAGAGAGAATAAGAGTGAGTGAAAGAGTGGGTATGATCATTTCTTAACAACCATGAAGAAACAGGATTGGCTTGTGTTGTGATTTCAGTTCAGTTTCAGATACAATTTCAGTTTGTAAAATAACAGCCATTGTTTTCAAAGAGAGAGTGGGTGAGTAAGTAAGAGTGTGTGTGTGTGTGTGTGTGTGTGTGTGTGTGTGTGAGAGAGAGAGAGAGAGAGATTGTGAGTGAGAGAGTATAATTTTTTTCCATTTCTTTCATCACTAAACTGTTTTGATTCCATTTTTAATAACCGACAACCATCAGTGTGAGTTCATGCCATCTGATGAGATCTGAACAAGCTATTTTACATTAACATAACAATATAATGAAACAGTATCTCAGAAACTTAAGACTTGAAATATTCCTGATCAGATAAATTGAGACTGTGGAAAAAAAACATACAACCTTATATTGTAGCTGCTTAATTTCCTATCTATCTATCTATCTATCTATCTATCTATCTATCTATCTATCTATCTATCTGTCTGTCTGTGCATGTAGGCCTACATGTTGCCTACAACAGCCTAATGACTACCTCTTGTCCTATATGGCGCTTTTCCACTGCATGGTACGGTACGGCACGCTTTGGCGCTTTTCCACTGCATGGTACGGTACGGCTCGGTTCGGCTCACTTATGGCGCATTTCCACTGCATGGTACGGTACGGTACGGCTCGCTTTAAATGGTACCTGGTCTGTTGAGGTTCCAAGTGTACCGTACCGGTACTAAAATGTGACGTGTAAACACTGTTGATCACTGATTGGTCAGACAGACAGAATCGTCACTACCAGCGTCATTGTATTTGCAACACGAGACACTAAACCCGCTAGATTTAAATAGCCAGTAAACAATAGCCAACGCTGTAGCACCTGTTTTTAAAGTACTTACTTGAAAAAATAAGATGAAAACTTTAAAAAAAGAAATGGCTGAAGCGTGGTCAGTGGACGAGGTGCAGACGTTCCTCTCGTTGGTTGCCGAGGAGTTGCGCACCTATAACGATCAGTCCCACCCACTTTGAAGCGGTACTAACTGCAGTGGAAAAGCAACCGAGCAAAAGCAAACCGAACCGTGCCGTACCGAGTCGAGTCGTACCACGCAGTGGAAAAGCAAAGCGAGCCGAACCGTTCCGCGCCGAGTTGAACCGTACCAAGCCGAACCGAACCGTACCATGCAGTGGAAAAGCGCCAATAGAGATGCCAAAGGAAGGAAAGCCAGATTTATTCTGGACCGGCGTCATGATGCTGTTTGCCCAGGGGAAATATACATTTTCCACTGGCCAGAGACCTGGGAGCAGACGTTGGAAGGCAGTGTTAGAGAGCATAAAGAATTGTCCCCTGACCCCTGCATTTGGCCTAACGGTCAGAAAAAAGAAATTTTGGGGAAAAAGATCCCCTGCAAATGTGGCTACCATGATGTAAGTAATGTCATTGAATCCTTAAACATATGATGTGAGACAAAGATGCTGACAAAGGCTTCTTCTACAGCTGTTCCCCATGGCTGGTTCTTCGTTGTATGTGCTTGATTCTCCAAATCACTGTTTTGATGCAGAGTTTTGTGTGATTTAGAGGATAAGAGGATTTAGAGAGTAAATACAAAATGTTGTTTCCCCCAGTCAGGACAGCAGACAGGGACCGCTGCAGGTCCACAGCAGACAGGGACCGCAGCAGGTCCACAACAGACAGGGACCGCTGCAGGTTCACAGCAGACAAGGAGCGCAGCAGGTCCACAGCAGACAGGGAGCGGTGGTAATACTATGACATGCTCCCTTTGTGCTCAGTAAGTGCTCTCTGACCAGTTTACTCAGCACCTGTCAGACTTCCATGTCCAGGAGCAGTGTGAGTACTGTGGCACAAAGACCAAGGGTGCTGTCAGGTTATCAGAGCACCTTGAGAAGTGTCATGTCTTAAAATCTCCCACAGACCTCCCAAACATTTTTCCTCTAACCCCTTCAGCCCATCCCTCCACTACCCCAGCCCAAGAGATGACACCGACACCAATCGTCTCTCCCTGAGATGCTCCAGCTCCAGTCTGCCTCACAGCCCAGGAGACGACACCAACCGTCCGTCTCCAAGTTGCTCCTGCTCCTACCCCTTCCACACTATCTGAGATGGCACCAGCGACTCAGGGTGGCACACCACTTCTTCCTTCTCCTGCTTCTGCTCCTCCTCCAGCAGCACCAGGGCGCCCAGTACCTCTGCGCTTTCCAGAGGTAAGCCGGGTCAGGTTTTTGCCAAAGCCTTTCCTCTGGGTCATCAAGCCACATCCTCTATGACGCAAGTGGGCAGCTGAGACAGAATGTCAGGGAGAATTGGCACCACCCCCCAAGCCCAATCAGATCTGTGGCACCTCCAAACCCACATGATTACTTTCGACAGAGGATGTTCCTGTGGGCACCAATGTGCAGGTGGGGCATCCCTCTGAAATGCACTCTGTGCAACTGAAAGATGCACCACTCTGGCATTTACACCAGGGTCAGAGAGGTCATTGATGTGGATAGCAAGTACTATTTAATAGGGGGAGATTACCCAAGGTGCAGACAGTGCAAACAACCTGTCTGTCCTTGGAGTAGTGACATTTTAAAGCAACTTGACCCCTCTAACCGCAACAAATTCCCTGCTGTGTTGACTACACATTTGGTACTGGACAGAAAATGTGTGACACTTTTGCGTCCTAGAACAGCAGGGAATAGCTCCAGTTACCTGCAGCAGGCCCTTCAAGAGGCACACAGTGAGGAGTGGGCTAGGAGATCCTCTGACTATTTCACAGATTGTGAAATTCACAAGAGATCCTGCCTGAAGCAGTCCCAGGCTGTTTATCCCCCACCACCCTTCTCTCCCTTGCCCCTGGCCCAGTGGTTCGAGACAGTGCATGCCAATGATGTTGTCTGTCACCTTGATGAACTCAAAGGTGTCATCACTTCAACGTTTGGCAGAATTTTGAAGCTCGATTCCACTAAGAAGGTAAACGTAAACCAATATAAGCTTGAGCTCATTTGTTCTTTTAGGGTTTGATAAGAATACATGTGCTAATGATGTACATACTTTTGTTATAACAGGTGACCAAAAAACTGGCTGGGGGGATTGAGAACATGGCAACATGGATGTCCAATGTGGGGAACGAGTATGGTCAGGTCCTCAACTCTGTCCTCACAACCGGCGAGGGTGCTGGGCTGGATGACCTGTGCCAAGGGATCGTCCAACTGTACAGGGATGCTGGTGAGCCACAGCCAGCCGCAATCTATGTGATGAATGAACAGCAAAGATGCCACTGTTGTTACTATGTTACAGAGGAAATATGAAAGACAACATTTAGTTGGTTAGTTTTGGATAGATTATAAAGTTTTTTACTTTAAAATAGACATCAAATAAGCTTTAGTTAGCCAGTTTCTTTTCATATGTTAAATATATAACGTTAACCCTCTGGGGTCTGAGGTGTTTTTAAGGCCTTTGAGGTGTTTTGACATGCTCTGACATTTGTGCTTATTTCAGCTACTTACAACATACCATTGGCCAACATGTAATTTGGCTGTATTCATCACAAACTCTGCTACAATAATATGTGAGCAAAATAGATGTACATTTTTGCATTTTATAGAAAAAAAATATTATGCGTGGTTAGTAAGTTTTTGGAAAAAAATTGTCACCGCAATAAGGCCATATAACACATACTGAACAGTTGTCCACAAGACTTTTGAGTTACTATTCTTGTAGGCTAGAATTTTTACTACAAAATGATGTGAAAATCATTCTGACCACTCTTTCACAAACAACAATATAACAATTAAAATTTTGTAAGTCAGTTTTTGTGTCAGCACTGCTGTATGCGTGGGAGTGTCAATGGCCATGAATATTAATGAGATTCACACCAGGGGAGACAAAAGACACTCCCCCAAAGGCTAATGCCCCCATCAATGTGCTGTGAGGCAACCTGAACAAAGAATGACAGGAGATGCAAAGGTTTGGTTTTTCAATCTGTTTTATTGTAATTCCTAGAACACATTACTATTTTTTATATTTTTTAAAATATTAAGCAGCACAACTGTTTTCAACATTGATTTTTTTAAAATAAATCATCATATCAGAATGATTTCTGAAGGATCATGTGACACTGAAGACTGAAGTAATGATGAATCACAGAAATGAATAACATTTTAAAATATACAGTTAGGCTATTTTAGACTGTAATACTATTTCACAATATTACTGGGTTTTTTGTTTGTTTGTTTTTTAATCAAATATACGCAGACGTGATGAGCATCAGAGACTTCTAAAACATTAAAAAAGTTTGCAAACTTTTGATGGATACCTGTATAAAATTCTACATATACCCAGCCATTTATATTTGCTGATAACACAATCAAAGAAGCTGTATTATTATCATTATCAATCACTAATGGCCATGGATAAAAAAAAAGACAAAAAGTTTTTGTAATTTCACACAAGAATGGGTACTTGTATATTATGACGATGTAAACACAATTACATTTCATCTGTAAATATTACGTCTGTGCACTTACTCAGTATGATTCTCGATCGCACTGAGAACTGAACGACACCTGCGTGCTCCTCTGCGGTGCTGGAGAAGGAGAGCGTGATGCAGACACAATCCTACAACAACAAAAACTGTTAGCATACATAATCCAAAGTAAACTGTGGGCAATTAATGGGTATGGACGCACAATGTATATCTCTTGATGGGCCATATGGACGGAGAAATATCTATTTATGGGCCATACACCGCGAGAATCTGCTGATGGGCCATAACGTATAGACAGCGCGCATTTAGAGCATTTCAAACATTTACACCTGTATTCACAATCATCTGTGCAGTATTTTAGCAGGATAAGCAGTGTCATAGGCTAACCAAAACAGAACATTTATATATAAAAATATAATGTCTAGTATTTAGACAGTATTTTACCGGAAGCTGAAATATATTTGCACTAAATCACATTATATTTAGGCTACACCTAAGCAGATATTCGCAAATAAGCTACATTACGCATAAGCTAATCAAAACTGAGTGAAATATATTTAATATACAAATGTTTAGAGAGTAACGTTATCATATTGAAAGTTTACACTTGAGCATGTACACGAATGTTATATTGTAAGGCAATACTAAGCAAAATATAGTCTGAAAACATGAGTTCTATATGATCAGAAAAATAATTATATAACACTAAACAATATAACACTTACTCTGAACTTGTATCCTCGGCGGGATCAATTCTCTCTTCAAAATGCAGCCGTTTGTCGTCTTGAGTTGCAATAATCTTCCTCTGAGGAAAAAAGGTGAATTCTTCCTCGCTGTACAGAATCATCTGGCGGCCTCTTTACCGGAGTAGCGTGCCCGCTGTGCCATCCTCAAAACGCGATGAACTATCAGCGAATCTCATGAAGAAACTTTGTGTTTTCATGGCATTGATCGGGGGCGTGTGCAATGCATATAGATCACCTAAACTATTTACATGTGAATAGCGCCGGGGGCGTGGCGGCCTCAACTCATTAAAAATAATGAGGGGAGAAAGAAAAAACTGGACCTCTCCTTGGTTTCAAACGGATTACATAAACTGTGAGTATTTGTTTTTTATATAAATTACTTCATTTAAAAGAAGAGAATTCAAGCTTCATAAAAAAAAAGGTGAATTCTTCCTCGCTGTACAGAATCATCTGGCGGCCTCTTTACCGGAGTAGCGTGCCCGCTGTGCCATCCTCAAAACGCGATGAACTATCAGCGAATCTCATGAAGAAACTTTGTGTTTTCATGGCATTGATCGGGGGCGTGTGCAATGCATATAGATCACCTAAACTATTTACATGTGAATAGCGCCGGGGGCGTGGCGGCCTCAACTCATTAAAAATAATGAGGGGAGAAAGAAAAAACTGGACCTCTCCTTGGTTTCAAACGGATTACATAAACTGTGAGTATTTGTTTTTTATATAAATTACTTCATTTAAAAGAAGAGAATTCAAGCTTCATAAAAAAAAATCTCTCGTGCCTGTGTGACAAGTATTCGCGGAGTTAGAGTTAATCTTAGGACGTGTTTCAGAATGGACTTCACAGACAGAGAGAACGCAGAACTCGCATCATGTTCGTTTTTCTTTATTTGGCGAAAAGCACAACACTTTGTTTTTATTGCGAGTATCCACAAAAAAAATAGACACTTAACAGGATCTAATGATGTATAACACTTAAATGTAAGATCAAAATCAACAGAGTATTTTGAGTCTCTTTTGCACTGATAAGAAAAAAAACGAGCAAATCACGCCGGCGTGATTTCAGACCCCAGAGGGTTAACTATGTTTTGTCAAAAATAATTATTATAGTGTTTGTTCCAATGTAGACTATATCAAACTAATGAATCCTTAACTTTTAAATATGAATGATAAAATGCAGGCTATACTTTAAAAAAAGAAAGATTACATTTGAAATATTGTTAAAATTTTAATTGTTATTGATTTAAATGTGAACACTTTTTAATAAAATAGCAAAAAATATATTCACAAGGTAGATGTAAAAAAATCTTAATAGGTCAATATAAGCCTTCTCATTATATTATTTATTATTGTTTTTTATTAGTGACACATTTGAGGAGAAGATATATTCCAAAACGTACTGAAAATACAGTATTGAGAATTAACTGCATAGTTACTAGAAATGTTTACCTTGGATATTATACAATTTGAATGTATAAAAAATTGGAAAAAATACTTTTTTTTTCAAGATGTTTCCTCTCTGAGAACTCTAACTTTCTAACTCTAACTAACCTATTCTGTAAGTCCATATAGCCTATTTGAACAGGATTTGTTTCCAGGTATTACTATGTACTAAAATGTGCTTTTGACTTTCATTTATATTTAGATTATATATATATATATGTATATATATATATATATATATATATATATATATATATATATATATATATATATATACATTTTTTTTTTCTTTCCTCACATTCTTTCTTGTGTGAAACACCTGAATGAAAGGCTCATTAATATTCAAGCTCATTAATATGCAGGCCATCTCAGGTGTGATAGTCACGCCCATTCATGATCGTTTACGCCCCTACGCATATGGCCTTTCCAAACAAAAAGTGTTTTACAAAATTTAAATCAATGTATTGTTTTATGTGAATGATTAGGCAGGATGATTTTCAGATCATTTTGAAGCAAAAACACTAGGCGACAACATCCATTAGTCAAAAGTATTGTGGACACATATTTAGAATGTGTTTTGTGGCCTTAGTTCAGAAACTTAATTTTTTAGTTTTTTGAATAACCATGCATAAACATTTTCTTTCAAAAATCTCTCAAAAATACAAACATGTACATACATGTTGCTCACATATTACGGTAGCCCTGTTTGTGCTAAATATAGTGTACTTACACCTTTGCCATTAATATGTTTATAAGCAACTGAAAAAAGCACAAATGTCAGGGCATGTCAAAACATCTCAAGGACCCCAAAAACACCTTAGACCCCAGAGGGTTATAAAACAGTGCAGGTGTTTTTAATCGTAGCAAGGCCAAAGGAGTGGCTAAAATAAAAAGATAACTATACAAGCGCTAATTGGGTATCAAACGACAAGAAAATTTATAAGAACTGAACACTGGCTATTGTAAGATCAGATGAGTAGCTAACATCTCACTTTGTTGAACTGCTCAATAAAGTTAATTCTTCTGAGACCTGAAACTTCGACTCTGAAAGATTTCTTGAGACCTGAACCAGAAATTGAAGACCTGATTTGAAGACTTAGAATTTGCCACAACAGTCTCAAGTGTGGGAGGTACAGCAAAAGCACCTTGCCTGCATCCAGGATCCACCATGAGTGCAGCTTTACACAAACATTGGGTCAGGGCTGGAGAAAGGAGAGAAGACACTGGATGTGCTCAAATGCAGCTGAGGGTCCTCCTCTCTGGAAAGCTTTCATAAGCACCAGTGTGCTTTCATTCCAGGGATGTTAAAACATCACACACATATGGTATATTTTTGCTATTGAATGCTGACATAATATTGTTGTAATTTGTTGTAATCAGTGATCCTGTTTTTTGTCTCACCAGGGTGGAGATGTACATGCTAGAGGGTGTGTCAAGGTGGAATTTAAACCGGTCAGCACAAGCACTTTCTATGACTGAGACATCCAGGACAAAGCTGTATAACATTCGTTTGATGTCAATGTTAATGCGCTCAGCAACAAAGTGCTGGGAAAACTTCTTCTTCCAGAGTTTATTCCCCCTGGGAAACCTACCGGTAAAAATAGTCTGCTGTTGATGATGATCAAACCTATACTGTGACATGGTAGGCAAGTAAACAATAATTTTTCCCTTGGTGATGTAGCGTTTATACGCCCGTATAAATATAACTAATTATTATTCGTAACGGATTATGATCAATAATTAATAATTTAATTATTTTCATAATTTACTGTAGCAGAATCAATAGTATGATAATTTTATCAGTTCATCCAATGAACGGAAAGCATAAACAATTATTAATTCTAGGAAATATAATATCTTCCTGGCCAAGAAAGACTAATTCCCAGCTAACAGCTAAATTAAGAAATAAATCAAGGGTAAAAGCATAGGTAACTTAGATCAAAGTTCAAGACAATAAATCTGTAAGCACATAACACAAGACAATTATCTTTAAAATATAAACAAGACTTTATTGATTATTCTAAAACGTGAAACTAATATCTAACAAACACACGCACACACACATTCATACCAGTTGCAGAAAGAAAGAGAGTGAGGGAAGGAAATGAGTTTAAGAGTGAGATGATGAAATCTCAAGATCCTATGCACTTATAAGACACAACCTGAACGAACCATCAATCATTAATTTAACCCTTCTATCGTTTCTCGGGTTATTCAATTTTATATCAACTATACACCAGTTCAGCTAAGAGTCTGGAGGTACTGCTTGTCCGTGCTTTGGGGATTCCCTTTTCGTCATAAAGGGGGTTTCCCGGGTCCGGCTGGCGGTCTCCTGTGCCTGGATCTTGGGCGGCCAGTCACGTGGTGTGTTGGCGCGGATGAACGAAAGTCTTTGTTTGAAGCTGGCTTTGCAGTTGAAACGTTAAGACGAAACTTTGCAGCAAACTTAACTTAGAACCGAGACTCACAACGGAAAATAAAGGAAAACTTATGAAAGAAAGAAAATTGAGACGAGAGTAGATGATGATGGCTTGAATGAAGCTGTTGAACCCGTTCTTCTGATCTTAAATTGGGTTCTTTTGTCTCTACGCGTCTACATGGTTACTATCGTCTGCTGTCTCCACCTGACTTGTTGTTCTACCGAGACCTTTTTGAGAGAGAGATCGCCCGACTTCTGTGTTCGGGTCGAAGATTTTAAACTCAAGTGTTTTGTCCCGCCTCCTGGAGGAATTTGGAATTCGGACAATAAGATACTATATGGTTATTTGAGAAGGGGGTATTTTCTACCCCCCCCCCCCCTTCTCTCATCGTGAATCATGTGTTATCTGTGGTCTGCTTTACTCTTAACAGAGAGTACATAGATTACAGTTTATACATGATTCTTATTAACACGAAACATTTTACACAGATTTCAATCAAGCCATCGTCTGAATTAAGAACATGTTATCGTATACGATCCTGCTGACAGGAAGCACGACACACTTTCATTCACACACCTAATATTTATAACAATTACATGACTTGTGATCTAAGCAGAATAGACCCATACGGGGGTTGTTAACACAATATATAATTATGTTATGCTATATATTTTGATTATAGGTCAGTCAAGAATTGTTCTGGGATGATTGTATGCATTTTTATATGAAAAGTCTCTTGCTCTGTGGGTTTTTAATGGATCTCAACACTGAGGTCACTCAACGGTCTTCAAGAAGGGGGAAGTCTGTTTTGCATCTCTGTCATGGGATGTAATGACCTCGTGGCGTTAACTTCCTATCCCCTGACATCTCTTGGTCCTTAAGAAAGAAGGGGTCTGTTAGTCGCAGGTGACCCCTGCTAGGGCCCTGAGCAGTTCCATTTCTGAACAGATCTGTCTTTCACAATTACCAAACGTAGACAACATTCTTCCTTTAGTTAAACAATAAAAGGTCTTTTGGTTGTAGACTCTCTGGGTCTGGTGATTTGAATCTGGGATGTGAAGACTCTGTGTTGGATTATGCTTGAATGAATCACATGGAAGATTCAGTTGTGTTTGGGTCCATTCTCATTGTTGCTACAGTGAATACTTATTAGTGATTGGATTTATGGCTCTTTGAGGGGATCCGGATCTTGGCGATCCGTTCCTTTCAAAGAGCCGTTCAAAAGAACGGCTCTTTTGGCTCTTTTTAAATATTTAGTCAGTTTTAACCCTCTGGGGTCTAAGGTGTTTTTGGGGATCTTGAGATGTTTTGACATGCCCTGACATTTGTGCTTTTTTCAGTTGCTTATAAACATATTAATGGCAAAGGTGAAATTACACTCTATTTAGCACAAATAGGGCTACCATAAAATTTGAGCAACATTTATGTACATGTTTGTATTTTTGAGAGAATATTGTTTATGCGTGGTATTTGAAAAAACTAAAAACTAAAGTTTCTGAAATAAAGCCACAAAACGCATACTAAATATCTGTCCACAAGACTTTTGACTAATGCATGTTGTCGCCTAGAGTTTTTTCTTCAAAATGATCTGAAAATCATCCTGCCTAATCATTCACATAAAACAATAGATTGTTTTAAATTGTGAAAAACATTTTTTTGTGTGGAAGTGAATATGCGGATGGGCGTGAACGGCCCAACCCCCTCATGAATAATTAGGTAGTTCTCACCTGACTAGACAATGACCCTGCATAATAATGAGCCTTTCATTCAGGTGTGTCACACAAGAAAGAATGCAAGGACAATATATATAAATAAATATATACATATATATATACATACATACAATCAAAATATAAATGAAAGTCAAAAGCACATTTTTAGTCATACCTAGAAACAAATCCTGGTCAAATAGTCTATATGGGCCATTCTACAGAATTGGTTCAAAGTTAGAATTGGAAACATCTTGAAAAGAACATTTTCTTTCCATAAATGTCTTATAAAGTATTATTTTTTTAAAGTAGACCAATACATTTTATCATACATATTTCAAAGTTAAGGATTCATTATTTTGATATAGCTTGCATTGGAACAAACACTATAACAGTTGATTAGTTTATTTGTGACAAAAGAAGCTGTGCACACACACACACACACATGTATATATATATATATATATATATATATATATATATATATATATATATATATATATATATTGTCCTCACACTTTCTTGTGGTACCCAGTGGGAAAAGACAAATGTTTTTCAAGATGTTTCCACTAAACTTTGAACCAATTCTGAAGAATCTTGTCTAAATATTCATATTTAGTCTGTAACATATCGTGTTTATGCGAGTGTGAGATGCGTGCTGTAGCTGCTACAGCTGTAAACAACAGCGCGCGCGTCTGTGCCTTTCATTCATCATTCACACTATCAATATCGCAATTATAACAAAGCTCTTAAGAATAAATACCTTACTACATTAGCTTGATTCGTTGCTCCTCGGAATGAAACTACCAGGACTTCTGAGTTAAATTGTTCCAGGATTAGGACGATAGTATTATTCCTCAGAGCGCAGCAAGAGGTAAAGTCCACGATTCTTGTTCAACTTGATGTGTTTTGTCCAGCTGATATGTGGGCGTTAACAGTTTGCATGACTTGCCTCAGATTATTTGCGTTTGAATAGGGCGTGCTATCTGTGGGCGTGGTCACATTAAAAGATAATTAGCTGAAATGAGAACGCCTGGCATCTCTCTCTTTTTATATAGATTACAAAACATTGAATTAGATAATTTAAAAGTACACACACTGAAAAAAATGTTATGTTGAATTTGCTTAATTTTATTATGTCAAGGGGTTGCACAAAATAAATTTATCTAAATCCAGATATATTTTTTAAGTTGAATGTACTTATATTTTATAAGTAATTTCAGATGTATTATATTCATAATTTTAGCTAAATTATTTTGAGTTGAATTTACTCAATTTTTTCAAGAATCCGCCTGTGAATCTCAACAATGGTGACAATTATATGTTGCAGTGCATTCTGCGTGCCACCAATCAAAACGCATTCATGGCTCCCATCATGCATTGCTGCATGAATAAATAATGAGATCAGAGGTGATCTATTTGTCACCATTGCTGAGATTCATACACTAATTCTTGATGTCTGTGTGTGCCTACATAAAAAGAAAATGTTGATGTTTTTTTTATTGATTTGATCATTTGGATTTCATTGAAAAGGCTAAAAATAAAATGTTGTACAAAGCCAGTGGTGCTATAATTAATAAAGTAAACCTAAATTGGTATCTATGTGAGTTCAGTGATTCAGGTCAAACGATTGTGAATTAACGATTATGTTAAAACACATCCAACACTATCAGATGACCTTTATGTTCATCTGGCTGTTATAACTCACGTAGATCAGTCAAACAAAAAAGAAAGTTAATGTTTTAAGGGTCCAGAGCCCAACTAAAACACACACTTATCTCCATAATGGTGACTTAAAATTACGGTTTTAACATCAGGTGTTAACCATTATGTTTTTAAATGGTTAACTTTTAAGGAATTAATTTGATTAATTATTACTCAATTCTAATGTGTTAAATTTAATAAATAATATTGCTTGTAATCTGCACAATTTTATTGAGTAGATATAGCGTATTCATTTTATTAAATTAAACGAATTTTTTTCTAATGACTTTTAACTGAATGAAATTAACTTGTTTTAAACAAGGCCAGTGAATTAGAAAATTAATAATAAAAAATAAGTAGCATTAAATAACACAATAAAATCAGTGAAATTAACCAGATAAAAACATGTAACATTTACAAGGGGTCTGAATAATTTTTTTCAGTGCACTTAAATGATTATAAAGATATATTGATCATGCCTGTGTGACTAGTATTCGCTGAGTTTTGTTTACGTTTAGAGACGTGCTCCAGAAAAAAAGTTCACGGAGACGGAGAGGCAGAAAGCACACCCTGTTTATTTTCTTTATTTTACAAAAGCACAATGTTTTATTTCGATTGTAAGTGGACCCATAAAAAAGTAGACATTTAACAGTTTATTTTTTCATATTTCTTAAGTGTGTATGACCAAAAGTGACAGAGTATTTTAAGTCTATTTTGCTGCTATGTGAAAAAAATCGCGCAAAACGCGCCGGCGCGTTTTCAGACCCCAGAGGGGCTTGAAAGCCAGCTTGGGGGCATCTCAGTTTATCCTGGAAATAATCACTGGGAGGAATGATGAGGTGAGATTTGTAGTCAAATAATTAAAACTCAGATATCACACACCAATATCTGAGTTTGAATTATTCTGAAATATTGATTATTACCTCATTTGTCATGTGTGGACTATATTCCATAGGGTTGCACAACATCCCTCTGCTTAGAAAGTGACATCACTATTTTGGATTTACCTTTAGTACAAAGTGTGTGTATGTGTAAAGCTATGTTGACTTATGTTATTCATACAATACCTACTCACAAATAAACATCAAAAACAAAGCCGGCTGCAATGAATTTCTGTGCAAAACAGCTTTTACTACAAACACTAACACTTCCACACAAGAACATTGTTATCACACAAGAACATTTTGATAAAAAACAAAACACAAGTAAATGTATTGTTGTAAATGTTTTTTTTTTAACTGGAGTAACCATGTGACGGCAGCGTGCACAAGTCATTGGCTCCGCTCCTACCCAATGACAGAGGCACGTAAGTTTTTTTTTCCACTGGAGTACTCACGTAAAGGATGCGCGCGCGTGCACAACTATTATCATGCTGTTAGGCAGGTCCCCTATAACTGAGGAGCTAATTTGTGTGCATCTGTGTGAAACACGCATAGGAAAAAAAGAACGACAGAAAGAACGGCTCCCCTCCAGCCGCGACTCGGCTCCCATTGTTCATGTTTATGAGCCGTTCAAAAGAATCGGTTCGTTCGCGAACGTCACAACTCTAATACTTATTGCAGGAGAGTGTAATGGTGAATACTTATTGCAGGAGAGCGTAATGCTGTTGGATATCTTCTGGCACAGTCCAACAGAGGAAATCTTCTGAGCCAGCAGATTGGTATTGGTGACATCCTGCCTGAGATCTTGGATGAAGACCTCTAGGACGAATGTCCTGATGTGACCGTACCACAGGCTGTTATGTCAACAGTATATCAGACATAAAACAAATATTGGCAAACTAATAAACAGTTCATTTTTAATGTAGAACAGACCGTTTAAAAGATTATTTATTCTTTATTTATTCTGTGTATACTTTGATTAATCACCTCAGCAATTTGGAAGCGGTGGCCCTAAACCCGGGCTAGATCCCAGGTCCCCATTGGAGGTTAGTGATGCCTCTGCTGGGCCCGTCTACTCCCCATTGGAGGAGAGTGATGCCTCTGCTAGGCCAGTCTACTCCCCATTAGAGGAGAGTGATGCCTCTGTTGGGCCCATCTAGTCCCCATTAGAGGAGAGTGATGCCTCTGCTGGGCCCGTCTACTCCCCATTTGACAAGAGAGATGCCTCTCCAAGTCCCGTCCACTCCCCAATTGAGAGTGATACCTCTACCAGGCCTGTCCTCACCGCATTTTAGGAGAGTGGGCTCGTCATTCCAGCTACAGTAAAGTGGATAATGTTTCACCATTAGAAATGTGGGCTTCTTTATATTTGCTCTTGTACCAGATGTTTAAAATTGGGTTTATTGGTTCAATTCTTGTAACATGACACTAGGTGTGATGCCAGAGGGATTCCTGGATGGGAGGCAGATGATGCCTTGGCAGGTTACCTGGTTGGGCTTAACCGGACTATAACAGCACTGAAGTGGCAGAGATTTTGAGGTTATACTCGCATCTAAGTGTCTTTGACCAGACCCCCACCAGACACACCCTCAAGAGCAAAAAAAAACTTTGCCAGGACCTTGGAGGGCTTCAAGAAAGCGCAGTGGCTCTGCTCCAGGCCAGCAAGCAGCTGAGAGGTATCTACATTTCATATAGCTGTAGTATTTAGTATTTGTATCAATATATTTATGTCACTATGTGAACATGCATATATAATGAGCACTATGTGATCCTGGTCATCTATTTGCAGATTGTTCATGGTCCATGGTCAGGCTGCTCACAGATCAGACCAAAACAGAATTTCAGAGTGTGTGATGCTCTCAAGCTGTACAAAGAGTACAAGGAAGCCAGAAATAGGCCAAAGGACAATAAAGGGAGGACATTTGCCATACCCCAGTCCATTGTCATGGCATACTTTCACATCAAGCAGCTAGTTGAGGACTGCAGAGAGAACATTAACAACACCACCATCTTTAATATCTTCATAAATTGATTGTATTGCATATTTGAACAAATTTTTAACAATTAACACACTGAAAAATGTACTCTTGTGTGTTTTGTTTTCTGTCTCTGCAGGCTGCATGATCGTCAAAAGAGAACTGAATGGGATTCTTTACTTCAGGGCGTGCAGCTTCCACAGCAGATTGCCGTGGCTAAAAAATCCCTCCTGGATGTTCCTGACCTACCATCACAGCCAGTTCAGCATGGACACACTCTTTTGGAGTTCCAGAAGCCTGAGAACCGTAAAGGTGAGGCAAAAATCCGCCAGTGACACAGTTCCAGAACACCTGCTATTCCACACACAGGTGGGGGAGACACAGCTATTGCCAAACACCATGCTGCTTCCTCTCGAAACAGCTGTATGGAGGGCTGGTCCTCCATACTGGTCCTAACTAGACGCGATAGACGCGTATTTTACGCTCTATTCGCGTTCAGTATGAACACACCATAAGCGTTTTAGATGTCCCCGATAGCCTAGCCAGGCTACTATTCATCTTCCTGATCAGGACTGACCCTGGATATCTGGAGGAAGAGTGTATAGTTGCTGTCACTATTACTTGTCTCTCTCTATGACTTTTGTCTGTCTGTTACAATAAAGTTTAATAATTTTATTGGAGCCAAGAACAGCCTTCACGTTTTTATTTAATTTCCTCTTGAATACCAGGACAGTGAGTGTCATCCATTGAATGTAATTGTTAAAACTAAAGCCAGAATTAGTTGCAGAATCATTTTACATTTATTCACAAAACCCAACACTATGCTCAAATTGGAATATGTTTTATTCACTTGTGCTGCACAGATGTAGTCTTTCAAATAATTGAGTTTACCAAAAAAAAGGAGGGGAAACATGATGGGGGAGCTATTTACATTTACAGTTATACACTGTTAATACTGTTATTGCTTTAAATGAAGCATGTGACATTTTGAGTTAATTATTTGAATATTGATTTGTTTACATCACAAAATATGTTTACTTAAAAGAGAATTTGCTTTCATGTGCATAATTGCATAATCACAGGTTTATTACTGTGGTGATTTATATGGAAAAGAGTTCCTGTGTTAAAAAGAGACATGAAATTAAAGTGATGATAAACCTTGCAATAAGTGCAGAACTGTGTGTAAACAATGTTGAGAACATAAGAGAGTAGATAAAAATTGATATAGTGTACGTTTTGCTCCTTTTTTCTCCTTCTCCTTTTCTTTTTCTCTCTTTCCCCCCTCTTTCCTCTCTCTTTTCTTTTCTTTTTCTCTCTTTCCCCCCTCTTTTCTTCTCATCATCCTTAAAATAGCTGCGGAAAAAAACACCACCGGCAGCCGAGTGGCTGAGTGGTTAAGGCGATGATTCTTTCCTTTGATTGACTGCTAATCCATTGTGCTCTGCGTGCATGGGTTTGAGTATCCTTGGTGTCTAGTTTCACAGAGAGCATAGTGAACGGGTCAAACGCAGGGGTTCCACTCATGGCGAGCTTTAGCAGAATTGGATTTTAATTATAGCTGCAGAAAAAGCTCATGTTAATTTCTGACATTGTTGAGGTCAGGATCAATACAAAAAGCCCCCTGATGCATGGATATGACCATTAGAAATAAAATAACACGTTCTAAGGGAGATCCAAATCCTGGCTATACCAACCTTCAAGCTCATGCCTTCACCACCCCAGCAAAAGCAGCACGTAAATGAAACAAAAGCACAATTCATTTTTCCAACAAGTCACAAAGCCTCCTAAGAGACTGGCAAAAATTGCCTGTGGCCTTACTACAGAGCACCACTCTCTCTATGGTACCTTTTGTTCAAAACTTTCCTCCTGTATCTTTGAGTGGAATCAGGAGGATGTAAAAGAACATAAGGCAGCCAAGAGAGGGGAGTGGAAGAGCACCCATGGTGGAAAGACTCCCACTGAGGCACAGCACATGGCCAGCATCAGCGCAGGTGAACTGGCGAAGCACTGTAGGCGGCGGACGTGCAGGGTTGAGGAGATCCGGGCCATGATTTCAGGGCTGCTGGAATCAGTGTGGGAGCTTACTGACCCTATAGGGTTTCACCTGGTTAACCCTGAAAGCATGCACCATGTCTGGGAGATGCAACAAAAATATATCGAGTGCATCTAGGACTCTCCACATGTGGAATTGTACACAAAGACGGGGACACTCCAGAATGGTGGCAAAGTTTTAAACATGCATAGGTGTGGCAGGGGGTCATCCTCACTGGAGAGTTTTCTCCACCACCAGTGTGCCTAAATTCCTGGTAAATTCTGAATGTTAAATTGCAGTATGTTATATAGATTTTTAAGGTGAAAAGCTACTTTTCTCAATATTCTATGTTGCTGTTCTGTCCTCAGTTTAAAATAATTGCTGACTGAATCTGTGCATTTTCATTCTTAGGATGGAGATGCAATGCCATGCATACACATATGTACATGTTAGAGGGGGCCTCAAGATGAAACATGAGCCGGGCAAAAGAAGCTGTATCTATGGTGGGGGCCTAAACCCTCAGGACATTTGATGTCTGCTTAATGTCTCATTTAAATCACATGAGCCAACGGGTCCTTGGTTGGGCTTTGATGCCAGAATTCACCCCTCCAGGAAAACCCACTGGTAAGATATCTTTCAGGGCAATGTAGAGTATTGGAGTATTCCTCTCTCTCCTGTGTGTGTGTGTGTGTGTGTGTGTGTGTGTGTGTCCTCTCTCCATTAACAATGAGTTGAAAATTATTGCAGGGGAGCGCATTGCAGTGGAGTACTTGTTGGCCCCGTCCAATAGAGGCGACCAGTTGATTTGCCACCACAATGACATGCCTGAAGTACCCCCAGAGGAGATGATACTGAAATTGACACGACTGTGTGCTATGAAGCTGACCTTAAGGGCTGATGACTCTGACCTTCCAGTAGCTGACATGGAGGCCCAGGTGACCAGTCAGGTGGTTGACACTGGACCCAAATCCCCTGATGAGGAGGTCAGTGAGGAACAGGAGGATGACACTGCAAGTCCTAGCACATCAGGTCAAGTAATGTTGCTATCCTGTACTATCCTTTACTTTAAAAAAATGTATCTGGTGAAAAGCAAAACAGCTATTGTCAACTGTTTGTAAAGTTAAAATATATGCATGTACAATGCAAATTAATGTCTACTACATTGTATATATTTATTGGACTATGGTTGGCTTTTTTCTCAATTTTCAGAGTATACAGTGTGGTTCCAGAGGTGTCTTGGGCTGAGAGGCAGTTAATGCCCTGGCAGCCTACCTGTTTGGCCTAAACCAAACGATCACTGCCTTGTCATCACAGGAGGAGGCCGACATAGTCCAGTGTACGCGTAATTGTGTCTAAACACGTTGTCTCGTGTACAGACGTTATGTTTTGGCCAAATTTACATAAATTTGATTAAACATCTAATGGTGACGTACATATTTACACAAGGACATGTAATGGATGAATAATGCATATAAAGGTAACGTACCATCTTACGTACCATTGCACGTGACCGCATGTCAGCGATATCTATAGTTACATGCTAATGAGATTGTGTTGCGACCAAGAAGGAGGAGGCATTTCAAAATACACGCGGAAGAGAAAATGGCGTGGAAAATGGTAAATTTTGTGAACAATTGCAAACGTGTTTTCAGGAATGTGCTCACTTGTGTCTATCAGACAATACAATTCAGTTCATAATTTCAAGGTAAGTCATAAGGTATGAATTAGTCAATTTAATCTATAAAGCAGTTGTGTAGAAAACAGTGGTGTCGTCCAGCTCAGTTCAGTTCTCATACAACAGTGTTAGTGCGGTCAAATCAATAATATTGTTGAATATTAAGAGCTTTCAGACACTACTTTCGTAAAAAAATTACAGACAATGGTAAGAAGTCTGCAGTGGGTGAGCAGAAGACTCATTGAATTGGGTACTGTGGAAGAAATGATCGCTGTTGTGGAACAGTTCCTGCAGGAAGTTCAGAACATCGAACATACATGCCATCAGCCGGTTAGTTCTTGTCAAAGTTCCTTTGTTGTTAACATGCATGTATGTTTTACTTTACATAAATACATCTAAATGCATACCTTGAGATGTCAAAATGTAGGGGAGACTGGGGCTGGTTGGAGAGAGCTCAACACGCTGCAATTGAAGAAAACACATGCAAATAGAAAAACATCAAAAAAAGAAAACATCTTCATCAGTTTCACAACCGAAACACACTGCAACAGTTCACAACGAAATACAGAAACACGCTACAAATAGCACAGACCGCAGCGGAAATGTTTCCAGGAGACCCCAATAAGTGACGAACCCAGCTGGGACGTGTTTACAGCTGTGGTAGATTTTTCCCTAAACCTAACTACATCTTATAATATTTATACTCTAGCGTGTCTACTCATCGACATCGGCCGGGTCTAATCCTATACCCTAGCACGTCTACTCATCGACGTTGGCTGGGTGCTAATCCTATACTCTAGTGCGTCGACGAAGGCTGAGTCTAATCCTATACTCTAGCGGGTCTACTCATCGACAACGGCTGGGTGCTAATCCTATTCTCTAGCGCGTCGACGACGGCTTAATCTAATCCTATACTCTAGCGTGACTACTCATCGACATCGGCCGAGTCTAATCCTATACCCTAGAACGTCTACTCATCGACAACGCTGAGTCTAATCCTATACCCTAGCACGTCTACTCATCGATGTTGGCTGGGTGCTAATCCTATACTCTAGTGCGTCGACGACGGCTAAGCCTAATCCTATACTCTAGCGGGTCTACTCATTGACAACGGCTGGGTGCTAATCCTATACTCTAGCGCGTCGACAAAGGCTGAGTCTAATCCTATACCCTAGCACGTCTACTCATCGACGTTGGCTGGGTGCTAATCCTATACTCTAGTGCGTCGACGACGGCTAAGTCTAATCCTATACTCTAGCGGGTCTACTCATCGACAACGGCTGGGTGCTAATCCTATACTCTAACGCGTCGACGAAGGCTGAGTCTAATTGTCACAGGTCGGGGGGGGGAACGCCAGCGGGCCGCCCACCCCCTCGAACCGGACCACCGCCCGAGGAGCGTGCCGTGAAACACACGAGGCAGACAGCATTTAAAATAAATATAAATTCTTTATTAATATAATAAAAACAATATTAAAAGTCTCTTCCGTTCATAGAACAGCACAGCCGTCAGCAGACTCACTTCAGGAGAATGATTCACAGGGTCTCTTTCGTTCATAGAACAGCACAGCAGTCAGCAGACTCACTTCAGGAGAATGATTCACAGGGTCTCTTTTGTTCATAGAACAGCACAGCAGTCAGCAGACTCACTTCAGGAGAATGATTCACAGGGTCTCTTTCGTTCATAGAACAGCACAGCAGTCAGCAGACTCACTTCAGGAGAATGATTCACAGGGTCTCTTTCGTTCATAGAACAGCACAGCAGTCGGCAGACTCACTTCAGGAGAATGATTCCCAGGGTCTCTTTCGTTCATAGAACAGCACAGCAGTCGGCAGACTCACTTCAGGAGAATGATTCCCAGGGTCTCTTTCGTTCATAGAACAGCACAGCAGTCGGCAGACTCACTTCAGGAGAATGATTCACAGGGTCTCTTTCGTTCATAGAACAGCACAGCAGTCAGCAGACTCACTTCAGGAGAATGATTCCCAGGGTCTCTTTCGTTCATAGAACAGCACAGCAGTCAGCAGACTCACTTCAGGAGAATGATTCCCAGGGTCTCTTTCGTTCATAGAACAGCACAGCAGTCAGCAGACTCACTTCAGAAGAATGATTCACAAGGTCTCTTTCTCAAGGCTCGAGCAGAGGGAGAGTTAAAAACCGCTTCCGCATTCTCTTCTCCAGCTTCTCCTCTTCAAGGCTCGGGCAGAGAAGGAGCTGAAAACATGCTGGGACTGCGAGTGGACAGCAACAACACCATTCCCGCACTCGTGCTCACAATAGAACTGCAATTCAACAGACTCACTGTGCAATCAGGGCTTACACCCGCAATCCAGCCGAAATCTCGTTCTCTCTCACAGCCTCCCTCCGCTGCTTCGGCCTCAGCCTCGGCCCCTCGGCCTCTCCCCTGCTGCGTGCACGCTCCGTCTCCGTTCCTGTCCCCTTCCCTCTTCAAAATGGCTTTTTTTTATACTCCACTTGGGAGCATGTGCCCCAATCACCAGGCAAACTCCTCCCACCCAACACCTGCTGCTCCTCTTCATAATCACCCGGTGACATCCTATACTCTAGCGCGTCTACTCATCGACGTCGGCTGAGTCTAATCCTATACTCTAGCACGTCTACTCATCGACATCGGCTGAGTCTAATCCTATACTCTAGCGCGTCTACTCATCGACGTCGGCTGAGTCTAATCCTATACTCTAGCGTGTCGTCTACTCATCAATGTCGGCTGAGTCTAATCCTATACTCTAGCACGTCTACTCATTGACAACGCTGAGTCTAATCCTATACTCGAGCATGTCTACTCATCGACAACGCTGAGTCTAATCCTATACTCTAGCACGTCTACTCATCGACAACGCTGAGTCTCATCCTATACTCTAGCACGTCTACTCATCGACAACGCTGAGTCTAATCCTATACCCTAGCACGTCTACTCATCAACGTTGGCTGGGTGCTAATCCTATACTCTAGCGCGTCGACGACGGCTGAGTCTAATCCTATACTCTAGCGCGTCTACTCATCGACGTCGGTTGAGTCTAATCCTATACCCTAGCATGTCTACTCGTCGACGTCGGCTGGGTGCTAATCCTATACTCTAGTGCGTCGACGATGGCCGAGTCTAATCCTATACCCTAGCACGTCTACTCATCGACGTCGACTGAGTCTAATCCTATACATTGTCATTGTCATTGTCATTTGAAAGGTCTCAATGAGTGGAATACAACAAGCATAATTGTTTCGGGCTTTTTACTTAACTTGAGCGAGGTTTTGTACTAGAAGCCCCTCAAGAGACCCATATGTAAATCCTATATGGATGCTGAATTTAAGACCCCATTTCCGCTCGTAACTTCATGAAACATGCTCCGATTGTGGAAAATGACACATCATTATTTACAGCAGATGCTTGCGATTTAAGTCCAAACTCAACATAGTCCATCACTCAGAACTAAAGATATTCCTCATGGAGTTCTAACACAAAAAAATCCACAGACGCACGTAGCCAAGCAAGGTAACTTAGACATGGCCTTTTCACTGGTATCTTCATGAAACATACATCGATCATGAAAAATGACACATCGTTATTTACAACAGGACCATTAAAAAGAGCCCAAACTCATCAATCATCAAACTCCATCAATCAGATCTAAAGATATTCCTCATGGCGTTCTAACACAAAGAAAATACCACAGACGTCGCAAAGAATATACTGATGAAGCACTCGCGTTTATTTTTCGCTTATAACTTCATGAAGTATGCACAGATCATAGGAAATTGCACAACATTATTTACAGCAGAGTCTCACGATTAAAAAGAACCCAAACTCAGCATAATCCATCACTCGGATCTAAAGCTATTCTTAATGGAGTTGTAACACACAAACCCCCACAGGCGCACACAGCTTTGTATATAGATGGAGCACTGATGCCGCGTTTTCACTCATAACTCAATGAAGCATGCATAAATTGTGGAAATCATTATTTACAGCAGATTGTTAAGATTAAAAAGAGCCCAAACTCACCATAATCCATCACTCTAAAGAAGATCTAAAGATATTCCTCATGGACTTCTAACACATAAAGTTGCACAGGCACACATCCAATGAAGTAACAGTAGCAGTGATGGGATGTTTTGATGTGATGTTTCAGCTCATATATATTTATGAAACATGCATGGATTGTGAAAAATCGAAAATCTTTATTGACAGCAGATTCGGAAAGAGCCCAAACACAATCCATTGCGTTGATCACAAGATATTCCTCACAAAGTAATGCATACTTGGCTAAAAAACAAGTCTCTCATATTTCCTGGGTGCAATGTGTTTTCCAATGTTCCACGAACCGTCTGTGCTTGTTTTCAAACGTGGAATAACACAAAATATGTATAATCTTAAAGCTTAGAATCTCTGCTTTTTAAAGCATCTAACCACTTCGATCAATAGTCTCTCTAAACCGGAGTGTACCGCCTGCGGGCGCCACCTAGCTGCGAAAATATTAATTATCATATTTTTCAAAATTAATTCCTTGATTAAGCTTTCAAATGACACCTATTTTGTGTTAAGAGTCTGAAGTTTACAGTGGATGTAGCCACTGTAGCCAAAAATGTAGCCATATTTGATAAATAGAATTTCTTTTTTTTCATAATCTATCAAATTGATTTTTGTACTATGTACTGCAATGTGTCAAAAACATCATACAGCTCATGAAACATTCACAGATCGTTAAAAATGGCACATCATTTTTTACAGCATATTATTACAACGAGCCCAAAATGAACATAATTTATTGTGTTTGACAAGATATTCCTCATTTAGGAACTTTTTTAAAAATGCCCATTAGGCGCATCAAAGACTGAATAAAAAAGTTATCCAGATGCAGCTCACATGTAGAGGGACTTAAAAAAAAATATTTTTCCCCTACCTTATTTCCTTCCTGAGTTATTCCATGTCAAATAAGAAAGACATGCAAAATCAGAATAAAAAAAATATATATTTTTTGTCTTTTATCAGCAGTTTCTTGGCATGAGAATGTCCAATGTATATAATGTAATTTATATTTTCAAAAAAACTTAAAATTGTTCAATCAAACGATACCTACCTTTTGACTCTACTTGCTATAGTTCTGGAGTTATAAGTCTTTATGAGTTATGAGTCTCAGACAAAACAACTCTATAAATGCCTTCAGGGTGTAAGGGGACTGATGTAATGTGCATCCACAGTTTTGTGTGAGTACATGTGTGAGAGTGACCACATTCATTTTAGCCTTCTTTAGAAACCCATAGCAAATATGAATGCATGATTTATTGCTTTGTTAACTGTGACATGTCTGCAATGTCGGAGGTGTATTTTGGAGTTTTTTCTTGTGACTGCCTTTGTAATGTTGATAACATCTACCGGTGAGTAAGATGACATCAACTAAATTAGCTGAAGTATGCGTTAGTTAAGTAGGCAAATATAGTATAATTTAACTTTACCAGGCAGCATAATTTAAAGTGCTTTTAACCTCACTAGAGAACTGAGAAGACGACGCAGATGGGTCTCGATGTAGTGTTTAAAATTATTCTAAAGTGTGCTATTGAAAGAATGTGAGGAATGTGCGTATATTACTTTATATTTATTATTTATTGATCAAATCTAGTCATTTAAAGGTAAATAAAATAAAATAAAAATAAAAAGTGTCCCAAAAATTGCATTAAAAATAGAAAAATATGATCAAAATGACCTAATTTAATTTTTTGTCCAGAAAGCTTATTTTAAATATAATTTTAGGTCGTAAAATAAATAAGAATGACAAAGAATAGAGAATAGTTTTGAAAATACTACAGAGGTATCCTTGCTATTATAATATACATTACACGATGACAGTATGAAAATATAATGGAAGGTTCAACAATCTTACAAAACAAATTGTATTTACATTTACTTTTTATTTTTCAAGATCAAAGCATTTTCCACTTCAAATGAGATTCCTGGCTTCCTTGGACAAGCACCACACCAAGCTGATGGAGATCATCAGAAACAAGGGAGGAGTTGTCAGAGAGAAGTCAAGTCAAGTCAAATCAAGTCACCTTTATTTATATAGCGCTTTTTACAATACAAATTGTTTCAAAGCAGCTTTACAGAGATAACAGGAAAACAATGTTGTAATAGTATTGTTAAATTCAAAATTAAATGTTAAATGTCCCCAACTAAGCAAGCCAAAAGCCAATGGCGACAAAGGCGAAGAGAGGCGAAAAAGGCAACAGTGGCAAGGAACCAAAACTCCATCAGGTGACAGAATGGAGAAAAAAACCTTGGGAGAACCCAGGCTCAGTCAGGGGGCCAGTCCTCCTTTGGCCAAGGAAACGAACAGTGTATGATTATGAGTTAGGCAGCATAATGTCAGGAGTCAGATGTGATCAGAACTTTCACGATATTTATCCAGTTCATCTGGTTGGGTTGGGTCATCCGGCCAGTGAGGAGATGAGTGTGTTGAGGTGTCCATGGGCCTTCACTGTGTTGATGGGCCTGGCTCATCAGGGATGCGTTGTCGTCGTGTCCATGTGATGGTCCTTCCTCAGATCTGGATCTGGCGGTTCGCGGTAAACCTCAGGATAAACAGAGACTAATATTAGCGTAGACGCCATCCTTCTTATGATGTACAAAGTACATCAGGAATTATGGGAAGTGTTCCCGGTTCCGGCTGATCTAAACTATGCAGCCTAACATTGAATTATAGAAATCTATAATGTGTTATGTGTATGCTAAGCCAAAGAGATGTGTTTTTAGTCTAGATTTAAACTGACAGACTGTATCTGCTTCCCGGACTGTGTTAGGAAGATTGTTCCAAAGTTTCGGTGCTAAATAGGAAAAGGATTGTAGCAACATTGGGTTACTGCATTAAATTAGCTCAAATTATATATAGGGAATTCTAATAATTAATCATAAATATTATTAATATATTGCATTTTACAGTTAAATTATCGAAGTTGAAAAGAGATCGATTGTATACATGAATGATCTCCACAATGAGTTATGGTTCGTCATTAATATATCAATAGTCTCATTACAGATCGATTATATGAGACAACTTTTACAGGAACTAATTTAGTTATCAAACAATCTGTCTGTCCAGCAGACGGCAGTAAGACTAACTTATCAATTTCCCAACAAAAATTGTCTCTTTCTTATAATTCCAAAAAGCTATTTTCTGGCCATGAAAATATCACCTTCTTGTTATTATAAAGTTTAGGTTACTGAAATAGTAACGCATTGTAAAGCTTTGTAGCGAGATCAAACAATTCATTGACTTTGTAAATATGAGCATTTTAGGCAGAACCAATCAAGAATATAATGGCTTTAATAAAATGCAACTACAGATACAGAATTCTACATTTAAACACGGGATACATGTATGTACAGTAAACAGTAAAACTAACGCGACAGACGAATAACAAACAGGAGTGAGAATGGGATGAGAGGAAGATAAAATGAGAGATTGAGAGAGAGAGAGAGAGAGAGAGAGAGAGAGATTGAAGAGAGAGAGAGAGAGAGAGATCCGTAGGATCTCTCAGGATGGCAAATTTCATCTAGACATTTTTAACCTTTAAGAGACAACACGGAAAAACACAATCTTAATGCTCTAGCATCTCGGTAATTCAAATATACTTGCATTGTAATGGTTCTCATGTGTCTGAGGCTGAGCTCTGCTGCGCATGTGAGCGGCTGGTCTTTGTGTGTTCCGTTGGAGCGTCACGTGGTTTGCTGCGGTCTGGAGCGTGCAGTTTCAACGAAGGCTTAAAAGTCTTTGACGTAAATTACCAAAGAAATAATTCAGAATAAGTTCATTTCTGGGGAAATGAACAAAGGAAAAACAAACTTAAGAGAAAGAAAATAAAAAGAAGAGAACACGGCGTAAAGCTCCCTAAGGAGCCATCCGGATACCTCTCACAGGGAAAAACTCTCAACCTGGAACTCTCAGGAGTCAGTCTTTTTATGGAAAGACTGGGTTCACGCCTCTGTTTGCGCGAACCCCCATGACTGTCCGATACTCTGAAGAGGACAACGTTTCCTTTGTCCTGTGGGGGGGGAATGCCCACTGGACTGAGGAGATGGTATTGAGCCGTTCGGCTCCAGAACCATGAGATGTGTAAAAGAATGCACATTACTGCATTCTGCTATCGGAATTCGGCTCCGTCAGATTGAGAGAATTACAGAGATATCAAACATGTCACAGAAATACATAGAAATACAGAGTTACATACGATATGCAAATTATAAGCATTTAGTTCCTTCAAAGCAAGTTCGTTCCTTCAAACAAACGTCATACATGAAGTGAATATAAACTGGGAAACACATAAGCATACAGGGATATATCGTATACAGTTGGCAATGGCTCATATTCTGAGTATAATACACAGACTTTTACATGTGTGTGTGTGTGTGTGTGTTTGGGTGTGTGTGTTAGAATGTCCTTCAGAGTTCGGCCGGGTGGTGACCTCGTGCTCACCCCCCCCCCCCCCCTCCGGGGACTCCTAAATGTATGTGCGTATTCTTTGAGTTGATGAGTTTAACACCAGAATAGTGGTTGATTATTTGTTGGAACAGTGCCCATCTTGTTTGTGAGGTATCATGCAGGAAGAGTGTCCTTCAGTCAGAAGGGCGCCTCTTGGTCACATGTGATCAGAAAAAGGCACCCCTTTGTTTACTCGTTGGAGAAAAACGCTGTGTCTGCACTATAATCAGTAACTTACTCAAGTCCAACACCATACTTCTTTGTGTGTCCGTCCACAGTGAGTGGAGCTGTGTCAGTTGATTAAAAATCCCGTGATTCAATCAACTAGCAGGGTTTAGCCATCTGGTTGCGGCTACAGTCCCCCCCTTGATGGTTCGGCAGGACCCGTGTAGGTGGGCCTCGTCAAACCATCCCGATCACATTAGTCAGATGGCTGGTGGATCATGCAAGGAGGATGCTGCGGATGGTTGTTAGGACTGAGGGCTCAGCTCGATGAGGTTCAAAACGGTCTTTGGTGTGGCACCCTCTTTCCGAGGGTTTCGGAATCCTCCAGACACGGCTTTCGTGAGCTCGGCTGTAGATGTTTGCATCTCGTGGGGTCCATGGTACAGGATGAAGGCCAAGCCCAGTGTCAGGGTGTGACTGAGTACCATAGAGATACACAGCGCAGTGTCAGCTGCGTTCCAGGCCTGGACAACAGGTGAGGTAGTCAAGATGGGCAGTCGAGACACAGCTTGAAGGGCGGTGACCCCCCTTGTTAGCGAGCAACCTGTCACCTACAATCTCTGCTTGGGTCTCGGTGACTTGAGTGCGAGGCTTGGCTTTAGCAGGGCGGCGTGTGCCGCTGATCATGGGCTGCAGCCCGCAGATTCCGTCAGTGTTGTCTCTGAGGAAGGGTTTGCTAGGGCAGAGATAGAGAATGTTTTTGGTCAATGTGCACATGTGCGGATTCGGAGCTGGGGACAGCTTTGTGCAGCTGTCCAGGAAGTCAACCACGTGTGCGGATCTTGATGTGAGTGTTACTTTCCAAAATCTGACATTGACAATGTTCTTGAGCCGGTAGATTTGGCTTGACTCCCTGATGGGCAAGTTCAGGAGCAAGACCCACTTCTCTCTGCTTGGGGTCGACATAGAGTGGGATGGCGCTACCCAACGAGTAGGCAAGGTGTATTTGTAGAGAGTCAGTTGGCGTGGTGATGGCGGAAGCCAGCACTGTTTGCACAAGGCTTAAGGGTATCAGGTGCGGTGGAATTCTACCCATGGTTAGGCTGTCAATGGAGGAGTTCACCCCCCTGCAGCGTGTCTGTCATCAGGGCTGTTACCAGCTGAGTTTGAGCAAAGTCATTCTTGAAGACAGTAAACAGCTGTTTCATGGAGTTCACTGTCTGGGTCAGCAGAACGCTGTGAGTGTTGAAAATTGCCCCAGTTCCCTTTAGTGTCTTGTCGATGGTCTGCAGGGACGCACTCTGTGTTGTGAGTTGCTCTTTTATCTGTGGAATCTCAGTCTGAATTTCGGCTACATGCCGCCTCACGTTGGCTAGGTTCACTGTATTCACGCTGGACGTACAAGTGTTAAACAGAGTTCTGACGGCAGTGGCGGCTCCAAGCAAAGCTCGTAGGAACCGTTGGGAGCGGCGGTTGTGGGCACCTAACTCCGTTAGCGTGACAGTCGTTTTCTCAAGTTGGTTGAGCATGTGTTCAACGTCGGCCTCAGCGTGAGTGAGGGAGTCCTCTGTTCATCGGGCACCTACCCAGCTGTATTGTGGTTTTGCACTGGGGTAGTGTGCTCTGTAGACGTTGCGAGGATCAGGTGGCGCATACACTTTCTGAGTGTGGGTCCAGCCGTTGGTGATGAGGAGTCCTGGTTGTTCCCTTAGGACGGTGCCTGATGCCGGACCTGTTTGATGTCCGATTGCGGCTGCCCTCTGGTTGGCTGGAGGCACAGGATGGCGAAGCACAGCAGCATCCTGGTAAGAGTGAAAGAGAGAGAGAGAAAAAGGGAGGGAGGAAAAATTTCAGCGAGGGTCGGCCTTGGTTGGCTAGGACAGTCTTTTTGCTTTGAGGATGCCGGTATGCCACTTGCTTCGGTGTCTTGCAAGTGTCTCTGGTGCTGCGGTGTGCAGCACATGGTGCGTCATAGGGCATACATTGGCATGACCCCCCTTTTGCATTGTGGCACCACAAGCTGTGGCGCAGTGATGGCATCAAGTGCAGAACGCTGAATGTTGCTTGTGCACGCAGCATGTGCAAGGTGTATGGCAGGTGTCTGGGGCACCGGTTATCGGTGGGTTCAGACGGCGTGCTAGGGTGGTTGGAGGGGTCTGAGAGGTGGTTTCTCACAATGTCCATTGGTAAGCTGGAAGGTTAAGGTCAGGTTAAGCAGAGACTCTGTGACATTTTGTCACACTTGCGGTGAGAGACTAATGCATGACCCTAAAAGTTCAGAACCACGGTTTAACTGGGTCGCTAGGTATGTAGCATAAACTAGGTGTTTCACTTGTAGCTAGCTAGTGAAGTGTGTCTTGTATCCTTATCTTAGCTGTGGGTGTTAGGACGCTAAGACTTATGTGGTTCCGAAAGCATTTCCTGGATAGCCGAGATGAAATAAAGGACTTAAGATGGTTCTTATGACTAAATTATTTCACCGGACTTAACCCTCTGGGGTCTGCGGTGTTTTTGGGGCTATTGGGATGTTCTGACATGCTCTGACATTTGTGCTTTTTTCAGTTATTTATAAACATGTTAATGGCAAAGGTGTAAATTCACTCTATATAGCACAAACGGGGTTACGATAATATGTTATTAACATCTATGTACATGTTTGTATTTTTAAGAGAATAATGTTTATGCGTGGTTATTGAAAAAAATAAAAATGAAACGTGCTGAAATAAGACCACAAAACAAATACTAAATATGTGTCCACAAGACTTTTGACAAATGGATGTTGTAGCTTCGAGTTCTGGCTTCAAAATGATGTGAAAATCATCCCATCTAATCGTTCACATAAAACGAAACACTAATTTATACTTTGTATGACAGTTTTTTTGTCTGAAGAGGTTTATGCGTGGGAGTGGTAATAGCCCATGAATATTAATGAGATTCAGACCAGGGGTGTGACAGACACTCCCCCAATGGCCCATTAGGGTGAAGCAGCCTGAACAAAGAATGAGAGGAGATTCAAAGGTTTTGTTTTTCAATCTGTTTTATTGTAATTCCTCTGTGTGGAGAAACTAAATGTTCTAAATTTGCTCTAAGCAAATCAAATGTGAGTAAAATAAATAAATAATCAGTCAGCTATAAACAAAGCAATTGTGAGCGATAAATAAAAGTAAAGGCAGGTATCTCACAGTAAATGCTTATGCCCCGTTGAATGACATCTGTCCATTTATATTTGCAGCCTTTTGCAGCTGCCTTAGCAGCCTGAGCATTGGTGTTGTGGCACAGAGTCGAAACAGCACTTTCTGAAAAAAATAGTTTGAATAGACTCATGGGCGAATGCGAGTCTACAGAACTCAGTTGCGGTCCAGCTTCCCGTGCAGGAAGGAATCGCACAGTCTGTGGAACCATGTCAACATCAGTCTCTGTTTTCCATGACAGAGTGGACTGCCTGTTGCTTGCCTGCTTGTTTGCCTTGGCTCTCTTCGGGACAGGTGCCTGGACATGTTCATTGTCACATCTGTAAAAAAACAAGTGTGCGCTGTTACACAGTACAAGAGCACTGAAGAGACTGCTAGCATTATACAGAGCGAGAGGATACATAACAAACTCACTGGCTGAGTTGTTTACGTTAACACGTGAGGCAGCACGAGCACGGAGATTACAAGCTGCACGGAGTGTGCATGTGGTGCATGTGTATGAAGTGTCTTTCGTTCGTGATTTTTTTCAGTTTTTTTCTAAATAAAAATCAGAAAATGTATTCTCGTTTTTTTAAATTTTTGTCTATTTAAATTCTATTTACAAACTCACCACACACAATAATGGTCAATAACTGTAATTTGCTGAAAGCTAATCTGTTTCTGAAAAAAATGACACCTTGCACATGAAGATAGCACTTTGTTTTAGAATTTTACAGTCCAAAAATCTAAATATGTGAAAAACACCTATTTTAGCTTTAGGTTCTAAAGGGTTAATAAATGTTGTAGAAGTATCATTCATTGTTAGTTTTTTAATTTCAACATTTACTTAAACATTTTAAATTGAGTTGAATTTTTTTATTGTATCTGTTATTACCTTAGATAATGTAGGCCTACTATGAACTAACAAGAATGATCGAGGTACAATTGTATTGCTCACATATTCATTCATGTAGTAAAAACTTAATTTCTTAGTAACTAGCACAACACTGATCACTAATGTAAATATTACGTCTGTGCACTTACTCAGTATGATTCTCGATCGCACGGAGAACTGAACGACGCCTGCGTTCCCCTCTGCGAGGTGCTGGAGAAGGAGTGCGTGATGCAGACACATTTCTATAAAACAACAACAACAACAAAACTGTTAGCATACATAATCCAAAGTAAACTGATGGGCAATTAATGGGTATGGACGCACAATGTATATCTGTTGATGGGCCATAGGACGGAGAAATATCTATATCTATACACCGCGAAATATCTATACACCGCGAGTGTTGATGGGCCATATAGACCGCACACATTTAGAGTATTTCAAACATTTACACTGTATTCACAATCATCTGTGCATAAGGCAGTATTTTAGCAAGATAAGCAGTGTCATAGGCTAACCAAAACAGAACATTTATATATAAACATATAATGTCTAGTATTTAGACAGTATTTTACCGGAGGCTGAAATATATTTGCACTAAATCACATTATATTTACACCTAAGCAGATATTCGCAAATAAGCTACATTATGCATAAGCTAATCAAAACTGAGGGAAATATATTTAATATACAAATGTTTAGAGAGTAACGTTATCACATTGAAAGTTTACACTTGAGCATACACGAATGTTAGGGATATTGTAAGGCAATCTTTCACGTAGTATGTCAAAAGCTAGCCAAAACGAAGCAAAATATAGTCTGAAAATTCATATGAGTTCTATATTATCAGAAAAAGAAGTATATAACACTAAACAACTTACTCTGAACTTGTATCCTCGGCGGGATCAATTCGCTCTTCAAAATGCAGCCGTTTGTCGTCTGTGTTGCACTCTGAGGAAAAGGTGAATTCTTCCTCGCTGTCCAGAATCATCTGACGGGCTTCTTCACCGGAGTAGCGTGCCATCCTCAAAACGCGATGAACTATCAGTGAATCTCATGAAGAATCTTTGTGTTTTTATGGCATTGATCGGGGGCGTGTGCGATCACCTAAACTATTTACATGTGAATAGCGCCGGGGGCGTGGCGGCCTCAACTCATTAAAAATAATGAGGGGAGAAAGAAAAAACAGGACCTCTCCTTGGTTTCAAACGGATTGCATAAACTGAGAATATTTGTTTTTTATATAAATTACTTCATTTAAAAGAAGAGAATTCAAGCTTCATAAAGAAAAATATCTCGTGCCTGTGTGACAAGTAATCGCGGAGTTACAGTTAATCTTAGGACGCGTTTCAGAATGGACTTCACAGACAGAGAGAACGCAGAACTCGCATCATGTTTGTTTTTCTTTATTTGGTGAAAAGCACAACACTTTGTTTTTATTGTGAGTATCCACAAAAAAAATAGACACTTAACACGATCTAATGATGTACAACACTTATATGTACGATCAAAATCAACCGAGTATTTTAAGTCTCTTTTGCACTGATAAGAAAAAAAGCGACCAGATCACGCCGGCGTGATCTCAGACCCCAGAGGGTTAACTAGTGGTTTACTACGGCTTGACGAAGTGAATGATAGGGGGAAAAAGGACAGCTTTCCTATTCAAATTATGCTTATTATCAATCCTCAGGACCTATAGTTATGCCCTAGTAATTGTTGAAATTACTTGTGTTGCAGGGTCACAAAAATGAGTGCACTTGTTGAAAATAAACAAAATCACAGGTAAAAGTGTCTCTGTTTCCTTTCTGGGCCCTATGGGAAATGGAACCACGTTTGAACAAGAGAGGAAATGAAATTAAATAATATAGATGACCGAATAGCCAAGGGAATAGCTGACTGCTATTATTATCAAAGTCAAAGAAATGAAAAATTAAAGAAGAGCAAAAAAAATTTAAATAAAATTAAAAGCAAAAAGGAATAAAGTGATCAAAACAACGGGAATGATCTTAAGGGAATAATCAGTGGCAGTAGTGACTAAACTTTGGATTTGCCTGGACCAACACTCCATAGTGGGTTACAGCGGTTGCGTGTTCGAGACCTCACCGTGTGTGTCCCATCAAAGGAGTAGTCACATGCCGATGAAAATTCTTACTGCTATATGAATTCTTCTCTCGCTACACAGTTTACATGTAGTTAAACTTAAGTTTAATTAACAGGGCATCTGCGAAGTAGCCTTCGACGGTTAGCGAGGACTATGCCTGAACTAGTGAAGGTGAACTTTAGCTAAGAGGAATTGCAAACACGGAAAGTGAATAATTAGAAATCCTAACTGGTGTTAAAGAAAGTATTCTAGAATACTTTGCACTGTGTAAACACAAGCAGTGATTAAGGGTTCAAGTAAATTATGTTAACTGTGGAAGTTATTATTTAGCTTAGCCTAAGCTGGATGGGTGCTAGATTAAGTTATCTTAGCCTAAGGTAGATGGATGCTAGGTTAAGTTAGCTTAGCCACCTAGGCTGGTTTGTTTACAAAGTGACATCACAAGTTAGCACTTCCTGTGAAAAGTCGCTGTCATGGGAACCAGAGCATGTCAGAACAATTCAACAGTCCCTGAAGAATGTCTGTACATTTTACATGAATTATGCATGTTTAAACGGGTTAACAGGAGGCACCTATATTTTAAGTCCTTCCAGAACTTGGTGTTACATTAAGTAAAATGCAGATGTGTTTTGGCACTTGCTAATTCTACTCATGGAACTCTTTTCTTTATTTTACGCAACTTATTCTATTTGTTTACAGAGTAAGGAAATAGATTTGCTGTAAGTCAAAGCTTGTCTAAGCATATATAGTTACGTCCCTCTCGTGCACGAATGCTGACTTTTCAGCGAGTAAACAGTTTTGATCGCTAGGTAGCTCTCTGCTTGTAGATGCAGCTAAAATTTAGGTGAATTACATCAATCTAACAATAATTTGTAAGGCCTTTACATTGTAGAAAGGGGAGCATCACCCAGGTCTACGTACATATAACACTGTACTGAGCTTTCTTTGTCAGAAACAGGTTTAGCAATACTGCAATTTGGATTTCTTTAACCAAAGCAGAATAGATATCGGTACAGTTTACAAGCTGCTGAGATGAGATTTCTTTGTCAAACAGACTTACGCTTTACTGCTGAACATGCTAATATTAGTTGGAAATCTAAGACTCTTTCACTTACAGTAGAGATGTCAATTTCAGCTATTGTTTTATCTGCATTTAGACAAGCCAGCAACCAGTGATCAAAATGCATATCGCATGTTGTGTTCTGGTTGGATCGCAACGATCAAAAGCACGCCCGTAGGTTAACAGTAGTTTAAAACTGTGATGGTTTTCCTACACCCTGGCGTTAAGGTGACGTATGCCCTATTTGGAGCTAGTGTTTCTTGTAACCCTTCATTGTCATGGAAACTAGTGTTTAGCAGTGTCATTTCAACCAGCATGTTGCAAATGTTTGTTTCAAAAGAGTCGTGCATAGTCTGTTGGCAGGTGAGGCTTACACGTCCATTCAAGATTTTCTTTAAATCAGTAAAATTCTAATTTTTATAATGCAGAGTCTTGCACTGTGTTCGTGCAGTGTCTTCTGGTTTTGCAGTTCAAAATCATTGGGGTTTTAGGAATTCTTTCTGAGGAGGTCTTCTGTGTTAGAGGCCTTCTGCATTAGGTCACGCATCGTTGAGTGGGCATTGCGTGGTCTTTGGCGAGCTGGAAGGTGCAGGGTAGCGAGCTTGAACCTTGACTTGGTGCTGAGGCTGTGTACCCATGGATGGCTGCTGGGGTTCCTGGGAACTCTGTGACCTTGGAGTCTGGCTTTGTTGTAGTTCTAATGACCTCTGTGACCGGCCAGTCTGGCTTTGGTGACCTGTGTGACTGGAGGGGGAGGGGTTCTTGAACTTGGGCCCAGACTGTCAGGTGTTTGAAGTCTAGTAAAGGCTCAAAGCGCTCTAGCAGATCTTTGCCAATCAGAAAGGGGTAAGTGTCCATTTGTGAGATGTACACCGGGTGTTTCAAACTAAAAGAACCAATTGTCAGGTGAATGTGAGCTACCTGTTTGAGCTGGATGTCGTTCTGGCTGTATGACTGCACAGTCAGCTCGCATGTTTGAGATGTAAGAGTTCGATTTTGTTTCTCAGAGTCTTTCAAAGAGTTTCCGGGTCATACCCTGTTTGATCATGTGCCCGAGGAGTCTTGGTGTCGGGGCTAGTGTGGTGATCGACGGTGGTTAGGGCCGGTCTTGTGTAGTTCTCTGCGGAGACAGACAGACAAAGCAGCATTTCCGGGTCTTTTGGGATGTTGATCCCAATTGCGGGAAGTTGTGCTGTTGGGCTCAGGCTGTGCAGCTGTCAGCTGTGATGGCTGGGTGCTGCTGTCACAGCAGTTGTGATGTGATGTGACAGTTAGCTCTGTGGTCTGTGGCTGACGAGCAGTGTTTTGTGTGCCTGTTGCAGGTCTTATGCTTAGGCATAGGATGTCGGGCTCGTCCCTTTGTCTTTTTTGGAAAGTCTTTTGTGAATAAGCTCTTTCAGCAACTTCAGGATCTCGGCTGTCTCGGACGTGGCGGCACTGTTTCGTCTGATGTGTGTCCAGACTTGTGCTCACCAGTGGCATGTCGAGAGGGGTTCCGCTCTGGGCTGTCTGGGCTCGATGATCTGGTCGATGGGGCTCGGCTCGTTCTGGGCTGTTGGTTTGCTTCCCAGAATCTTTCAGAGCGTTCGCTCTGATGTCTTGGATGAGCACCATCGTGGTAGTGCAACCCTCTGCTGGCCTGGAATGGTCTGGAAGCCCTGTCGAAAGGTCTGTGACTGTGGTGCGGTTGGGCGCCCTCTAGAGTTAGCTCTGGATAGTGCTCAGAGACAGGGCAAATGGTGGTGTCTTTCACAGTCTTTACAGATAAAGTCTTTTGTTTGGTGTAAGCTTTGTGGGTCAAGTCTCGTAGCTGTTGGGTAGACATGCTCCGAGGACAGGCCAGAACGCCTAAGTGATGACTCACTGTGGGAAGGGCAGGTTTCGAAGGAACAGAGTTCTGAAGTTGACATCTTCTTCCATACCTGATCGGTTCTGTGCTCCGAAGTATGCTTGTCGGAGCCCCACAGGGGTTTCGAGTCGGGCTTGCTTGATGTCCATGGCGGTGAACAGCACGTTGTCTGATTCAGGTACAAGCTGTCCCAAGCGGTCACGTTGGCAACAGTTTGTAAATGAAAGTCTAAGTCTCGCAGGTAGGCGTTCATGTCGTGGCCTCCTGCAGTGTCCGGAGTGAACGTAGGAATGTTTTTGGCCAGCTTGTCAAGTTCTTTCGGGGCCGTGCCATGGTTAGTGGCAGGGGTTCTCTGGACGAGCTGTCCCCCCCTCGCTGCTGACGGGGGTTCTTGGAGGCTGGCTGGTGACATTTTTAGAAGTGGGCTTTCACCCCCCTTTCCAGCTCTTGGTTCTTGGCTGAAAGGTAAAGGCCGGTTGGTCAGGGGAAACTGTGTTGTGTGTGTTTCCCCTTCCCGGTCACTCTGTAGTTTATAAAAGTGTTTCAGCTCTCTGTGAACAATGTCAATTTCGTATATGATATTGTCTTTGTGCTGAATGAGTTCATGGATTTCAGCTCAGGCCGCTTGTAAGTGTTTTTCACAGGCCTTTGCTTTAGTGTCTTTCTCTTTTAGTTCAGTCTTTGCTCTCTCTAGGAGAGCTTCACCTCGTCGGAGTTTCTTGTCGAGTTCCTCTCTGGTTTCTTCCTCCGACTGCTCTCTTTGGTCTGTGTCCAGACGAAGATCAGACAGGGCATTTTGAAGTCTTTCCACTTCATCTTGTAGCTCTGTGTCTGTTGCATCCTCTTTCCCGCGCTGGTCGTGAGTCTCAAGGAGTAGCTGATCCAGACGACTTTGTGCTTGTGCTTGGTTCCTCCGGGCCTCCTCCGCTTGAGGCTTTAGCGTTGCGGCTTCTTGCTCCAGGTTGGTGCTGTTTCTTTCGTTGAGCCGTGCCTGTGCAACAAGAGTGTGTGCGAAGTTTCCAACGATTTTGGCCCAGTCTTTGTGTTTGTAGCTTTGGGTTGGATCGTGGGCCGTCAGCTTGTCCAAGTTGGCGTCCCGCTGCTCTTGGCACGGGGGCTCTGAGTCACCGGCGTCCTTGGGCTGGAAAGCGGTAGTCATGGCTGTCAGCCATATCTCGAGGTTGTCCCAGTGGGATGCAGGACTGGATGCACGGAACATACTGTAGGCGAGAGAAACACAGCACGCACACACAGAGGCCAAAAATGCAAGTTTTGTTCTACGGTTAACAAGCTATACTCATACGGGCTATGCCGTTTATGAGAATTTTGGGCTAACTGATGCAAACAGTTAGACAGTTAGGTCTGGACAATTTGCTTAGGTTAGTGCAGGGCTTAAATAAAGATTTTGACAGGGCGGCAGCCTAGTGGGTCAGGTGCTGACGCTAGCTGCTTGGTCGTCGATCTGTTATTTAGCTTTCCTTGGTGTCTCTCATAGGTTCTGTCTCTAGGTGAAATGAAAGAAACAAATCACAACAGAACAAAGGATAGAAAAGATCAGAGTGAAACAAAACACTTGAAATGAGATAACTATACTAACACGGTGTGTGTTAGGGAGAATAAGGAGGCCTAAGCCTACTACCACTGATAGGGTTTAAGATAGGGCCTACAGGTTAGTGGGGACTATCGGGGTAGAAACCCTAGGACGATGGTGTGGCTTGGAGAAGAGGTGGGCCAAACACTTAAAATATCCGGGAGATATCTAGTATTCTGTGGCTTATAGTAAGCAGAATGGGTTTTACTAAATTTAGTTTACCTGCGGTGAATTGAGGCCTCTCTGGGGGGGGAACCCGTGGCTCAGTCAATCCCTCCGACGGTTCCCAACACCTGACCGCAGTGTTCTCGGGCAACTTCGTTGTCTCCCTGTACCTTGCTGCGCCCTCTCAAACAACCTGACTTTAAACACAACCGGCACCCCGAGGTGTCAACTGCCAGACGGCACAGCAAAGTGGATTTTCCCCAGAACCCTCAAAAAGAGTGGCCCCTCTTTAGGCCCTGGTTTGGGTAATTATTCCAAC
Source organism: Semotilus atromaculatus (assembly GCA_031834385.1). Classification (NCBI taxonomy): domain Eukaryota; kingdom Metazoa; phylum Chordata; class Actinopteri; order Cypriniformes; family Leuciscidae; genus Semotilus; species Semotilus atromaculatus. The sequence goes on along the minus strand of JAULUF010000044.1, from coordinate 9,935,720 downwards.
ATTGCTTTGTGTGTCGACTAGCGTGGTTGACGTTACCTTTGGAGTGCCCAATTGCTGATGTCACGGTTGCGTGCCGCAACGATGGTACGGGATTCGGAAGTGTCCGAAACTCACACACGGCCACGCGTCAGTACCGCCGGTTGGGTAACCTCGCTCGCGGGATACCAATCAGAGAATGCCGCAACTCACCGCCGTGCTCTGGTGAGTGCCACCTATACACAAAGGTTAAACAAGTGAAACGTAAAGTGGATTAAGCCTTGCTTGTTTAAACCAAATGGATTGATTGTTTATGTAGCAATAAGAGTCAAAGGTTTTACTAAATAATAATAAACATAAGGAAATTATGATAAGTATGGTATTTTATCAAAATAACCTAACCCAAAAGAGAAGAGGCGGGCCGCAGTAGCTGGTTTTCACCACCAGGGGGCGTACTTCTCTGTGCTTTAACCTGGTGAACAGAACACTTAATTCAAATTCAAAATTCAACACTTGTTTAAATTTATATTTAAAACAGAGGAAAATCAGATTGATATCCTATAATGACCAATGGTATCCGTAAAGTATCATTAATAATTATGAATTAATCAGAAGATAAAAGTAGAAAGAAGTCAAGCAGGTCTAAACACAGGAGGAGGCAGACCGTAGTAGTGGGTTTTCGCCACAAAGGGGGCGCACTTCCTTCCTGTGGTGAACCTGGTTGAATCAGACGCCTTAATTTAAATTTAAATTCAACGAAGTCGAAACCAAATCTAAATAAGCATGTAAGGAAATGTAATAATCAGAGTGATATCCTATAATAGTCCAGATGCACTACAGTATCAGTACTACTTATAAAATAATCAAAAGAGAAAGACGATATAGATGCACACTTCAAAAGAGTGAAAGGGGGAAAAGAGTGATACCGATTTAGTATCCACAAGGCCACGCGGTGGCGCTGTTTCCTCCAAATGGATATCAGTGGCTGACAGACCAACACAATTTAAATTCTAAGTTCAAACTGGCCTCAAACCAAATTTAAATACATGTGTAAGGGAATTGAAAAATCAGGATGATATCCTATAATAATTAACGACAACAGTGAAGTGTCGTCAATAATTATACAATAATCAGAAGGGAAAAGTGGAAATAAAACTATTCACAACAGAATTGAAAAGAGAGGAAGGAGAGCTGAATGAACCGGCTTAGCGGGTGATGGCCACTAGGTGGACTTCCAAGTGGGCTCTCTCTGGCTGTGTTGGAATTTAATTTAAGTTTTAATTCAAATTTTGTTTTGAACCAAACTCAAAGTAAATGTGCCAGTCAAAAGCAGGAAACTTGTCTAACACAAAATAATATTTGCACGAGCAACGCTGTATATGCAAATAATTATTGAGAATCTAGACAGGCTAATTCACTGGTCATATGGAATTTAGCAGTAAGAGAGCATTATCTGAAACGGCCACGAGAGGGCGTAATTGCGCTCATGCAGGCTGAAGTCAGAAGGCGGGGCGTAATTTGAGACTTCTAAACACCCTCTAGTGTTTAGTCAGCGGAATTACAACCACTTTTTAATGTGATTCAAGAGCTAAGAGCTTTCAGCTCGCGTCACGCGCTGATTTTCTGCAATAAATCACAAATAAACGAACAGACAAAGGTTTTAGGACCTTTGCGGTGCTAAATGGCACAAGAGCGTGTAGCAGGATTTCTTCGCTGCAAAAACACACAAATGTGAACAACAGGAATTTTCGTCTGTTGTAGCTACTCCAATACACACAACTATCACTAGCACTATGAGTAAATTGTGTTTAGGTTTACAATTGATTAGCTAGTTCAACGTTAACCAGGAGTTTATTGGTAACGATTATAATAGGCCTTTCTACTACTGAAAAGAGGAGTCTCGCTCTGATCAGATTTACGTCTCGCACTAAAAAGAGATTTCTTCATCTTTAATAGGCGATTTTATTAAAAATATTAAAATGTATCACCTGCAGAGGGATTTCTGCATCTCTTAACAGGACATTTGTAATATTAATACTGCAGTGTATTCAGCATTTAACAGTGATAAAAATGTCTAGGCATATTTTAGCAACTTGTTAAAATGTAACGTTACTACTGACTGACATCGGCTTTTTGCCTCGGTCAGTTAGGAGTGAGTTCGCGTTGCGACTTATCTCACAATTTCAAAATTTCATAGCGCGCGTGCACAAAATTATTAATAACCATATAAACAGATTGAAACTGAATTTTGCCTATAAAACAAAGTTTGAAATGCCCGCATTCTCCACCATTATGTAGCAACATTGGGTTACTGCATTAAATTAGCTCAAATTATATATAGGGAATTCTAATAATTAATCATAAATATGATTAATATATTGCATTTTACAGTTAAATTATCGAAGTTGAAAAGAGATCGATTGTATACATGAATGATCTCCACAATGAGTTATGGTTCGTCATTAATATATCAATAGTCTCATTACAGATCGATTATATGAGACAACTTTTACAGGAACTAATTTAGTTATCAAACAATCTGTCTGTCCAGCAGACGGCAGTAAGACTAACTTATCAATTTCCCAACAAAAATTGTCTCTTTCTTATAATTCCAAAAAGCTATTTTCTGGCCATGAAAATATCACCTTCTTGTTATTATAAAGTTTAGGTTACTGAAATAGTAACGCATTGTAAAGCTTTGTAGCGAGATCAAACAATTCATTGACTTTGTAAATATGAGCATTTTAGGCAGAACCAATCAAGAATATAATGGCTTTAATAAAATGCAACTACAGATACAGAATTCTACATTTAAACACGGGATACATGTATGTACTAGGGGTGGAACGGTACATGTATTCGTATTGAACCGAAACGGTACGGGGGTCACGGTTCGGTGCACGAATTTACACGCAGAATACACGGTATAAAAAAAAAACTCGCGTGCAAATTAATTAATGTAATGCGGAACTACTGTTAGATACGCGGGTTCTTTAGGGACACATAATCTGTACCCTCGGCTTAGCTCTGAACGCGCGTTCACTTAAACGTTGGCTTTATACGCGCGTCCTATTCGCTTTGGAGTAGCGTCGAACTAGACGCGAATTTGACGCTCTATTCGCGGTTGGTGTGACCGCATAATGAACAGGCTGCGATGTCAAGATTGCAATGCTGGAGTGTGTGTGTGCGCGCGCGCGAGAGAGAGAGGCGCGGGCGCGATCGAACTGTGTGTGTGTGTGAGAGAGAGAGGCGCGGGCGCGATCGAACTGTGTGTGTGTGTGTGTGTGTGTGAGAGAGAGAGAGAGAGAGAGAGGCGCGAGCGAACAATGGAAACATAAAAAACATACTCCGTCATTTTGTTCATACAGATCATTAAACCTGCAAAGTGTTTACTTTGTGTACACTCGCAATAAAACACAACATTGTGCTTTTGTCACAATGTAAACTCTTGTCAAACTGTAACCTACAACTGTCACCCAACCAAAATCACACACACACACACTGTTTTAAAAGCAAAACATATTTATCCAACCCCATTTCAAAACAGTCTGTGGGTCCCATCTTTTGGACATTCATCATATTGCATTGGTTTTCATTTCTTGTCCTCGGAGCACTAATCTGTTTATTTTTAAGTTACACATTCTACATTGATTAAAAAAGAAAATCGAATGTGTTTTTAATGGTAGTATTATTTTATACAGAAATCCATGATTTATAATTCAGATGAGAATAATGTTACATTGTTAAGTAATAATGTTAATTAAAATTAAGGAAAACAAATATATTGATCTGAAATATAGCAAATTAATTTTAAATTATTTCAGGTACAATTACCAAACACATCTCAAGGTCTTTTTATTAATTTAATTAATAAACTAATTATATAAAACTATTGTCAGTGCACTACAAATAAACTGGTTCTATGCTTTTATTAATAAAACTTATTTAAAAAATACAATGCCTTATGCATTTTTGTTTTGCTTTTCCCTCCATTGTACCGAAATCGTACCGAACCGTGATGTCTGAACCGAGGTATGAACCGAACCGTGACTTCTGTGTACCGTTCCACCCCTAGTATGTACAGTAAACAGTAAAACTAACGCGACAGACGAATAACAAACAGGAGTGAGAATGGGATGAGAGGAAGATAAAATGAGAGATTGAGAGAGAGAGAGAGAGAGAGAGAGAGAGAGATTGAAGAGAGAGAGAGAGAGAGAGATTGAAGAGAGAGAGAGAGAGAGAGAGATCCGTAGGATCTCTCAGGATGGCAAATTTCATCTAGACATTTTTAACCTTTAAGAGACAACACGGAAAAACACAATCTTAATGCTCTAGCATCTCGGTAATTCAAATATACTTGCATTGTAATGGTTCTCATGTGTCTGAGGCTGAGCTCTGCTGCGCATGTGAGCGGCTGGTCTTTGTGTGTTCCGTTGGAGCGTCACGTGGTTTGCTGCGGTCTGGAGCGCGCAGTTTCAACGAAGGCTTAAAAGTCTTTGACGTAAATTACCAAAGAAATAATTCAGAATAAGTTCATTTCTGGGGAAATGAACAAAGGAAAAACAAACTTAAGAGAAAGAAAATAAAAAGAAGAGAACACGGCGTAAAGCTCCCTAAGGAGCCATCCGGATACCTCTCACAGGGAAAAACTCTCAACCTGGAACTCTCAGGAGTCAGTCTTTTTATGGAAAGACTGGGTTCACGCCTCTGTTTGCGCGAACCCCCATGACTGTCCGATACTCTGAAGAGGACAACGTTTCCTTTGTCCTGTGGGGGGGGAATGCCCACTGGACTGAGGAGATGGTATTGAGCCGTTCGGCTCCAGAACCATGAGATGTGTAAAAGAATGCACATTACTGCATTCTGCTATCGGAATTCGGCTCCGTCAGATTGAGAGAATTACAGAGATATCAAACATGTCACAGAAATACATAGAAATACAGAGTTACATACGATATGCAAATTATAAGCATTTAGTTCCTTCAAAGCAAGTTCGTTCCTTCAAACAAACGTCATACATGAAGTGAATATAAACTGGGAAACACATAAGCATACAGGGATATATCGTATACAGTTAGCAATGGCTCATATTCTGAGTATAATACACAGACTTTTACATGTGTGTGTGTGTGTGTGTGTTTGGGTGTGTGTGTTAGAATGTCTTTCAGAGTTCGGCCGGGTGGTGACCTCGTGCTCACCCCCCCCCCCCCCCCTCCGGGGACTCCTAAATGTATGTGCGTATTCTTTGAGTTGATGAGTTTAACACCAGAATAGTGGTTGATTATTTGTTGGAACAGTGCCCATCTTGTTTGTGAGGTATCATGCAGGAAGAGTGTCCTTCAGTCAGAAGGGCGCCTCTTGGTCACATGTGATCAGAAAAAGGCACCCCTTTGTTTACTCGTTGGAGAAAAACGCTGTGTCTGCACTATAATCAGTAACTTACTCAAGTCCAACACCATACTTCTTTGTGTGTCCGTCCACAGTGAGTGGAGCTGTGTCAGTTGATTAAAAATCCCGTGATTCAATCAACTAGCAGGGTTTAGCCATCTGGTTGCGGCTACAGGATCTACCGCCAGCAGTCGATTTTGATATTCTAGGTATTATCAACTGGCCAGAATTTTGAGATCGCAATAGACGTGAAGGACTATAATGCATTAAGAGCTCGCTCAAGTACTGGGGAGCTAAACCATTTAGTGCTTTGTAAGTAATCAGCAATATTTAAAAATTTATACGATGTTTAATAGGCAGCCAATGCAGTGTTGACAGAACCGGGCTAATATGGTCATACTTCCTGGTTCTGGTAAGAACTCTAGCGGCTGCATTTTGAACTAGCTGTAGTTTGTTTATTAAGCGTGCAGGGCAACCACCCAGTAGAGCATTACAATAATCTAGCCTTGATGTCATGAATGCATGAACTAATTGTTCCGCATTTGTCAGTGAGAGCATATGACGTAATTTAGATATATTTTTAAGATGGAAAAATGCGGTTTTACAGATACTAGACACGTGACTTTCAAATGAAAGATTGGTATCAAAGAGCACACCCAGGTTCCTAACTGACGACGAAGACTTAACAGAGCAGCCATCAATTGTTAGACAGTATTCTGGGTTATTACGTGTGGCAGTTTTTTGTCCAATGATTAGAATCTCAGTTTTTTCAGAATTTAGTAATAGGAAATTACTGGTCATCCAATTTTTTATATCAGCTATGCATTCCGTAAATTTTTAGAATTGGTAAGTTTCGTTAGGTTTTGAAGAAATATACAGCTGAGTATCATCAGCATAACAGTGAAAGCTAATTCCATATTTCCTAATGATATCTCCTAATGGCAGCATGTACAGAGTGAACAGCAGCGGTCCTAGTACTGAGCCTTGTGGTACGCCATACTGAACTTGTGATCGATAAGACATCTCTTCATTTACTGCTACAAACTGAAAACGGTCAGATAGATCTGTATTATATCTGGTTTTTATTTGTTGAACATCAATTAAACTTTTAACCTTAGAAAGGTTTGGCAGTTTTTTGGATTTCCAAATTCGGGGAACAGACACAGTCTCTATATGATGATATCTAGGTGAAAGAGCCTCTATGTGATGGGATTTATCTGACCTTGGTGACGCGAGGCCGCTAGCAGACGGTCGGTTTAGCCAGTCTGTCTGCTTCCTGACCTGAGCCCCAGATTGTCATGTTTTATCTCTAAGACTATGAGCCAAATTACTAGAGAGAAGAGCAGCACCATCCCAGGAGGGATGAATACCATCTCTTTTCAACAGGTCAGGCTTGCCCCAAAAACTTTTCCAATTGTCTATGAATTCTATATTATTTTGCGGACACCAATTAGACAACCAGCCATTGAGTGAACACAATCTACTAACTATCTCATCACTCCTTCGAACAGGAAGGGGACCAGAGCAAATTACAGTGCTTGACATCGTACTTGCCAGTTCAAACACCTCTTTAATCACATCAAGGCTTGATTATTGTAACTCTCTTTTTGCGGGTTTAGCAGCAAATTCTGTTAGGAGGTTGCAATATATACAGAACTCTGCCGCACGTGTTTTGACTCATGCATCCTCACACCATCACATTACACCCGTGCTAAAGCAACTGCATTGGCTTCCAGTTCAGCCACGTATTGATTTTAAAATTCTCATTTTAAGGCATGGATAAGCCTCTCTGCATCAGGCCTAGAGAGAAATGGTCTAATACTTGAAATGTTCCTCAGATGGAAAAAATCAACCTTCATTATGTTTTTTAAAATGTGAATTAAAAGTTAGCTGGGCATCGAAAATCACGCCCAAGTTACACACCTGGCCAAAAAGGGACAATTGGGTATTGTCTACTGAAATTTTAAAATCCATGTGACGAACAACCATATAAGTCCAAAAAAATAAAAATAATTTGATAATCATGTGATATGAATGTATGTGTGCCACTTAGTATACAGAAGCACTTTGGGGTGTGTTCGCGGGACCAACACTCAAGTCATGAATGCGTCAAAATGAAAGCTGTACTCCTTATAACCACGGAGAAATTAATCAAAATGTTTTAGCTGCGTTTGATGTCCCTGTACTGTTTTGTCTGTATTCTGTGATTTACGTTAGCAAAAAAAATTAAATAAAAAAAAATTCAAAGAAAGAAATGCTTAATATTTGCTTTTAGGCTCTGTTACTGTTAGGGTTGGGTACCGAAACGCGGTGGCAATAGGAAACCGGTCCCAACGTAAACGGTAGTAACGAGACCGAATAAGAACAAAAATTTCGGTGCCAGACTTTTTTTACCGCCCCCTGTAAAACCAGCACAAATGTTCCAATACATATAAATAAAACATCTCCAGTTAACCAGCAGAGGATTCATTTCATTTGTTTGTTAAATAAGAGACGATCTAGCGCTGAAATGTGTTTTTTTAAATCAAGTGATCAAAGTGCTCGTTGCCGTCTTCACTCGGACGCCCGCTTCAATATACAACCTCTGATGTCTGATTCAATATACAACCGTGTCCCTGCTTGATATACAACCTCTGATGAGCATAATCGGTTTTGATGAGAAAAAAAAAACTGTACAGATGCGGATTAGAACCAAGTGTGAAAAGTGAAGCCAAAACATCTCGATTGCCCCCCGGTGGCTGGTCCTAGTATAGCTCATAAACCCCGCCTCCCCGTGTTATTCAATGCGACGTGAGACCAACTAAAAAATTTAATTATACTTCAAATATCTTTTTTACAAAGGGGGTTTCTGTCATTTTCTGTCGTTTTGTATCATGCTGATGCAAGTTCAAGTGTCTGTTTTTAAAATAAGTTTTGTTTTTAGTTAGTTACGGGATAGTAAAAAAACGGTGGTGTAACATCATGGTTGACAGCTGTGATTGACAGGTTCTCTGAGCGAAGTAGTCACAGAAGCGCCAACGGACTTTTTTTCTGGATCTTCGGAGGACTGAGGAGATTGTATTTACTTTATTTTAACAAGCCTCTTGTCAAGCCTCTTAACAAGCATCCCACACCACTAATTCTACCCAAACGTGTAATACACACACACCACTACTAAACCTACCCTAACCAACCCATGCGTATCCTATGCACGTAAAAACTAATTTTCGCTTATAAATTATACAATAAACACACTGCGTGCTATAGAGACGCATTTAGTGTGATCGGGTTGCGACATCACAGATGATGATAACAGCAGCCGTTCCTCTTCGGGTAAGTCTAGTAGGCCTATTTTAATGCTAACTGCAAATCTAGGCTAGCAAACACTGTTGCCATTCAACAGCGAGTGTGACAACGTGTGCAAAATGTTTTAACAAAGTTCCAACACTTCTTTATACGAGGCTATACTGTGTGTGTTAAATATTTCTGTTCAGTGTCAGATGTTTCTCTGCTTAAAGGTGGTACATGTACAGTAGGTGTTCTACTAAAATTAATCCTTTTTTTATTGCCCGTGTGGGGTTGTAATCACACATTACAATGATCCACTTGTCGGGTTTTGCTATTACCTCTGAAGGCCAGTATTCCTATTTCTATGTGAAGGCTCCGGGTCGGATTTACCGCGAAATCCATCGGATATGACATGCATGCGCGCTCCCGAGCCTCTCTCCTTTATATACAGTCTATGCAACGGCACTGCAGCTAACGACATGGAGTCTGATAACACCAAAAAACGACCTGCCTCCAGCACAACACAGACTCTAAAGGCCCTTTCACACCGGACGCGTAACGAAAAAGCGAAACGAAAAAGCAAATAATTCGCGTGAGAATAGTTCGCGTCAAAACCATTCACATCAGCCGCGACGCGAATTTGCGACGTTCAGAGCTTCAACATTCCAAAACATTCGCGCCGACTTGGGTGACCACCTGGCTATTGTTCTGTTGCAGGACAGCAGACCTGATTTTGCGGGACACGAGGGAGATAACGTACTATTATTATACTAGGTGACTAAATATAGATTTTATATATGTCTTTTTGCAGTGATGTTAACATGATGCTTTAAATTACTAATAGGCTTTATAAAAATGTTAATGACGGCGCTGACCGGTGCTGTGTGCACCTCACTGATAATATAAAACTTATTTTAACAGCATGTGTATTCAATCTAAATAAGTAAGTAAAAAAAATATCCCAATCGCTAAATAGCACATTTCCAAATAAGCACATAAAATCCATTAGGAAAGACTATGAATCCAGTCTTACCGGATTCAGTGCATCTTGAATTTACATTGTTTGTCTGATCTGGCAGCTTCGATAGGGCCTTCTCATTAATTATGGGACATTACATAGCCTATATCAGTAACTACTGGCAAGTGTAACTCATTTTCACTCACTTTTTAAGAGGTCCACAGTTGCGCGGTTCCTTAATTGTCCACGCAGCATACAAAACACCCTCTCCACGAAGAGGAGTTTGATTGTGATGGCTAGAACCAATAACGTCTGTGCTGCGCATTTTCTGTTTCTTATTAAATTTTTTTTATTGTAGAATTGTAATTTAAAGGACGATTAAATAAAAGGATGCAGACAAAATAAAAAATGCGGGACAATGCTATGACTTGCGGGACGTGGGACATAGCTTCTTCGTCACCATCATCATCCAGTGAAGACGAGCTTTTCATTTTATTTAAAAGACAGAAAAGAAGGTTTTGGGTGCACCCAATCTTAAAGAACAGAGAGTATGCTACCGGAGCTATAACTTTATCATGGCCGGTTCCGCACTTATTTTCGGATGTATGTGGGACAATTTGAGGAGACAGTCTGACGAGACAAACTTAAGGGAACTAACGTTAATTGATCCGGAGCAGCGTATGGCAGTCTGGGTGAGCTGTCCGTCCTCTTATATGGGGCTACGTTTACATGCAATCAAATAAACACTCTTAGTAAACGGATTGAAGGCTCAAATGGACTGAAAAGCCTTGTAAACACCCGGTTGGGCTCGATAAGAATGAGGACAACGTCCCACCAGTCCTTGTTTCAGATTCTCATTCACAGACGACTCGACACACAAGCAATCAGAAGATCCGTCATTGTTGCGGTCGCGTCACCTTTGTTTCGTTGTATGTGATTGGCTGAAGCCTTTTCTATCGCCTCAAAAGTAAAAAAAAATCGACATCGAAGCGAATAAAATAAAAGTCGTTTTTTCGCCGCTGCACATTCGCGTTCGGTGTGGAAGCACTCATTACACAAACAGCTGATAAAAAAATAAAACCATCGCGCGAATTATTCGTGCGTCAAAATCGCGTCCAGTGTGAAAGGGCCTTAACACAAACTCCACATAAATATAAAAAACTAAAAAAGTTTTATCTGCTGAAGCTCGTCAGCCAAACGTGATTCAGATCAACTTCTACTTACTACAGCATACATGAGACATTAAATGAATACAAAAGACTGTTCCAGGATAACAAAAAGTAGGTGCTTTAGGATGTAACTTTTATTTTATGTACTAGAACCTACTGTCTAACGTTACTCATCCCACTACTATCATATTGTTTATAATACACATTTTCAGACAAGTTCAGTACAGTAATGTTACTTCCTACGGTCTTACTGTTACACTGAAATTGTTCAGTCTAGTTCACTAACCGTTTTCGTTATCATATCATACATTCACCTATGTTGACATTGCTCATTCTGAAAGATACACAAATAGTTAGTGAAATGCCTTATGCTAGATAACACCACCACATGTCGGCTAAATGCAGTCAATAGCTATGTTTCCATCCACACGTTTTTATCCGCATTAAGGGATATCGAATGAAAAATGCCTTATGGAAACAGTAAAATTCGATTGAATTTCATGAATATCGACTGAAATGAAATACGGTCGGTCTCATCGGATTTTATCTTGATCGATATACGGCTTATGCGATAAACGCTGATGGAAACGTTATTATGGCGCGATCCATTTTGCCTAGCAAAACTTAGTTCGCAAATGTTTGCTTGAATGTTGTGCAATTCGGTTAGAAAATGAATGGAAACACCTTAACATGTCTCAAATCAATTCGATATACCAATTTGATCGCAAAACAGCATGTGACGTCATTACGCACAGGGTTTTATTCGCTTTAAAGCCGTTTGATGGAAACACACTTTCACCGGCTTTATTCGCATGAGGTTTTTTACCGAACTTCAGATAATTCGATTGACAAATGGATGGAAACTTGGCTAATGTAACGTTATCATGGTACGAGCATGGAGGATTAGTTCAACGTCAAGCTGATCAAAGTAGCCTACCGTAAATCTTCAAATAATAGCCCGGGCTTTTATTTTCCCAAATCGCCGAACTCCACCGGCTTGTATTTGAGACAGGCGTCTATATGAGACAGGCCTTTATTTTAGTGTTGAGATGTTGTTCATTGAGTGTAACGTTAAGTCTAGAGATAACGATCCAAATAGCATACTGATAGACAGAAAGCATGACAGTAGGAGGTTACCACATTATATTACGTTTTATTTATAATTCGAATGTGTTTAACAAAGTTAATGCAAGAATTAAGGGGGTCGCACACCGGACGAGAAGCGCGTTTAGAACAGCTCGAGGTATCGCACACCGATCGCGTACTTTCTCAGTTTATGCCCATTGTTATGTTACATTATGAAATTAAGATAATGTCTATACTATGTTATGATTGTACTGTACAATTAAAAACAATCGTTGCAGTCTGAACACTTTACCTCAGAACGTCCGTTAACTGAATGAATTGAGAATATCATTATACCTCGAGTTGTCAAAGACGCGCTGCGCTTCTCGTCCGGTGTGAATGAAGGCTATAAACAACTGCAATAATGTGATACTGACCCTATTCATCACTATCATCATCACCGCGATCCTCAACTACAAGTTCATTGGTGAATTCCTCTCCTCCACTTCTCCCTCTCCGCTAACTCTCCCTGCATTGCTTGCGCTAACAGCTCCCGAACAGATAGGCAGGGCTCTCTTGCGTGAGCAATCTGCACCATAGAACTGGCTTAAACAGTCGATCTGACGGGTTTTAGAAGATTAAATACAACCCGAAACTAAAAAACAGACCAGGCCTCTATTTGAGACCGGCCTTTATTTATCCAAACCTGTCGCCACACCAGGCGTGTAAAAGAGACAGGCGTCTATTTGGGACTCGGCTATTATTTGAAGTTTTACGGTATTATTGTAACGTTGCAGTGGGAGTTTACTTGAGTGTCCAGCATGTTGTGTGATGCTTTCTCCAGTGTGTTGAAAGTCTCAGTGTGGCCGGTACCCTGAGTGCTCGCTCTTGAGTTCGAGCACGAGCGCTCTTGTAAAAATTGGTTGCGATCTGAAACATCACCGCTAGAGGCCGCTAAAAGTTACATATAGCACCTTTAAAGTAAAAGTCATAATATGTGAAGACAAAATGGTGATCTTAACTTAAAGGAGAACTCCGGTCAATTTTAACATTGAGCTCATTTTTTTGTACATTTGGAGTGCTGTCAGTACAGACAAAAACGACAAAAATCGGTGTTTCCTACACCGTGTTATCCTCTTTTTAAAATTCGCACCCTGTTGACTTCAATGGGGCAAGTTCTAAACCTGCGTTTAGCCTGCTTTAACATCCTTGATTTGTCATTACAAGTGCACAGCCATGTGAGTGGTGTTATTAAGAGTGACCACGGTAAATCTGACTGCAGTTGATGTGAAAGATATAAATAAAAATGATGTTAATTGAATTCAGACAGCTCACATACCTGTGTTTACGTTCTGTTTTCGTTCGAAGACCACAGTTGTCGATTGTCGAGTTTGCGCGCGCGATCATTGGTAACTAAGCAACAGTGGAGACTCAGGCTGCATCCGAAATCGCGTACTTCCATACTATATAGTATGCGAAAAACAGTACGCAAGCAGAGTAGTATGTCCGAAATCATAGAATTAGAAAAACAGTATGCGAAAAGTACCCGGATGACCTACTACTTCCGGCGAGATTCTGAAGTGCGCATACGATGGACACTTTGCTACCATGATGCCACGGGAGAGGAGTTGTCGCCGTTATATTTGAAAATGGCGGAAACCGGAGACGCGGGAGTTTTCAAGTGTAAGTACTATATAAAACACTTTTTGTTTATTTGTGGTTAAATTGTGTTTGTTTAACATCATATAAGTAAACGATTGACGTGTTAAACGTTTAAATAATGTAAATCGCGGGTACAATTTTCTGAATTGGCTGCAAAATGACACTTTTATCATTATTATTATTACCGAACAGAACGAGTTAATGCCTGTCAGCTAGCTAACGTTAACTCTGTTTTCTTTCAACAAAGACGGTCGTTGTTTCGCAGTTAAATTAAATAGTTACAAAACTTTTATTTTACAACGATCTTATTTCTCCTTTACCTGTGTTGTTATTATGAAATATTTGTTGGCTAACTGTACATAGCAAGCTAAATTACTGTTAACAAGTGTACCTCACCTTGTCCATGTAACATTAATAGATTTACCATGGTTCATCACTAATTTTAAACTCTGTGTTGTTGTTGCAGGGGCTGATGAACACACGCGTGTTTTGATTGAGTGGAGAGTGGCTAATGAAGCCCTCTTCACTGGAAAGCGAAATGCTGCAATTAAAGGTTTTGAGTAAGTATACAAGACAAATGTAATATGTAATTTTTTTTCAAGTGCTGTAGATTCAATGGCAAGTTAGTTGTAGATGTAAACATTTCTACTCGAGCTCTTACTGTATTCCTTATATGCTTGATTTCTGTGCATTTATTGCAGAGTTTTTATCACAGAGCAGAGGCTAGAGGGCAAAATGTCTGCTGCTCAGATTAAAAAAAAATGGGAAAACCTTAAACAGAAATATAAAGTAAGATTTTTTTTATTATTATAGTTCACCCCAAAATGAGAATTCTGTCATGATTGAATCATGCTCATGTTTGGCCCTGTAATGCAATAATTTAACGAATGATATGTTTTACAATATAATTGTCTGTCTTTATTCTGTTTTCAAATATGTGTAGGATCTGAAATGTCCACAGACTGGGGTGAGCACTGAGGATGGGGGTGTAACAGCAGCGTCCTGGAAATGGTATTCTGCCATGGATGAGGCAATAGGGGGCAGACCCTCCATCACACCACCCACCCTTATTGCCTCATCTGGCCCGGATGTTGCTGTTACATCTCCATCCTCAGTGAGGTCAGAGCGTGTAAGAGTAGGGAGGAAAAGAAAAGAAGTTGAGGAGCTGATCCGAGAGATGGAGGACAGGGAAGCTGAAAGAGAACAAGATGCCATTGAAAGGGAGGAGAGGCGATGGAGAGAGATGGAGGAAAAGGAGGAAAGAAAAGAAAGAGAGCGACGAGAGCATGAGAAGAGGCTAGAACAGGAGGCCAGAGAAAGAGAAGAAAGAAGAGACCGAGAAGTGAGAGAGAGAGAAAGGGAGACAAAAGAGAGAGAGGAAAGATTCCTTCAGCTACTAGAAATAATTGCAAAAAAATAATAGTAATAAAGAAATTAAATGAAACACACTCTCTCTTCATTTTTTGTTAGTAAGTTCACTGTGTAGTGCTGTTTTAGCAAGTTTTATTACAAAACACTTAATTCCCAGGGATTTACAGTAGCTAATTGTCAGTTGTAAAGTCCTTAATATGTGACATTGAGTAATTAATATTTTTAAAGTGTTTTGTGTGTGTATTTTGTAGCAGATTCCAGATGGTTTTTGAAACAGGCAAATTGCAGGTATATCTGAAAAATATATTGTCTGAATATGAGTGCCACACTGTAGAGAAATACCCACACACCTTTGAAATGTATTTACTTTATTTTTGTGTATTTAACTTTTAAATGGATACAGAATACAAAGCTTTAAACAAAATCACATAACTTTGGCATAAAGTAGTATTATAGAGCTTAAAGCAACACCAAAAGGAAAAGTATTTAAACATTTTTATTATAGTGTCATCATGATGAAAGAAAATGAACTTCAGCAGCTTCAGTAAGGTAACTTTCACAGGTATCTTAAAGATCTAAAGGGACTTTGATAATAGCAATCTCATTTGTAGGGCATCACTTTAAAATAATTCAATATGTTTCTTTCAACACATGTGTACATGATGAGGACTTTACCCCTTGGGCAATTTTTGGATTTCCACTTGAAGTAAAAAATTTGTACAACATTAAGCTCAAATATGTGATATGTAGCTAGAATTTTAAAGATTTGGTGTACAAATTTACACACCGCCTAAGGCAGTGTGCCAGTGGTTGGTTTGTCACCTCTAGGGACCACTGTAGCTCCGAGATCCCCTGTCGATTAGCCTGGGTCTGCACTATCCCCAGTTACCATGTGCAGCCGCGAGGAGGCCCGACAGGAGTCTTGGTGATGGAGAGCCTTTGTCCAGCAGCTGTAAGCCAGAGGGATGCACACAGATAGCCATGCACCTCTCTAACTACCACTACTGCACTGTACGCATCACAGCACCCTGTGGGCTGTGCCCACACACACACACCTAACTATTTACATAACTAATATAACTAACATAGACAAACTGGAACACTGTCAATCTGAGAACAAGAACTGATTTTTAGTGTCTTAACCTGTTGAAGTGTCTTTACTTAACTTTACTTAAGGTAATCATGCTCATGAAGAGCAGGCACACAGTTGCCTGGTGCAGACACCGCTGCAGCGAGAGTGTCCCGGACGTGCTCTCCTGCGCTGGCTTCTGTGTTGCGGGGTTCAGGTGGGTCATCGTTATCCTCCGCAACTTCTGGATCAACTATGTCCCCGTTGAGAAGACAGAGGTTGTGGAGCACCGTGCAGCATGCAACAACATCTGGCACAAAAGCAGGGCTGACTTCCAGGGCCTTGAAAAAAATGGAACGCCAGCGTGTCTTCAGCATCCCGAAGGCCCTCTCGACGATGTTACGTGCACGAGAATGCTTCCTGTTGTACCTCCCCTGTACAGCATTCTGTACAGGCTCTCTGTATGGGGTCATGAGGCAGATGGGCGCACTCAGGCAAGGATACCCACCATCTCCAAGGATGCATTTTCCTGCAGGTGGAAACAGGCGGCCAGTGTACACAGGGCTGTTCTTCAGCACCCTGGCATCGTGCACCGACCCAGGATACCCAACAAAAATGTCGAGGAACTTCCCCTGGTGGTCAGTGATGGCCTGCAGCTGGACAGAATTGTAAAGCTTCCGGTTAAAATAGCACTGGACGTCACTTGCTGGTGGTTTGATGCGTATGTGACACCCATCTATAGCACCAGCTACTATACTGAAAGCTGGAGATCCTGCCAGCTGGGCAAAACCTGCTCCCACTGCCTCCAGGTCTTCTGCACTGGGGAGAGCGATAACCTGTCTCATAATGCCGATGACTGCCTTACTCACTTTGTGCACAATGTCGTGCACAGTAGACTTTGGGATGTCAAATGCGAGTGACACTACCCGGTATGATGCTGCATGGGCCAGCCAGTAGAGGAACACCAGCACCTCGACATCCTTTTCCCAGCCATGGTCGCAAGCAGGTTTCACAGCAGCAATCAGGGACTGGATGGACTGCCGTGTAAGTCGGAGGTTGGGGCGGAGGTCAGCTCCATCTTCAAAATATAGCCGAAGAATTGGTACAGCAGGATTCAGGTGGCAGTAGGTTGAAGGGCTCACAATCTGTAAAAGTGTATATAGTTTTATTGTAGAATACAATTTGAATCAACAAATCACTTGTTTCCTGTGTTGACTTATTTAAATATAATGTATTTATATGTATATGATCCATTTCTTATGCATGATGTATTTGAATATATACATACTCATTTACACACATATATACACATGTACACACATACATACATGCATATATATGTATATATGTGTGTGTATGTATATATTTATATATGTGTGTGTATGTGTGTATATATATATATATATATATATATATAGACATACATACATACACACACATATATATATATATATAGACATACATACATACACACACACACACACACATATATATATACATACACACACACACATATATATATGTTTATCATGAATGAATCAATAGAGATATTTTTTTTATTTAATGGCAATAGGTTATTTACAGTGGAAAAAATTAACTAATATATATAAATGTATGTATATATAATATATATATAATGAAGACTTCAGATGTAAAAGACTCCAAGTGCCATCTGTAATTTTGATCAAGCTTGTGTATTTATGTTCAGGTTTTTTCACGGTAAATAACCTATTGCCATTAAAATAAAAAAAATATCTCCATTGATTCATTCATGTTTATTCATCGATGGTAATATCACAAGAAAATAAATTACTTTTTCCTTTCCAAAAATCAACATCTGTCATTGTTCACAGGTTTTTGTGAGTGTGTTTTTTCTGAGGTAAAATGTATTAGCTAAATAAATGATGATACTTACGTTATTTGAGAAATTCCGGAGAAGCTCTCGACGAAGGCGTGATCTGCGAGTAGCTGACCGACGCCGCCTCTGGACTGTAAGCTCAAACGACGTAAAAACGCTGATGAAAACGGACAGCAAAACTAAAAACATAGCGCGAAGTTGGTGCAGTCAGTGGAATGGGCTCTTTAAATTTTCGCGCTGTTATGACAGCGTCTGTCACGTGACGCTCTGTTATGACAGGATATGTCACGTGACTATTTCAACATGGCGCATGTAGTACGTCCGGACTCCATCCATACTACCCGTATTCATACTATATAGAACGTACTTTTTTAACGGTCGCGAAGTACGTTCTAATTTAAATGTAGTACCTACTCGCATAGTACGCGATTTCGGACGCAGCCTCAGACTGTCAGCTGTCAACAGATGACGGTGCTGTGTGGTGTTCTGAGAATATCAGCTCAAATGGATAGTTCATCCGAATCAGATGTTGAGCACACGGAGGAGTTTTTTGAGAATTTTTTTTAAGTACAGTATTTTTTAAGAGTTGCTTAGTTACCAATGATCGCGCGCGCGCGAACTCGACAATCGACAACTGTGGACTTCGAACGGAAACAGGACGTAAAGCTGTCTGAATTCAATTAACATCATTTTTATTAATATCTTTCACATCAACTGCAGTCAGATTGACCGTGGTCACTCTTAATAACACCACTCACATGGCTGTGCACTTGTAATGACAAATCAAGGATGTTAAAGCAGGCTAAACGCAGGTTTAGAACTTGCCCCATTGAAGTCAACAGGGTGCGAATTTTAAAAAGAGGATAACACGGTGTAGGAAACACCGATTTTTGTCGTTTTTGTCTGTACTGACAGCACTCCAAATGTACAAAAAAATTAGCTCAATGTTAAAATTGACCGGAGTTCTCCTTTAAGTGTTTTACATCAGTAGCCTATTAAATGGCACAATTTTTTATTTAATCAGAAAATCTTTAAATATTTAAGTTAATATTGTGTCCAGTTTGGCCCTGTAAATAAAAGGGTATTATTTTTTGACAAAGTGTGTGCGGTTTCGTTTTCCCAACCCTAGTTACTGTATTTAAACTAAGAAAAAGGAATCAGATCTCCAGTGGTTTAAAGTGAATTGGACTTCCACATTAACTGGACATATACAGTTCTTCCACATTCCAGAAATGTAAATTACTCTAACTTTTTATTTTTAAGATTAACACTGAAAAATCTTCTCTCATTAGAATTGGGAAGATTTTGTTGTCTATCTTCAAGTAAAATAAAAATATATAATATAATGTTCACAGTCCAAATTTAAAAAAAAATATTATTTATTAGACTTAGACTAATAGACTATATGGTTCTTCGTCTCAAGGCTTCAATTAATAAGATTTCAGTTTTGGAGCAGTTTAGTTTTAGAAAGTTGAGTTTCATCCACGCTTTAATTTCCAACAAACAGTCAGAACGTTGTGAAGAGGAAGAATTAAGATCAGGCTGAGAGCTGATATAAATCTGTGTGTCATCCACATAGCTCAGGCCATACTTCTGAATGATCTGCCCAAGAGGCAGCATATAAACACTAAATAAAACAGGACCCAAAACTGAACCCTGACACAGAGGCACAGTCTGAGATCTGTTAGAACCCAGGTAAAAAATTGTGAATGATCTGAGAGGTAAGATTTAAACCAATTTAACACTGTTCCAGACAGACTCAGACACATATGCAATCTGTCCAATAATATGCTGTGACATATGGTATCGAATGCAGCATTAAGGTCTAACAAAACCAAAATGCCACAAGCCCCAGAGTCGGCTATAACGAGGAGGTCATTCAGGATCCTGACTAGAGCAGTCTCTGTACTGTGTCCAGATCTAAACCCGGATTGAAAACGTTCTAGTAGGCTATTCGTACAGAGATGAGTATGGAGTTGGCCAACAACCACACGCTCAAGCACTTTTGCCAGGAAAGGTAAATTGGAGATGGGTCGATAATTTGACATATCGGTGATATCACTCCCAGGCTTTTTAAACCTCTGTGTTTCAGTTGTTGTTTGTCAGTCATTTTTGCTTGTAGCTGTCTCCATGTTCCTGTCCTGAGTTCCGTGTTCCTTTGATTGCCCTGGATGACCTGTTTACTTTATTAAAAATAGTGCTTGCATTTGGATTCTCTCGGTTTCATTCCTGCCTCAACGTTACAGCAAGTTCAACATTAAACCATTTTAATTATGCTGGTTCAGATAAACCTAACTTCAGCCAAAGTTATCAACAAAGAACTAAATTACAAATTGTAAAAACATAGTAAAAAGACCTTAATTTAACCCAATAAAAGTTTATTTAAAACAAAAATATTTATCTTAACTATTACACATTAAATACTAACAATTTTAAACGAATAACAAGAAACTGTAAAAAACAACAAATGATAAATGAACAATTCAACAAAAGAACATCAATTTAACTATTTGAAAAAAAAATTACGCCTAAATATGTTCTTTATTTGCAACAGCTTGTTTGCTGCCTTCATTTTTTTTTTTTACTTTCAATTTCAGCTGGGGGCAGGAATTGCATCAGAGGGGGAAGCCTTTACAGTGCCTCCCTATAAACAAATCCGGCGAAACACGGAAAGCAGCGCCGCCATTACAGCGTGCCTTGAAGTAGTGGAAGTGTTGGTCCCGTAGGCGGCTTTAGCAGATTTTAGCTGTACGAAATGTTATTTTTATGTAGTTTTTTTTTTTTTACGTACGTATGCTGTCCAGTGATGCCGGTTTAAATCGCCTGATTTAATTATGATACGTTTAATTTCCTAATAATGTGCAGCGCTGTTTTTAAACTTGAATTCAAACTATAATATATTTGTTATTTGTCTAAAATTAGGAATTAAAAACGAATGGTTTCGAAATGTGCAACATTTAAATGAATTGGCCTATTCAGAAACGGGTAACGTTACCACAATTTTTTTTTTGATTCACCTTTATTTGCCTGCAAACCAAAATAAAATAGGCTACTTGATTATATATATATTATTTTAATTGGATATATCTCTGCTATTCTGAATTAACAGGATAGTTTATTTTTGATTGTCTGCTAAACAAAATTGTATAAAAACGAATTCAATAAAAATAATCATATAAAGATCAAGAAATCCAGAAAAAGATGTTTAACAAAATTGACAGGGAATGCATCTCTACACAGTAAAATCCCCTGTGTTAAATCAACACTGCTCGGATCAAATATGGTCCCACTCTACAGAGTGTTAAAGTAACACTGAAGCAGTGTTAAAGTTAATTAGATAATTAAGTGATTAATTAAGTGTTGATTGAGCATTAGTGATGAACACCTGCTGTTAACAAGCAGAATCACTGAAGGAAAGAGAAACACAAGAACTAGAACTGACTTTTAGTCTCAGCCTTAAGTTAAATCCACTTAAGAGAAAAGGAGACATTAAATCTATGAAGATCTCAGCAGAGGAGGATTAAACAACTCCACAAACAGCATTACTAGCTTCACTTATTACTAACCAGACTGACTTTATTTCTGTTATATGTCTTTGGACAAAGGTTTAGATGTCGATGTTTTTTTATTTTTGGTCACCATTATGGTGATCAGTATTTCCTTCAGTTGGGAAGTTTGACTCTTATCATTTTATGTGCAATTTAGGTCTTTGTTACAATGTTTACCAAAGCACATAATGTGTTACAAAGGAAGCCAAAAACACTAAACGTTCAGGTGTTATGGTTTTCATTATTATAAAGTTGAATGATTCACTAATCTTATCCCTGACAAAAGTTGTTATTAATAACTATCACTTTTTTTGACACAGATCAGACATCCTGAATTAAAATATTTGATATACATTGCAGAATTTATTTGATAATAATTTTTTTTTTTAAACAACAGACATCAAGAATCAGTGTATGAATCACAACAATGGTGACATGCTTCATGCTGCAATGCATGCTGGGAGCCATGAGTTGTATACTATGGTGCTTCCCAGAATGATTTGCGGCATAAAGCATGTCACCATTGTTGAGATTCATATGGGGATTCTTGATGTCTGTGTGTTTGTCCAAAGATTATTTTCTCAATAATTACTAAATTAAAATTCAGCTTGATGACTGATCTGTAGCAAGAAATTAATGTTATTGAAAATTATCTATTAATACCAAATAACCATTATCAGTAAATGTTAAAATTTGTGATTTTTTTTTACTTTATGATGTTGAAAACTATAGGCCTATCACCTGACCATCTTTGTTTCTGGCTTTCTTTGCAACCTTTGTGTGTTTTGGTAAACACTGTTACAAGGACCATGAAATCACATAAGAAAATAAGAATCAAATTGCCCAACTAAAGGCAACACTGGTCACCATAATGGTGATTTTTAAATGATGACTAAAACATCAACATCTAAACCTCTGTTAATTCTCAATAAAACTTCTGTAGACGTCTGACAGAAATAAAGTCAGTCTGGTTAGTAATAAGTGAAGCTGGTAATGCTGTTTGTGGAGTTGTTTAATCCTCTGCTGAGATCTTCAGAGATGTAATGTCTTATTTGTATCTTCAGTTGATTTAATCTAAGGCTGAGACTAAAAGTCAGTTGTAGTTCTTGTGTTTCTCTTTCCTTCAGATATTCTGCTTGTTAACAGCAGGTGTTCATCACTAATGCTCAATCAACACTTAATTAATCACTTAATTATCTCATTAACTTTAACACTGCTTCAGTGTTACTTTAACACTCTGTAGAGTGGGACCATATTTGCTCCGAGCAGTGTTGATTTAACACTGGGGATTTTACTGTGTAGGTCGCAATACACATGTATGTTGTAGTGAGCACGGAAAAACAGGCAAATAAAATATTAAGCTAATTAAAGTTACAAAAGTTCAGTGAGTGATTTTCTTTTGTTCTTTAAACAACATTAATGGTGGCAGCGAGTATAGTCTGCCAATGCACTGATTCAATAGACACAGGATATACTGTTTTTCTTTCTCAACCGTTTAAGACAAAACCAACTTGAAAAAAGGTCTGTATTGACGTCTTTCCATGGTTGAAACAACAATTCTTCTGATGTTTATTCATGTTTATTTGATAGTATAACTTAAATAGAAGGATAATTGTGAGATATAATTCTGTGTGTAGGCCTATGTCCGTGCACTATGTGAGATGCGGCTCTTTGCGCGCTTTGAGAGAGCGCAGCTCATAAAACAGAGCGCATACAGAAGTGTTCGCAGGCACGCAGTAATGGAGGCCAGCAAGATGGCGGCGCCCATAGAGTTTGCGGCGAATTTGTCTATAGCCTACTGCACATAGCCTTGCAGTCATATGCAAAGGATTTGCTTCTACAAATCGCTATAAATTTACTTTCGTGCCTGAAGCAATACGTCTATGTAATAAACTTAGGTGATTTTTAAATTTGTATTTATTTGTTTATTACTATTATTAGATTATTATTATTTTTTTATGTATTTGAAAATATGTGCTTTTGAATTTATGGAAGTGTTTTACGTGAGGCACCATGTAAACTCAAACTAATTGCCCCACAGGGATTAATAAAGCTCTAAATTAAACTATAATAGGAAATGGGCCAAAAATATGGAAACAGAATTTTTTTTGTGTACAATCTACAAATTGTACAAGCCACGATACAGAAAAAAAAATGCACAGCGATGAACGGGTCAAACTCTAAAACATCAAGAGTGCAAAACAGACACACATACGAACACACACGGCTTTTACCATATAGCAAAAATGAGTCAGAAGACTGAAATAAGGCTGCGTTCACACTGCAGGGGCTTAATGCTCAATTCCGTTTTTTTGCAAAAAATCGATTTTTTTGCAAGGCCGTTCACATTTCCAATTAAATCCGACCTTTTGTGATCATCTGTGTGAACGTGAACGTGAAATGACCCAGAAGTGACCCGCATGTGCAGAAGAGTACTCAACGGTCAACAACGTCACTTGTTGTTTGCGGAAGTAGCTAAACATGGATGTCAACAGTGGAGCTCGTTTAGCAATATTAAAGTTATTTTCCCAACAGAGCATCGTCCGCCATAGTTGTTGTTTATCTTCTCATTCCCGCCTACTTCAACGCAGAATTATGACGTTTGTCGCATATCAATGACGTGCAGGTCGGATACATCTGACCTGGCCGTTCAGATTGAAGTCGCATTTCAAAAGATCGGATACATATCGGATTTGGACCACATACCCAAGTGGCCTGGGTCGCATTTGAAAAGATCGGATCTGTGTCGTTCAGACTATCATGAAAAGATCAGATACAGGTTACATAGAGCCAAAAAAAACGGAATTGGGTCATTTCAGCCTGCAGTGTGAACGTAGCCTAATAGATGGAGATAATCCAGATGGATTAAGCTGTGATAAAGCAATCCTGTTTATTTTTGCTAAAGTTTTAGAATTTCTAAAAAAAAAAAATCAAATCCACATCTTAAAAGCAAGTAATTTTGTCAAAAAACTACTTATCTAAGCCTAGTCTCTATATTAATTTGAAACATATTGATGATATTTCAAATACTGCACATATATATACACTCACCGGCCACTTTATTAGGTACACCTGTCCAACTGCTCCTTAACACTTAATTTCTAAGCAGCCAATCACATGGCGGCAACTCAGTGCATTTAGGCATGTAGACATGGTCAAGACAATCTCCTGCAGTTCAAACCGAGCATCAGTATGGGGAAGAAAGGTGATTTGAGTGACTTTGAACGTGGCATGATTGTTGGTGCCAGAAGGGCTGGTCTGAGTATTTCAGAAACTGCTAATCTACTGGGATTTTCACGCACAACCATCTCTAGGGTTTACAGAGAATGGTCCGAAAAAGAAAAAACATCCAGTGAGCGGCAGTTCTGTGGGCGGAAATGCCTTGTTGATGCCAGAGGTCAGAGGAGAATGGCCAGACTGGTTCGAGCTGATAGAAGGGCAACAGTGACTCAAATAACCACCCGTTACAACCAAGGTGGGCAGAAGAGCATCTCTGAACGCACAGTACGTCGAACTTTGAGGCAGATGGGCTACAGCAGCAGAAGACCACACCGGGTGCCACTCATTTCAGCTAAGAACAGGAAACTGAGGCTACAATTTGCACAAGCTCATCGAAATTGGACAATAGAAGATTGGAAAAACGTTGCCTGGTCTGATGAGTCTCGATTTCTGCTGCGACATTCGGATGGTAGGGTCAGAATTTGGCGTCTACAACATGAAAGCATGGATCCATCCTGCCTTGTATCAACGGTTCAGGCTGGTGGTGGTGGTGTCATGGTGTGGGGAATATTTTCTTGCCACTCTTTGGGCCCCTTGGTACCAATTGAGCATCGTTGCAACGCCACAGCCTACCTGAGTATTGTTGCTGACCATGTCCATCCCTTTATGACCACAATGTACCCAACTTCTGATGGCTACTTTCAGCAGGATAATGCGCCATGTCATAAAGCTGGAATCATCTCAGACTGGTTTCTTGAACATGACAATGAGTTCACTGTACTCAAATGGCCTCCACAGTCACCAGATCTCAATCCAATAGAGCATCTTTGGGATGTGCTGGAACGGGAGATTCGCATCATGGATGTGCAGCCGACAAATCTGCGGCAACTGTGTGATGCCATCATGTCAATATGGACCAAACTCCCTGAGGAATGCTTCCAGCACCTTGTTGAATCTATGCCACGAAGAATTGAGGCAGTTCTGAAGGCAAAAGGGGGTCCAACCCGTTACTAGCATGGGGTACCTAATAAAGTGGCCGGTGAGTGTATATATATATATATATAATAAATGTGCACAATATACTGAATGAATGACAGGTTTAAGTGTTGAAGTGTTACAAATTTATTAAATGTTTAATTTAGATTCCAATACCAAAGTTTAACTGAGAATGTGTATTTCAGGTTAGGATATCAGCTGTGAAACAGTTTCCAGTAAGAGAATCTGGCAAATCCTGTTTTTTCTGTATTTGTCAGATTGCTGAAACTCTTTATTGCTTCTTCCTGACATTCCTGTTTCCCTCTATTGTAAGCAGAGTACTGATACCCTTGGTCCTGTTTCTTAACTCTCAGTGTCTGAATAGGAATTTGATTTGGACTGGGAGGGGCAACAGTTTCAGTCTAGAACTGGTTTCCTAAACCTTTTCCCATCATTCACATGCTTTGTAAGTCCCTCCCCTTTTAAGAATGTTATAATTGTGAGGGAATTTCTCCCTTACTTAGACTCGTGACGACGTGTGGTAAAGACTACAGCAACGCCAGCTCGTGTGTGCAATAAAGAACCTGCAAAAGATAAAACTGAGTCTCCTGGTCTTCGCTTCTGAATCTTCTACACTTTGGAAGAAATAAGTTCACTACAGTGTCGTAAAATTATATATTTCTTATATTTGTTCACTGCTGAAAAGTTTCATCTTCAGCCTCAGGGGTGGGCAACTCTAGCTCTTGAGGTCCACTGTCCTGCAGGGTTTAGCTCCATGGGCGGATCTACAGGGGGGCAAGTCAATCATACAATGACTTATACAAAAGCATGTCAGGGGAAACTCAAAATATAATTATTTGAAAGGATGTCATGTTTAAAAACAACAATGTAACTTACTGTAGCTGTGAGGTGGGGCGGGTGCAGTTGACGGAACAGTGGCAGGTGTAGCAGCTGAGTCCATCAACTGATCCAGCTCTGTTCTTAGCTGATCCCTCTTGTCCATCAATGCACTCTTCTCTTCCATCAGTTTTTTTAAGAGAACAGAGGCAGTAGGAGCAGCGGTAGGTGCAATATTACTCTCCTCATCAGATACAACAGCTGGTTGTGGGGAGAGTATCAGCTAGTTAAAACAGCTCCTGCTAATGACCAACTTTGACTAGTCCCCATCTTAATCTGTTATTTTTCACTTGGAAACTTATTGTCTTTATAAAACTTTTGACCACAGTTAGATGTTGGCAGCAAATATTTACCAAAGCTGACTTGCATACCCACACCCGAACAACAACAATAATAATAATAACAACAACAATAAGTAGTATTAGCTGCATTGCGATACTATTCTGGTAAATACATACCGTCCAGTTTACCTTCTGTGGACTACTCTGGAATTTCTTGTGCACTGTCCCCCATGGTGAATCTACTGAAGAAAAAATTTAAACTTAATCTCTTAATTGAAGTTAATAACTAACCAGTTAGCCTTATCTTACTGGAATAAGCAACTTTAAAATTGCTGTCATGATAACTTATGTAACATGATAACTTATGTAACATTTACAACGGCTAATTAGCCTAGTCATTTAAATAATGTGGTACAACACAACATATGAACACTACTGTATTATCTGCAGTTGCTAATGCAACCTCTTTTAACAACATACAATAGAAACTACTTTATAAAGAACAAACATTTTATTCACCGATTGTCGTCAACTGGAAGGGCCTCACGAACTGTTTCTGTTGCAATGACATTGCACAAGTTACTTACTTGTCTTACTTTAAAAATATTATTTCCAAATATATTTTTGACATACGTTTTTTTTTCATCCAGTTAAATTAGAGCACAAAAAAATGAAAAGCTCAAGCAACGCAAGTTCAGTATAGAAAACGTCTTACCTGCTTTCAGCGCTTCGATGTCTGTGGGCCGGAGTACAGGGATCACGGCCTCCCCACGGGCTCTTGGAATACTCGCTTTGATAAAATAATTTAGAACGTTTCCCTCTTCGTTGTTTTCCCTGACCATTTCACGCAAAATTTTTAACCCTAGCCCACTAATCTGTGACTCACACAGCAACGCAATTAAGTTACGCTTTTTGCCGTTTCCATAATCCGGTTCAGAACTGGTTAGAGCCCTGCATTTCAGGGCCCGACGGGCCCCGACTTATTTACGCCCATAGGGCCGGGCTTCGGGCCAATTTTCACGTCATAGTTCACACGCGGGCCGGGCCGGGCCGGGCCGGGCCGGGCCTCTGGCCTGTTTTAGGCTGATCTTTTTTATAGCCTATTTTAGACATTAATTAAAATAAAAAATGACAATGACGATTGAAAAGCAAACATAGAAAGACGTTTTATAACCTGACACATGACAGTCTGCTCACGCACACAGGTTTCCCGGCGGCGCGATCCGAGATTCGCGCGACCGGCTCGTTCTGTGTTTAGTGTCTGCCAGCAGCAGAAGTAGCGAGCGTGACTTCAGCGCAGCTGGAAAAAGTGCGACTGGATTAAAACCTTCCACTGTGCGGATGCTGTGCTTTTTCTTCACGATGCTCTGTAAGAGACTTCTTATGTTAGGAGGCTGTCTTGTTGGTTTGATTGGACTTTATTTGTAGTCTGTTGGAAACTATTGGAAATAAGAATGGCCATGTTCTTTAATGAAGACTTGATTTGACTTGACTTTGAGGTAAGATAACCTGCATGTTTGTTTTTAATCTAATTTAATGTAATTTATTTGATGTGTTTATTGTATTTAGCTCATTTAGTTTGCGAACGCTGTTGCGACTGAGCAGCAGAGAAGTTTGCCTCAGCTTTTCAAAAATGATAATAAACGTTTAAACTAACGTTAACTGTCTGTGTGATATGCTTAAATTGTTTTATATCTATGGATTTTATTGTAGCCAAGTAAAGTGTTGATTTGAAATTGAGAGGCTAAATGGATCAAACATGTTTAACTCGCTGTCGGCTGCTTGGTCGTTATAGGCTAATATATATAAATAAATAAAAACATTTGTCCAAATAAACTTAATAAAGAAATGAAAAACTTACCGGTAACTACTTTGCCATTGAGAACATAACAGATCTGTTTTAATGACTGCAACATAGTCAGGCTGTGACATGTTACGCAGGCTGTTTTTTTTTTTTTTTTTTTTTTTTACGGGCTCGGGTCGGACTCGGGCTGATCATTCTGATGAGCTGTCGGACACGGGCCGGGCTAGGGCCTGAGCGTCTCGGGCCAGGGCCGGGCTAGGGCCTAGATTTGAGGCCCGTGCAGGGCTCTAGAACTGGTCATTTTATCAAAAATAATGTCCAGTAGGGGGCAGACAATTTTACCTAAATGATTAAATTCTCTGGGTGAAAGTTTAAATCAAGTTTTTTTGCACACACAAACAAAAAAAGTATATATATATATACTCCTTCTTTTGTATTGGAATAATACAGTTTCAATTGGAGGAACTGTCTCAAAGTTAAAGCATAATGTGGTAACATCCAGTTATATCTGAGTTTATAATTTGACCATAAGTATTCAAAAGTAACTGCACTTTGACTAAAAGTCAAAGCAAAGGTATTAACATACCTCGTGCCTATTTTATTATTTCTATAAATTAACCAGTGTAAGACACTTTACTTTACTCATTTTGTATATGAATGCAATATTAACATACTTATAAACAAGTGTAGAAATCCCATTTCAAATTCCAGGATTCAAATTTCATGTTAAAGGTTTGTATGATGAACACGGGAATCCTGGAACCAGAGAAGTATGAGGGACCGGGTGGGTCACACCCGTCGATAGACCAGGCCCGACAGAGAACCATGGAGAGACTGAAGCTTAAAGGCCGTGTTGCAGGGTTAATTTTTCAACGAATTTGTGCAATTTGCTTGTTGGTAATGAACATTTAAACTGTTATCCATTGTATTTTATGTTGTTGGGTATCACAAAACGGAATATAATACGAAAAAGTAGGTACTATCTTACAGCGGTTTGCAACGATTCTCCTTTCCCCCACGTCATTGCATTACGTCACGTTGGGGAGAGAATTTACCAAAGCCCGCCTTGAGAGCATTAGAGTGACTAGAGACGAGTAGTAGACGAGTAGTAGACGAGAGTATTCAGATAGCGCAGATTATAGATAAATACATAGATATAGATAGATAGACTAGATATATAGATAGATAGACAAGATATATAGATAGACAGACAGACAGACATTTAGATATTTCCAACGCAGTTTCCATGGGACGGCACCGCCCGAGCACCTGCCAAACACAGCGACAGACACGCGGCGGCTACGTTTGCAACAACATTTTCACCAGAGGAAGAGATAAATGCTTAGAAACGCCCATATAGCTAGCATGATATCCTTCTATTTCTAGATGACAAAGACAAAGTTTACTAGCCAGAGCTGCCAACTCTCACGCATTGTCAACCCGTTCGGTCAAATGCCTGAAAGATTGGTTTATCTATAGATCTACCTGTTGTGCCACTCGTGATAGACTAGTTATACCGGCAAATTAGTGAGGCAGTGATATATTAGTGAATTAGCTGAGGCTACCTTTCCTCCACTTCTCCCCAACATGACGTCATCACCGAATTGCGTAAAAAAAAAAACGTTAATACCAAAAACGTAAAAAAACGGGTCTTTAAGACCATTTTTGAGACATTTAAAAAATTATATACATATCTTGAGTGATTTATGTACCCATTAATCGACAGTGGTGGTTAACCTGCAACATGGGCTTTAAATCCTGTGTGCAGCGAGGTGAGTTCGTGATGCGGTGCAGGTGGTGAGCAATCAGTATTCAGAGGATGAAATTTTGAGATACCCCTGTTGGAAACTCAGAAGTGAAGACCAGGAGACTTGGTTGTATCTTCAGCAGGATTCTTTATTGAGCTGTCGGTAGCTGCAGTCATCAAGTCTGACTAAGGGAACTTTACATTGTACTTTATATACATTTAGAGGACAGTGCTTAGAAATCGAGTCAAAGCGTGACGACCTTAAACAAACGGTTTAGGAACCCGCCCTAGACTCTAGACTGTTACCAATCCTAATTCAATCAGCATAACTATTCAAAAGATCTCGATCTTCTTAATCATACTATGGGTGATTTACCAGTTACGACCTCTATTCACCAGTATAATACTGCTTTAGCCTTTTACACCTATTCTGGATGTGTTTGCCCCTTTGAAAAAACGTGTTGTTTCTTTTAAGAGATCTCCCTGGTTTACATCTGGGTTGCGCAAATTGAAGGCGATAGGCAGGCAGCTGGAACGGAAATATAAAAAATCTGGCCTAACAGTTCACAGATCAATGTTTGATCAGCATGAGATTGAGTATCATAATGCTCTCAAAGCTGCAAAAGTGGCATATTATTCTACTATTATTAGTAGTAACATCACAAATCCCAGAGTTCTGATTAGAACAGTCAATAATCTAATTAAATCTCCCAGTAACTTTAACTGTAACTTTAACTAAGAATTCATTTCTCAATTATTTTTCATCTAAGACTGAGAATATTTATAACGCCATTGCCTGTGAGGATGCTTCTGAGTTTGTTGAGGTGCATTCTCCTAATCTCTCTTGTCTCGCTTTTCGGTACGTTTCAGTACTGTTGATTTTGATTTTATTTCTAAACTTGTTTTGTCAATGAATTCTACTACTTGCATACTTGATCCACTACCTACAACTGTTTTGAAAAACTGTCTGCCTGTCATTGTGCCCCACATCACTGCTATTGTAAATGCTTCACTCAATACAGGGAATGTCTCTTCTGCTCTAAAAATGGCTGCAGTTATGCCGGTTCTTAACCCTCTGGGGTCTGAGATCACGCCGGCGTGATCTGCTCGCTTTTTTTCTTATCAGTGCAAAACAGACTCAAAATACTCTGTTGATTTTGATCTTACATATAAGTGTTATACATCATTAGATCCTGTTAAGTGTCTATTTTTTTTGTGGATACTCGCCATAAAAACAAAGTGTTGTGCTTTTCGCCAAATAATGAAAAACAAACATGATGCGAGTTCTGCGTTCTCTCTGTCTGTGAAGTCCATTCTGAAACACGTCCTAAGATTAACTGTAACTCCGCGAATACTTGTCACACAGGCACGAGAGATTTTTCTTTATGAAGCTTGAATTCTCTTCTTTTAAATGAAGTAATTTATATAAAAAACAAATACTCTCAGTTTATGTAATCCGTTTGAAACCAAGGAGAGGTCCAGTTTTTTTCTTTCTCCCCTCATTATTTTTAATGAGTTGAGGCCGCCACGCCCCCGGCGCTATTCACATGTAAATAGTTTAGGTGATCTATATGCATGGCACACGCCCCCGATCAATGCCATAAAAACACAACGTTTCTTCATGAGATTCGCTGATAGTTCATCGCGTTTTGAGGATGGCACAGCGGGCACGCTACTCCGGTAAAGAGGCCGCCAGATGATTCTGTACAGCGAGGAAGAATTCACCTTTTTTCCTCAGAGGAAGATTATTGCAACTCAAGACGACGAACGGCTGCATTTTGAAGAGAGAATTTATCCCGCCGAGGATACAAGTTCGGAGTAAGTGTTATATTGTTTAGTGTTATATAATTCTTTTTCTGATCATATAGAACTCATGTTTTCAGATATTTTGCTTAGTATTGCCTTACAATATCTAACATTCGTGTATGCTCAAGTGTAAACTTTCAATATGATAACGTTACTCTCTAAACATTTGTATATTAAATATATTTCACGCAGTTTTGATTAGCTTATGCGTAATGTAGCTTATTTGCGAATATCTGCTTAGGTGTAGCCTATATATAATGTGATTTAGTGCAAATATATTTCAGCCTCCGGTAAAATACTGTCTAAATACTAGACATTATATTTTTATATATAAATGTTCTGTTTTGGTTAGCCTATGACACTGCTTATCCTGCTAAAATACTGCACAGATGATTGTGAATACAGGTGTAAATGTTTGAAATGCTCTAAATGCGCGCGGCCTATACGTTATGGCCCATCAGCAGATTCTCGCGGTGTATGGCCCATAAATAGATATTTCTCCGTCCTACGGCCCATCAAGAGATATACATTGTGCGTCCATACCCATTAATTGCCCACAGTTTACTTTGGATTATGTATGCTAACAGTTTTTGTTGTTGTTGTAGGATTGTGTCTGCATCACGCTCTCCTTCTCCAGCACCGCAGAGGGGCACGCGTGTCGTTCAGTTCTCAGTGCGATCGAGAATCATACTGAGTAAGTGCACAGACATAATATTTACAGATGAAATGTAATTGTGTTTACATCGTCATAATATACCTGTCATTCTTTGTTCAGGTTGCCTCACAGCACATTGATGGGGCATTAGCCTTTGGGGGAGTGTCTTTTGTCTCCCCTGGTGTGAATCTCATTAATATTCATGGCCATTGACACTCCCACGCATACAGCAGTGCTGACACAAAAACTGACTTACAAAATTTAAATTGTTATATTGTTGTCTGTGAAAGAGTGGTCAGAATGATTTTCACATTATTTTGTAGTAAAAATTCTAGCCTACAAGAATAGTAACTCAAAAGTCTTGTGTACAACTGTTCAGTATGTGTTATATGGCCTTATTGCGGTGACAATTTTTTTCCCAAAACTTACTAACCACGCATAATATTTTTTTTCTATAAAATGCAAACATGTACATCTATTTTGCTCACATATTATTGTAGCAGAGTTTGTGCTGAATACAGCCAAATTACATGTTGGCCAATGGTATGTTGTAAGTAGCTGAAATAAGCACAAATGTCAGAGCATGTCAAAACACCTCAAAGGCCCCAAAAACACCTCAGAGCCCAGAGGGTTAAATACACAGGCAAACAAGCTAAACAAGATAACAAGGGGGCGTGGCTAATAAGAAACATCTGGGGAGACTCATCAACATAATGGGGAACTGCTAACATGGGACAAGACACAAAACCCCCACCGTGACATAGCCAGCCCTCCCCCCACGGAGGTCGTCTTGGGGGAGGGATGGAGGGCCAGGCCCGTACGCGATTTTTCTTTTTGCAGGGTGGTAGGGGAAGACTCATTAATATTCATTGGGGAACTGATCTGCGATTGGTTCGCCGTGACACATCACTCAGATTAACATGGCAGGTCAAGACGGTGTCCCCGCAAAATTACAGAAGTTCGCGAAGCTCGCGAATGGTCTCCGCACAAATCTCCCGGATTTGGAAAAAACTAATGTTGACAGGTATGCCTTACCTTCGTGAAAGTGTCTGTTGTCACGAAGAAGACGATGTCTGTTTTCTCTATCACACTCTGAGTGATGCGTCATGGCGAGCCAATCAGGGATGAGTTCCCCAATGAATATTAATGAGTCTTCCCCTACCACCCTGCAAAAAAATATAATCGCGGCCCGTACAGGGGCAAGGGAGGAGATGACACTTCGGGCGGCCAGGGAGGAGATGACACTTCGGGCGGCCAGGGAGGAGACGACCCTTCGGGCGGCCAGGGAGGAGACGACCCTTCGGGCGGCCAGGGAGGAGACGACACTTCGGGTGGCCTGGGAGGAGAGGACCCTTCTGGTGGAGAGGAGTGGGATCGAGCCAATTCAGTGAATGTGTGTGTTCTCGCTAAATTGCTCACAAACATAAGATTGTTTTTTAGCATAGTAGGTCATACATACCATTTAATATTAAAATAGTTAGCCCTTACTTACTGCATATATTATTTGTATTTTTCCTGGTTGTTAACCCTTTATTCCCCAAATATTATGAATTGTTCCCTTATAATTACACGTATGTACTTTATAGGTACACTATAATTACCTATAAAAAAACGTAATTAAATAGTAAAAAAAAAAAATGTTTTACATACTGACTTATAACATTATAGACATTTATAAATAGACTCATTTAGAACATTAAATAGAATATTTTGTCAGAACCTCAAGTAAATTAAGTGTTATTCAGAATCAAGATTATCCAAATTATAAATTAAGATTAAAAGAATATAATATATTTTGGCATCTAGGGATGTGCGATATATATTGTCTGCGATTACTATCAATTGTTGTTTTAACGATGTGCGATTTGACATTATCGAGTAAAGCCTATCCCTCGCACACACCCAGAGAGTGCATGCATACTCTACGTGATGTAGTCTTGTAGATTAGACTAGTGAGGGTGCGCATTTAGAGTGCATGCTTTCACTGCGTGATTTAGTCTTTAATTATATTGTTTAATAATTAATATCACAAGAGTGCATTTTTCCTCCAAATATCAGCATGATAACAAATTTGATATTGATTTTATAAAAGTTTAATAAACAAGAAGTTAATATTAAGCGACTTACATTTTAGACACCATATTGCCTGTTTTTTCTCTATTTAGTCAACGAAAATAGTGCAAAACAAAGCCACACACGGCAGTGTTTCCTTACTGACTCGCTGCCTGCTGTGTGTGAGTGTGTTTGCTCCGAGGCTGTAAGCTCCATCTAAAGCCTCGTATTTCTCTCTGTTTTGAACCATAAATTTACGATCATTTCTAGTTTATATACTTGTTATACTTGTTATACGCTTGTATCTCGTTAGCCTGTTAACGCTTCGCCCGTACGCTTAGTTATTTATTTATTTTTCTCGTGTGCGCCCGCGCCCGCGCCTCTGAGTTCATAAAAAGCCCAGGTGAGTTAGAATCAGTCAACAAACACGATGAGTAATGTCTTGTCCTGTTATTGTCACCTGCACCTCATGCCACATGTTTACCATAGCCTTCCCCGTCGGCAATATAGGGTTTATATGTGATAAATGCAAGGAGTCAGTCAGGCTGACGGAGAAGATTTCAGAATTAGAGACACGCATCCAAACTTTAATTGAGGATAGTAAGTGTGCTCGAGCCTTAGATACTATTTTGGATGCGCCTAGCATAGTGAATCATTTACATGATTCGGTTCCGGCTGAGTTATTGCCTGTGCAGCCAGGCAGATGGGTAACTGTGAGAGATCGCTCTAGTCGCGGATCAAAAAACCACTCTTCTGTTCCGATTACCATAACAAATCGATTTGCCCCACTCAGTGAAACACCCACTGAGAATTATGTTGATTATGCCCTGGTAATTGGCGATTCTATTACACGGAACGTGAAAATAGAGACACCAGCCACCATAGTCACATGTTTGCCGGGAGCCAGAGCGCCTGACATCAAAGCAAATTTAAAAGTGCTGGCTGATGCTAATCGTAAATTCTCTAAGATTGTTATTCACGTCGGCAAAAATTATGTTCGACTTCGCCAGTCGGAGATCACCAAAATTAATATTAACCTATAAAGCAGTACAGGGGTTGGCTCCAGATTACATCTGTGATTTGGTTACTCCATCCATTCCCGCTCGCTCTCTCCGCTCTGCTGACTCTCTCTCTCTGTGTCAGCCTCGTTGTCAATTATACTATAACGCGCCTAAGTTATGGAACACACTACCCACATCTATTAGGGATGCTGCTTCTGTGGATTGTTTTAAAGGGGTCATATAATGCCATTTTTGTACAAGTTAATATGACTCTTTAGGGTCTAAATTAAAAGTTTGTAATATATTTTAATTAAAAAATTCTCATTAGCATTGTAAGAAAACATGTATTTTACCTGGTCAAAAACAGCTCTGTTTTCAGCACACCGTTTAAGTGCATGTGTCTTTAAATGATAATGAGCTTTGCTCACCCCGCCCCTCTGTTCTGTGCGTACACTGTTTGTAACACAATAACACAATAACCATAACGCGTTGTTCATTATAAACGAGGGATTATGAATTATATTGAGAACATCGTACATAGAAAACATGCCGTAATGTACCCTGAGTGTAAACCTTTTCATGAGCAGCTTCTTAGCAAAACCAGCTTTATACTGACCCTCCTCGTTTATAAAGCAGTCTGGTGTGTGAAATGATTCGCGCAAACATGAAAGCATTGACGTTGATCGTGGGGAATATTCCCTTCGAAAACAAACTCAGCCACTGCGTCATTAAAATGACTGCTATGTTCCTTATTGCACCCAAGAACAGTTTACCACAATCGCTTAGACGCCATTCTGCGCAGTGCTCCAGCGTATCAACAATTACCGAGCCGGTCCGCGCGGACTATGATTGACACCTCGCTCACGAGCGAGGGCGGGTCTGTGTTGAAACGCTGCTGTCAATCAACAATCGTGGGAGGGGCGTCCGACCGTGTGACGTCACACGGTGAAACGGCTGGATTTGAGATGGGGGAAAACATATAAGGAGATTAAAAAAAAAAAAAACACTGGATGGATTTTTATCATTATATGATGGTTGTGTACAGGCACTGCCAACACACATTTCAGTACAATCAACTTGTAAAAGTGCATATCATTATATGACCCCTTTAAGAAACTTCTTAAAACACATCTTTTTAGTCAAGCTATCAATTTATAATTGTATTGTTTGTATGTTTTTTTTTTTTGATACTTCAATATATTTTTTTTATTCTCATGTTTGATTATTTTGTTCTGTACATGCTGTAGCGCTTTGAGTCTGAGAAAGACGCATTACAAATCAAATTTATTATTATTATTATTATTATTAAATGCATAGATGATAATCCAATCAGCCTAACTATTCAACGACTGGGGCTGGGGCTCAAAGAGCCATTAAGGCCCCGTTTACACGGAGGGAAAACGCAGATATTTCCCTGCGGTTTGGCCTCTCGTTTACACGAAAACCCCGTTTTTATCACAGAAAACGATTATTTCTAAAAACTCCGGCCAAAGTGGAGATTTCTGAAAACGCTGTTTATGTTTTGCCGCATAAACAACCGCATGTTGCCGTTGTGTTGCTTTACATGTTATGTAAAGACATAAGATCAGCAGATCTTAAACAGATCCTTAAATTTGTAATTCCACACCCCTATTCTATAAAAACTGTTGTATTCGTGTTTACTGGTGGGATTCTCAATGGAATTTGTCTGAGATCCTCCGGCCTTGCTTCTTCTTGGGAGAAATGCTCTGAGAACTGCTCATTTAACACTAGAGCCACCAAGGCAGTCATTTTGACCGTTTTTAAATTTTACAATGTAATAACTTTGTTCAAATAAAATCAATGTGCCTGTAGGACTCTGACTTTTCCTAAATATTTGTATATTTTATTCTGACACTGTTATTTTATTAAAATCACAAAACACAAAACAGTTCTGACTATTTCTACCTAGAATGGCCATGGCGGTCATTTGGACCGCACGCATTATAGATATCATAAGTTCGCTACATTTCCCGCCATCAAATAAGTAAACACTCTTTTCAAGTAGTCGCGATGTTATATTGTGTCATGTTTATCAAAATAAAACTGATTAAAAAACGTAGACTCCACTTCATTGATAGTAGCTAGGCTTATGTTGAACTTTATTCTTGTTCAAACCGACGCTGTATGAAGAAGTATATTTTGCATGGAAACAAATAGACCTTGTTGTGCATTATTTGCACGAAACAATTTCGTCAGACAATCTGCTATTATCATGATAAGCAATTATCTCTGTAGTTAAAACATTAAAACACAGCATGCCAGAGGAAACGTGTTCAAAAGCATCGCATCCACAATGGAAATATTTATATTTATTGAATATAAATAATGTTGTAACTTCTCAGTAATGATTTCATGTAGTTTTTTTAGGTTTAACTCCTTTAATGAGAATTTGGCATATTTAATCTGAATATTTATATCAGAAGTAAAACATAGTTTAAATAATTATTTTATTTATTTAAACTGTTATTGTGAACATGCAGTGTTTTTATGATTAGGACTCATAATGAAGATCTGATAGGCAATATATGCGTTAGTTTCACAAACGGCCCAAAGCGCCCAAAGAAGTTTGGTGAGTGAAATCATATTTGTATTATCTTTCTGTATATGTATAAATATATCTAAAAGTGACCAAAAGACATTTAACTCCAGCTCACCATCGGTGTGACCAAACGGCTCCATCTCCAAAACGTTCGTACGCATGAGCTTGCGTGCAGGTACGCAAATTTTCCCATCAAGTTTGTTTTTATAAATCACAACTTATGCGTCGGAAGTAGAGTACGCCTCTTTCAAGGCCTGTTATGTGCGTGCACACAACGGTTATAAATGAGATCCCAGAGAATGTCTAATAGCAGATAGCAGAATTGGCACTCTGGTTACTTTCAGGTTCTGGACTGGCTGCAGTAACACGTCTCTGTCCATGCGGGTGGGCTCGAGTGCAGAATAAATGGGAGTCTATGGAGTTTCACCCCCAGAAATCCACTTTTCTCAGGATGTAATTTTTTGTAAAGTAATTTGAAAGTTGGGGGGCTGGGGCTAAGATAATACACTCAGCTGAAAATTGCATTTTTAAGTTCACTTATCTGTTCTAAAAATCCGTTCAAAAGATGTGATGATGTCACATATTTTTCATACTACTCACTTCGGCACTTCCGCTTCATGGCTTCCTTTCTCGTGGCATTAGCAATGATAACACCAGCTGCTATTTGAGGTAAGGCTCTTACGGTTAATACACGAGTACTAAAGAGTTAAGTTCTAGTTAGCTAATGTAAAAAGGAAAATGCGTGAATATTTTACATATGTATATATCTTACAGAGTTTTTTTATTTTTTATTCTCACTGGTGTTAATAATAAAGTTTTTTTTTATCCATAAACAATGGTAATGGCAGCGACATTGATTTCTTCGGCTGGCTGTCTGCTGGTTATCGGCTGGTTATCTGCTATGTAGCCTAGCCAATTTATGGTGGCAATAGTGAAAAGTAAAAGGACCTTATATATTAACATCATTAATTTACGGATGTTACGTTTATTAATTTTTCTCAAGACAAAGCTTATACCTACTGAGCTCAGTTAAAATACATGGATGCATTAATTGAAATTTGATTGTCTTTAAAACAATGTAGAACAATGGTAATGGCAAATTAATAAATAATCGTTCCATGTGGTAAAAAAAAAAAAAACTCAAATGATCACTTATATTTGTAGCTTCTTCCAAAATGTATTTAGGCTACTTGTTTTAAACTTTGTTCATGTTAAGAAAAAAAAAAACGTCTCCACAGGAACAGCCACAGCAATATGGTCTTTCAGCTCCAGCTCCATTCAGGCCGTGAAGGAGGACAGCTTTCTCTGAGCTGCTATGGCGCTTTGCTGTTTGCTCAGCCTCCTGTTCCTCTCGCGGATTTCCGCCCTGAGCCTGCACATTAAAAAAAAATTTATCGCTATCGTCTCCAATAGGCTGTAGTGCTCAGGGTGCAAGCTAAATAGGCTGTTGAACACCCACAGACTGCCCAGAGTCTTTCCATGTTTTGGGTGATCTTGTTGTGAGGCCAGAAAGTGTCTCCAGGAAGTGGTGGTCCACACTTGCGGCCACCCAACAGCAGCACCTCGCAGTGTGGACAGGCCTGGATTATTTCCTCCTGCCTGAAGGACCCGGACAAGCCAGTCAGCGACATAGAACAGGCCCTCCTCCGCGATGCAATCGCCAACAGTCAGAGAAACAGAGAAAATACACTCACCTAAAGGATTATTAGGAACACATACTAATACTGTGTTTGACCCCCCTTTCACCTTCAGAACTGCCTTAATTCTACGTGGCATTGATTCAACAAGGTGCTGAAAGCCCATACAAATGTTGGCCCATATTGATAGTGAAGGGGTGGAT
Organism: Semotilus atromaculatus; assembly: GCA_031834385.1. NCBI lineage: Eukaryota > Metazoa > Chordata > Actinopteri > Cypriniformes > Leuciscidae > Semotilus > Semotilus atromaculatus. The sequence continues at coordinate 9,895,552 of JAULUF010000044.1, read as the reverse complement.
TGGAATCCACTGCTGCTTCAATGTATATGTAATGAGTGATTATAATCAAGGTATTAATCAATATTTTTCCTTCTAATATCATAGGAGTTGAATGACTTCTCTGGACATTTTACTTTGTTATAGAAGTTACCAGTGTGATTACTGAAATGTTCTTTTCATGTATGTATTTGTCTGTATTTGATATCTGAATGCAGTTACAGTGCTTGCTCATTTATTCCGGCTTCCAGAAATTAAATATGGAAAGATGTTTTGTTTTGTGTTTGAGAAATGTCTTCAATATGTGTCAATGCTTCTATTTTTCTAGGGTACCCTGACGACTAAGTCACAGGGGTAATTGAAGTCTATAGTTTAAGGGACCATTTCTTTGTTAAAGCCTTACTTTCCTGTTAGACTAAAGTCTAGCTATCCTTGAGAGAAAGCACGCATTATCTTGATGTTTTGAGATGAGACTCCTGTTTATAGTAAGAGCCTGGCCAAATCCAATCTTGGAAAAGCTGTGTGTCGGTGTGTGTGTTAGTCTTCTTGGTTGCAGGTTAAGGAACAACTGCATTATTGGAGATATTGGAGTTGTTGTTCTGGACATGTTGGCGCCCAGAAACCCAAATCTGTGACCTGGAAAGTCATGACGTGCCTAACTTCAGGGTCTGAGTGTCCGCTGCATAATCGATGGAGATATGCTTCAGTCTATCTGTATATGTGTGGAAAATTACTATGTTTATCTATTTCTTAGCCAATGAGAATCATTCAACCTGTAAGCAATGACGTAGCTTAGACCTTGGAAATGGTATAACTGCTGTGATCTGTGTAACTGTAAGCGGGGCGGCCTACGAACTCCTGTGTGAATCTTGAAGCTGACTTCTGCTTATGAAACTGCAAACTATCTTCAGTAAAACTTCTCTTCAATTTTTTATAATTCTGACTCTGGGTCTTCTTTCAAATATCTGGTTCTGGGTCTTTGACTGTAATACCCCTTACAATAGGATAGCATCTTGCAGTTGATGGAGATTTGTGGGATCCACATCCAGGGCACGAAGCTCCCGTTCCACCACATCCCAAAGATGCTGTATTGGGTTGAGATCTGGTGACTGTGGGGGCCATTTTAGTACAATGAACTCATTGTCATGTTCAAGAAACCAATTTGAAATGATTTGAGCTTTGTGACATGGTGCATTATCCTGCTGGAAGTAGCCATCAGAGGATGGGTACATGGTGGCCATAAAGGGATGGACATGGTCAGAAACAATGCTCAGGTAGGCCGTGGCATTTAAACAATGCCCAATTGGCACTAAGGGGCCTAAAGTGTGCCAAGAAAACATCCCCCCCACCATTACACCACCACCACCAGCATGCACAGTGGTAACAAGGTATGATGGATCCATGCTCTCATTCTGTTTACACCAAATTCTGACTCTCAACAGAAATCGAGACTCATCAGACCAGGCAACATTTTTCCAGTCTTCAACTGTCCAACTTTGGTGAGCTCTTGCAAATTGTAGCCTCTTTTTCCTATTTGTAGTGGAAATGAGTGGTACCCGGTGGGGTCTTTTGCTGTTGTAGCCTATCAGCCTCAAGGTTGTGCGTGTTGTGGCTTCGCGAAGCAGATGGGAGTTTTACTTACTCAAACTTGTTCTAAGGGCAGAAAAGAAAATGATTGGTTCACAGATTCAACCAATGAAATTAAAGTAGAGGCGGGATCAAGCCGTTTGGAAATTTGGAGGGAAGGAGGAATTTATAGACGGAGTACGTTATTGACTGTTCGTGGGAGAAAGACCGCATTCATCGTAAGGTAAGTGAATTTTTTTTTATGTTTTGTTGAAATTCACAGATAAATAGCCTCTACTAAGATAATTGAGTAACATTCAAAATGCATAAAACTCATCGTCTAAATAGTATCGGATGCATTTTAATGGCTGCATTTCGACCACACCAAAGCAGCATTAGCATTAACGTTACTGGCATGCTTTCCAATGCTATCACGCGCTGTCTGTGAAGCTGATATGTGAGCACATAACTCATAATTATATATCTCCCGCCCAAGCGTTGCAAGCAGAAATACTCAGTAGTTTCATAATGTGTAATTCTTTGTGTACATTCTGCTTTTCTCAGGACAGGAGTAACTTACTCAATAGATTCATATCGCTGTTATTTTTAGTGTATAATGCACTGCTCTCAGGGCAGGAGTACTCAATAGATTCATATCGCTGTTATTTTTAGTGTATAATGCGCTGCTCTCAGGGCAGGAGTACTCAATAGGTTCAAATCGCTGTTATTTTTAGTGTATAATGTGCTGCTCTCAGGGCAGGAGTACTCAATAGGTTCAAATCGCTGTTATTTTTAGTGTATAATGCGCTGCTCTCAGGGCAGGAGTACTCAATAGGTTCATATCGCTGTGTTATTTTTAGTGTATAATGTGCTGCTCTCAGGGCAGGAGTACTCAATAGGTTCATATCGCTGTGTTATTTTTAGTGTATAATGTGCTTCTCTCAGGGCAGGAGTACTCAATAGATTCATATCGCTGTTATTTTTAGTGTATAATGTGCTGCTCTCAGGGCAGGAGTACTCAATAGGTTCAAATCGCTGTTATTTTTAGTGTATAATGCGCTGCTCTCAGGGCAGGAGTACTCAATAGGTTCATATCGCTGTGTTATTTTTAGTGTATAATGTGCTGCTCTCAGGGCAGGAGTACTCAATAGGTTCATATCGCTGTGTTATTTTTAGTGTATAATGTGCCTCTCTCAGGGCAGGAGTACTCAATAGATTCATATCGCTGTTATTTTTAGTGTATAATGCACTGCTCTCAGGGCAGGAGTACTCAATAGATTCATATCGCTGTTATTTTTAGTGTATAATGCACTGCTCTCAGAGCAGGAGCACTCAATAGATTCATATCGCTGTTATTTTTAGTGTATAATGCGCTGCTCTCAGGGCAGGAGTACTCAATAGGTTCATATCGCTGTGTTAGTTTTGTGTATAATGCGCTGCTCTCAGGGCAGGAGTACTCAATAGGTTCAAATTGCTGTTATTTTTAGTGTATAATGCGCTGCTCTCAGGGCAGGAGTACTCAATAGATTCATATCGCTGTTATTTTTTAGTGTATAATGCACTGCTCTCAGGGCAGGAGTACTCAATAGATTCAAATCGCTGTGTTATTTTTAGTGTATAATGCACTGCTCTCAGGGCAGGAGTACTCAATAGATTCATATCACTGTGTTATTTTTAGTGTATAATGCGCTGCTCTCAGGGCAGGAGTACTCAATAGGTTCATATCGCTGTGTTATTTTTAGTGTATAATGCGCTGCTCTCAGGGCAGGAGTACTCAATAGATTCAAATCGCTGTTATTTTTAGTGTATAATGCGCTGCTCTCAGGGCAGGAGTATTCAATAGATTCAAATCGCTGTTATTTTTAGTGTATAATGCACTGCTCTCAGGGCAGAAGTACTCAATAGATTCAAATCGCTGTTATTTTTTGTGTATAATGCGCTGCTCTCAGGGCAGGAGTACTCAATAGATTCATATCGCTGTGTTATTTTTAGTGTATAATGCGCTGCTCTCAGGGCAGGAGTACTCAATAGGTTCATATCGCTGTGTTATTTTTAGTGTATAATGCGCTGCTCTCAGGGCAGGATACTCAATAGGTTCATATCGCTGTGTTATTTTTAGTGTATAATGCGCTGCTCTCAGGGCAGGAGTACTCAATAGATTCAAATCGCTGTTATTTTTAGTGTATAATGCGCTGCTCTCAGGGCAGGAGTACTCAATAGATTCAAATCGCTGTTATTTTTTGTGTATAATGCGCTGCTCTCAGGGCAGGAGTACTCAATAGATTCATATCGCTGTGTTATTTTTAGTGTATAATGCGCTGCTCTCAGGGCAGGAGTACTCAATAGGTTTATATCGCTGTGTTATTTTTAGTGTATAATGCGCTGCTCTCAGGGCAGGAGTACTCAATAGGTTCATATCGCTGTGTTATTTTTAGTGTATAATGCGCTGCTCTCAGGGCAGGAGTACTAAAATAGATTCATATCGCTGTGTTATTTTTTGTGTATAATGCTCTGCTCTCAGGGCAGGAGTACTCAATAGATTCAAATCGCTGTTATTTTTAGTGTATAATGCGCTGCTCTCAGGGCAGGAGTACTCAATAGATTCATATCGCTGTTATTTTTAGTGTATAATGCGCTGCTCTCAGGGCAGGAGTACTCAATAGATTCAAATCGCTGTTATTTTTAGTGTATAATGCACTGCTCTCAGGGCAGAAGGACTCAATAGATTAAAATCGCTGTTATTTTTTGTGTATAATGCGCTGCTCTCAGGGCAGGAGTACTCAATAGATTCATATCGCTGTGTTATTTTTAGTGTATAATGCGCTGCTCTCAGGGCAGGAGTACTCAAAATCACTGTTATTTTTAGTGTATAATGCGCTGCTCTCAGGGCAGGATACTCAATAGGTTCATATCGCTGTGTTATTTTTAGTGTATAATGCGCTGCTCTCAGGGCAGGAGTACTCAATAGATTCAAATCGCTGTTATTTTTAGTGTATAATGTGCTGCTCTCAGGGCAGGAGTACTCAATAGGTTCAAATTGCTGTTATTTTTAGTGTATAATGCGCTGCTCTCAGGGCTGGAGTACTCAATAGGTTCAAATCGCTGTTATTTTTAGTGTATAATGCGCTGCTCTTAGGGCAGGAGTACTCAATAGGTTCATATCGCTGTGTTATTTTTAGTGTATAATGCACTGCTCTCAGGGCAGGAGTACTCAATAGATTCATATCCAGGGGCGGAGTGGCAATCGGGAGAGTCGGGAGTTTCCCCGGTGGGCCGGTAGTGTTTCGAGGCCGCGAGGGCCGGTCTGATAGTTATACATTGCAAGTTCGCCATGCGCACTTGGGGTCCAAGTGAGAGAAAAAAATAAGTTTTTTTCACATTTTCGTTAACGAAGCGAACTTTTTTCAGCAAAAAGACGCCCGTCACGAAATAGCTACAGTGGCGTAGGGCGTGAAGTGCTTGAAAGCAGCTTTTGACGCGTTGGACCCGAGTTCGAATCCGCCTTTTGCCGAACTCTCTCTTCTCCCTTTTCCCAACACATATGATATGTAAAATGTATAGCCTATACCATACAGGTCTCTAGCGTTATATTTTGCCAACGAACTAAAATCGAAACCATGATATGGCTTTGTGCCTTTATAAAACAGCACAAGACTATAATTAAGTAGGCTATATAGGCATTCTGTTTGTGCTGCGTGATTTAAAGAAAAGTGCGCACTTAGCTCACGCGATCAGCATGGTGATCTGGTGTTTTCTCCTAAATAAAAGCTCAAGTGTTTATTTCTTGCAAGTGAAGAAATTAGGACAAAAGTATTTTAATTTTCCTATACTATAGTGTAATGTAGGCTAAAATATACTTTTGAAATATTCATTTTCATTTATACAGTACATTTATAGGCTATATGGATTTTACGTCATAGGAATAATTATATAAATCATTATTACATTATTATAATAATTGTTTGGAACACCATAATCTAAAACACCATTGATAATGTAATGTAGACTCTCATAACTAAAAAGATGTTTGAGCCCTCTTTAATGTCCTGTAACAAATCAATGCTTTTTCTTTGTTCAATGAGCAGTTCATGGGTTGAAGCTCTTAATTTTGATCTCTCAGAGTGCACCAGATTGATGCATTTAACCTTAAAATGTAAAAAAAAATCTAGCGGGGGAGCATGCCCCCGAACCCCCCTAGAGGTCCACCCAACAGAAAGGCATGGACATCTCGACAAACACAATCGTCGATATTATGTTACACCAGAGGATATAAGAATAATCAAAAAGAGCATCAATGCCCTTGTTTTTCCCGATGTAAAAGATTGTGTCAGTGTGGATATACTCGCCATATCAGAGCTAAAGGAGAACATCTGTTTTTATCAGCCATTATCTGATGAACAACCCTTGATAATTGTAGTACAAACACCCTGGCAAAAACAACTACTTAAGGAACATCCACATCCCATGATGTTCATGGATGCCACCTACAAAGGGATGACCTCATATGGCTATGCATTTTATGCACTTCTTCTGCGTAACAGTATTGGAAGAGGAGTTCCATTTGCATACTTCATTATGAGTCAGGAATCTACAGCCACACTCACTCTCTGCCTGGAAAAGCTTTCTAGCTGTAATCCTGGTTTTCTTCCCCGGTCAGTACTGTGATAGATGTGACCAGTAAAGGATAAAAGAACACGGAGGCAGCAGGCTACAGCAAACGTTTAGGGGTTTATTTCCACAGAATGGGCCAATGCTAACCCAATGGAGGTAAACCAAAGATACCAAAAATCAAATAAACAAAAGAAACATACAATAACGATGGGTCACTGCATTTGCCTCTCAAACATTTACAGAGGTCAAGGGTCCACAGAACCTGTTCTCTCACAGGACACTCACCCACATACAGAAACAATGAACACATTTATACCTTGGTGGCCAGCACCAATGAACACATAAAGGGGGATACACAGACATATAATGGCCATTACATACAAAGATCGACAATGAAAACACCCAATATACATAAACAAACACCTCAAATAATACTATCAAATGTCTTCACTTAATAAATGCACTTCTTATAAATAAACAAAAGAAAAAGAAGCGAAATAGTCCTTGGAGTTCCCCCGGAGCAGAAACCGGAATGGTCATGGCCCAATCATCGGCCGGAACCATATATATACGTCCGATGTTTCCACCCGAACACCTTTAGATGGCGTACCAGCTCACGGGACCCAGACATAACAAACAAACACAAGGAACGGTAAGAATAAACTTAAACTAAACGTTAAAGAGTGTGCGCACTTAACTCCAAACGAAAGTTTAAATAAAGTTTATTAAACCAAAATAATGTTGTTGTGTATTCTTTACTGTAAACAAATTCCATTTAATAAAAACTCAAACTGACCTGACCCAGGCTCACCAACATCTGCCACACACTCCCCCACTTCTGGTTTCACACCGGCAGGCGAGAAAGAAAGTCAGCACGTTATCTCGACCAGGGACGTGCTGAATGGAGAATCGGTAGGGCTGGATCGACAGGTACCAGCGTGTAATTCTGGCGTTTGAATCCTTCATACGGTTCATCCATTGAAGAGCTTTATGGTCCGTCTCAAGCACAAACTCACGCCCAAGCAAATAATACCTGAGGGTATCAAGGGCCCATTTTACTCCCAAACATTCCTTTTCCACGGTGGAGTATCGAACCTCCCTGGGAAACAACTTGCGACTGATGTAGGCCACAGGGTGGCGATCTTCTTGCGTCCCCTGGAGAAGAACTGCTCCTACTCCAATATCTGAGGCATCAGTTTGCAGTATAAATTGTTTATCAAAATTTGGACAGCATAAGACCGGCCCCTGACACAGAGCATTCTTAAGATCCTGAAAAGCCTGCTGCGCCTCCTCAGTCCACCGAATCTGGTTCGGACAGTTTTTCCGAGTCTGTAAGGACAGCTGCTCTCACAGAAAAGTTGGGTACAAACCTCCTGTACCAATTTGCCATTCCAAGAAAGGATCTTACCTGAGACTTCGTCTGAGGTACGGCGCAATTCTTTATTGCCTGGATTCTTTGAACTTGAGGTTTAACAACTCCATGTCCGATCACATACCCCAAGTACTCAGTTTCCGCCTTTACCATGGAACACTTGGAAGGATTAATGGTGAGCCCCGCTGATCTAATGTGATTAATGACAACTTCCAGATGTCGCAGATGCTCTTCCCAAGTTGAACTGTAAATGACAATGTCATCTAAGTAAGCAGATGTGAAGTCAGTCAAATTTGAAAGTACCTGATCGATGAGCCGTTGGAAGGTTGCAGCAGCTCCATGAAGGCCAAAGGGCATCTTACAGAAATGATACAGGCCCCAAGGGGTCCGGAATGCTGTCAGTTCCCGGGACCTCGCACTCAACGGGACCTGCCAATAACCTTTAGCCAAATCAATTGTTGTCAAATAATTGGCTTTACCCAAACGGTCAATGAGATCTTCAATTCTGGGAGCCGGATAAGAGTCAAACTTCGACACGGAGTTAAGGTATCTGAAGTCGATGCAAAACCGTAGGCTGCCATCTTTTTTGGGCACCAAAACCACTGGGCTGCACCATTCACTTTTTGATGGTTCCACAATCTCCATTGCTAACATTTCCTCCAACTCCACCCGCAAAGCTTCCAGGAGCCGCTCAGGTATTCTATAGCTCATACGTTTTGGGCAAGCTCCTTCTCTGAGAACTATGTCATGCTCAACTAAGTTGGTATGTCCTGGTCTTTTCTGAAAAACTAGGGGATCACACAACCTCTGAATTTCCAGTTGTTGACTCTGAGACAGGTGACTCAGTGATAGACTAGAAGGAGCTGAAACTGGAAGATACTGGGACTCTATCTCTTCCTCATCCTCTACCTTCCGAATCATGAATACCCCGGCATCACTCGATCTGGAAAACCACTCTTTGAGCAAGTTAACATGCAAAGTCCATTTCGACCGTTTCTGACCCGGAGTGGCAACTTCATATGTAACCGGCCCCAACTTCCTCAGAACTTCAAAGGGACCCTGCCATTTGGCAGTCAAGCTTACTCGCATCTGTGGGCAACATCACCAATACCTGAGTACCTGGTTCAAAGTTTCTCGTCCTGGCTTTCTGGTCATACCAGGTCTTCAGCAGTTTCTGTGCTTCGGCCATATGCTCTTGAGCCAATATACCCATGGCTTCCAGCTTCTCCCGCATCTGAACCACATAGTCCACAATCGGAGTGGCGCTTACACGGTCTTGTTCTCCTTTCCACATGTCCTTCAGCAGTACCAACGGTCCCCGCACTTCCCGTCCGTATTGTAGTTCAAACGGGGAAAATCCAGTCGAGGCCTGGGGAACTTCCCTGTAGGCAAAAAGCAGATACGGGAGCCACTGATCCCAATCGTCACTTCTGTCCACAACAAACTTGCGAAGCATTTGTTTCAGAGTTTGATTAAAACGTTCTGTTAACCCGTCAGTTTGTGGGTGATAAGGGGTGGTTCTTATTCCCGTTATCCCCAACAGTTTATACACTTGTTTTAACAGCTCTGACATAAAGTTAGACCCTTGATCCGTGACTATACTTTTAGGAAAACCTACTCTAGCGAACAGTTGTATAAGGGAGGAAGCTACTGCTCTAGCCTTAATGGATTTGAGGGGAAAAACCTCAGGATACTTTGTGGCATAGTCTGTAATGACCAACATATAACGGTTTCCTGCCTTGGTCTTCTCTAATGGCCCAACAATATCCATACCTAGCTGATCAAAAGGCACCCCAATAATGGGAAGAGGCTTAAGAGGTGCCCTAGGAGGAACCCGTAGAGAAGTCTGTTGACACTGGGGACAAGTTCTACAGTACGTGGCTATGTCCTTCCTCATACCTGGCCAATAAAAGTAACAAATAATCCGTGCTGTTGTCTTATGTCTACCTAAATGACATGGTACCGAATGACCCAAGGAAAGGACTATTTCTCTACCCTCCCTGGGGACTACCAACTGCGGCTCAGGACTCCATTTACGAAACAAGACCCCATTACGGAGGCAAAAGACTCCCTGACTTCCTTCCACCTCTGGCTGGCCTGCTAGTGATCTCTCCTCCACCCACTTATACAATGGGCCGACTACATTGTCATTTTTCTGCAATTCCACTATGTCTCTAGGTATTTTATAACCCAATGTATTCTCAGGGACAGGTTCCCCTTCACTCACCACTGCATGCTGAAACTTTTCACGCTTCCTCTGACTCCTGGACTTCCGCGTCCTACCTGGCTGTGCTTCCAGTTCTGCCTCAAAAAAAGGCAAAGCTCCTAGTAATCCTACCTCCTCTTCACTACTCTTGGCCATGGCCCGGGTTATAGCTGCATTGCAACTCTGCAAAGGAAGAAGATCGAACAAAACAGGCAGATCTTGACCCAGCACCATAGGGTATGGCAACTCAGGGGAAAGGCCTACTTCCAACAGAGAGGATTGTCCCTGCACCCTTACATAAACACTAGCTGTAGGATAGTACCTTTCGTCACCATGGACACATTTAATTGCTACTGGAGATCTTAGGTTCCACAGATGGACTGGAACTAACTCTGCTTTGACCAACGTTTGCATACTTCCGGTGTCCACCATTGCACTTATTTCCTGTCCATTCAAACACACAGTCACGTGATGCAAGGAACTCTTTACTCTACAAGTAGGGCCATCAGGTCTAGATAGTCCACACAAATTTGCCGGTGTGGAAGATCTATTAGGGCACCTAGGCTTAGTATGCCCCTCCTGTCCACAGTGATAGCACACAATAGTTTTAACGTTAGCACTCAGTTTCCCGCTAAAACCACCATTATCACCCACAAACTTACCTCCCGTCATACTCGTCTTCGGGGGTGTTACTGATCTCTTACTGGGTCTTTTGGGGTCTTTGAATGTTTTCCATTGATTGTAAGACCAGGGTTGACCTCGTCTTCGCGCTGCGACAAACACATCTGCGAGCTCTGCAGCTTGTGCTGCTGACTCTGGGTTATGTTCTTTTACCCATGTTTGAAGCTCTGGAGCAAGCACCCGAAGATATTGCTCCAAGATAATCACCTCCGCAACTTCCTCCTTACTCCGATTCTGTGGCTGAATCCTCTTATTAAAAGTGTCCTTAAGACGCCCATATAGCTCCTTAGGGGTCTCATCCGCTCTTACATCTGTGGACCGAAATCTCAAATGATAGGACTCAGGATTAACATCATACTTCTTTAAAACTGCCGCTTTCACTTCATCATAGACAAGAGATTCATTAATATCCATGTTCACATAAGCACTACAAGCTTTGCCTGTAAGTAATGGCACCAACCTCACAGCCCAGTCAGTTCTTGGCCATCGGCATGCAGCGGCTATCCGCTCAAAAGTCGTAAGAAAATGCTCCACATCATCATCTTTGTTAAGCGGCTGTAGACGCGGCTCAGTCATAGCCCTTGGCTGCTCTACTACTTGACCCACAATGGATGGTGAGCCCCGAGCATCTCCCTCTTCATTCCCCTGATTCGAAGGGGTATATTGAAGCCCAGAAGGATGAGCATTAGTTGATGTAATTCTCGCATGTACCTCTTCCTGAAGAAGCGTGAACTGATGTTGAAGAGCCCTCCATCTATTTTCCTGCCGCGCTGTCTCCTGGTCCAGTCGTTTATCTCTCTCTTGCTGCATTTTCATATGTGCACCGAACATGTCCCGTAACTCCTCGACTGTAAAATTCTGTGAGTCACCAGAACCTGGTGCATCCTCAGCACCAGCTCCTCCGGTAGCTGACGTCACCATCTCATCTCCCTTTATCGTTCTCTTCGGCCCCATTTTGACCAATGAAGTAGGGGAAAAACCCGTTCACTGCTGCCCCCTACTGGCACATCCCACCGCTGCCACCATATGTGATAGATGTGACCAGTAAAGGATAAAAGAACACGGAGGCAGCAGGCTACAGCAAACGTTTAGGGGTTTATTTCCACAGAATGGGCCAATGCTAACCCAATGGAGGTAAACCAAAGATACCAAAAATCAAATAACAAACAAAAGAAACATACAATAATGATGGGTCACTGCATTTGCCTCTCAAACATTTACAGAGGTCAAGGGTCCACAGAACCTGTTCTCTCACAGAACACTCACCCACATACAGAAACAATTAACACATTTATACCTTGGTGGCCAGCACCAATGAACACATAAAGGGGGATACACAGACATATAATGGCCATTACATACAAAGAACGACAATGAAAACACCCAATATACATAAACAAACACCTCAAATAATACTATCAAATGTCTTCACTTAATAAATGCACTTCTTATAAATAAACAAAAGAAAAAGAAGCGAAATAGTCCTTGGAGTTCCCCCGGAGCAGAAACCGGAATGGTCATGGCCCAATCATCGGCCGGAACCATATATATACGTCCGATGTTTCCACCCGAACCCCTTTAGATGGCGTACCAGCTCACGGGACCCAGACATAACAAACAAACACAAGGAACGGTAAGAATAAACTTAAACTAAACGTTAAAGAGTGTGCGCACTTAACTCCAAACGAAAGTTAAAATAAAGTTTATTAAACCAAAATAATGTTGTTGTGTATTCTTTACTGTAAACAAATTCCATTTAATAAAAACTCAAACTGACCTGACCCAGGCTCACCAACATCCGCCACAAGTACCCTATGTAATTAAACTGCTCCTCAGATTATCATTTGCTTTAAACAGCCCTTATACCATGGAAAACTATTGTCATCATGTTTATAAATAGTTTGATGTAATATTGTAAACACTGTTCAAGTGTAAAAAAAACGCAAGATAGGCTTTAATTCTCCATCTTGTCTAACAAAAACCTGTTAAAATCATGCATTTCATGTGTATTCTCTTTTCTGTATAGGTCCGTCATGATTGACAGAGACCTGAAAGAGCACAATGCCATAAAACAGATTTTTCCTTCGGCAAAGGTCCTCGTTTGCTGGTTTCACGTGCTGCAGGACAGGTAGATGACAGAACAGTTAACATAGCAAATTCATTATTTCAAAGTACTCCTGATAACACTAAAATATATTGTATATTTATTTATTTGAATGAATATTGCCAATAATTCACAAATCCCCTAAAAACATTAGTATGAGCCAGAGTTGCACAATTACTTGTTAAAAGATTGTGATCTTAATTCAAACACTCTTGCGATCTTATTCCGAAATGACAGCGATTCGGCTATTAAACCACTAACAAGTATGATCACAGTGGACATTCAAATCTGTGTTGGTGCTATGTGTTATTAACCCAACTGTTTGCATAATTGTTTTGAGTTATGACAGACAGCTACAAATGAAATTAGCATAAACACAATGTTTAAGTCGATTACTCGAATTAAGTTAACAAAGTTATCAAGACAGTTCCATTATTCAACAAAATAATGTTTGCAACTTAAAAGGTTAAATTAAATCAATAATTTAGAATTTTTAACAACCATGACTTTTAGTTTTGGTAACAGGTCCCCAGAACTGTTTTTAGAGAGCAGTTGTCTTTTCAACCACACAGTATAATTTTTTCAGTCACAATAATTCAAATTATCACAAAATTACTAAAAATCAAAATAGCAAATTTTGATATCAAATATGAAAATAGAGTACATCACCTTTTGAAAGTAACTTGACAAATAAAGATTATCAATTACATTTTTACACCAGGAAGTGGATAATATTGACTGTTTAAAATATATTTGTCATTGAAGAATTCATTCATTCAAGATTTGTTCAAAAACACTGACTCATCCAGTAATGAAACAAGTATGAGTGAGTCATTGAATCATTCAAACAATCAAAAAAGTGTGTGAACATTTTTTAAACTAATTTCAAATGGACTGCAGCAATTAACATTTACTCAGAAACTCAGAAACTAGTAAATTACATATTGTTTTGTGTAGTTGTCTTTTCATAATTTCACTCTATTGTAAAATGTCATTGAGAGTTTCGTCTATGAATTCCCAATTATTATTGTTTTAATTACACAAGCAATGTTAATGGAATTTAAAACTTGTATTTATTTTAACATGTAGGCTGTGCATAGGTGGTTGATAAAACGAGATGGAGGAAACCTGCCAGTGGGCCAGAGAAACATAGTGATTCAAGCAATGATTGCAATGAAGGCGTGTTTTATGGTAAGACTCTTTCACAGCTATAACCTAAAACAACCATTTTCCCCACACTATTTTGGCTTGACAAAGCTGTGAATAAATAGTCTTCAGGCCTTGTAGGTAGATTCTTCCTCTACTTCGATGTTCTTTAGCTTCAGTTTTTAGACTGTTGAAAGGTTGTAAACATTGTTCATTTAAAATGTTTCTATGTTCTTCAGGAAGAGGAGTTTATCCACACTTCTTCCACAAAGTGCAAAGAGCTAGATTCCTACCTTGGTAGTACACATGTATCTACCTATTTGAAGAATCAATTTCTTGGGGGGAGTTGTGGTCTAATTTTGGCAGATCATTCAATCATGAAAACAGTGAAACCAACAACAAGGCAGAAAGGTACAGGATTTCTATTTATTGTAATAACGAGCTTGCCTTATCACTGAAAGTAGTGAATTGTGCATTCTAAGCATAATTAATGCTTGTCTTTTTGTTTGTAATTTAACTAAAATGTACACTATTATTTAACGGATAGTTCACTTTATTTACTCAAGTTGTTCCAAACCTGTATGAATTTCGTTCTTCTGCTCAACATTTGACGTTAGCCATAGTAGTTTTGCCCATTCTATGAAGCTCAATGAGGTTGAGAATAAAATTATGCGTTCAGCAGAAGAAAGAAATTCATAAAGGTTTAGAACTTGAGTAAATTAAAAATTTAAATAAAATTGTGTGAACTTCCTCTTTAACACACCAAATAACAAGTACTTAGGGATAGTTCACCCAAAAATGTAAATGAGCTTCAGCAAGAAGTTTGTAGTTGCGCGTCAAGCAAGTTCGGATGATCAATGTTTATGTGAATGAAAGCCTACAATCAAATCTGTTCATCGTATCAAGCAATCAAGTCTCTTCAGAAAAGTTGGACTAAACCACTCAATTCTTATGGATTAGTTTTATTTCATTTTTAATGTGTCAATTTCAGTTGCTTAGCTGTCAGATTTCATTAAAATTATCTTCATTTGTGTTTCAAAGATGACCAAAAGTCTTACGGGTTTTTGAATGACATGAGGGAGAGTAATTAATCATAAATAATTAACATTTTTGAGTAAACTATCCCTTCAAAATGTGTATTGCCAGAACATTTTTCATATTCTGCATTTCCTTGGTGTGACAATCCCTATTCTATCGCATTTTCTTAAACAAACGAACAAGAAAACCCCAGAAGTATTGTCATAAAATGCCTTAATGCATTATCATTTATTTTAAATATATTGACTATGGCAAGTTGGTGGTCTTTCTTGCATAGATTCTTCTTCACGATGAAATATCAATTCCTGAAGGGGAACACTAACAAGCGGATTGACCAGCTCCTTAGCCTGCTGTGTGGAGATGTCCACAAATATTACTGGTAAATGTTTATTGTAACTGTTATCTTCAATATCCATGAAAATGGTTATACTCTGCTTTTTATAAATTAATTTGATGAATAAATAAATATATATATTTTACATTTTCAATAATTTCCTGCTACATCTAATTTACATTTCTAATGAATGATTGTGATTTTCAGTTACATGGATGAGCTGGCAGCAAGTGGGCGCATCAAGGGAGACAACGCTGAATGACTTCTCTAATGCTGTCAAGTCTATGATTGAGAAGGGTCTGGATTCAAAATGTAAAATGAATGAAAAGGGAACATGTATTATTCCACCAGATACTAGCACTCAGTCTCACACAGTTGTGTGACTGTAGAAGATCCAAAAGCGGCTCTCTGTGCAAACATATAGTTTTCTCGAGAATAGTTGCACAGCAACAAGGACTAGATATTCAAGAGATCAGGTCTACTCTTGCTAGAAAAATCTTTGATAGTCACTTGTATATCTCAGATGATGAAAACCTCACAGTCTTTCACAGTGATGAGAGTGTAGCAATTATAAATCACAAAAGGCCACATTTTTGTACATGCATAGCAAATAGTCATAACGAAAAATGTGTCTGCATTTTGGTTCACAACATCCTCTACCTTCCACTGACCCCTTCTGAGTTAATCTCGAATCATTCAGATTGCCAGAAACCACCCAACAGAAAGCCAAAACCTGAACTCCAGACCATGTTAACAGACCTTATGGAATGGAGCCAATCAGAAACATACACTCACCGGCCACTTTATTAGGTACCCCATGCTAGTAATGGGTTGGACCCCCTTTTGCCTTCAGAACTGCCTCAATTCTTCGTGGCATAGATTCAACAAGGTGCTGGAAGCATTCCTCAGGGAGTTTGGTCCATATTGACATGATGGCATCACACAGTTGCCGCAGATTTGTCGGCTGCACATCCATGATGCGAATCTCCCGTTCCACCACATCCCAAAGATGCTCTATTGGATTGAGATCTGGTGACTGTGGAGGCCATTTGAGTACAGCGAACTCATTGTCATGTTCAAGAAACCAGTCTGAGATGATTCCAGCTTTATGACATGGCGCATTATCCTGCTGAAAGTAGCCATCAGAAGTTGGGTACATTGTGGTCATAAAGGGATGGACATGGTCAGCAACAATACTCAGGTAGGCTGTGGCGTTGCAACGATGCTCAATTGGTACCAAGGGGCCCAAAGAGTGCCAAGAAAATATTCCCCACACCATGACACCACCACCACCAGCCTGAACCGTTGATACAAGGCAGGATGGATCCATGCTTTCATGTTGTAGACGCCAAATTCTGACCCTACCATCCGAATGTCGCAGCAGAAATCGAGACTCATCAGACCAGGCGACGTTTTTCCAATCTTCTATTGTCCAATTTCGATGAGCTTGTGCAAATTGTAGCCTCAGTTTCCTGTTCTTAGCTGAAAGGAGTGGCACCCGGTGTGGTCTTCTGCTGCTGTAGCCCATCTGCCTCAAAGTTCGACGTACTGTGCGTTCAGAGATGCTCTTCTGCCCACCTTGGTTGTAACGGGTGGTTATTTGAGTCACTGTTGCCCTTCTATCAGCTCGAACCAGTCTGGCCATTCTCCTCTGACCTCTGGCATCAACAAGGCATTTCCGCCCACAGAACTGCCGCTCACTGGATGTTTTTTCTTTTTCGGACCATTCTCTGTAAACCCTAGAGATGGTTGTGCGTGAAAATCCCAGTAGATTAGCAGTTTCTGAAATACTCAGACCAGCCCTTCTGGCACCAACAATCATGCCACGTTCAAAGTCACTCAAATCACCTTTCTTCCCCATACTGATGCTCGGTTTGAACTGCAGGAGATTGTCTTGACCATGTCTACATGCCTAAATGCACTGAGTTGCCGCCATGTGATTGGCTGCTTAGAAATTAAGTGTTAAGGAGCAGTTGGACAGGTGTACCTAATAAAGTGGCCGGTGAGTGTATATTGAAAACAAGGAGCTGTACAAGATGGTAGAGAGGGCACACAAACTAGTTTTTTCAAACTTCAGTATTTTGTCAAGAAAAAGAAAAAAAACTGCACTACATGCCTATCGGCAACAGGTAAAAAAGGCAAAACAGGCAGTCACAATGAATTACATTTGTAGACGAAAAAACAGAAGAAAACGTTTTATTAAAGACTAAAAATGTCTTTGGCATCTGCCATTAATAAATTGCATATAAAAAGAAGATATACATATGATATTACAAAAGAAACCAAATATAAATGAACTAATTGTCGCTTATTGTATTGAGTATAGTAAAAAAGACATCATAAACAGGCTAGTATGTGTCGTGACTGTAGTGAGGTTTCATCTATAACTGAGCAGGTAAAAAAAAAAAAAAATGAAATTCTTTGTAATGTTTTATTTTATTTTTTTTGTACTGCTGAAAACAATGGAAGTACAAAATAAAGTGGGGGAAACCCTTACTCATCTGTGGAGTCTTTTGATTTCAGTGCTCTCATCTTCTCCTTAAGACATGCATCAATTAATGAAAAAGTGCCTTTTATAACAGCAGGCCCAAGACCATGTGTCGCCAGGTCAAATGTTTCCCAGTTAGTCTCTAAAGCATCCTTTACAGCTTTCAATGTCTTCCTGCAATTGAAAATAGCAACAGGTATTTAGTTTTCCAGTTCAACTGATCTTTGAATCATTCAGTTGATGTCAGGTGTAGTAGTAAATTGTTACTAACTAAATTACCTGCAGTCTTCTGTTTTGGCCATGGTTGCATGGACATTCCCCTCTTCTAACAATGCTTGACCCACTCTTTTCTGGGGGATGAATTTTGTTGCCAGTGACGTGTTACAAATTTATTAAATGTTTAATTTAGATTCCAATACCAAATTTTAACTGAGAATATGCATTTCAGTTTAGAATATCAGCTTTGAAACAGTTTCCAGCAAGAGAATCTGGCAAATCCTGTTTTTCTTTATTTGTCAGATTACTGAAACTCTTAATTGCTTCTTCCTGACATTCCTGTTTCCCTCTATTATGAGCAGATTACTGAAACTCTTCGTCCAGTTCTAGAATCACACTGTATGAATACTTATGTTGAGTGGATTAGGAAGGACAATAGTTTCAGTCTAGAACTGGTTTTCCTAAACCCGTTCCTTTAATTTACATGCTTTGTTTTAGAATGTATTCCCCTCTATGTAACTCCACCCCTTTGAAATGAATATAAGCTAAAAATATATCATGTTTTAGTTAGACTTGTTATGAAGCTTGGAAGACTACAGCAAATCCAACTCATCTGCAATAAAGAACCTGCAAAAGATACAACCAAGTCTCCTGGGGCCTCATTTATAAAACTGTGCCTAGGATCCTTACTAAAAGTGTACGTGCGCCCGAAATTCAAAAATGTCGTACGCAAAAAAATATTCAGACTTATAAAACCGTGCGTACGCCAGAACCTGCGCAGAATTCACTTTATAAATCCCAGTCAGTGGAAGATTGTGCGCACATGCGTCTCCTCCCCGAAATAACCATATATGGAGATTACAACGCCTAGTTTTACTATGCATATCCTCATCTGCATATCATTTACATATGATTATTCATCCACGTGATATGTTTAACGGTCCAAGACATTAGGAAAATATAAAATATGGATGTGCCGTCACATTATATTAATAAAAAACATTTAGTAGCCTAGCCTTGTTTTTGAATACATAAATCAAATAGTGTAAAACACATTTCAGAGAAAGTTTTTCTCAATCTTTTCCACTGGCCAAATATTATTTATAATTGATTTATTTTGAACGGAAACAGATAGACCTTGTTGTGCATTATTTGCACGAAACTATTTTCTCAGACAATCTGCTATTATCATGATAAGCAATTATCTCTGTAGTTCAAACATTAAAACACAGCGTGCCAGAGGAAACGTGTTCCACAACAAATATTTATATTTATTGAATATAAAAAATGTTGTGAGTTCATGAAATCATTACTTCTCAGTAATGATTTCATGTAGTTTAAGTGTGTAACTCCTTTAATGAGAATTTGGCATATTTAATCTAAATGTTTATATCAGAAGTAAAACATAGTTTAAATAATTATTTCATTTATTTAAACTGTTATTGTGAACATGCAGTGTTTTTATGATTAGGTGATTAGGACTCATAATGAAGATCTGCCGTTAGATAGGCTATATGCGTTAGTTTCACTAACGGCCCAGCGCGCTCGCTGGCGCGGACATTTAAAAAGGGATGGAGATTTGCTTCAAGTGATAGGCTTGGTGAGTGAAATCATATTTGTATTATCTTTCTGTATATGTCTAATCTTCTTTAGAATTTCT
This sequence comes from Semotilus atromaculatus, assembly GCA_031834385.1. NCBI lineage: Eukaryota > Metazoa > Chordata > Actinopteri > Cypriniformes > Leuciscidae > Semotilus > Semotilus atromaculatus. The sequence goes on along the minus strand of JAULUF010000044.1, from coordinate 9,876,154 downwards.
GTCTAAAAGTGACCAAAAGACATAACTCTAGCTCACCATCGGTGTCGCCAATTCCCTTCGTCTCCAGAATGTGCGTCCACGCCAAGTTTATTTTTTATAAATCCCGATATGTGCGTGGAAAAATGCGTACGCATATTTCTATGCCCGTGTTGTGCGTACGCAACGTTTATACATCAGGCCCCAGGTCTCCTGGCTTCTAAGTTTCTACACTTGAGAAGAAATAAGTTTACTACACCAGGTACATTTTATCACCAGCCAGATCACGGCATTCATCTAAAATATAATTATACAAAACATAATTATTTGTAATAATGTCCAACTTGCAAGCAGTACAAGAAAATAAAGAAAGATTAAGTATGTGGATGCACTCACCGTCCACTTTATTAAGATCACCTGTACATTCATGCAGTTATCTAATTGGCCAATCATTTGGCAGCAGCATAATGTAAAAACAACAACATGCAGATACAATTCAAGAGCTTTAGATAATGTTCACATCAATCATTAAAATAATAATAAATAAATAAAAAAACACGTGGCATGGTTGTTGGTACCAGATTAGCTGGTTTGAGTATTTCAAAACCTGCTGATTTACTGGGACATTTCATACACAAAAGTATTCTTTGAAACTCAAAGCAGCCCACTTAGAACCAAAAACAGAGAGCTTTTGACCTGTATCTGCATGATATTTTGCAGGCTGCATTTGTCACATGATTGTCCGATTGGATAACTTCATGAATGACCTGATGATAAAAATAATAATCGTGTACAGGTGTTCCTAATAAAGTGGACAATGAGTATATATTATTTTCCAAAACTCGTTGTAAAAACATAGTACTAAGTTAAGGGGCTATCAACACAACTTTTCTATGATTATATTTACTTTTTATTTATACATGGTAAATGTATAACAATACAGCTTCAAGTAATATGTAAATTCAGTGGAAATGATGTTATGTAAAATATTATTATTAGAACAAATATATGACTCAAAACCACAAAACAAGGATACGGGTCTCAGAATTCCCTTTAAAGTTATTACTACTATATTATTATTACCTTCACAAAGTTTGGAGCAGTGTGAAGTTAACTTTGTGCGCTTTGAGGGTATCACTTCCAGCTCCTCCAACTTCTCTGTAATTTTATTTTTTTGTCCCTTGGCCTTCCGTAAATAAGCCACTACAGTGTTCGCAGAGTAGCTCTCTGGTAGAGAGCACCTCCTCCGTAGTTCATCTGACGTGACCAGGTATCTGAAATATCAATGTGTTATGTACATTATAATGACCTTGAGAAGGCTGAGGTACTTTTTACACCTGGTATTAAGATGCATTTTGGTAAGTTGAATCACAAGTGGACGACACTAAATACAGATGTAAACGGGGGCTCAAAAGTTTTGATCTAGTACACTTTCGAACACTTCCAGAGGTAGATGAAAACACATTATACCGGATTGCTTTCGTAGTGTAAACACTCATGTGGGCAAATGTGTTCAAACAGCCACAAAAGACTGTCTTCTCTCCACCTACTGAACTAACGCGTGAACATCATGGGAAGAGCTCTAGCCAAACGGGGTCTTTGTCAGCTGAAGACCCAAGTTTGGTTTGAAGATGAAAAATGTACCAAACACAATGTTCTCTCTCTCCATCCCTGATTTCTAACACACACTCACAGGGTTCAGCTAGTCTTGGAGCAGAAATGAAAGCTGATTCTCTCCGTGTGTTTTTCTGTCGTCTCCGTGTAAATTCATGTGTAAATTACGCACATTTATTTTTAAATTTTATTAGATAGAAAGATCTGAAAAAGCCCATACATTTACCCGTTTATAGACCCTGCCCTTGAAGAAATTAGGACAGAAGTGGTTGAAAGTGGACAAAAGAGATGGATTAAAACACCAGGTGTAAACGGGAATGTGCCTCCCTCGTCTACTTGTGATCCGATCGACCGAAATGCATCTTAATACCAGGTGTAAACAGGTCCTTAGATGCATAGGAATACAAAATAAAGAAGGATTTGAACCATGGCAATGAGATCTTTAAATAACTGTTGGGGCTGATCTACAGGCAGCATAATTTGCAATAATTAAATACTCTTTTAATTAAATATTGTCTTTACCTTTTTGCTTGGTGAAAATCTGAAACTTTTAAAACACTTTCCACCAGGATGCCCCCTGTAAGTGTGAAAAAAGAGAAAAGTAACTGTAACAATAGGGTTTCCTTTATTTATAACATTTATATCAGTGTCAACATGTTCTTTACTAGACAATCAAATCACACTGTTCAGCCATAAAATTAAAACTACTGAAAGGTTAAGTGAATAACATTGATTATTTCTTTACAATGACTAACCTTCCAGATGATAAAGCCATTATAGAGCAGATGCAAATGGCAAAATATCTCAATATTAACAACCTTAATTTTACATGGAAATTCACATGTATAATAAGGTGTACACAAATGTTTAAGAAAGTCCAAGATCCTACTTAATTTTACCTGTCTGATCTTCTTGGTCGTGTCCTGAGCTGTCTTGACCCTCAGTTTCTTTGTTGTTTCGGTTACTGTCTTCTGAGCTTTCCTGACCCTCAGTTTCTTTGTTTTGGTTGCTGTCTTCTGAGCTGTCTTGACCCTCAGTTTCTTTGTTGTTTTGGTTGCTTTCTTCTGAGCTTTCCTGACCCTCAGTTTCTTTGTTTTGGTTGCTTTCTTCTGAGCTTTCCTGACCCTCAGTTTCTTTGTTTTGGTTGCTTTCTTCTGAGCTGTCTTGACCCTCAATTTCTTTGTTTTGGTTGCTGTCTTCTGAGCTCTCTTGACCCTCAGTTTCTTTGTTTTGGTTGCTGTCTTCTGAGCTGTCTTGACCCTCAGTTTCTTTGTTTTGGTTGCTTTCTTCTGAGCTGTCTTGACCCTCAGTTTCTTTGTTTTGGTTGCTGTCTTCTGAGCTGTCTTGACCCTCAGTTTCTTTGTTTTGGTTGCTTTCTTCTGAGCTCTCTTTACCCTCAGTTTCTTTGTTTTGGTTGCTTTCTTCTGAGCTGTCTTGACCCTCAGTTTCTTTGTTTTGGTTGCTTTCTTCTGAGCTTTCCTGACCCTCAGTTTCTTTGTTTTGGTTGCTTTCTTCTGAGCTGTCTTGACCCTCAATTTCTTTGTTTTGGTTGCTGTCTTCTGAGCTCTCTTGACCCTCAGTTTCTTTGTTTTGGTTGCTGTCTTCTGAGCTGTCTTGACCCTCAGTTTCTTTGTTTTGGTTGCTTTCTTCTGAGCTGTCTTGACCCTCAGTTTCTTTGTTTTGGTTGCTTTCTTCTGAGCTTTCCTGACCCTCAGTTTCTTTGTTTTGGTTGCTTTCTTCTCACAGAATTAATGTATTTAGAAATAATATTAAAATGAACAGCCTTTCTATTAATGAAATTTAATAATACTCTATCATCCTCTCAAAATGTAAAATGCATTATCAAACTATGATATATTAGAAGGTTGATTTTACGATGTAGGCATAAGGGTCATTTGTTCCAAAATCTACTACCTTGGCAAAAAAGACACTTCACATCCTCTTGATTCCCAGGCAGACATTTTTTATGGATATTTACTAAACAGGTTGTGCATTTTTCCTAGAAAGATTATTTGCATGAAAAATGGTTAGGTCAAGGTAATCCAATTCCTGAGGGCCATTTTTTTTTACTCTCCAACTAATTAGACAGTTTAATCTGCAGGGGCCAGTTGTATAAACTGCTATGACTAGTCTTACAAGTATGTCATCAATTTGTTTTCTTTAAGACTGTTCATAACTTTTTCAAATCAGATTGAAAAACGAAGATTGTTCTATTTTGATACCGAAAAGTATGACTGATGAACCCTAACTAACTGCTAGTTGGTCATACTAGATCTTAAGACACAGTCTTATCATAACGGCTAAGTTTATGCAACTGGCCCCATGTGTACCAAATCAAAAGACCACTGGAAACAAAAATTGGAGAAAAATCTGTTTAAGCTGAGAATGCTTCTTTAATTTCAGTTTCAAATATTGAAAATGTAATTTGTGTCACTTGCCTTGTTCTTCCTAGGCACCGTGTTGTGACAAATACCGCAAATACCTGACTTATCTAAAGCACATAGAAAACATTTGTGCTGCATTGTCACTTTTTCAACAGGAAACAACCAATGAAAAACTCTAAATACATACATGTGCAAGGTACTTACCAAGTGAACGGAAAATAAACCTCCCCAGTCGTTCCCTCTCTTGCTCTACAGGCGAGCATGCAAGGTATCCCTTTGTGCCTTCTAGAATGGCCTCGGCAAACTAAAGGGTTTCCAAAAAGAATGATTAATTCAATGCCACAGAAGCAACATTACTTAAGTTTAGCTTCACTTTTCAAAACGATAGTGCATTCAGTTCCATAATCAACTGGAATTTTGTAGAGTGAAAAGATAGTTTGATCTAAAACCAATAAAACAATTAGTCATATGGATTAAATACAATATCATTACAAATGACACCATAGTTTCATGATACAAAAAAAATAGTAATAGTAATTATTATAAATAATATTGATGATAAATTAAAAGCATTTTTACCACAGCTGTGAAAACACCACAGGAAATACTGTCATACTGGAGACTATGCTTTCTTGTTGCCCTTTGCCATGGCCCCTGGTAGCCTTTTGATGCAGCAAATGTGCTAAAATGTAGGTAAAGGTTAAAATATGTAAAGTAGGTGTGCAAAACAGTTTATACAGAGTTTATATAGAAATACAAAAAAACAGTTTTTTTTTTACTTGCCAGTACCTCCAGTTTTCTGCTATTTTATTATACTGCTGCTCAGTATCCCCAAGTGAATTCAGGTAAGTAACAGTTCGATCCACAATACTGCAGTGCTAGAACAAAGAATATATATCAACATCAAATATGAATAAGAAATATGCCAATATGCTTGACATGTTCATAATATACACATTACTATTCGCAACAAAATGTATGTTTTCTTAGTAAGTGACTTACAAAAAACGTCCAATGATTTCCGTCCTCCAAATAGGGACCAACAACCTCCGTTTTATTTTCAAATATGTTCTTCTTAAAAGGAGAAAAAATATGAATGTAAAATGTATGTAATATCTTTAATATAGTAGGAGCAAATTGACAACTTTTGACTAGCAATGAATATTGGTTCTACCTGTAACACTGGCATTTAAAGTTTTCAGGGCTCGACAATAAGGACAATCCGGTGGCCAATAATTAGGCCTATTTTATTTTATTATTTATTACTTTTTGGTGGCCGGGCAAATAAATTTGAACCACTGGCCCAACCAGGCAAGTAGAAAAAATCCTTTGTGTTAAGCCCTGATTTTGTCAGAGTAATTCTTACCTTGGTAAAATAACAGCTCCTTGCCCGTGCAGTACCATTCAGGATTTGAGTCAGGGTATGGTTATTAATCACCAAAACATCTGGTCGCTTCTAAATGAAAAAATAAAGGTATTGACCATATTTTTACAATAAAATTATTAAATTACTACAGATATTTTAAACAAGTGCACAAACAAATATGTGCGCTTGAATGGAAAGTATTGTGTAATTGTTCTGGTGCAAGTTCACAAGATCAACAAGGTGAGTGGAAACAAAGCTAAAGTATTATTGGAACAGTACCGGAAACACTTGTGATTGGAGGGTCAGAAAATGGAGCTGAAAATATATTATTCTTACCATTTTAATCTCTCCATTCACAAGTGTTGCTGGTACTGTTCCAATAATTATTTTATGGCAACCCTCCTCCTGGAGTGCACTGGGCATGCAAACTCCTAGGTAGGGGAGGGCTATATATAAAAAATATAATAGAAGATGATAAAAGATGGAAGAACGTATCGGTTACGGATGTAACCCTCGTTCCCCCGAGTAGGGAATGGAGACGTTATGTCGTGATGACAAATGGGGTTTCGCTTAGAAAGCCTATCAACTTCGATTATTACAAAACGACCCAATGGCAAAGAAATGCCATGGGTCTGTGGAATTTGCATAGCGTAACTCCGCCCCACCTCGTGGGTATACCTCTCCGATCTTGGACAGGGTTTGTGCAAGAAGACTCACTGGGGGAAACGCATACTTGCTGAGGCCCCGTAGCCAGCTGTGCGTCCGTGCTGAGCGTGCCCTCGGTCAGGGAGTAAAACGAGTCGCAATGGGATGAGTCGTGGAAGGCAAGCAGGTCTACCTGATCATTCCGGAACTGATCCCACTCGGGATGTAGTCGCCATTCTTCAGGAAGGGCTGAAGCCGTGACATCTGTAAGCCGCACAGTTCAGGGTTCCCGGAATATAAATGGTTCGAAGCGACCTCAGATGCTTCTGACTCCATAAGAGGTGGTGGCGGGCGAGTTGCGACATACGGCGGGAGCGTAGACCACCTTGTCGTTTGGTCAACACTACTGTCGTGGTATTGTCTGAGCGGACTAGTACGTGTTGGTTCTTGAGCAGCACCAGAAAGCGGTGCAGAGCAAGACGTACTGAGGCAATTGACATGCGAGAGGCGCTGGGGTCCTGTCCAGCAGCCCGCGGCAACATGTCCATTGCACATGGCACCCTAGCCCGTGGTGGAGGCATCTGTTGAGACAACAACATGCCTGGAAGCTCGATCTAAGGGCACTCCGGCCAGTAGAAAACTTAGGTTCGACCACGGGGTGAAGGTCTGATGAATGGAGACATGGAAGTAGGCTTCCTTCAGGTTGATCGCTGCAAACTAAATCCTGTGGCCGTACACATTCGAAAATGCGTTTGGCCGCGAGCATCTTGAAAGGAAGCCTTCTTAGAAGGGAACGGTTCAAGGTTGCAGGTCCAGGATTGGTCGAAACCACCAGTTTTCTTGGGTACAATGAAGTCGGGGCTGAAGTAGCCGGACTTAATTTCAGCTGGAGGGGTGGTCTCGATCGTACCCTTCGTCAGTAGGGTGACAACCTCCGCACGCATGACCGGAAGCGGGGAGGAGACCTTGCGAACTGAGAACCATAGCCAAGCCTGATGGTTCTCGTGAGCCAGTGGGAAAGATAGGAAAGTTCCAAAACTGAACCAGCGGGGTCATGTAAACCACAGACGTACCCACGATGAGGCAGCGAGGCGGAATGACAGGACCAGATGTGGGGGGTCATCGAGTCTTGATCATAACATTGCGATGGTTCCCGCAGTGAGAACATGACGCATCCACGAATGCTGTCTGAGCGTGATCGAAGCCCAAACATGCCAAACAGTGTTCATGCCTATCAGCTGAATCTATCAGACTACCGCACTCAGAAATACACGGGCAGAACGTCTTTAAAAAGACGTGACGCATGCAAGCTCTTTTTGTGAGAGAAAAGCTCGCAGCAGTGCTGAAGCGCCCGAGGAGAAACACACACGCTGTTGCAGACCACTGCACAGTTCAGCAGGCAGGAATGTGAAACTTGCTGGAACATGCCATCACACCTGCTCATCTAGAAGATTCTCGAAGATAGTTAGAGAATAGGCTACAGGAGTGAAGAGGACCTCTTGGCTCCGGAGCAAAAACATAACTGCGTACTTCATTATATACCCACGAGGTGGGGCGGAGTCACGCTATGCAAATTGACCGCAGACCCATGGCATTTCTTTGCCATTGGCTCGTTTTGTAATACTTGAAGTTGAAATGCTTTCTAAGTGAAACCCCATTCTTCATTACTACGTAACTCATAGTGACTACGAAAGGGAACACAGAAAACTTCTGGATGCCTCACATTTGTATTTCTAACAATTGTATCCAAAGTAACTTGCATGCATTAAAGGGATAGTTCTCCCCAAAATTAAAATTATATGCTATGCTATTTTAGTCAATAGGGCCAATCAACTGTTTGGTTACCAACATTCTTCAAAATATCTTCATACAGGCCATAATCATACAGGTTTGGAACAAAAAAATATATTTTTTGGGTGAACTAGAGCAGCACGATTTTGTTAAAAGATCAGGGCCCGTATTCCTAAAGAATCTAAGAATCCTTTTAGAAAACTCTTAATTTAGCTTTAAAACTTTTACGTAGGAGTCTTAGCTTAAGAGTGATTCGGGACCGATCTGAGAGCAACTCTGAGTAAGGAAAAGACAAAAACTTTCATCTTAGTGAGGAGGCGGGGTTGACCCCGTTGCTATGTATGACAATCTTTTGAAGACTGCGATTGGTTGGTTGTCCAAGAAGGAAAAAAAGAGTGATTTAAGTATACAGGTGAAACTCGAAAAATGTGAATATCGTGCAAAACTTATTTCAGTAATTCAAATTAAAAGATGAAACTAATATATTTAGTATATATAACTATAAACATATGCATGATTATACTTTTCAGAGGGTTTTAAAAATTCTCTTTTTTTTTTTTTATGTAATATTCAAATTTTCTGAGTGTTTGAATTTTGGGGGTTTCATAAGCTGTAGTTAATCATCAACATAATAACTTTGGCACGATATTCAAATTTTTCGAGTTTCACCTGTAGGGTCTATTATAAGCCTTCACTTTGAAATTACATGCGTAATTTTTCCTATTTGACTGCTTTCTCACACACACACACACACACACACACACACACACACACACACACACACACACACACACAGACAATATATATATATATGTGTATATAAATCCTTTTTTTTATTTACCATGCTGTTAATTTCCTTTAAGGTATTTGATTGGCTTAGAATGATAAAAATTGTTCCACTCTTTCCAATTACACTGTTTGCTGGCGTGTCTATTTAAGTGCTGGTTTGAATGTTGGTTTTAATATATCAAACTCACTGTCATCCATTGTCTGCAACACATTTCTTCTCCCTCTTTGTCTTTCTGCCATTTTCTCCTCTGCTAAAGAAACTCTTAAGCCTCTTAAAAGTCCTCGTCCGTGCTCCTAACAATGTTGCCCTTAAGACCTCTTTTAAGGGTTAAGATACTCTCTGAATTACTTTTTTCTTTACTAGGATTTTTTCTTTAATTTTAGTCGCCCACATTTCTAAGAATTTTCTTAGAATTTTGTCACTAGGAGCTATTTTTTGCATTAAGATTCTTTAGGAATACAGGCCCTGAATCTCGATATGAACCTATCGAGTACTCCTGGCCTGAGAGCAATGTATAATATTATTACCTGTATAATATTATACACTAAAAATAACACAGCGATATGAATCTATTGAGTACTCCTGCCCTGAGAGCAGCGCATTATGAAAAAAAAAAAAAAACAGGTATGAACCTATTGAGTACTCCTGCCTTGAGAGCAGCACATTATACACTAAAAATAACACAGCGATTTGAACCTATTGAGTACTCCTTCCCTGAGAGCAGCGCATTATACACTAAAAATAACACAGCGATATGAACCTATTGAGTACTCCTGTCCTGAGAGCAGCGCATTATACACTAAAAATAACACAGCGATTTGAATCTATTGAGTACTCCTGCCCTGAGAGCAGCGCATTATACACTAAAAATAACACAGCGATTTGAACCTATTGAGTACTCCTGCCCTGAGAGCAGCGCATTATACACTAAAAATAACACAGCGATATGAATCTATTGAGTACTCCTGCCCTGAGAGCAGCGCATTATACACTAAAAATAACCCGGTATGAACCTATTGACTACTCCTGCCCTGAGAGCAGCGCACTATACACTAAAAATAACACAGCGATATGAATCTATTGAGTACTCCTGCCCTGAGAGCAGCGCATTATACACTAAAAATAACACAGCGATTTGAATCTATTGAGTACTCCTGCCCTGAGAGCACATTATACACTAAAAATAACAGCAATTTGAACCTATTGAGTACTCCTGCCCTGAGAGCAGCGCATTATACACTAAAAATAACACAGCGATATGAATCTATTGAGTACTCCTGCCCTGAGAGCAGCGCATTATACACTAAAAATAACCCGGTATGAACCTATTGACTACTCCTGCCCTGAGAGCAGCGCATTATACACTAAAAATAACACAGCGATATGAATTTATTGAGTACTCCTGCCCTGAGAGCAGCGCATTATACACTAAAAATAACACAGCGATATGAATTTATTGAGTACTCCTGCCCTGAGAGCAGCGCATTATACACTAAAAATAACACAGCGATATGAATCTATTGAGTACTCCTGCCCTGAGAGCAGCGCATTATACACTAAAAATAACCCGGTATGAACCTATTGACTACTCCTGCCCTGAGAGCAGCGCATTATACACTAAAAATAACACAGCGATATGAATCTATTGAGTACTCCTGCCCTGAGAGCAGCGCATTATACACTAAAAATAACACAGCGATATGAATTTATTGAGTACTCCTGCCCTGAGAGCAGCGCATTATACACTAAAAATAACCCCGTATGAACCTATTGAGTACTCCTGCCCTGAGAGCAGCGCATTATACACTAAAAATAACACAGCGATATGAATCTATTGAGTACTCCTGCCCTGAGAGCACATTATACACTAAAAATAACAGCAATTTGAACCTATTGAGTACTCCTGCCCTGAGAGCAGCGCATTATACACTAAAAAAAACACAGCGATATGAATCTATTGAGTACTCCTGCCCTGAGAGCAGCGCATTATACACAAAAAAAAACAGCGATTTGAACCTATTGAGTACTCCTGCCCTGAGAGCAGCGCATTATACACTAAAAAAAACACAGCGATATGAATCTATTGAGTAACGTTACTCCTGCCCTGAGAGCAGCGCATTATACACTAAAAATAACACAGCGATATGAATCTATTGAGTACTCCTGCCCTGAGAGCAGCGCATTATACACTAAAAATAACAGCGATATGATCTATTGAGTACTTCTGCCCTGAGAGCAGCACATTATACACTAAAAATAACACAGCGATTTGAATCTATTGAGTACTCCTGCCCTGAGAGCAGCGCATTATACACTAAAAATAACAGCGATATGAATCTATTGAGTACTCCTGCCCTGAGAGCAGCACATTATACACTAAAAATAACACAGCGATTTGAATCTATTGAGTACTCCTGCCCTGAGAGCAGCGCATTATACACTAAAAATAACAGCGATATGAATCTATTGAGTACTTCTGCCCTGAGAGCAGCACATTATACACTAAAAATAACACAGCGATTTGAATCTATTGAGTACTCCTGCCCTGAGAGCAGCGCATTATACACTAAAAATAACAGCGATATGAATCTATTGAGTACTCCTGCCCTGAGAGCAGCACATTATACACTAAAAAAAACACAGCGATATGAATCTATTGAGTAACGTTACTCCTGCCCTGAGAGCAGCGCATTATACACTAAAAATAACACAGCGATATGAATCTATTGAGTACTCCTGCCCTGAGAGCAGCGCGTAATACACTAAAATAACAGCGAGTTGAATAAGTATTCCTGCCCTGAGAGCAGCGCATTATACACTAAAAATAACACAGCGATATGAATCTATTGAGTACTCCTGCCCTGAGAGCAGTGCATTATACACTAAAAATAACACAGCGATATGAATCTGAGTAACGTTACTCCTGCCCTGAGAGCAGCGCATTATACACTAAAAATAACACAGCGATATGAATCTATTGAGTACTCCTGCCCTGAGAGCAGCGCATTATACACTAAAAATAACACAGCGATTTGAATCTATTGAGTACTCCTGCCCTGAGAGCAGCGCAATATACACTAAGAATAACAGCGATTTGAATCTATTGAGTACTCCTGCCCTGAGAGCAGCGCATTATACACTAAAAATAACAGCGATATGAACCTATTGAGTACTTCTGCCCTGAGAGCAGCGCATTATACACTAAAAATAACAGCGATATGAATCTATTGAGTACTTCTGCCCTGAGAGCAGCACATTATACACTAAAAATAACACAGCGATTTGAATCTATTGAGTACTCCTGCCCTGAGAGCAGCGCATTATACACTAAAAAAAACACAGCGATATGAATCTATTGAGTAACGTTACTCCTGCCCTGAGAGCAGCGCATTATACACTAAAAATAACACAGCGATATGAATCTATTGAGTACTCCTGCCTTGAGAGCAGTGCATTATACACTAAAAATAACACAGCGATATGAATCTATTGAGTAACGTTACTCCTGCCCTGAGAGCAGCGCATTATACACTAAAAATAACACAGCGATATGAATCTATTGAGTACTCCTGCCCTGAGAGCAGCGCATTATACACTAAAAATAACAGCGATATGAATCTATTGAGTAACGTTACTCCTGCCCCGAGAGCAGCGCATTATACACTAAAAATAACACAGCGATTTGAACCTATTGAGTACTCCTGCTCTGAGAAAAGCAGAATGTACACAAAGAATGACACATGATGAAACTACTGAGTATTTCTGCTTGCAACGCTTGGGCGGGAGATATATAATTTTGAACGAGTTATGTGCTCACATATCGGCTTCACAGACAGCGCGTGGTAGCATTGGAAAGCATGCCAGTAACGTTAATGCTAATGCTGCTTTGGTGTGGTCGAAATGCAGCCATTAAAATGCATCCGATACTATTTAGACGATGAGTTTTGTGCATTTTGAATGTTACTCAATTATCTTAGTAGAGGCTATTTATCTGTGAATTTCAACAAAACATATAAAAAAATTCACTTACCTTACGATAAATGCGGTCTTTCTCCCACGAACAGTCAATAACGTACTCCGTCTATAAATTCCTCCTTCCCTCCAAATTTCCAAACGGCTTGATCCCGCCTCTACTTTAATTTCATTGGTTGAATCTGTGAACCAATCATTTTCTTTTCTGCCCTTAGAACAAGTTTGAGTAAGTAAAACTCCCATCTGCTTCACAAATGCTTTGCTGCATACCTCGGTTGTAACGAGTGGTTATTTCAGTCAAAGTTGCTCTTCTATCAGCTTGAATCAGTTGGTCCATTCTCCTCTGACCTCTAGCATCAACAAGGCATTTTAGCCCACAGGACTGCCGCATACTGGATGCTTTTCCCTTTTCACACCATTCTTTGTAAACCCTAGGAATGGTTGTGCGTGAAAATTCCAGTAACTGAGCAGATTGTGAAATACTCAGACCGGCCCGTCTGGCACCAAGAGGTGGAAGAGGTGGAGGTGATTGCGTCCTCTGAGACTGTGGCTAGAAGGGTTGTTCCATCACCCACCTCGTAATCGGATGCAGCCGATGCAGAAAGGGCAGGTAGGATATTCGAAACACTCAATCCCTTGAGCGCAGCGGTGAACTCTCTCGCACTTGGATTGTATTTGTGGCCCCCTTTGCCCCGAATCAAGGAGAATAGGTTCTAACATCTAACAAAAAAAGCAGGTGGTCAAAATCCTAATTTTCAGCTTTTTATTTTATTAACTTTTTATTTGAAAAGTAATTGTGTGTTGCACTACCTCAATGCAGTCCTGATTTAATTTTGAGGTGCACAGATACTTCATTCCAGCATCTGTGCACCTCTTGTAGACTAGAAGGACGCTCTTTATGGAGAGGCACATTCCGTGCTGGCACGGTGGTGGTTTACGCTGAGATCTGTGCGGGAGGGAGTGGCGTTAGTGTGTGCCTCAGCTAAGGCTGGGCGATAAATCTATTTTATTGATTAACTTGAATGTGTAGTCTACGCGCCGGCACTCCACTCTGGGCTCCCCGTAGTTCCGAACGGGCTCAGCGCTTGCCATATAGATACACAAGCCCAGCCCTAGTCTCAGCCTAGATGTTAGTTTGGTTGTTTGTCTTTTCTTATTGACTGACCTGAATTGCCAGCCTGCCACCCAATTGATGCATTCACTCAGGAAGTTCTCTTTTTCCTGGTTTCCTGCACAGAGAGGTCGTCCCCAGGGGTTTGAGACCTTGACAGATCTGCAAGTAGGATAGTTGTCCTTAAATAATTACCTAGAATTTAGCACGTCGAAGAGGTGATTTAATTTTGCTACAAAGTCAGCTGTATCATTTGCCTCTGCTGGCAGTCTCTGCAATGTTACCATCGCAGAAATGCCTGGGTCACAACAGATACGACAATTGAATAGGTGGTCACCATCACATTACAATAAAAAGATGGATAAAAAAGATGGATAAACTTTACCAGCAGAGACAGTGTGGCTAAACACCTGCGTAGCCAAACTGACGTGCATCTTTGAAAATGCGGGCAGGTGGATGTGCCTCTCGGTAGCTTTGGGGCCATTCTAATGGCGTGACGCTTGTCCAGCTCATAGAATTTGGTAATGTGATTCCAACAAACATTTTTTTCTTTCTGTCTAAGGAAATAAATAAAATACGAGCTGGTGTGTGAATCATTGTGATATCTTTTATGTTCAGTATGAGTCATTGCAATTGTGATTGATTTGTTTACTGTGCTTACCTGTACGCCATATTTGTACAGGTTGTCATCAAAGATCACTGGAACCGTCTGAACCCCCACCAGGATTCAGTGGGACTCCTCACCTCCCAGAGGGTCCAGGCTAGCCCAGAGGTTACGCACAGCCTTAACATTAGGGCTTCCCTGGTCACATATTACTGCCTGCACCTTTGAAATTGGTTAATATATTTTGTCAATACAAGGTTGGAGTGGAAGTCCACACAATGCAGTAATGCATTTTGTTAATGCTGCTATTTCCACAAAAAAAAAAAACACTCTGTGCAATACATACTATCAGCCCTATGTGTTGTAGGTGGCGAATGGCATCTTTACTGATGGCCGCAATTACCTCCACTGGCATTGAACTTAGAGATAGCAAAAATAGAACAGAAAATAAATATCCTATAGTCTGTTGAAAGACATGGTTTAGGTAAATGCGTTCAGTGCTTTAAGTGGCCCAAAAGAGGTGCCGGTACTCTATAGCCTATACATATATATATATATACACTCACCGGCCACTTTATTAGGTACCCCATGCTAGTAACGGGTTGGACCCCCTTTTGCCTTCAGAACTGCCTCAATTCTTCGTGGCATAGATTCAACAAGGTGCTGGAAGCATTCCTCAGGGAGTTTGGTCCATATTGACATGATGGCATCACACAGTTGCCGCAGATTTGTCGGCTGCACATCCATGATGCGAATCTCCCGTTCCACCACATCCCAAAGATGCTCTATTGGATTGAGATCTGGTGACTGTGGAGGCCATTTGAGTACAGCGAACTCATTGTCATGTTCAAGAAACCAGTCTGAGATGATTCCAGCTTTATGACATGGCGCATTATCCTGCTGAAAGTAGCCATCAGAAGTTGGGTACATTGTGGTCATAAAGGGATGGACATGGTCAGCAACAATACTCAGGTAGGCTGTGGCGTTGCAACGATGCTCAATTGGTACCAAGGGGCCCAAAGAGTGCCAAGAAAATATTCCCCACACCATGACACCACCACCACCAGCCTGAACCGTTGATACAAGGCAGGATGGATCCATGCTTTCATGTTGTAGACGCCAAATTCTGACCCTACCATCCGAATGTCGCAGCAGAAATCGAGACTCATCAGACCAGGCAACGTTTTTCCAATCTTCTATTGTCCAATTTCGATGAGCTTGTGCAAATTGTAGCCTCAGTTTCCTGTTCTTAGCTGAAAGGAGTGGCACCCGGTGTGGTCTTCTGCTGCTGTAGCCCATCTGCCTCAAAGTTCGACGTACTGTGCGTTCAGAGATGCTCTTCTGCCCACCTTGGTTGTAACGGGTGGTTATTTGAGTCACTGTTGCCCTTCTATCAGCTCGAACCAGTCTGGCCATTCTCCTCTGACCTCTGGCATCAACAAGGCATTTCCGCCCACAGAACTGCCGCTCACTGGATGTTTTTTCTTTTTCGGACCATTCTCTGTAAACCCTAGAGATGGTTGTGCGTGAAAATCCCAGTAGATTAGCAGTTTCTGAAATACTCAGACCAGCCCTTCTGGCACCAACAATCATGCCACGTTCAAAGTCACTCAAATCACCTTTCTTCCCCATACTGATGCTCGGTTTGAACTGCAGGAGATTGTCTTGACCATGTCTACATGCCTAAATGCACTGAGTTGCCGCCATGTGATTGGCTGCTTAGAAATTAAGTGTTAACGAGCAGTTGGACAGGTGTACCTAATAAAGTGGCCGGTGAGTGTATATATATATATGTAGCTTTTTTATTTTTTTTATTTTTTTTATACTGACTCCCAGCCTCCCCTTGAGGTAACAACAACTATATATTGAAGGGGTTTTATATACAGCAGTCTACGGAAGAGGATTAGGGCCAAGCAATAATAAAAAAATGAAACCATCTCGAGATTAAAGTCATTATAATTCGAGATTAAACTCGTTAAATTTAGAGGGGAAAAAAGTCTAAATACAATCTTGAGAATAAACTCATTAAATTTCGAGAATAAAGTCGTTGTGTTTCGAGAAAAAAATCTAAATGAAATATAGATAATAACGCATTTGATCAGTTTTCATTGCATAGCCTACTGATAGAGGACATGGCAGAGTTGGATCACTTAGTCATGTTAGACTTTCTTTCAGTAACAAAGATCAACTTTAGCTAATTATGACAGAATAATAATTAGCATACGAACTTTAAAGAGAATTTGCAAGCGGCTAGGTCATTTTAGAAGAAAAAATCAGTCCAATAGCAGTCAACAGACGACCTTAAAAAAAAATTATAAATCCTATTAGTTTGTGGATTTGCTTGAGAAATAGCTACTGAACATAAATAAAATGTGCAAAAGGGTATTGAAAAATGTTTGCACAAAATGTAGGCTACATAAAATAAATTATAAAACATAATAACATAATAGAAAAGTAGAACATAAACATGAGTCTTGAAGATGGTTCATTTTATCCATGGTATTTTAACCGAGCAGCTATGGTTGCGCGTTTCACACACCCTCTCCGGCCCACGTTGAGTTGACACTGACAGCGGCAAAAGAGCCGCATGCGCTCCATGCGCTTTTCACTTGTAAAACTCAAGGGTGTAGGCAGGGTAATGTAGTCTCTGGTCTCGGTGGGACGAATTAGGAAGCGTGCATTGTGAAGGGCGCTCTGAAAAGCGGCAGCGCAGCCAAAGGATTAAAACAGATGTGCAAATGAGCGTACCGGTACGCTAAAAGCACGTTCTGGGCGCACGGAGAGGTGGTGGTACTTTCAAGAGCTATATTTGGAAGTGGCGGTACTGAGTACCGGCGCGTACCGGCCCACTTAAAGCACTGAATGTGTTTGAATATACACAGCAATATCGTCATACTCATCCTGCTAGATCTGTCTGCTGCCTTTGACACAGTTAACCACCAGATCCTACTGTCAATCCTAAAGACGAAGGGAATCTCGGGAACCGCACTCCAATGGTTCAAGTCTTACCTCTCAGGTAGGTCCTTCAGGGTGTCGTGGAGGAGTGAGGTGTCGAAGTCACAACATCTACCTACTGGAGTGCCTCAGGGCTCAGTGCTTGAACCACTTTTCTTCTCCATCTACATGACATCACTAGGAACTGTGATTCAGAAACATGGCTTTTCCTATCACTGCTACGCTGATGACACACAAATCTACCTCTCATTCCAGCCTGATGATCCGACGGTAGCTGCTCGCATCTCAGCATGCCTGACAGACATCTCTGGCTGGATAAAAGACCACCACCTTCAACTTAACCTTGCGAAGACAGAGCTACTTGTGATCCCGGCCAATCCAACACTTTGTCACAACTTCACTATTCAGCTAGGCCTGTCATCCTTAACTCCATCACGGTCAGCCAGGAACCTTGGAGTTGTTATTGATGATCAATTGAACTTCACAGACCACATTACTAGAACTGCCCGGTCCTGCAGATTTGCTTTGTATAACATTAGGAAGATCAGGCGCTTCCTATCAGAGCATGCTACACAACTCCTTGTTCAAGCGCTTGTTCTATCCAGACTGGACTATTGCAATGCTCTCCTGGCTGGTCTTCTAGCTTGCACGATCAAACCTCTGCAGCTAATCCAAAATGCTGCAGCTAGAGTGGTCTTTAACGAGTCGAAGAGAGCACACGTCACTCCTCTCCTCACAAAATTGCACTGGCTGCCAGTTGCAGATCACATCAAATTCAAGTCACTGACGCTTGCTTACAGAACAACCACTGGCTCTGCTCCCTTTTACCTAAACTCATTACTTCAGACTTATGTCCCATCCAGAAATTTGCGCTTTGCAAGCGAACGTCGTCTTGTGGTGCCACGTCAAAGAGGCACAAGATCTCTTTCTCAGACCTTTACCATGACTGTTCCCTGCTGGTGGAATGACCTACCCAACTCAACCAGAGCTGCTGAGTCCGTAGTCATTTTCAAGAAACGGTTGAAGACGCATCTCTTTCGGCAGCACTTGTTCCAGTAATACTAACACTTTCTCTTCCTTTCTATTTAAAAAAATAAATAAATAAATAAATAAATAAATAAATGTACGGTTCTACATTGGATTAAACTGTGAAAGGTTATAGCACTTACATTTGTCGTAATCAAATAGTTTTTTGATTGCCATCTCGTCCAGGACTACTGTGCACATTCTTTCCACAGGGGTCATAGTGGTGGCGATGACTCCCATTTGGGAGATGATTCCCTGCAGGAAGCCAGGCTGTCAGAATAAGTAAGTTGAATAATCAGATTTTGTTATATCTTCAAATTATGAAACTGGTCAAAGTTGAGTTTTCAAATTTCATAAATTGGTATTTACAGAGAAATATCCCACACGTCCAGTGACATAATGCCTAAGCGTTCTTGTAGAAGGAAGAGCAAATATCGTCTTCAGTTGACGATACGTCTTTGGACTGCTTTGTAGAAGCTGCAGCCCCAGAACCTTCATGTTCCGGTCAAACCTTCTTCCTTTGTCTTTTTTCCCTGCCTCTGACAGCTGGGCCTTAATGAAGATCATTGACTGGATTATTTAAAGTTGTCATACCGTACCATGTATATAAACACATTGAACACAAGAATAGAAAAAACACTCAAATTCCATTTATACCCATGTACTTTTTACAATACATATACCGTAAAACTTCAAATAATAGCCCGGGCTTTTATTTTCCCAAATCGTCGAACTGCACCGGCTTGTATTTGAGACAGGCGTCTATATGAGACAGGCCTTTATAATTTAGTGTTGAGATGTTGTTCATTGAGATGTTGTTCCTAGAGTCTCTAATCTCTAAAAATCTCCAAATGCTCCACGTGAAACTGCGGTCTTCCGAGCTTTTACTATAGTGTCAATAGATTTTGATTAATCTGCGCGAGGGAGAGAGAGCAAGACAGCGCTCGTGTTGTTTGAAGACGTGAGAGTGCGCGCTCTCTCGTTTGCGCAGGGTCAAGCGCAGCAGTCATTCTATTCTACATCACTCAAGGTTAAAAAATTGATTTTGGCGACCGCCAAAAAGCGGACATTCCGACGGGTTTTAGAAGATTAAATACAACCCAAAACTAAAAAACAGACCCGGCCTCTATTTGAGACCGGCCTTTATTTACCCAAACCTGTCGCCACACCAGGCGTGTAAAAGAGACAGGCGCCTATTTGGGACTCGGCTATTATTTGAAGTTTTACGGTATAACAATATGAAAATAAAACTGCCCGCATGAAAATATAAATACAGTACACAAAAATTAACTTCGACAGAAAGTCCTCCTTAAGATAATGTTTCTGATTCTGCTTTAGCTTTAGGTGCCATCAAACGGGGTCTCTGGTGTCGTAATCAGTCGCAAATATGTTTAGCAGAATGCTAGCGTGTTCCGGCCAACAACGGCCCAACCTGTAAGAAATCGAAAGGACATAAGCACTCATTAATTCAACTTTTGGACTATAATCTATATTGAACTTGCGCGACAAGCAGGAGAAAGAGATACATTTAGCCGTCTAGCTCCATAGACTCCCATTCATTCTGCACTCGCCCGCGATTGCCTCCAGTGGAATTCTAATGGTACTGCAACCAAGATGATACAATGGGGCTAAAAGGAAGTGCTAAGGCTCCCCGTAGACCGGCTCTGACCATTTTTACAGCGCTGGAAAGGCGGGAGGTTTCCCCTCCGTCTCTCTTCTGAAGAGACCCTTTCTCCTGTTACAGTCCTGTGTTTTAGTTCTCTCCATTTGTGTTTGTGTAGTAAGATTTATTACTGAGGTGAGAGATCAGTGCAATGTTGTTTTAACTGTTATAGGTTTTCTTTTTCTTTGTTTTCCCCCTGAGTGCAGGGTGAGTTGTTTCATTCAACTTTTGTTTGTATTATTTCCTTATCATTTTTGTTTGTTTAAGGAAGCTGTAGGGAGGTTGGCGCCATTTACTTTGACTTATTTTTCTCCTGTTTATATTTAGAGAGTAAGTTAGGCTTAGTATTGTCTTTTGTTTTCATCTAGAAACTGGGAACTAGAAATCTGTAACTCATTCCGTGTGTGTGTGTGTGTGTGTGTGTGTGAACTTACATTCACATTTATATGTAATATGTTTATATGTGCAATATATGTGCTCAAAGGATAAAACTTTGTGAATATTACATGTAATGCTATATTTGTCTTCATGGTAAGTCACTGTGTTGGGGTTGGCTCAAATTTTCTAATTTCATCTGCCAGCACCCTGACCATCTGTCATCTTGCTGGTGGTGAAGGTCTCTCCCGAGAGGAGATAGCAGACAGAATTTTTTTAATGATATTCTACTAACTGTAGAATATCATTATCTCTGGGGACTATGCTGTGCTTGTGCTCCTAGACTTGAGTGCTGCGTTTGACACTGTTGACCATCCTGTCCTTCTTACTTGCTTGGAGCACTGCGCAGGCATAAAAGGAAGTGCTCTTGAATGGTTTAAATCATATCTTTCAAATAGAAGTTTTAATGTTATCATGGGTGAACATTCATGAGGCAGCTCCTGTCATGTGGTGTTCCTCAGGGTTCCATCTTAGCTCAGATTCTTTTTTCTTTGTATATGCTACCATTGGGTTCTATTTTTAAGAAGCATGGTCTGTCATTTCATTGCTATGTAGATGATACTCAAATCTATCTGCCCTTAAAAAAAGAATTCTAATGGTCTGGAAGCACTTTTGACCTCTTTGGCTGATGTGAAGGCCTGGCTGTTTTTAATTTTAATTTTATTTTAATGAGAGTAAAACTGAGATAATAGTGTTAGGTCCTTCAGACTCTGTTAGTACATAAAAAATTTGTTTTGGTGAGCTATCCTCGTCTGTGAAGCCTTGGGTCTTTGATGATGGGCTGAAATTTGACAAACACATTACAGTGGTCAAATTGTGTTTATTTCAGCTTCGACTTCTAGCTAAAGGAAAACCTATTCTGTCAAGAAAAAATTTTGAACAATTAATTCATGCTTTTATTACTTCTAGATTGGATTACTGTAATTTACTATATTTTGGGATTAGCCGGTCAGCTTTTTCCCTGTTACAGATAGTTCAAAATGCAGCTGCAAAACGTTTAACCAGGGCTAAAAAACGGGACCACATTAAGCCGGTTTTACTTCTCTGCTTCTGGTTCTCTAGTTCTCTGCACTGGTTGCCAGTGCGTTATCGAGTGAATTTTAAAATTCTTCTTTTGGTGTTTAAATCATTAAACGGTCTGGCCCCTCCTTACCTCTCAGAATTACTAACTGAATATTGTCCAGTTCTGTTGCTCCGGTCTTCTAACCAGAGATTATGTATTCCGAAGTCAAAGCTGAGGTGCAGGGGTGACTGGGCGTTTTCAGTAGCTGCCCCCAGACTGGGGAATGCTCTACCTTTTTGTATTTGCTCACCATCATCTTTGTCTGTTTTTAAATCTGAGCTAAAAACGCATTTTTTAAAATTGGCTTATATTCAATGAGGAAGTTGTATTGTAAGTTTTTATTATAAGGTCTTATTATGTCTACTACAGTATGTGCAGCACATTGGACAACCTCGGTTGGGATTAACAGTGCTATATAGGCTTCCGGTTCCGGCGACTGCGTGAATGGCAGCATAGTCCACCGTCTTCTCCGACGATTTGATTAAAACTCCACTAAATCTTGAGAAAAATAAAATTCTTCTTTTAAAGCAGTATATAATAGTGGGACAACAATGGAAACAAGAGAGAAGAGCAGGAAAACTAACACAGAGGTCCTAGAAACCGAAGGTAGACATCAAGAAGGCGCCGACGCGACACATGCGTTAGCACAAAAGCAAGATGCTAATCGCCAGCAAACTCACCCGGATAACATGCAAATCAATCTGGAACGAATCTTGGAGGAGATTCAAAACTTTCGCAAAGAGAATAATCGTCAGCTGGATGAAATTAAGGTCGAATTAAACAAGACAAATCAAAGAATCGGCCACGCAGAAGATCGCATTGAAGAAATGGAAACGCGAATGCAAAACGTGGAAGAGACAATGCAAAAAATGATAAAAATGCAGTCGCATCTGGAAAGTAAGCAGATTGACCAAGAAGGTAGATCCAGAAGAGATAATATAAGGATATACAATGTGCCAGAGGACGCTGAGAGAAACCCTATGACTGACTACGTCGAACAACTCCTGCGAGACACTTTGGATTTTCCTCCGGAGACAGAAATGCATGTGGAGAGAGCACACCGGGCACTTGCACCCAAACCGGGAGTGAACGCGAGACCCAGATCGATTGTAGTGAAATTCCTCAGGTACAAAATGAAAGAAGAAGTGATCCGAAAGGCGTGGATGAAAAAGGATATCTTTGTGGGTCAACAAAAAATCTACTTCGATCATGATTATCCTCCTGCGGTTCTTCAGAAAAGGAAGGAATACACGGAGGTGAAAAAAGTGCTGAAAGAAAAGAAGATTCGGTTCCAGACCCCTTATCCGGCAAGACTACGTGTGTTCTATGAGGATGGGACCCACATCTACCACACAGCTGAAGAAGCGTATCTGGATATGGAGAAAAGAGGGTTCAACGTGGAGAAAACATCGCTGACTGAATCACTCATTGAACAACTCGAGCGCACGTCTTGGGAGACTGTTTCACAACAAAAGGCAAGAGGTAAAAAGGCTCCGAGATCGACAGACATCAGGGAACGTTTACAGGCATATAGAAGATAATGTGAGGCTGCATATACCCTCTACAATTAAAAATAATGAAGAAAAATACTGGAGGTTATCCATGTTTTTGGACCTTAAATCGGATAGATTCTGATTTAATTTCTCTCTTCGTATTATGGAATGACAGTACGTCGGACGCGTGAGTTATGTTCTCTTATATCTCATGTAAAGACGGTGAACTGGAGGGCCCCGATCACCACTGTGGAAGAGAAGGTCTTCCCTCCATGCTAGACGCCACTACCAACATGTTACAGGGTCGTTTGTTCGAGACCCCTATCTTGGAAGCACATTATGTTTGTCAGGTTTTTAATATTTTCTTTATGTGTTCGTATATTGGTTTTCCAGGGACTGTACCTCTACCATCCTTTAGATTTCAATGTTATATTGAACTGACATGACATATAACGAAGTAAAAGTAATTTCTTTTAATGTGAATGGTTTGCTTAACCCAATCAAAAGGAAAAAAATCTTAAGCAAAATGAAAAAAGAAAATGCTCATATTGTATATCTACAAGAGACACATCTGAGTAACATTGAGCATGAAAAATTTAAAAGAATGGGATTCACTCAGATCTATTACTCATCGTATCATACAGGGCATAGGAGAGGAGTTATTATTTTGATATCCCATAAGGTTATTTTTGAAAAGAAATATGAGTATACTGATAAAGAGGGTCGATTTATTTTTGTTCATGGAGTGATGAATGGAACATATGTTACTTTATTTAACATTTATGCCCCACCTGGTAGTAATGTTACCTTTTTTCAAAAAGTATTTCAGATTATGTCCTCTGAAACACAAGGTATATTGATTTGTGGAGGCGATTTAAATGTACATTTACAGCCTGAGCTTGACTCCTCAAACAAAAAAACTACGTATTCTAAACCCATTCTTCGGAAAATTAACACATTGATGAATGATATTGGCATAATTGATGTATGGAGAGACCTATATCCAAATACTAAGGATTATACACACTTTTCCCCCCCACATAATGTTTACACCAGGATAGATTATTACCTTATGTTTAATAGAGATAGGACCAGGGTGACAAGCTGCGATATTGGAACGATAGATATCAGTGATCATGCCCCAATCTACTTAACAGTAAAACTAGATAATAAACCAAAGGATACCTTGTGGAAATTTAACTTGAATCTTCTTAATGATCCCTCTTTTAAAATATATATTAAAAATGAAATTCATTCTTATTTAGAAACTAATGATAATGAAGAGGTCACACCCCCCATATTGTGGGATGCTGCAAAAGCAGTATTAAGAGGTAAAATTATAGCACGAGCCTCACTTAAAAAGAAAATTCGACAACAGGAGTTAAAAAAATTACAACATCAATTACATTTATTAGAAAAAGAACATAAGGACAAGCAAACCCCAAAAATGCTAGAACAAATAAAAAAAAAAAAGAAATGAAATCAATATGCTGTATACTCAAGAAATAGAGAAAAAAATTATGTTTTCTAGGCAAAAATATTACGAAAATGGATCTAAATTTATGAAAATATTAGCATGGAAATTAAGAAAACAACAAGCAGATCAAACAATATACAAAGCCAGGGATCCTATTACCAATACAGTACAAACCAAACAAGAGAACATCCAAGATGTTTTTGAAAGGTTTTATACAAAATTATATTCTAAAATGCCCGAAGATAGACACCAGGAGATTGATAGTTTTTTAGACGTATTAAAGTTACCTACCCTTACTGATGAGCAAAATAAAACACTGATAGCAGAAATAACCGCAAATGAAGTAAAAGGGGCTATTACTAAATTAAAATCTAATAAATCCCCAGGACCGGATGGATTTACTGGGGAGTGGTATAGAGCATTCCAAAAGGAACTAACACCTATCTTGGTCCGTACTTTTAATTGGGTTTTAAAGAATGCAATAACTCCCCCATCTTGGAAGGATGCGGTTATATCTATTATTCCAAAAGAAGGCAAATATAAGTTAGAATGTGGATCGTATAGACCTTTATCGATATTAAATGTTGATTATAGACTGTTCACATCAATTATGGCCAGAAGAATGGAAGAATTCCTGCCAAACCTAATAAATCAAGATCAATCAGGTTTTATCCGTCAGCGCCAGACACAGGACAATATTAGGCGTACATTGCAAGTTATGAACCATATCAGGAAAAATAAATTAAAATCAATGATTCTAAGTTTAGATGCTGAAAAAGCCTTTGACTCAGTTAGCTGGACCTATCTTTATAAGGTTCTACATAAATTTGGCTTTCATGAAGTTATAATTAGAAGTATACAGGCACTTTATGATACACCAACTGCAAAGATAAAGATTAATGGTTATTTATCAAAGTCCTTTACATTGGAAAGAGGCACTAGGCAAGGATGCCCATGGTCCCCTCAATTATTTGCACTCTATTTGGAACCTTTAGTACAAAGCATCAGACAGGATAAAACAATCCAAGGCATCAGTATAAAAGGAGTGGAACACAAAATAGCCTGCTATGCAGACGATATACTGATTTATCTTGGAGACCCAACCAAGTCATTACCTCAACTCATGAAACAATTTCAGGATTCTGGCCCTCTCTCAGGATATAAACTAAATATTGATAAAACAGAAATAATTTCATATAATTATAATCCCCCTGTAAATATTAAAAATACATATTTGTTAAAATGGCATACAAAATCATTTAAATATTTAGGTATCCATTTGACGAAAAACATAGAAAAACTACAAAGAAATAATTTTGATCCATTAACTGTAAAAATCAGAGAAGATTTAGCCAAATGGAATCTAATTCCCTTTTTTAGTTTTAGCTCAAGGATTGAAGCAATTAAAATGAAAGTATTACCAAAATTTCTTTACCTATTCCAATGTATACCTGTAGAAATTACCGGAAAACAATTCACAGAATGGGATAAAATGCTTTCACGTTTTATTTGGCAAGGGAAAAAGCCCAGAGTACGCTTTAAAACATTGCAGCTCCCAAAGGATAAAGGAGGGTGGGCTCTTCCCTCATTAAAAGATTATTACACAGCAGTGCAAATTAGGACCGTGGTATATTGGTGTGACCCACATTATAATGCTCCTTGGAAGGATATGGAAAGTTGTACTACAAAGAATATTCCCGTACAAACAATATTAACAGATAATAATTTGCGACAATATATAGATAAGCTAGAAGACCCATGGACAAAGCTTACTTTAAATGTTTGGGCAACTGTGATAAAAGAATTAAATTTGTTGGAATACACTTCCATTTTTAAATGGATTGCTTATGATTCGGACTTCACTCCAAATCAGTCTGACAACAGGTTTAAATTGTGGACAAGTAAGGGAATAACTTCTTTTTGCACAATCATTGAGAAAAGTGAAATGTTAAGCTTTCAAGTATTAAAGGAAAAGTTTTTACTAGAAAATCAAGATTTTTATAGATACCTTCAGGTTAGAAGTTATTATTGTAGAGACCCCTTAAAATATGCCTTACTTTGAACATTTCAGAGTATTAAAATATATAGGCTACATTTGATTATTTTTTTTTTGTTTTGTTTATTGGACTGTGATGTAACAATGTACCAACATTCGTTGTTTCTTTATTATTTATACTATTTTCCTTTACTCAAATAAGGTGTTCTGTTGAACTGAAGTGTATTAATGTTGACCAATCAGCATTGAGATTGTTTAAAGTTTACGGACGCAAGTTGCGTTAAGTTACGTGATAGAGACGACAGAGAAGGAGATCGCACATGGCGAAAAGAGTGCAGCACATGTCCTCGTTTTAATGAAAGTGATCGTCATTCTTGGAGACTTCGCTATACTTGTGTTAGTACAGGCCCAAAGTGACAACATCTACTCGATTTTGTTTGTTTAATGTGTTATTTTATTTTACTGTATTATTCAGTATAATTTCAACCCATTCTGCCGTTGGGTTGCGTCATCTGTTTAATGCATTAATTGTGAGATATTGGGACGGAGAAATTCGCATCAAGGACGACAGTTGCATCATCTGTGCCACAAGAAGCATTTCCAAACGACTCATAACCGTGTTTGGGGGACGAGATTCATCGCAAGCTGCGTTGTCGTTGCGTTTGTACTGGACTTTCACCCCGCTGCGAGGCTGCATGACTCTTCTGTTCGGGGCCGGGCTGTAAGTGAAGACTTTTGACTATGCATTGCTTCGTCATTTCCTTGGATGGAATGTAAGTGAATTCGTCTCGACAAATACTCTTGATGTACTGAGTTAACTTGAATCCATTCCTTTGAAAGTGCACCAACGATTGGGCCCCAACGGCTAGCCAAAAGAGTGTGTGGTATATTTTTTTTATGAGACTGTGATCAAATTCATCTATTGTGTTGTTACTGGGTTTATACTGTGAATTGTGTAAATTGATCCAAAGGAGTAATTGTGAGTTGTCAAAACAATCATACAGTGTATTTTCCCCCCCTTGAAATAAGAAGGGAGAGTAAATTTTGTTTTGAGGGTGATAATTTAGAATAATCAGAGATTATTGAGGCTAGTGCATACTTAACTTAATTGTTTAAAGAGTGAACAAACTTTTATACAACTGAACAAAACAATATCTTTCTATTTTGCTTATTTTTTTACACTTTGATACAACAGCTGTTTTATTTTATTTTATTCAAATCTTTTCATATTTGTGTCTAATTAATAAATCTGTTATTCTTGTTTTCCCTTATTTAGAATTGCTGTCTTGATTTATTATAAACAAGAAACTAAAAATATTCTGGGGAAGTAAATTATAAGTAGATTATTTTGCTTTATTATTCCCTGGTGGAGGCACCGTGCGCTTATTAATAATTTGATTAAAGAAGAAACTAACCTCCGGCCAATTCACCATTCAACTGCCGGGAATCCAGGTTTTCTTGTTTGGATAATAGTTAAATTAACCACTAGGGTTAAGAAAAGGGTTACATTATGATAAAAAAATAAAAAGAACACTCAAAGACAATTTGAATCCACTGATAGACCTGCTTAAGAAGGCATACACATCAGGTATTAGATATAAGATAGTTTCTCTGATATACAAGAGTTTAATAAATATGAAAAAACACTCTACAAGTTACATCAAAGAGAAATGGTTGACAGAAAGTGGAATAATTTTTACTGATGAAGAGTGGTCAACTGTATGGAAATTTCAGTGGAAATCAACTAGGTCACTAAATTGGAAGGAGTACTGCTGGAAAAACATTGTTAGATATTTTATAACACCAATACAAACGGCCAAATACAGTAATAATACTCCAAAATGTTGGCGAAACTGTGGATGTAATGAAGCAAACCATTACCATATATTTTGGGAATGTCTACATATTCAAGAATATTGGAAAGAAATACAGGATGCTCTTGAACATATTTTTAGAGGAGACATACCTCTAGAATGCAAATTACTGTATTTTGGCTGTGTATGTCCAGACATAGTAGCAGCAGATAATAAATACCTGATGGGTGTGCTTTTGGCAGCCAGCAAGAAGGCAATCACACGCAAATGGTTAAAACAAGAGAGACCAACATTAGATGACTGGATAGATGTGACCATTGAGATTTATATGATGGAAAAGATAACTTTTTTTGTTAATTTGAAGAAAGATGTTTTTCTGGAAAAATGGAGGAAATGGGTTGAATATGTATCAGAAAGAAGGTCAGATTTTGCTGCTATACTTATATAGATGAATATTAATATATAATGTATATGTTAATAATAAATGTTTGCATATGTATGTAATAATAATTCTCATAAGTCATTTGAGGTGGTTAAGGATGGAATCTAACTAGGACACGTTCTCTCCCTGGATGTATATAGTTATCCTTTTTTTCTTTCTTTTTTTTCTTTCTTTCTTCTTTTTTTTTATGCCCTTAGTTATTTATTTTTACTTATTTTCTGTTGTAAAATAAAAAAAAGGTTATACTTTGAAACAAGTGAACAAACTTGGAGTACAATTTATATTTAAAACACATCAGGTAATTGTACATACCTGTATTTGTAAAGACACTTTGTGATTGCATTGAGCACTATATGTAACCTGAAATATCCTATATGATTGTTGTACTCAAATGAATGATCATAATAAACACAAAATAACAAAAAAAAACAGTGCTATATAAATAACATTGACATTGAATTTCTGCAGGGATGAGCTGCCATGGTACCGGGAAGGTATTTGACCACGATTTCCTAAAATGGTATGTAGGTGGCGGACTGTCTTTAAGACTGCTTGATTCTCCATTAGTAGAGACTGGCATATTAGAAGAGCATGGGTGTGGTGAGGAGGTCCCAGCTGATAAGGAATGAGTGTGCTGTATGATGGTAAGATCCAAAGTGACAGTTCTACCAAAAAGACTCGGGAGATAAAATTATATAACAAAGCATATATTTATTAACAGCCCAACAGGCAGATATTTATAAAGTTCTTTGGTGTAGGCCCCGTCCGTAGCGCGCAATCCGAGGGAGGATGGAAGGGAAGGGACCATCCTGGTGGTGGTGGTGGGGAGGATGGAAGGGAAGGCTGGGTGGTGGGGAGGATGGTAGGGAAGGCTGGGTGGTGGGGAGGATGGAAGGGAAGGGACCATCCTTGTGGTGGTGGTGGGGAGGATGGAAGGGAAGGGACCATCCTGGTGGTGGTGGTGGTGGTGGGGAGGATGGAAGGGAAGGGACCATCCTGGTGGTGGTGGTGGTGGTGGTGGTGGGGAGGATGGAAGGGAAGGGACTTCCCTTCAATCGTTATGGAAACTAAAACCTGACTGGAATCTATCGACGATGTTATTCCTCATTAAAAAGTAATTAAGCTGTGCATGCACAATTTTTTCCAGTATCTTCGAAATAAAAGACAATTTTGAAATCGGACGAAACCTACTCATGTCAAAGGGGTCTAAGCCGTTTTTTATTTATTTTATTTTTTAAAGGGGCTGAATAACCGAATGCTTAAAACTAAGCGGAACAACACCAGATGACAAACTAGTATTCATAATAGACAGAATCCTTGGGCCAATTGAATCAAGGACCTTCTTAAACAGAGCAGAAGGGAGCACATCACCAGGAGACCTGGTGGGCTTTATATGAGCAGTTATATCATTAAGCTGCTGCAAAGAAACAGGCATAAAACTGGTTAATTGGTTCGTAGGGTCAACAGAAGCAATACAATCATTGTCAACAGATGAAATCTGAGATCTAATTCCATCAACCTTACCAATAAAAAAGTTTAAGAACTCTTCACACATATTAGCAGAAGGAGTGAATGAAGGAGTATCAGTAGGGTGAAGAACAGCATTTACAGTAGAGAAAAGTACTAATTATTACAGTTTCTGGAGATGTCAGAGAAATAATTTGATCTAGCCAATTTAAAAAAAAAAATCTAACAGACGTTTATGCGTGGTTTGTGAAAAAACTAAAAAACATTGTCACTGAAATAAGGTCATGAAACCCATACTCACTTTACCATGTTCATGTACAGAGACTCATGTGAATGTTTATCTCATGTGAATGTCAGCAGGACTCATCAGTGGCATCTGGTCCCTGTAAAACATTTTTTTTTGAAAAAACCCCACCTGTTACAATGCTGATCTCAAGAGAACCTATAGAGCTGTTTATTTACTGTGAGAAACAGTGCAGCACAAACACAGTCATCCAAACAAATGAAAAGCAGAGCAGTACTGAAGTCGGATTCTTTGTTTAGAGGTGAGGAGGTTAACAGTTTTGCGTTCCTTGGTGGATTATTAGCATGTGAACAGTGCATGCGTGGGTGTGGTCACATTAGCGCTAATGAGCTCAGGCTGGAGAAACTGTACATGTCATTGCTTTCATACGAATTACTTAAACAAAGAATATTTGTGTTTGATATAATTTACATCATTTAAAAATAGAGACTCCAAGCGTTGTAAAGACATATGTTTCAGGTCTGTATGACAAACATTCGCTGAGTTGCAGATCATTTTCTGTCGCGTTTCAGAATGAACTTCCCCAATGAGAGAAAAGGCAGAACGCGCATCATGTTTATTTTCTTTATTTTACAAAAAACACAACATTTTGTTTTTATTAATAGTGTACACAAATAAAAGACATTTAAAGCTACAATATGTAAAAAAAAAAATCGCCGCTAGGGGTCGCTAACCGCTTACAATAACAAAGGCGTAGGTTTATGACGCAGTGACGTGCTGAATGATGGTACTTGCTGTCAAGCAGATGTATCTAATTATGTTTATGGATGAGTGAAAACGTTCATGTTTTTTAACATTACAGTGGTATGAAGCAGGTCGCGATTGCTAATAAGAGACAGATATCACATGCGAGTCCCGCAGATATAAAGGAATAAGGACATTTCATTCTACCGAACTACCCGCATGTGCTGAATTAACGTTAATACTCACAGGTCAGTTTAATAGACAAATTAAACTTGTGAGGTAACGCAGCGCTGTTTCACTTGGTCTAATGTTACACTATCAAACTAAACAGCATTTGAGTGTGTTGAAAGTTATAATCAGGGTGCGATTTGCCGGGGGGGATGCGTGGGATTTCCTCCTTTCTGGTCAATGTATCCCTGCCTCTGCTTAATAATTTTTATCCACCCCTCAAAGTGATCAGTGCTACTGCACAAGTGGCGAGATGGATCACAAAACTTATCACTGATCCGTGGTTTGATTAAAGTCAATTTTATTTTAAAATGCGCTGCTTTGGCTCTGATAAAGCTTCTGCAGCCTCTCTGTAATCACCACTCTGCGCAATGTCCCGCCCACGGCGCTCTCTGATTGGTTACAACTCACGAGTAATAGCCTATCAACACTTGCGAGACGGTTGCAGGTCCGGGCAGTGGAGCTGGTCGAGAGGGAGGCAGCACATTCATTACTGAAGCGGGAATAAACATCACAATCTGATTATCTGTTTCTATGAGAACAAGCAGAGTTAGTGTCCCAGTCACACCACTGAGAATGGCCGAAGTTACATATACGGCGACGGCATACACATATGTCACTTAATTAAGGCTAAAGCAAAGTTTTTTTTTGATTATTCACTCACTCTTGAGCGTCTGGCGCGAGTGATTTCAATGTTAAGTCAATGTACAGACGCGTTTACGGGCGTCTAGAGGTCCCGCGGCGCGAATGAGGTGAATTGACTAACACAGATAATGCATCTGTCTTTTTTATAATTTCACTGTAAGTTAGCTCACCATCGCGATGTAAAGTTAATGTTATTACTTTAACAGCAGCAGTACAACTGTTTCTACTGTGGTGGTTTAACTTTGCATTCAATCCGTGGTTCAGCAGAGGCTGATATATAGAAGTAGCCTAGCCTATTAAACTAAGTAAAGCGCTGTAATGTGAACTGTCAGTGCGATAGAACAATAACATCTGAAATGGACCACCATTTATTTATTTTAATATCAACCATAAAAAAAATTCAAAACATCCCCCCTTCTGTTTTTTTCACAAATCACACCCTGAGTTATTCTATGTTAGTTTGTCTGTATGATACTAGGAGTAAGCTAACGTTAGATCAACATTAGAATAACATACTGATCATATTCTAACATTTCATCATGTTGAGCTATATAATATTGCTTGGTTTTATGTACATTTGCTCACCTGTCTAATATAGTATGTGCAAGAGCGGTGTCACTGTCAAGTTGTGACTCGTGAAGCTCTGTCAAGTCCAAGTTAGTTGCAGATGTGGAGCTCTCGCTATCTCGAAAACGCCACGCCGATATTGATCCTCATTTTAGTTCTCCTTTTTTGTCCCAAAGTCTGCTTGCCATGATCCATAATGTTTGAACGAAACAAGAACAGCGTGCCGCTAAACGTTACGCACTATGCAATTGTCCACGTCTGTTGCCATGGTTATGTCATGGCTATGGCAGTTCGAGCGGAAATCGAGGATAGCGCGGATATTGCATCATTGACTACGTTTACATGCAGCCAATAACCCGTTCAATGCAATAACCCGGTCGCGCACGGCCATGTAAACATCGGCAAAAACCCGAATATGCTCATATACCGGTTTTTAAAAACCCGAATATTGTACCTGGGGTACCCCTTTTCTAACCCGAATATTTGGTCATATAAACGCGTATCGCGTACCGTATTGCAATAACCCGGTCGCGCACGGCCATGTAAACACCGGCAAAAACCCGAATATGCTCATATACCGGTTTTTAAAAACCCGAATATTGTACCTGGGGTACCCCTTTTCTAACCCGAATATTTGGTCATATAAACGCGTATCGGCATATCCCCATCAAAAGGAACATTGATTTGTGTTCTGCGCATGTTCTATTCGCAAGGTATCTTGGTCTTTTGAGTAGAGGAACTTCCGTCTGGTGCATACAAAAACCCGCGTGCAGTATACCGGAAGTAAACAAGAAGTGATGGGGAGACGCAGCACAGCACCATACTTTTGGAGCGAGGAGGAAATTAATTTCGATCTATTTCAAAGGCGATCGCTATCTGCCCCGAACTATTCATTATCCGCGTGCTGCTGCTGTTGTTGTTGTCTTTGGATACAGGAAGAAGAATCGGAACAGACGCATATTGCGTCTTAAGGTTGTCCGTACGTCCAGACGCTTACCGTGCGTCGCCGTTTACCTCGGGATATTGCCAATTGATTACAAATTCCATGTATACAGGAGGAACTCTCTCTGCTCACGCATGTAAATGGGTTATTCTGAATGTTTCAGAAACCCGAATAGTGTCCTTAACCCGACCATAACACGAATATTGACAGCTTGTAAACGTAGTCATTGACAGGCAACATTTTTTTCCGGGACGGCCACTTATTTAAATTGGGAATTTCTCTGAAATAAAAAATCTTTGAAGACTTTTGGGATATTGTAAGTACACAACTGCAGAAAATATATTACACTGTGCAAGTGCTTTTTGGATATTTTATTACAAAATTCTTACATATTGTACCTTTAACAGTTTTGAATGATGTATAACTGATGAATGATGTATAATGATGAATTATGTAACAATCTGTTTGAGTATGTCGAGAATTGAAGATTGAGCGGATGGAAAATAGATTAGCAAAAAATCGTTGAGCAGATGCAAAACGAAAGGCAGCTTGCAAACGTTTAGCAGGATCCAACACAAGGCTTCAGAAAGGCTTTTGAAAATATGGGGGCTGTTTCCACACCCAAAAGTGAGCCTTACTGCTAAATAAAATTTAGAATTCCATTTAACTCCGAAAAGTGGCCAGTCTGATTGTTGATTTGGCATGGCAGCTTTAGCTAACCATGCACCCTGGCCTGCTAACTTGATTAAATGAATAGCGTTGCCAACCAAAGCGTAGTAAAGAGAAAAAGGTGATAGAGGTATGCATTCATTGACGCTCGCTGTGTAGGAGGAATGAGGGGAAGACATATCGAAAAGAAGACGTTTTTTGCCGGAGTATTTGCAAGTAGCAACACAGATGGAATTAATTTGAAAAGAAGAAAAAGAGGGGGAGCAAAAGGGCAAATGGCATAGACTTTATTAACTTATTTCTCTAGCAGAGCAGAAACCACGTCCGTTTCGGTTAAAGGTGATTGCAAGTTTTTTGCTATAAAAGAAGTAGTGAGATGGGAAAGGATGCCCACCCGAAACCCTTGATACAAACCGGTGATTAGGTAATCGACAAAAGTCGGATCAGGATGAGAAGAGAGGAAACATTAATAGGAGTGGAAGGATGTCTATTCAGATTTTTTTCTGATTTGAGGCTTTCCCTCGAATTGCAGGTCTGCAAAAGCTACAAATGTAAGCAAATTTACAGTTAGTGTAAGAGCAAACAGATTCATTGAAATTAATACATAGAGGAGCACCATAGAAGTCTACAATGGAACGATTTCTGCCGTCATTAGGGAGCCTTACTTTTTCAGCACCACGAACAGCGGGGTGTGCTTCGCTAGCAAGAGCTTTTGGGCAAAATTAAGCCGAGTGTCTGTGAGAGCTACAAATGGTACACGCCAAAGTTTTTTTGGCCGCCGTAATGACGGATGAGCAGTTCAGTGTCAATGACAGACCAGTCTAGTTTAGAGTTAAACAGCGTAATGAAGGAGGCAGATTTGGCAGAGAATGCCTTATGGTATTCTTAGGATAAAGGTGCCCCCATACCTTTGGTTGAATATTTGCCATCATAGCTAATTAAAGATCTAGCTCTTCCCTTCAGTCTGGAAAAACTTGGCACTGAATGTTTCTGAGAATACTGAAAGCAATTACGAATTCGGCAAAAGAAAGTTTACGTTGTAGTCTGGGATTGGAAGTTTTAAGAAAGACTGCCACGTCACCACAGTCAACCCTTTTCCTGTCAGCAGCAGGCGAAGGAAGCAGTAGTGAAGCTAAGTTAATGTCCTTACTTTGGATAATGTTAGCTTTTGTATTTGGACACACTGTAATGGTGGCTGGTGAAACAAAGCATCTACCAAAAGACTGAGCCAGGTTAGCTGTAGAAAGATTGAAGGCTGAAGTTGCGAGTGGAGCAGGAACATCCTGGAATGGAGTCTGAGCCGTGTATTGAAAAGCTGGCTGGGTAGACGAAGTTGAAGGCATGCTCGAAGGATCGCTTAATCCGATGGCAGCAGGACAGACCTGAGGATTTTCTGAAACGTTCATGGCAGGATTCGGGCTGGTATTAGAATTAACAAATGAATGTTCGAAATTCGCCATCTTCGATTCTAAGCCTTTAACTGTTTGGGAAAGCCTTTTAACTGCTTGAATGAGTAGTGAATTTGTATCAGCGTGATCGGAGTTATCCAGTGGAGATGGTGCCTGTGCATGCAGCGTGGTTCTTTTTGCAGGAGGAGTTGAAGATGATTTGGCTGTTCTCTTCCTGCCTGCTTGTTTTGGCTGTCCTGACGAAGTTGAAGTTGTTGGAGTTGTAGAAGCGGGAGCAGTAGGATTTCCCAGGGTATTTTGGGCCAGGAGAAGCAGATCCTCTCTGGACAGGTCATGGCAGATAGGAATACCAGCTGCCTCGAGAGTGCTGATCATGTTCTCCGAAGACCAGTTTGCCCATAATGAGTACTGCGCCATGCAGCAAGAGGAGACAGCGGTACAAAATCATCATCAGAGTCTGTAAGAGCAAATAATTTGCAGCGTCAGCATCTGCAAACTCAGACATGTGTAAGTACCAATCTTTTATACTGCAAGTATTAGCACATGATTGGTTGGATGTGAAAGCAATAAGTGACGCAACGATTGAGTCTTTCTGACAGAACTTACGCTAAGGCTTTCATTTTCTGACTAATAAAAAAATATATTGAACAGGCAGTTAAAATCCACTTGATCTGTACAGACACAACTTGATATTACAAAATACAATTTATACAATTCCACACACAGTTACAATGGCTGGATTTCTACAAATGTAGACATTGTATACATCTAGAAGTGAAACATTGGAAATGATCACCCTATTAACATCTCAACAGCCCACTTCGTCTTACATATTCAGCCATTATAAAATAAATAAAAAAGTAGATGAAGATGTGAGATTATAATTACCCATTTTAAAAGCATTGAGATGTTTTCTGAGTTTTATAGTTTGTAGTATGTCACTGATATCTTGTTGTTGAACAAACTGAAGATCATCTTTGGATTCCATTTGACGGCAAAGCCCTGAGGATGATTTCCCTTAGTTCTTCCACCAAGGAGAACATTGCTCTAAATTAAGACAAATGATTGATGAAGAACTATTACAGACATATCAAACACTGTGTACTTTGACAAGGGATAAAAATCCAGAAGGTCATTCTGATTAACACTAGAGTAGGATATATTTATTGGTGTCAAGCAGTGAATCCCCATGTCAGGGATACTGCAAATGACTGTCATCACAATCTTCCCCACAATAAGCCCCTCGTCAGTTTCATGAATGACAACAAACATTTTTTGGTATGTTGTGCCTTTCACAGTTGCCTCATGAGAAACCAAAGAATATTCAGGCTGAAAATCAGATACAGATTATTTTAGGACATCATTGTAGTCACTCACCACAAACGCTGTTGCGTTTTCTTACACACTGTTTGAAATACATGTGCTTACTTTAGAATCTTAATGTCCACAAACGGATGAGTGGTCCAAAATGAATGATGAGCTCTGGGTAGCGGCTAAGGTAATGTTTAGGTCTGAGAGAGTAAGTAGGAAAAATGTGTTTCCTAAAATGTAGGTACTCATCAATCAAAACTCTCAAATACCCTATCTGACCACTGGAAATGGCTGGCGCACAAACAAGTGCAACGATTTCCTTTAAAGCAGCATTTGGTAACTTTTGAAATGTTGCTCTGGGTCCCCCTACAGTTGGGAAACAGTATTGTCTTCTACTGTCGTAAAATCTGTCATGGCTACACCAGGGAATACACGCAGAGTATTCCCGGCAGAATGCGTTCTCACGTCTTGGGCAGACTACCAGTGTTGCGTGTGAAATGTCTTCATCAGGCTTGGGAGGGTTACTTTAAAAATGTATTCCGTTACAGTTACAAATTACTTCATAAAAAAAGTATTCAGTAACGTAATCCAAGTACCACAATATTAAAGTAATGTAACTGATTACTTTTGGATTACTTCAAGGACAGATATTATTTTAAAAAACAACAACTTTTATTTATTAAGAATTTCACAGCCCTGAATAAATATTTATGTAAAGGACTATACAGACATCTAACGTTAGTGGCTACAGTATGGTATTACAGATTATTTTGTTTTATTTTTAACTTGACATGTACAAGGAAAAAATAAAATAGAAATGTTTCTTCAACAGGAAAATAGATATACATATACATACTATAAATAACACTATATTAAGCGTTGCTTTAATGACTCACGACACGACTCGTGTGCCATCCGCTGGTGCATGCGCAAAATAACAGCTCTCTACAACAATCTCCTCAGACACAGATTGAATCACAATTTTCGTTGCTGGAAGGCACAGTTTGCGCTGTACAACCATGTTGTTGGCATTTTCTTCTTTAAAAACAAAATAGCAGCAGAATTTCCAAGAAATAAAAGCATTTTTACCCGTGGACAGCATCGTTTCTAGCAGCAGTGACTCGATCCTTGTCTGAGGAGATTGTTGTAGAGAGCTGTTATTTTGCGCATGCACCCGCGAGCGGCACACGAGTTGTGTTGTGAGCGTGAGTCATTAATCAAGCAACGCTTAATATAGTGTTATTATGGCAAAATACAGATTTATTTAGTTTTAAATTAAACCATTGTAATCCTGAAAGTATTCCCCCTTTTTTCAAAAAGTAACTATAATCTGATTACTACATGTTTTGACGTAACTGTAACGGATTACAGTTACTGGATTTTTGTATCCTGATTACATAACGCCGTTACATGTATTCCGTTACTCCCCAACCCTGGTCTTCATCCCAGGTACATTTTTGTATTATTTTTTTCAAACGCCAAAAGATCGCGTAGCTCACGTTTACAAGTCAGCGTCTTTATAGTAGCCTATTTGCTACTGTTTTACATAATGGATATGCTAATTCAATTCAATGTTTGTGTGGTAGGTAGCCATATCATCAATATTATAGTTTATAATGTTAATCGTGCAGACAATGCTCCAGTTGCATTATTTTATAAAGTAGAATAAATAACTTCTAGGTTACAATGACTGTGTTTTACCTGTTATTATTGAACAATTGTAGATCATAAAGGAGTTAGTTGACCTAACTATAAAAAATGTACGCACAATTTTCCTTGACTACAACATCAAATGTTAGCGTGATAAATTAGATTTTTACCCAATTCAAAAGATATAGCAATCTACTGTAATCAAAACAAACACGTTGGCTCGCTAACCAGTCAGCTTACTACCACAGACGGTCATGGATTGAACACATTTATAAACACAAACAAGAATAAGGAATAAAGAAAACAAATACGTACATACAATTGCATAAGCAGAAACGCAAGGCCAGCATCTGTTTTGCATTCTTCATGTTCTTTAAGCTCTCGCCACTCAAAGAACGCACGACCAATGTTGATTCTAGTGTTGTCCCTCGCACGGTCCAAAAGTTTTTTCCTCTCTCACCTCCTCCGCCAATAAATGTCTCTTCTGTCTTTTCGGTGGCTCATTATCCATCGTCGCTTGTAATAATTCTAGCTAGTATTGAGGGGGGCGTGTGTGTTTATGTCGAATTGCCGTAAAGCAGTTTGTGTTTCTCGCTCGTTCTCGCTTCTCACGATACTTAAAATTTTCATTTTGCCGGGACGGTAGTGCCAATGTTGCAAGGCTGGTTTTCCGCCTGTGAACGCTGGGGGGAGCGGGGGAAGTCACCAATTTCACCAGAACAGGTTGTTTAACCATCCAAATGATTTCTAGACAGTTTTATTTAGTTAAAAAAGTTACCAAGAGCACCTTTAACAATAAAATTAGTTGCCAAACTACATTCACACCAGGTGATTCAATTTTGTCACCAATTAACATCCTCAAAAAACACCAGTTCTGTACAGCAGAATTGTAGCCTGGGAAAAATCAGACAACTTCCGGCAAATTTAGATTTGCTCTGAAAGTTAGTCTGGCAAAGAGCTCATTCAAGCCCATTTCCAGTCCGCTGAAATCGAGGCACCAATCAGAAACGTTGGGGCGGGCTTTACACGATGACGACAGCGCTGGGATTTTGAAGCAGATACATTACAAAGATGGATGCCGCCGTCGAACATCACTCGTTCGAATCAGCTATCGCGTCTGTTTCAAGCGATTTAAAATGTTCCTTTTCGTTAAAACCCGAGCAAAGAACAACACTCAAAGCCTTCATGTCTAAAAAAGATGTTATCGCTGTCTTACCGACTGGATTCGGCAAAAGTCTGATATACCAGTGTGGCGAGCAGGACGATTGAGGCAGAGGGACGTGAGAGAACGGCGTGAGTGAGGCCGGTCTCGCATCTCTCACGGAGGAGTGGAAGCATAAAAGGAGGAGCGACGACGGTGAAGATCGAGAGAGGACAGGCCTGAATTTTATTTGATGTTTTGTTTTATTATGTGTGACGGCAGTCGACCGTGAGGGACTTTGTATTTGTTTTATTTTGTCATTAAAATGTGTGAATGTTTGCCGGTTTCCGCCTCCTTCTTCCCATAACAACGAGCCCCGTTGGTGGCTAAACTAATGGGTGGGTTTTAGCCATAGGGCGAGAACCCTCTGCATACGTCATCTCCTTCATCGCTCTGACAGACGTCATAGACGGAGAGCTCATTGAACAAAGAGTCAAACTTGATGCCTCCACTATGTTCCAAACCGTCATCAAGGCTCTCAACATGATCTTTGTACGACTCCACTCTGCGAAATGTGGCTCTGGAAAGTGAATCTTCCTGAAAAGTATATTTGTCAATTTCACAATATTTGCAAAAGTATCTGCTTCCACTGAAATTCTCCAGAAACCCACCAATGCTATGTGAGCCTAAATTGTCACCAGCCATTGCCTGCAAGATTCCTTTAATGTTCAGTCCATCTGGAAAATATATGCCTGTAGTCTGAAGGTCTTTAAAGGGTTAGTTCACCCAAAAATTAAAATTCTGTCAGTAATTACTCACCCTCATGTTGTTCCAACCCCGTAAGACTTTCGTTCATCTTCGGAACACGAATTAAGATATTTTTGATTAAATCTGAGAGCTGGATCACTCCTCCATAGGCTTCTAAGGGACTGAAACTTGTTCCCCTGAAAAGCTATTAAAGACATCGTTAAAATAGTCCAAGTGACTACAGTGGCTCAATCTTAAGTTTATCAAGCGACGAGAATACTTTGTGCGCAAAAAAACCCAAAAATATCGACTTTATTCAACTATTCATTTCCTTCTCGGTCGGCCTCGACTGAGTTTACGTAGTAAAACTACGTAGCGCTTCTGTGGTGTACGTCACACGCATCACACACATGACCAGCATCGGCCAATAGTGAGCCTGCGTGTGACGTAGCACTACGCTATTACACTACGTTAACTGACGAGGCCCACAGAGAAGGAAATGAATAGTTGAAATAAAGTCGTTATTTTTGTTAGTTTTTGCGCACAAAAAGTATTCTCGTCGTTTAATAAACTGAAGATTGAACCACTGTAGTCACTTGGACTATTTTAACGATGTCTTTAATAACTTTTCGGGGGAACAAGTGTCATAACGGACGACAGGAAGCAATAACAAGTACTCAGAACTTTATTGGAAACACAGAACAAACTCCAGTGAGGGTCAAGAAGACAGGTGGCGCAGGGACTAGATGGTCAGATCCAGATGACAGGTGCCGTGATGAAGTGAAGCGTGACGAGTAATCCAAACAACACACCGAACGACATCCACGAAGAACACGGGAACAGGAACACTGAAGCACGAGACTGGAACACCAACACAGGATACATGAAACAACGATCTGACAAAGGAAATGAGGAAACAGTGAGTATATATAGGGAGATGAGATAGACTGCAGCTGGTGATGGGATGATGATAATCAGCTGGAGC
The DNA here is from genome assembly GCA_031834385.1 of Semotilus atromaculatus. Lineage (NCBI taxonomy): Eukaryota > Metazoa > Chordata > Actinopteri > Cypriniformes > Leuciscidae > Semotilus > Semotilus atromaculatus. The sequence continues at coordinate 9,834,787 of JAULUF010000044.1, read as the reverse complement.
GGATCAAGTAATGACATACCGACACGCCCACTACACACGCGCTTTCATACAACAACGTAAACACAAGACGAGAAGGAAGCAAAGAATTCATATACCGTGACAGTACCCCACCTCCTAAGAACGCCTCCTGGCGTTCTCAGACTCCCTCACCTGTCGATTGTAAACATTGATAAGGGAGTGTTCCAGGCTGTCTCTAGCCGGTACCCAACTTCTCTCCTCCGGACCGTAACCTTCCCAGTCCACCAAGTACTGAAATCCACGCCCCCCTCCGCCTAGAGTCCAGAATGCAATTGACCGAATAAGTGGTCTCCCCATCTACGAGACGCGGCGGGGGAGGAACCGGGGCTGGCGGATTAATGCGAGAATGAAACACGGGATTAATTTTGGAAACATGAAAAACGGGGTGAACCCTCCTGTACGCCGGTGGTAAGTTGAGGCGGACTGCCATCGGACTAATGATCTTAGTGACAGGGAACGGGCCAATGAATTTGGGAGGATTCTTGGAAACCAAACATTGCAACACCCTCTCCAGATCCTGGTTAGCTCTCTCGGTTTGGCCATTGCTCTGGGGATGAAACCCTGAGGACAGACTAACCGTCGCCCCCACTAATCTACAAAACTCTCGCCAAAATTTGGACCCAAACTGGGGACCCCGGTAAGAAACCACGTCAATCGGGAGGCCATGTAAGCGAAAGACGTGATCTACGACTGTCAACGCTGTCTCCTTGAGGGTAATTTGGGTAAGGGAATGAAATGTCAATGTCATGTTTATTTATATAGCACATTTCCAAGGCCAGGGCCTACCAAAGTACTTCACAATAAAAAATATTAGACACAGACTGATATAATAAAAACAATGAATAACAAATGCAAAAATAAAGGTACACATAGAATACAACGTTCATCAAGGCGGCTCCCCTGTGCCAAAAGCTACTTCAAACAAATGAGTCTTCAGCAATGATTTAAAAGTGGACAGGCTACTAGCAGTCCGCACAGCTACAGGCAGTGAGTTCCAGAGAGTTGGAGCTGCCACTGAAAAGGCTCGATCACCACTGGATCTCAGTTTCGATCTAGGAACCTCCAGGACCATCAGACTGGCTGAACGGAGGTCTCTGCAGATCCTGCAGATCCTGGTTAGCTCTATGCAACCTGACAAGATCCGTAAGGTACTCTGGGGCAAGCCCATTGATACATTTAAAAACAAATAGAATAACCTTAAAATCAATCCGATACTTTACTGGAAGCCAGTGAAGCATAGAGAGCACTGGAGTAATGTGCTCCCGCTTCTTCCTGCCACTTAAAAGGCGAGCTGCTGCATTCTGTACAAGCTGCAGACGATAGAGCTCAGACTTCCCAATGCCTGTATACAAAGAGTTACAGTAATCCAGGCGAGAGGTAATAAAAACATGAATGACTTTTTCTAGGTCAGCCTGTTTCAGATACGGTTTGACTTTAGCTATCAGTCTAAGCTGAAAAAAGCTAGCCTTAACCACAGCACTGACCTGCTTATCCAGTTTAAAAGTTAAATCTATCAACAATCACTGAACATGAATCACAAAGATTCCTGGTGCTACGAGGGAGCTGGTAAAAACCTGAACCAACTCTGGACGACCAAACAAGACAACCTCCGTTTTATTCTCATTAAGTTTTAAAAAGTTTAGGTCCATCCATGTCTTAATATCGCTCATGCAGTTTATCACGGCCTGCAAAGATTCTTTAGCTGGAACCTTTAGTGGTAGATACACCTGCATTATCAGCGAAGCAATGGAAGGAGATGCCATGCTTCCTGAAAATGAATCCCAATGGTAGCATATAATGGTAGCATGGTAGAAATGGGCCGCCTTCGAGAATCGGTCCACCACGGTCAAAACGACTGTGTTACCCTGAGAGTGCGGGAGGGCGGTAATAAAATCTAGAGCGATATGGGACCAGGGTCTCGAAGGGACCGGCAGCGGTTGAAGTAACCATCTGGGGGTCGATTGGAAGTTTTACGAGTGGCACAAACAGAACAAGCCAAAACAAAACTGTGAATGTCGCGAGCCATAAGCGGCCACCAGAATCGTTGCTTGACTAAGAAACTAGTGCGATTAACTCCTGGATGACAAGCCACGTTGGAGCAATGACCCCACTGGATGACGTCAGACGGTAATCACTCCGGCACAAATAAACGATTTGGTGGGCAACCGGGCGGAGGCGTTACCCCTTCTAAGGCCGTCTTGACCTTCGATTCGACCTCCCATGTGAGTGTGGAAACAAATAAGGTTTCGGGTAAAATGCACTCGGGAATGGACGGGCGTTCGGGACGATCAAAAATACGAGATAAAGAGTCGGGTTTGATGTTCTTAGAACCCGGGCGGTACGAGAGAGAAAAATCAAAACGACCGAAAAAAAGTGCCCACCGAGCCTGCCTGGAGTTCAATCTTTTGGCTGTTCTGATATACTCTAAGTTCTTATGATCAGTCCAGACGATAAAAGGTACCCCTGACCCTTCTAACCAGTGACGCCACTCCAAACGCTAACTTGACTGCCAACAACTCCCGGTTACCAATGTCGTAATTACGTTCGGCTGGAGATAAACGATAAGACAAAAACGCGCAGGGATGCATCTTGTCGTCTGTAGAAGAGCATTGGGACAACACTGCACCTACCCCCACCTCTGACGCATCGACCTCCACCACGAACTGACGTGAGCGATCAGGGGCAATAAGGATGGGGGCTGAAACAAAGCAGCTCTTTAGTTTGGCAAACACAGCCTCAGCTGTGTCTGACCACCTGAACGTAGTTCTGGGGGAGGTCAAGGCGGTCAGAGGCGCGGCTAGTTGGCTGAAATTGCGAATGAAACGCCGGTAGAAATTAGCGAACCCCAGAAACCTCTGTAGGGCCTTACGGGAATCTGGACTTGGCCACTCCACCACAGCCTTAACCTTCTCAGGGTCCATACGCACTCCTTAAGGCGAGATTATGTACCCTAGGAAAGGAACAGACTGTGCATGAAAATCGCATTTCTCCGCCTTGACAAAAAGCCCATTCTCTAGCAACCTCTGAAGCACTCGTCGGACGTGTTGCACATGTTCGTCGTCCAGGTAGACATATATTAACTGATCTATCATATCTCGCAACACGTCATTGACGAATGCCTGGAAGACTGCTGGGGAGTTGGAAAGCCCAAACGGCATAACCAAATATTCAAAGTGCCCCCTAGGGGTGTTAAAAGCAGTCTTCCACTCATCTCCCTCCCTAATGCGAACCAAATGATAAGCATTACGTAGTTCCAATTTCGTGAAGACGGACGCTCCCTGCAACCCGTCGAAAGCTGAAGACATCAACGGCAAAGGTTAAGTATTCTTTACCGTGATGTTGTTCAACCCCCGGTAATCAATACAAGGTCGCAGAGAACCGTCCTTCTTCCCCACAAAAAAGAACCCCGCCCCCGCTGGAGATGAGGAAGGGCGGATGAACTTGGTTGCTAGAGAATCAGAAATATATTTCTCCATAGCCTCCCTTTCTGGGACAGAAAGCGAATATAATTTGCCTTTCGGTGGAGACTTACCTGGCAGTAAATCTATGGCACAGTCATAGGGACGGTGCGGAGGAAGAGAAGCAGCACAAGACTTACTGAACACCTCCTTCAGATCGAGGTACTCCGCGGGCACGTTAGATAAATCCCTCGCTTCCTCCTGAAACACAGACACAGGCACAGATGAACAGGCAGACGCAAGACAAGACTCATGACATTCCTTGCTCCACTCCAACACAGATCCTTGGTGCCAGTCTAATCGGGGGTTGTGACGGATGAGCCAGGGGTGACCAAGGACGATGGGTGCAAGAGGGAAATCCAGGATAAAAAAGGAAATAGTCTCAGAGTGGTTGCCTGATGTAGTGAGCGTGATGTCCTCCGTGGTAAATGAGATGGTGGGGAGTTCTTGACCGTTAAGTGCATGTACAGCAATCCTGTGTGTGAGGGGTTTGAGAGGTATCTGAAGCTTGTGAGCGAGTGTATGGTCCATAAAATTACCTTCAGTCCCGGAATCCACCAGTGCTCTGCAGTCGTGGGCGTGGACTGACCATCTAAGTCTTACCGGGAGGAGTGTAGATGTAGATGAGGTCTTCTTGACGGAGATCCCACCCGACAGTAGCCTCATACTTACTGCCGGGCTTGGCCTTTTACCGGGCAGTTGTAGGCGTAGTGGCCCGCCCCTTCACAGTAGAGGCAAAGGCCGTGGGACATCCGTCTCTCCCTCTCCTCCCGGGAAAGCTGAGCTCGCCCTACCTGCATGAGTTTGTGATCGTAGACGGGGCTGACCACATCCCTGCCGCTGAACCGTGGACCCTCGGCTCCCCCAAGTGTGCGAGCCAACTCAATAATAATAATACTAATAACTAATATGGAAGCAATATTAACTAAGCAGTAAGTAATAGGTAATTTAGTACAAAGGTAGTTCCTTGGTAGGTATTTGATTATTACTAAAGAAATATATCCTCATTGAGAACTACTTGTGAACTAAGAAATAATAACATTAGTTGAGTTGAGTTGTTAGTGAGGAGTTAACATGTTTTTCACTTTAGAATAATAATGGACCACATCACTAGTAGTTCCTGCGGGATGACAAGGTAATGCTTGAGATGAATTAGAAATAAAAGCCTGCCTCTAACAAAAGCCTGCTTCAAATAAAAGCCTGCTACCATCTGCATTTTAGGTAAATAAAGGTCCCGGTTTTTATTTGAGGAATTACGGTATATATGTATATCATTTACTATTACATGATGAAAAAAAAATCTTCAGCGTTAAGATTGTCAAGTAGCCTACCATCCTTATCATTGCCTCTGGAACATCAAGTGAGATTAACTTTTCCTGAAGTCTGAAAAGCAAATGGGACTGATTGATTTCATGTATTGACTGCATTGTCTTCAATGATTGTCTGTATGACCGAGGCTGGAAGCAATAGCTTGGGTTGGAATTTCAAATTGAACAGAGCAAGGTTCCTTAAAAATAAAGACTCGTCAACATGTTAAGGACTAACATCTGGTTCCTCATAGTTTTCTCCAGTTTCACCAGTCTGTGAATCAGACTGAACATCAATGTCCTGAATCTGAGAGCAGTTGGCTTCAGGGGTTGCTGTAATGGAGTCAATTAAGCCTCCTATATTTTCTTTATGTTTTCTGGACAAATGAGAGGTAAATGTTGATTTAACAGTAAATGTTGAAACATGCTTGAAAGGGCATGTGACTTTTCGTCCCTATTTAATAAACATTTTGACATGAGAAATAAACTCAGGTAAAGAAGAACTTTTGGCTCTACATACTGCTTACAGTTCTGCGATCAAGCAGCAGCGTTTTGCATAGGTACATTTACAGTAATTAGACAAGAACTGTACATTTTGTCCATACCTCACTTACCATTTACCAACAAAAAGATTGGCCCGTTTCATAATTCAAAACTAAAACAAAATTTTCATAATTCACTTGTATGCTTACCGGTAGTACAAACATGGTATGAATGTGTGCAAATGAGATCACGACTCACGAGCGAATGGATTGGATTCCTATCGTATCGTACCCGATCACTAACCGGCTTCTAATTAAAATTACAAAGGCTTCACTGGATCTTTATAATCTTATTTTAGAAGTACTTGATAACAGGGCGATTAAAATCAGGCGGAGTGACAATTAATACCGGCAGATAATACAAAATATCTCTCATGGACGGAATGCGCACATTAAAGTTACCACACAAGAAAAAAACTATTGATTTTGTTCATTCCCACACATCTTTTACTTGGATAAAGTTTAGTAAAATATACAGGTTCAATGAAAATTAATACTGTTAAATAACAGTGATATACTGTTGTTGGTTGACCACTCAACCTGAAGTGGAACAAGCCTTCCAATAATGCCTTGTAAAAAACAGCAACTTGCTGCTATAACATGTAAACAGTATTTTGCTGTCAAATTTAATGTACATTTCCAATAAATTTTTCAGTTGTTACGACCCTGCGTTCTACTTGCTCGCCTGCTGGTGGTGGTGTTCTTCCAGGAGAGCGTGGGAGATCGCACACCCCTGTTACCTGTTCACCATTTAAAGGGTTAGTTCACCCAAAAATGAAAATTCTGTCAGTAATTACTAATTACTCACCCTCATCTCAAATCTACCTTTTCTGTCAAAGACACTAGAAAAGGCAGTATCCTCATAACTATGTTCCTTTTTAGAAAGAAATTGTATCTGCGAGGATTTCCAGTCAGGATTTATATTGTACCATAGTACCGAGACAGCTTTCATTAGAGTCACAAATGATTTGCTCTTATCATCTGATCGTGTTTGTTTCTCTCTATAAGTGTTACTCAACCTTAGTGCTGCATTTGATACTATCGACCACAACATTCTTTTCAATAGACTCAAAAACTATATTACCATTATGGTATCTTGATATCTGTTCTTGTCTGTGTTGGGTTAATTAGTTCAGTTCTGTTTTCTTCCTCCCCCTGCCTGTTTTAGTTCATTTCAGGTGTGTCTTGTTAATTTACTCTTCAGTTCAGTCTATTTAAACCCTGTGTTCCGTCTTGTTCTTTGTCAGTTCTTAACGTTGTGTTTGGTTGGTTGTTCTGTTCTTGTCCTGAGATTATTTTGTGAAGTATGTTTTTTTTAAATAAAGCTGTTGCATGTAGATCCTGCTTCCTCCATTTATGCAACCAATTGTAACACGTTAGGGTTAGACTGTTATCAGTTTGTAGTAGTAAACAAAGAGATGTCATATCGCTCAAGTTCTGTATGGAGTACCACAAGGCTCAGTACTACGACCAATGCTGTTCACTCTGTACATGCTACTCTTGGGAGAAATCATTAGGAAGCATGACATTAGTTTTCACTGTTATGCTGATGATACTCAGTTGTATATACCGACTTCTGCCAGTAGATACTTTTCCTATTTAGCACCAAAACTTTGGAACAATCTTCCTAACATTGTCCGGGAAACAGAAACACTCTGTCAGTTTAAATCTAGACTAAAAACACATCTCTTTAACCTAGCATACACAACACATTATCAACTTCTATAATTCAATGTTAGGCTACATAAACTAGGTCAACCGGAAACAGGAACACTTCCCATAACACCTGATGTACTCATTACATCATAAGAAGATTGGAATCTATGCAAATATTAGTTTATCTCTGTTTAGCTCTGTTTATCCCGAGGTTTACGTAGTCCGCCACATCCAGGCCGTATCCAGCTCTGATGAAGGACCTGCGCCTGGACACGACGACAACGCAGCCCTGAAGTGTCAACTCTCAGTGAAGGCCTCCTTCCCTTCCTTTACTTTTTCCTCTGTACAGATAAAACATTATCCAGTCCCTCCAGAAAAACGCGATTATGCGATCGCTGAATTCAATGCATAATCAGCCAAAGACCGCATATTTATGCGGGGGCCGCATTTTTTCAAGTACTCCGCAATCTCGCCACATAAATTACTGATTTCCGCGCAAAATATGCGGGGCTTGCATGATTTCATAATACCCGCATTTTCGTCGCGAAACAGTCAAATATATCTTAGCAGGAAGTTGAAAAATGTTGCGTTTACTTCACACAAGAGCAGCCGTCGCCCCTGTTGCCATGGGAACGTTATGAAGTAACGTAATTACACGACGTGAACATCATCGAAAGGCTGCAAACCCCCGCGAATAAGCCATGAAGCCCGCAAATAAATCTTATGTGCCAACAAAAATAAATGCAAAAGACCGCGCAAAGCAGTTTCCCGGTGTGTTACATGACAGTGGGGGCAAATTATTTGCCCAACTGCGTGTTGCAACTGCGTGTTGGACCACAGGCGGAAGTCGATGCTGGACTACCACTTTGCCATAGTATGTAAATTTGTACAGTAAGAGATTGCACTTTGTGCATTGGAAGCACTTATTTTAACAGAAGATGTCTGTTTTGTATAGCTACCTCTGTAAAACAGGAAGCACACGTTTTATTTTTATATATTTTATATCACTTTTTTTTCTCTTTTTCATCAAACCGCAATTTTTGCTAGTTCCCGCAATTTTTGCAAGTTCCCACAATTTCATCGCATAAAATTGCATAAATATCCCGCATATTCCATCGCATTTTTTAAGAAAACGTGCCACGTAATCAATGGTTTTTTGCCCGCAACAATCACAAAAAAACTCCGCATTTTTCTGGAAGGACTTATCAAAATGATTCCAATTCGCATGGATAAGCGGAAACAATAATTTTATTCTAGAGCTGCTTTAAAGCCAACAAAATCTCTGTTACTTTAATTTACTATTATCACTGTAAAGCTGCTTTGAAACGATCTATATTGTTGAAAGTGCTATATAAATGGTGACTTGACAAGACTGTAATTGCAATGCGTTTCATGTAAATTCCTGACTATCCGAACACTGATTGCTGCTCACTTACATGGGCAAGCATTATTTGTAACATAATGCATGGCTGTACTAAAATGAGAGACATAAAATGCATTTTATTGGCATAATTTGCTAGCACAAATAACTTAAGCCCCAAAGTGGGAATTATAGATGCTGCGTTATTTGCGTTCATTTGTTTTTTCGCATTAAACGGTTACACGAATCACAGAAAATATCATGTAATTTTCCACCTCATATTCTAAAATATAACAGAACCCAGGTCGAATGTGCAAACTGATCAGCATTAACTATGTAAATCTTGCCTCAATTTGTAAGATGACCTAATGGTTCCTATCAGTGGTCTGCCTCGTAATCTAAAAGGAAATAATGTTAGCACTCCGACAATGTTGAGAAACATAAACTGAATATGAAAATTGGCAGAATTAAGTAGTTAAAAATATTATACCTGTTTGAACACTGTCCTCTCTTTGTGGTCGTCCGCCATCAAACAGGAAACGATGTGCAAGGACCGGAAATAGGATCAACTCATCACCCATGTCAATTATGTCAACTCACTGTAATTACACTGACTCTGACCACTGATTTACACTGCCAGTGTTGATGTCACTCAAATCAACACCAGAATCAACACTTTTTAACACTGGTAAATGAACACCATAAAAACAACTCCATACAACACTAGATATTTTGCTGTGATGCAGACTTCCTTTCTCTAGAAAAGCCACTCACTTCCAGACAGGTACATGATCAAGCAGTAGTATTCCTGTTTACATAATTAATTCTCAAACATTATTATTATGCTCGCTGTGACCGTCCTCGTCTTGCAGAGGGGCTCTGCATTTGCAACAACATCGCTGCTCTTTTAGACAATTAAGAAAAAGAGAAAAGGATACGCCTGATGATCGCCGGAGAGCGCGCTGGATCAGTAATTCTGCTGGATCAGTAATTCCGCTGGCTCGCTTACTGTTCCGCTGCTGGCTCCACTTGTCTCGGCGAAGAAGGCAAAGGCTTCGTAGAAGGTAGTTCAGCGAAGGTCCGAAGATCGTCGCTTAAGGAGATAAATCTGAATCGATTGGTTCGCGCAGTTACCACTGACCAGCCAATGTCATGCGAGTAACTATGCAATACGACTGACCGTTCGAAAGGGAACTGAAGTTATAACAGTATGTAAAGGTATTTGACATGAATCCCTGCGATCAGGACCGGTATCTAAAGTTATAACAGTATGTAAAGGGTATTTGAAATGAAACCCCTGCCATGAGGACAGGTATCTCAAGCTATAACAGTATGTAAAGGTATTTGACACGAATCCCTGCGATCAGGACGGGTATCTGAAGTTATAACAGTAGGAACATAATTTGACACGAAAACCCTTCGATCAGGACAGGTCTCTGAAGTGATATCTGAAGTTATAACATTATGTGAAAGGTATTTGACACAAATCCCTGCGATCAGGACAGGTATCTTAAGTTATAACAGTATGAATGTAATTTGATAAGAAAGCCCTGAGATCAGGACAGGTATGTGGAGTTATAACAGTATAGATGAAATATGATACGATACACCCGCGATCGCGGACATGTATCTGAAGTAAACGAATTTCTTCCCAAACTGCGCATGATCGTTGACCTATGCAGATTTTCAAATAGGCCATGCCTGCCCGATGATGCGATATCTGATATGCTGTTCTGAAATCTCTGTAAACAAGTGCTAGCCAAACAGAACTAGCTAAAGAGGTGAAGCCAGGGAACTGGGCAGATCCAGTGAAGGAGAAAGAGCCAGGAGACTGGACAGAACCAGTGAAAGAGGCGGAGCCAGGGAACTGGACTGAACCAGTTAAGGAGGAAGCACCAGAATACTGGACGGAACCAGGGGCAGAGGTGGAGCCAGGAAGTTGGATGGAACTAGCGGAGGTAGAAGGGCCAGGGAAGTATTCACAACCAGAGTGTCTAGCAAGCCAGGTGGAACCAGCTGGAAAGGAAAGACTCCAGGGGTGGGAGTCCACCAGGATACCACCAGGGTATCCAGATCAATGAGTGCCAGCTCAGGGACAGATGTGGCAGCAGGCTAGTGCCAGGTAGGACCTGGCTTCTGGTTGAGAGTCCGTTTGGTTCTGGCTCTGGAGCTGTGGTGCTTTCTGGAGGATTAAGGACCTGATTGGATGGATGGGCAGGGAGTGAAGGAGAACCAGTCAGCCACAAGGCATACTCAATCAGCTCACTAGATCAGTAGTCAGGGCACTGATAAAGCAGTATGACATTTTAAAGGCTGTTCAAGCGCAGAATCCTTCTAGGGCACTGAAACATTTGCTTTCTGAAGCGCAAAATTACGTGAGCCAACTCACTACACATAACGACACGCAATAGATGTTTTTAAAAATACAAACCATTATTTTATTATATTTCAGCATAAACATACATTGCTAGACAGGTAATGAACATAATCTAAATAACATTTAGAATTTATTTTGCTGAAATGTTGTACATATAACAAGTAAATTTTATCATCATAATGTAGCCTACAGTAAAAAATATTATAAGTAATGTCAGAAAGATATCAGCTCTGTCTCGTCGACAGAAATAGTGATCCCTCTCATTACAATGGCTAAATCCGAACTCGCCCCCTAAACCCTTATTCACTATTCCCTTCGTTAGTCCACTAATACTGTTCACTTGAAGGAGTGAATGAAAACAAGTAAGCGAATTCGGCCAGCTGTTGAGTGCACATCGGCTGTACACTCGTTATTGCAGTGCAATGTGGGATTGAATGAGTGCACTCAATAACATCCACTATGGTTTTTCTATATTTCTATATTGTTATGCATATTTTGCTGTTAACATACATATTGTCTCTATATTCAATATCTTTAAATCAATAGTTTTATATTTATTTGCAATATTTATTTTGCTTATGTTGTTTGCAGTAGGCTACTTCACAGTATTGTAGTTCTTTACCTCATTAAAGCCGTTAAGTGGTCTTTATTTGCCAGATTTTCAAATACTTTTTTGCATCAAATCATACTTTGTAATGTTGTGACTGACCTCATAGCATGATTTAGTTTATGGCTTATTTAAGACTTTTTAAATCATATTTCCGGAACCAAGGCTGCTGTAAAATGGGAACACTGAAATAAATAAATAAATAAACACATTCTAACAACACTGACTTTCGATGTCATGGGGTCTTTAAGTTTAAATATAAATGTTTTGGGGGGTAAATACGCATATATATATATATATATATATATATATATATATATATATATATATATATGTGATAGTTGTCTAGTTTTTGTTTAAACGAGGATTGTCCCACAGTGATTTTAAGAACTTTAAATTGACTTTTTTGTTGCCTCTTTGACGCGATGTGACGTAATTACATCGTTTCCGGTTTTACGCCGCCTCGCCTGGTGTTATTCGACAGAGGGAAAGGTTGTTGGTTTGAGCCAGTCGGGATTTAAGGTCTGTAGTACAACTTTCAGCAAGAATCAACATTGTTTTTAGCTCATGTATTCCAAAAACATGGTATTCATTATTTTATATCCCCAAAGCAAAATTAATGTACACAACGTAATGCAATGCAATGCTTGCCTTGTTTGCTAATAACTTAGCTGGTTTCTCGTAAATGCCGCCAAAATGTGTTTTTATTGTGTTATTGTTGTTACTTTACATTTTCTGTGCAAAACGCATCCACGCATGAGGGACATTGTGGTTTAATTTCCTTTCTTTTTTTTCTACTGTTAATTCTCATCAAGCTCCTCCGTGAACTCCAGGTGAAACAACTGAGATCTAACTTTACGTGGCAAAGATAAACATGGAGTTTATTAAAGAGGAGAAGCAAGACATCGGTGATTCAGAACCATGCATAGTGAAAGAAGAGGAAACTGAGGAACTATTAGGTTGGTGTCCATTAATTTGTCAGGAACAGTACATTACATTTGTGCATTTGAGAGAGATTTTTTTTTTTTTATCTAAAGCGACTTGTATTCCATTCAAGCAACAGGAAAAACAAAGCTTTAATCTTTTCACCGAATTTGGCGACTTGACAAGTGGTTCTCAAACTGCAAAACGTACCACCAGACGGATATGTTTTTTTTTTCTTTCTGAAAGTTGGGGGAAAAGAGAAAAGTAACGTTACCACCTTAACCAACGCCGAGTGCATTCAGGTGCTGGGCATTAAAGTTCATATAAAACATTTCATTTATAATCTATAGACTTGTTTTTACAGATTATGGTATTTGAATTCATTATTACAATGTGTAAAGGCAGTAATATTGACAGGGTTTTTTGCTGGGTCAAAAATGTTCTTCGGTGGTGTTGGACGAACACAGCCATCCATACACACGATAAATCCCCCCTCAAAAAAGAAGCAAAGATAACGTTTGTAATAACTTTACCCGTTTATTAATTTTATATATAAATAATCGCTGTCAGGACAGATCATAAAACTAAGGGAACTATTTTATGCTTAAAAAAAATCTTTAAATTTACATCTAAAAAGTTGAGTCACTGATTTGAGAAGTTAGTTATAAAATGAACAACAAAGTAACACATTACAGGTCGGGTGGCAGGTCTATTATTTTGCACTTATACTCAAAATCTCACTGGACTGATTTGACATAGGCTACAGTATCAGATTGTTTTTTCTGTTTGCTATGGTTATCACTAGGGCTGGGTGCTATGACGATATTGTTACCATGGTATAAAATGTCTATCTAGTAAGGGTGCTCCGATCAGGATTTTTGGAGCCGATCGTAGATCACAGGAAGCAGTATCTGTCGAAATGATCATCAGAGTTTTGTTTCCTTGGTAGGTCTAACAGTAGTATTGAGGTAGGAATATTAAATAAATGTAATAAGAAATCAAATGTAAAATAATACTGGATGGTCTTCCCTGAATAAATTAAATAGATTAATCCTTACAATTACGGTTGCAAAAGTCATTCAAGAGCATTGAGTGTCATTAATGTTATTATTATTAATCACACAACTAGGGCTGTCGTGATAACCGCAATATTGCAGTACCGCGCTACTGACAGGCCAACCGCAGAGAAATGCAAGTAACCGCAGCAACCGCAAACCGCGTTTTCTTTTTTCATAAGGCCACCCTTCGTAGTTCGTACTATGTGTATTGAATGTTAAATAAGTTAATAACAACAATGCTGTTTATCATAGTGATTTGTACAGAGGCTTCGTGGATTTGGACTTACCGGTAAGCCTAAACAGATAGTGAATGTGATCGACTGAGTGCGTGCGATTACCTGCGTCTGTCTTTGAAGTCAAGTCATGTATATTCGTGAAAAGGTTGCCATTTCCAAGGAAAGCGAAATATTTGTCGTATCATCTTTTTAACGTGTAAGGGTATTTATTATGAATGGCGTCCGCGCTGGTCAGCATTACACAGCGTGCGAGGAAGCCGTGGGGGGAAAGCAGCGAGTCACGTAGGGCTGTAACGATTCCTCGATTCAAGTCGAGTACTCTATTTTAAAAAATCCTCGATTGCAATTTACCGGTGTCGAGTAACCGGCAAAATACCGGAAGTGGTGCATTCCACAGACGAGAATCCATAAACCGCATTATCACACCGTTTTCTAAGCCTACGCGATCTATTTAAAACCATTTACAATCATAGTAAAGCATAGTGCTATCATGAAATCACAATGGCTGTGAATCAGTTAAAATAAATATAGGCCTATGCGCTGTTTTTTTTCCCCCACAGAGAAGCATGAACCTTTAATTATTTACATGCGTGCAGGTTGTGTTAAAAGTACCTCAGCTCCGTTCACAGTAAATGCTGCTCCACGCATTCTCAGTCTCTGCATGTGCTGGAACGCAAAACCTCTGACGTGTGTTTCATAACTTTGGACTGTCATCATTTATATGCGTGACAGCGTCTCGGGTTTCTCGTTGAACTCCATCTCTGCGTGCGAGTAAGTTTTTCTGCTTATAACGTTCATCTGCACGCGCCACGCAGTGTGCGCCGTTTCACAAGAGTCGTAGCGCAACTCATTTGAAAATCTACGCCAACACAGGAGAATATATAAATATCTTTCTGAAATATATGCGAATTGTTGTTCATAGCGATTTTAAAATGAAAGTTTAACCCTTGCCGAGTTTGCATGTTTTGACGTGCACTGCATGTTCTTGTACAAAAAATTACAGCAGCTGTTGCATTTCTATCGTACAGAAGTGACCAAATATTAAAGATTAATTTGATATTTGAATTAAATTTTGTTTGGCCAATATTAAATAAGGATTTGATCGTGCCTTTATGTAGCCAAGCCGTTGGTGCTCTCTGCGGACATTTGTTTTTACGTAATGTACATAAGTTATGTTTATAGTTTATATCATTTATTTTACATGGTGTATTTTAATAGCGTTGTTCAATAAAACTCATATGATTACTTTGATACTTTATTTGAACAAATAATTATTGCTTGTTCTATATTTAGGTAACACTTTAATACATATTTAAATGTTTTTAATGTATTAACCAACATGAACTAACAATGAACAATACATTTGTAACTATTTATTAATCTTTGTTAAAGTTAGTTTAATTTTTTTTCATGTTAGTTCACAGTACATTAATGCTAACAAATACAACCTTTGATTTTAATAATAATGTATTAGTAAATGTTGAAATTAATATCAAATTAAGATTAGTAAATGCTGTAGAAGTATTGTTCATTCTGAGTTAACTAAGGTAGTTAACTAATGAACCATATTGTAAAGTGTTACCTATTTGTATTTATTTGTATACCAAGTCATTTTAAAGGCTGTTGTTCACTTGGATCTATTTTTATTATCACACTATTTTATCCGATTACTCGATTAATCGATGGAATAATCAGTAGAATACTCGATTACTAAAATAATCGATAGCTACAGCCCTAGAGTCACGCATTGAATCAATGCCATTGGTCTCTATTAAGTGAAACATTGCTTCAGCTTTGCCCAAAAGTGAAGCATTGCTGGCCAGCTGAGCCTTGAAAAGTGGAGCTCAAAGTTAAAAAATAATTAACACCTTGTTTCATTACATGTATCATTTAAGGAATCGGCTTTTTTGAACGTTTTCGTTGAATGAACGGTTGAATGACTCGCTCAAAGAAAGTCAGTTGGCGTAACAATGTAACTGTGCGCTGAGTGACAGTCTTTCAATGTGCAGAGACGCGGTTACATTTGTGTATGCTGACCACATCATAACACGTATTTATATAGCAACAAATAAATAAATAATTAAATAAATGGCGGTAATACCGCATATCGCGCTATTGAGCCACTCAAAATTACCGCAAGGGAAATTCCTTCACCGCGACAGCCCTACACACAACATAAGACAAAGATAAAATCACAGACAGCAGCAGGATTTTTAAGGCTGGCGTTGCTTTAAGAGCTGCACGGATCCAATATACTGTTACACAACTTTCTCAACTGTTCACTTAAGACAAAACCGACTGTGTTTAAGTGCATACTCATCAAGACATTAATCATTTTGTACATACGTTTGTGTGTATTTTTTCCATTTAAGCACAATTTGATACTCGCAAGCTGTTTGTGTGGCGGCTTTATGTGTGTGCGCTTTGTCTGTGCATGAACACTACGTCTCTATGAGAGCGCGCAAGTACTGGGAGGTTTAAACACTGGCAAGACTTTAAAGTCTATAATTTGCATTACTTTTTTGTGACGATGCGACACTGCCTATATTGTGTAAGTGACAATTCCTGTCAACTGTGCAGCTTGCTTAAAGTGCAGACACGATGTGGTGACGCAAAGCCATTTGCGCATTTTAAGAGTGAAAGAGCAGGCGGTGATTCACTCATGCTGTTCGTCTCGCAGAAAGTTTTAAAATTACTTTTAAAGTGGCCCTATCATGGCATTTGAAATGTTCCTATTTTTGTTTTGGGAGTTCCCAAAAACAGTTTCACATGCATGTAAGGACAAAAAACACTTTAATTGTCTTATAATATGCATTTATTTTTACCTGATTTGCTCAACGACTCTCAAATGATTCGTTTAACGATTCATTTTCCCAAACACCTCCTTTGCGTGATGCAAATCTGCGGTGATTGGTCAAATGACCCAGTTTATGTTAGCGAGTCAACCATAGCCCACAGCTCGGTGGTAAACACACATAGGGTGGCCATACGTCCGGATTTTGGCGTTTTCGGATTTTAAGCCCCCTGTCCGGTGCAGCATCAAGTCGGACACTCATTTGTCCTCCTTTTTGGAGTCGCGGTGAATTGTTTTTAAAAAAAATAACCTATAAAAATCCCACATACCGAATCTAGAGCTGCGCATGCGAGACAGAACATAGCCTACTGTATGTGCGCCAAACCGTGTAGCGCGCGCGCACGGCAGAGAGGGAGAGAGCGAGAGACCTTGCGTGCGAGAACACACCATTATTGGATAACCACAGTCATTATTTGCGTTAGCCCAACGCAGAAGCATATTGATAAAGCACTGCAGTAGTAGCTACACCAAGTAATAACAACGACAAACATTTGACATATTTCTAAACAATTGAGAGCGAACACGTTGCTGTTTGATGGAGACCTAGAAGCAGCGCGGAGCGTACACAACACGCACAACAAAATACGTATTGCGCATGCTACAGAAAACATAACAGCAAACATTATTGTGGTGATTCAACCAAACAGGTTGTGATTCGGAGGAGGACGAAGCTGATCCATATACACTGGGTACTGAGACCTCCTTCAGGAACAACCGGCTTGCGAATCCACAGTTGAATTAATTTATGTTTGTGAAGGATTCGTCATTAAAATGATGAGAACACAACATAATCGGGATATACTGTTGTGGTATCGTTGCAAATATGAACTTTAACCACTTATCCTTCACATGCTCGTCCCTGGGCAGTGAAAACAAAGTGGCTGTACTATCTTTGCATTGTAGAACACAGCGTCTTCTCGACATGATGCTATTCAGCTGAAGTATTTGAATGTGTTCAAGACTTCAAGTTTACACTTGCGTCTGCGTGCGCAATAACTGGGCGCTGCCAATATGCTAATGTTTCGTATCTACGTCACTACGAAACGGCTAATGACTCGTTTCAAAAACAATTCATTTCATAGACTCAGAGTCGACTCTCACTTTTGAAAGACAATAACTTTATATACGGTGCACTTTCAGATATAAAACTTTGCAGGATGTTTTCATTCACTTAGAGCTATATTACACACTACATGAACAGTCATTTTCAAAAATCCATGATAGGGGCTCTTTAAGTTATTTGATAAAGAAATATGAATTTTTACCTGTCTGTACACATTATAATTATTTTACCGGCGCTGTACGGAGATTTAGACTGTGCCACTGCATGTCATGCCATAACTCAAACGGCATGTTCACGTCTTTATGCATCGTCAGCATGAGATCGGCCTTTATAGAGACTGCCGATCAAACTCCCCAAAGCACTTCTTGGCCGATAGCGATTGGTAGCCGATCAACCAGAGCACCCCTAATCGTTAGAGCTATATCTTGGTATGTAAATATATAACAGTGATTAAATGCACAAATGAGAATATAAATATCAGGACATGCTTGATGTTAAAAATAGTTATAAGCTCAATATATCCTGTAAAGGAACTCAGTACACACACAGTTTTGTCAAAATGCCCATCATGTGGAGTATTCATGTAAAAACAGCCGTTTATGTCTCCAATGAAAGTAGACAGTTTTATCAGTATGATGGATCAAAAGGCTGTGAATGCACACGTAAACCTATAGTAATGATGGTGTAACTCCCTAACATAACTCCGCTTCCTTTTCCCTCCTGTCTGCTTTACATTTTTCACTTTGAGCAGCACGCCTGAACCTAATCTATCAGCGATCGATACATTTTATCGATTAAATGTATTATCAACAATTAATTTGATCGTCGATTCATTGTTAAGATCCCTTATCACTGCCAGTAAAATCACTGAATCTGTCGTTTACAACACGAGGTACACAAAGCTGCACTCCTGTGAAAACTCCTGTCATCAATGAAATTGTGCAATTAGGGGGTGGGCGATATGAATACTTTTATTTCACGATAATGATATAAATCACAATATATTTATTTTTGCTTTAAGGTTTTTATGATATCAAAATTTTATACCATTGAAATTTCATCATTCTTATCACCATTTTCATTATAATTCAAAATTCAAAACTAATAATAGCCTAAAAAACTCTCAAGCTTACTAAAGACAAGTAAACTGTGATAAAGAAAGAGCAAAGAAAACAAACTACAATATAACAGACACAAATGAAATGGACCTGCTAGAAAAACTTTCAAGAACTAGAAAAACTGTATAGAAAACAATGCATAGTCTTTACTGTGTAAATTAAAAATACATTTATTCTTATTAAAGTAACAAAAGTGATTCAGTCAAGAGCAGTGAGAGATTTTCTCTCTTTTTTTGTTTGATTAACAAAGACAGCAGGTAAATTTTGGATGCCGTCACACAGAGACTGCACACTGCGCAGATCCTATATACTCGTGCGTTTTCTCTCAACTGTTTACGTTCACTTAAGACATAAACGGCTCTGTTTACTCTAGTCACTTTGACACATAGGTATGTGTAACCGTTAAAGCAAAATAAGGTGTCAAAAAGCACATACTCTGAGCAGCGGCTCCATGTCGCACATCATCTCAGACTGCGCTGAGAAACAGCAGCGCTCGCATATACTGCAATAATTCCTCTTTTGCTGCTTACTGCACTTCAACTAAAATCCCCTGTTTTTAAACCACAATGCTTAAACGCATGCAAACAATAAGCTTTCGTGAATGCACAGCGCAGCACAGAAACGTCACGTGAGCGTAACAGCGATAGAGACGATAGCCCAAAACCTCTACTGGTTGACAAATTTCTACCTGTATATTTCCCACTCCTATGTGCAATGAATCTCATATTGACATTGTATTTATACTTTGTTGATTATGATGAAAGTTAAAGGTGCATTGCGCAACTTTTCATGTTAAAAATACCTGTTTTTCTATCCTATACATGCTTAAAGAACTGCCTGATGGGCTAAATGAGCCCTTCTCTGCTCACTGAGATTGCCTCTATAATCGTGTACAGTAAAATATATAAGAGGGATTCGGGCTCGAATTTGAGACTGGGTGTGACGTCATGCGCGTTCACGCTCACCAGGCTATGTCTCGCAGGTTTGTGTATAAGCCGCCATTCTCCGCATCAGCGAAGACAACTCGTGTGTCAAAGGTAGAAGATGGATTCAAAGAGACCGGCTTGTAGTCCATTCCAAACCCCAACGCAAACTCCACGTAAAGAAAAGAGAAATTTTGTGTGTGGTCCATGAGCGTGCACAACTCTGGTTGCAGTTTCGCTTGTCGCCAGAGGGGGCGTAGTTCTGCAAAAACTCAGAGACTTGCGTTTTGCACCTTTAAGTGGATTCTGGTTTACTTAAATGCATCTGATTGGCTATTGCGTTTTCACACTCAACAGATATGCCTGTGATTGGTTACAAAGCTCAACGCTGCAAAAACATATATCGATATCAATAATAATCAATAGGGCTGCACGATTAATCGCAATGAAACCGCACACGATTTGGCAAAGGCTGATCGGTAGTAAATGCTGCTCCATCTGAACGTCAGAGGGTGTCTCACACACGCCAACTACGTCATTCCAGGAAATCCCTATCGGCATCATACCATCTGTAGCTGAATAAACAGAAGATTGAAACGCTTTGATTAAACATGACTAATACTGCATAACATACAACTGCCTTATTCTGTGCAAGAAGCCACATCTCACAGAAGGATGCTCAACTGTTGTTATGAAATGAGTCAGGAGTAAAAGCATGTTATTAAATGTTGTAAAAATGTTGTCTTTTGTTGGACAAGAGGTTTCATAAGTGCTTCTCATGTTTGGAAAGATGTTTGACGCGTTGCTTTTTCACATGGAAGTTATAAGTGACTCACAGTGCTTTCAGATGGAGCAGCGTTTACAGAGCCGTACATCAATGACAAGCTGCGCATAAAAAATAATCGCAGCTTTGCGATTTTAAAATCAAAATTTAAAACTCAATTTAAGTGCGATTTATCGTGCAGCCCTAATCAACAATGAATTTAATGTAGTGAAAAACTTGTTTCTATGGATAAAACGCATTATGGAAAATAGCAAAGGACATAGAGTGAACTGCTGCAGGAAAGATGCATGATCCAAGTTCTCCGAAACATGAGAATGCTTTAGGCTATATTTATAAGGGTTTCAAAGTAAAGTATAAGTGTTTACTGTATCTTGCCCTGTCGTGCTTTGACAGATTTATTTGACAGTTTACTGGCTCTGAAACATGTTTTTCTCAGTGCATAACTTACATTTTATGGTTATATCCTTATCTGTAAATGTTAGACAGTCCCAATCGTACAGCATAGTCTACATAGATTCATCCACTGTATTGTTTTTCATAGGCTTTATACTACACATTGTTTGGAGGACAGCATTGGGCAGGATGTGCGATAACATTGTACATTAAATAAAAATTCAATTAAAACATTATTATAGTCCATTATTTTAAACAGTCACTTTTAGCTTTTTTTTTTTATCCAATTAATCAAAAATATAATTGACAGATTAATCGATTATCAAAATAATCATTAGTTGCAGCCCTAAATGAATAAATTTCATATTTCTCCTTTTTCTTTTTGTCCGCTTTTCAAATACTTTTTTGTTTTTAAATTTTTTTGTTGTGATTTCACCTCGTAGCTGGTTGGCTTAGTTCATGGCTTATAACGCTTTAACAAAGACCCTTTTTTAAACTGGGGAAAAATGAATGCATGGATCCAGTATACTTATACACGTTTTCTTTCTCAACTGTTTAACATTCACTTAAAGGTTCTATCAGTCATTTCAGGCTCAAAAAAGGCCGAAACATAAATGATCACATTCATCTAATCTTTCCTAACGATCCGCTAGCTGCCCTCCCCAGATCGTTAGGAAAGATTAGATGAATGTGATCATTTATGTTTCGGCCTTTTTTGGGCCTGAAATGACTAACACAACCTTTAAGACATAGCCTAACCAATTGATATTCACCAAGATGGACATTCTGATAATGTCTGTATAACCAATCAAGTGCATGAAGACATGTAAGAGAACTCAATTCAGTATTTACTTTGTCTGAGAGGTCGCTTTCTGTGTGCACACTATTTTAAACCACTTGAATGGTTTAAAATGGCTTGAATGTTTAATTGGCAGGACTTAAAAACAGGTGCAAGTGCCAACTGTCCTGAGAATTTTTTCATGCTGGCCCAGGACCATCGGCCAGTCCTTATTGTCGAAACCCTGTGTTTTCGTTTTAAAGCCTTATCAGTTTAATCATTCAAGTAATTTTTAACTGTTCCGGCGCAATAAGATGTGATCGACACATAAACTGATGATTAACTGTCTTTAATAGTGTACACACCAAAATGCATCTAAAATGAAATAACATGGGCCAATGTCAGTAGTCTAGCACAGTGGTTTTCTATTCTGGTCCTTGGGACCCAACACTCTGCACACTTTTCATTTCATGGAGCTCCAATGAGCTGAATTAGGTGATAATCTGAATGCGAAAGTTTGTTATGCATTACCTCCGTTGTGGGTCCCCAGGACCAGGATTGAAAAACACTAAACACTATCAAATCTGCTAGCACAATGTCAGAATGAACATTGCTAATAGCACACTAAAGATCACATAAAAAGAAACACAAGTTACTTCATATCTTTTGTTATCGGGCTTCTATCTTTTGTATTTCTTGTTTCACCTTTCTTGAACCAATTTTTAACAATTGAATGTTAATTGTAGGCCTGATGGAAGTAAAAGAAGAAAATCAAGAACAGAATGAATTTGACGACAACTTCGATTTTCAGACACCTGATCATTTCATAACTGAAGAAAAGAGTTTCAATAACTCGCAGTCTGAAAATGTCTCACAAAAAGGACACCTTAGGGATCAAATTACAAATCATACCAGAAAGAAGCCTTTAACATGCCATCAGTGTGGAAAGAGTTTCAAACATAAAGGCCATCTTAATGTTCACATGAGGATTCACTCTGAAGAGAGAGCTTTTACTTGCCTTCAGTGTGGAAAGAGATGCACAAATAAAGAGAACCTTAAGCGTCACATGAAAATCCACACTGCTGGGCTTTTTTCATGTTATCAGTGTGGAAAGAACTTTGCTCGTAAACGAACTCTTCAGACTCACATGAAAAGTCACTCTGCAGAGACTCCTTTCCTGTGCCAAGAATGTGGAAAACGTTTCAGCAATAAAGGACACCTTAATATTCACGTGAGAGGTCACACTGGAGAGAAGCCGTTCACATGCCCTCAGTGTGGAAAGAAATTTATTCATAAAGGACACCTTAATGAACACATACGCATTCACACTGGAGAGAAGCCGTTCACGTGCCCTCAGTGTGGAAAGAGTTTCAGTCATAAAGGATGCTTGAATGTTCACCTGAGAATTCACTCTGGAGACCGGCCTTATACATGCCCTCAGTGTGGGAAGAGTTTTAGTTATAAAGCATACTTTAAAGTTCACCAAAGAATTCACTCTGTAGACAAGCCATTTGCATGCCATCAGTGTGGAAAATGTTTCATTCATAGAGGACACCTTAATGAACACATGAGAATTCACACTGGAGAGAAGCCATATATATGCCCTCATTGTGGACAGAGTTTCACACATAAAGGAAGTCTGAAGTTGCACATTAAAAGAATTCACACTGAAGATTGACTTTCCGCATCATGCCATCAATGTGGAAAGAGTTTAAAACACAAAGGACTACTTAAGAATCACATAAAATCTCACACCAGAGTGAAGCCTTAAGCCTAATATCAGAGCATTTGCACTGAATATGGCTCAAATTACTACTAAATGAAACATCAGCAGTTCATGAACCGCTGAACTACGTATAATCTGACTGGGTCTCGTACGTTTTTTTTTTTTTTTCTCTACTACCACCTTATGAAGATTTTTGTTTCTTGCTTAGTGGGACCATCAAGTTAATCTTTAAATGAACGTGCCAAATGATGACCTATGACCTGCAACTTAATTTTAGTTTTAATTTTAGACCTGCAACTTATTACAGCAATATTTTCTGTAAAGCTGCTTTGAAGTAATGTACATTGTTATTGATATACACTCCCCAGCCACTTTACTAGGTATACCTTACTTGTACCGGCTGGGACTCCCTTTACCTTCAGAACTGCCTTTATTCTTTGGGATAGATTCAACAAGGTGCTGGAAACATTCCTCAAAGATTGTGGTCCTTATTGTCATGATCGCGTCACGCAGTTGCTGCAGATTTATCGGCTGCACATCCATGATGTGAATCTCCCATTCAAGCACTTCCCAAATCTCCTCTATTGGATTGAGATCTGGTGACTGTGGAGTAGGGCTGCACTTTTGAGAAAAATCAAATTCGAACGGATATCAAATATCAAGCAATGCATTTAAATATATTCGAATTGACGATGTTCCCCGCGGTGGAGAACACGCGCTCGGAGTGCACAGACGTGCCTGGCACACACAGGTATTTTTGCGCGTCAATGTTGAGAGAAGTGGTATCTACGTTGTAGAACCCCAAATATTTCCAGACACTACTTTTTAGATGAGTTGGGGTCGTATTGTGCACTCATTAATTTTATTAGAAAAGTTACATATAGCACCTTTAAATAAATTTTTCCACATTCTGATGCTCAGTTTGAACTTCAGCAGATTGACTTACTCATTTCTATATGCCTAAATGAATTGTTGCTGCCATGTGATTGGCTGATTAGATGTTTGCGTTAACGAGCAGTTGAACAGGTGTACCTAATAAAGTGGTTGGTGAGTGTATAAATAAAGCCATATATAAAACTGACTTGACAGCTACATATTTTTCTTATCTGGTAGTCCTTACTGACAAGCTATGATATATGTGCACACACCTGAAGCATTCATATAAAGTCACTGGTCACACGGATTTTTAGAGTACTGAATCGAGTTCTTGTTTGCTGCTTATTGTGCTTAAATAGTCAAATACACGCACAGTTATGTCAAAATGCCCGCCTTAGAAAGTGTTAAGTCTTAAGTGAACATAAACAGTTGTGAGAATCTAATCTTTGCCGTTTCTTAATGCACATATCCAATATAATGACAGACTAATATAGCTGTTGCTATCAGTGTCTGTAAATCACTCAATGCTCTTGACTGAATGACTTTTGTTACTTCAATAAAAATCGGTGTATATTTCATACAGTGAAGACAATGCAGTGTTTCATTTTAAGTATTTCTGATAGACCTATCTGATCATTTTAAAGCACTGTTTATTGAATGAATGTCTTTGTACTATTGTGTTTATTTGTCCTATTACTCGTAGTTTCTTTGTTGCTGTTTTTATTAGTTTACTTGTCTCTTATGTTAGGCTAGTTCTATGATATTGAAATTGACGAATTATGAACATTTAGTGGTATTTAAAATTTTGGTATAACAACCGTATTTAAAGCAACAAATAACTATTATATTGTCACCTTGAAATAGAATAACTCAAATATTTTGGCATAAGATTTTCTTCATTTCGTCCACCCCTACTTAACCCTTTCATCGTCCTCAAATAGGTGACTAGGTGGTACTTGAGCACTTGGATTAAGTTGAAGGTGGTACCTGACCTAAAAATTGAGAACCACTGGCTTAAAATCATAATAGCAGTAAAATAACAAATTTACGACAAGTTATACAGAACATACCTACTGTATACACATCTAAAATACATATTACATTGCATTTGAGTACTCGAGGATTTTTCAGAATGACCAAAAAATAAAAGTTCCTTGCTGGTCTTTTGCCAATTTTTTTTGGTATTTCTTGTTTCACCTTTCTTAAACTGATTTTTAACCATTAAATGTTAATTGTAGGTCTGATGGAAGTGAAAGAGGAAAGTCAAGAACTGAATGAAGTGGAGGACAATCTGAAATTCCAGACACCTGAAAATCTCATAACGGAAGAAAAACCTTTAAATAACCTACGGCCACAAAAAGGACACCTTAGGGATAAAACAAAAAATCAAACCAAAAAAAAGCATTTAACATGCCATCAGTGTGGAAAGAGTTTCAAACAAAAAGGACATCTTAATATTCACATGAGAATTCACACTGGAGAGAAGCCTTTCTCATGCCCTCAGTGTGGAAAGAGATTTATTCATAAAGGACACCTTAACGGTCACATACGCATTCACACTGGAGAGAAGCCGTTCACGTGCCATCAGTGCGGAAAGAGTTTCACACATAAAGCAAGCCTCTCGTGGCACATGAATATTCACACAGAGGAAGAACTTTCCACATGTCAACAGTGTGGGGAGAGATTCCCAAATGCAAGAATACTTAAGGTTCACATGAGAATTCACACTGAAGAGTGCCCTCTAACATGCCTTCTGTGTGGAAAAAGCTTCACACATCAAGAAGAAATTAAGTGTCACATGAGAATCCACACTAAAAAGAAACCTTACACATGCAATGATTGTGGTAAGAGTTTCATTCACAGAGGACACCTTAATGATCATTTAAGAATTCACACTGGAGAAAAGCCATTCACATGCCATCTGTGTGGAAAGAGTTTCAATCATAAAGGATACTTGAATGTTCACATAAAAATTCACTCCGGAGTGAAGCCACATACATGCCATCAGTGTGGAAAGGGTTTTATTCATAAAGGACACCTTACTGATCATTTAAGAATTCACAGTGGAGAGAGACCTTACACGTGTCCCCAATGTGGAAAGAGTTTTAGTTATAAAGGATACTTGAAAGTTCATCTAAAAATTCACTCTGTAGACAAGCTGCATGCATGCCTTGAGTGTGGAAAGAGTTTCATTCATAGAGGACACCTTAAAGAACACTTGAGAATTCACACCGGAGAGAAGCCTTTCATATGCTCTCATTGTGGACAGAGTTTCACACATAAAGGAAGCCTGACATGGCACATTAAAAAAAATCACACTGAAGATAGACTTTCCACATGCAATCAAATTGGGAAGAATATTAAAAATGAAAGAAACCTTCAGAGTCGCACAACAAGTGACTCTGTAGAAAAACCATTTGCATGCCATCAGTGTGGAAAGCACTTCATCCATAGAGGACACCTTAATGAACACATGAGAATTCACACTGGAGAGAAGCCATATATATGTCCTCATTGTGGACAGAGTTTCAGACACAAAGGAAACCTGACGTGGCATATAAGAGCTCACACAGAAGATGGACTTTCCACTTGCCATCCGAGTGAGAAGAATTTAATAAAGACACCTTAAAGGTGGGGTATGGGATTTGCAAAACGGCCGGCAGATGTTGAAAATACACAACTCAAATGGTCCTACCTTCTTTTCTCCAACGCTGGCCCTGATTCGCGTGAGGGGGAGGGGGGTATGGTACGACCGTTTGATTGACGGACTTACTGTCCAATAATTCTAGGTGGTCTTGGAAATTATTGGCTGGAGTTTTTCGAGTCCTGCCCGTTCCACAGATGATTAAATTGCTTAATTTTTATTTCAGTGCTTCTGACTCAGTGGCTGTAAGTGGATTATGAATAGGATTTCAAGTGATTTTGAAAAAATGCACAAAAAAGAGAATCACATACCCCACCTTTAAGAGTCACACAATAATTCACACTGGAGAGAAGCCTAAAACATGCCCTCAATGTGAAAAGAGTTTCAAACACAAAGGACACCTTAAGGATCACATAAGAACTCGCACCAGAGAGTTATTTTCACATAAAGGTGTATTTTTACAAGAGTTATTGTAAGTTACTTTTACATGACGGACAAATAATTGGCACATTTGCTTTGATGCGTCCTGTGTAGACAGCCTCACACGAAAACACGATGTAAGATGTTATAATGGCTTATTTTGCCTTTTAACTTCAATTGCAGTGAAAAATATAGGACATAATATCATGTTTGATACCAAATATGAGCCCAAATGACCATCAGTGATGTAACAGTACAAGCCTCAGCATTACTGCAGTGGGTAGTTGGGGTTTTGTGAGTGGATAATGAAAATAAAAATCTTGCAATGCTGAAAAATAAGCCTTGGAATTTTTTGGGGGGGAGGGGTGTGTTTCGTGTTTATTCAAACAGCTTTAGTTCCACTAAACTCACAAATCAGTTTTTTATAACAATAAACACTCTTTTCATGTAGTCCCAATGTTATGTTTTGTCATGTTTATCAAAATAAAACTTACTAAAAAATTTAGACTCCACTTCATTGATAGTAGCTATAGGCTTATGTTGTTCAAACAAACATTGTATCAACAGTGGCAAGGAACCGAATCTCCATCAGGGACAGAATGGAAAAAAAACCTTGGGAGAAACCAGACTCAGTCGGAGGGCCAGTTCTCCTCTGGCCAACGAACAAACAGTGTATGATTATGATTCAGGCAGCATTACAGGTCAGAGGTCAGATTGGATCAGAACATTCCGAATATTATCCAGTTCCATCTGGTTGGAATTTGGAGTCATAACGTCGGTATGGAGATGAGTTTGTTGAGGATCAGTGCCGATGGCTGTCGTGTCGATGAGGCACTACATGGATGCGTTGTGGATGGGTCCAGGCACAGGTCCACCATCTGATCTGGATACGGCCCGGATCCGGGTGACTTCAGTAAACATCGAAATAAACAGAAAGACTAACATTAGGGTAGATGCCATTCTTCTTATGATGTAACGTGTACATCAGGTGTTATAGGAAGTGTCCCCAGTTCCCGCTGACCTAATCTATGCAGCCTAATAATCATTTGCTAATCAACTGATTTGAATAATAGAAATGTATAATGTTCTATATGAATGCCAGGTAAAAGAGATGCGTTTTTAGTCTAGATTTAAACTGACAGAGTGTGTCTGCTTCCCGGACAATGTTAGGAAGTTTATGTAAGGGGAAAAAATGCCATTAAGGACAAAAGCTTATGTCGCGCCACAGGGGCCTATAGTGCACTACCCCACCTCCTACAAAAAAAAAAAAAAATCTAAAAGGACGTAATGACTATAATGTTAGATTAAAATGTTAATGTTGAAAAATTTGGATGCACTAGGCTATCTGTTTCAGCTGCATATATGCCCATTGAAAATGAATACATTTTAGTAAAAATGCAAATACATTAAAGAACCATGTGTACAACTGAGCATTACCTTGTGTTTCATGGAGCGGAAGATATGATGACTAGTTGCCTATAAGTATTGTAATGGTACAAAAAGTCAAACTTCAGAGGCATGTTATCAATAACCTTTGTACAAAAGCCTCACTCGCCCGCTCTATCCCCCATGATTGGCCCGAATTGCCTGCAGCTGCGACTCCCTCACGTGTTGCACAGAAGACACACCTGTCACTAATTATTAGGCAGGGGATATAACTCACCTGGTCAAGCAGTGCTCCTGTTTGCATCCAGGTGTGACCTGACCGAACTCGCATCTCCTGATCTCCTGCTAGCCCGTGATTAATCCTGTGTGCGTCTTCCAAACGTGAGTTTACTTCCCTTTCTCCACTTGCAAATGTTTGACTTGGTGGTGGTTGCGGTGGTATTACGTTTGCCACACCAACCCCTAATGCTCTCAGCTGCCTTTGCTATCCATTGTGGGCCGTCAGCGTGCAATTGAGTTGGCTGCGAGTGTTTGTTTACTAAACAGCGGTATCGCGTGTACTATGCCACCGGAAGTAGAAAGCAATTGAAGACGTAAATGTTTATTCTGATTCCTTACATTGACTGATGTTGTAAACCCACTGCTATGGTAGCTAATTAATTATTCTCCATGCCATGTTTGTACATGTTTGTTCTTTATCTTTAATGTGTTACTATAAGACAGTTGTGTTATATAATTATATCATATATTATTATATGATTTATTATGATTATTTATATTGATATTATGTTGATGGCAATATGAGCTGTAATTGTGGATGGCTTTTAGGGCCAAATTACCAAAGTTGGATTTGGTGAGTTTGATTTAAACTGTTATTGCTGGTTGTGTGCTGATTGTTTCTTTGTTCTTGTTACAGCACACACCCACATACCCACACGCCCATATACCAGCCAAGAAGACAAGACAATTTAATAAATACACCCTTTGAGGTGAACTTGGCTGAACTCTGTCTGTGTCCTCCTCCTTCCAACCCGATTCAACTCTCCAACCATCTGACCGTGGTTTGCCTGTTCCCTGCCTCTTTCCAAAGTGTCCCAGCCCCCCACTGAGAGTAGCTGCTAATTCGTTCAACCTTTATTAGAATGTAAATGCACATACAAGTTTAGCTGCAGGAATCTGTGAGGGCAATGGACAAGAAAACTGGTGTACCCAGGGCAGGCTTAGTAACAATTACCCTTGTATGGTTGTCTATACAATAAACATCAGTGATGTCAAAATTAATGATTAATCCAAATGATTAATCAAAAAATAAAAATAACTCAATCCTGATTGATACCCTCCTGGTATGTACTATGCTCAATTCTATAGCTAATGGCAACATTGTCACATTTAACTAGAAGATGTAACAAACACTTTGGACTTAATCCTGAATGTAGAACAACAGGGTAATCTACATCAGTTAAGCCCAGAACATGCAACAAAGATTTACCAATAGGCAGGGCTGGACTGGGACGATAAATTGTCCCTGGCATTTTGGCCCAGACCGGCCCACTACATATGATCTTAAACACAACCGATCTTTGCACGGCCTTGAATATGTATACCAACTCCTATTCCTTAAAACCACTAATGCCATGTAATGAGTGAGTAGGAATGAGTTAGAGTGAACAGATGAAATAACTACTAATTTTAAAATACAATTGACCTACACTCCACAGTGATGAATCCTAAAACAAGCTACAGTATAAGTTTCTAGAACTGTGGTAAGCAGAACTAGGCTACTTTAACACTTATAGGCTATGGCTATGACTGTAGAACCCATTACCCAGGTGTTATTTCCAAATTTGCATAATTTCTCTCCTGATCCTCCTCACTATCCTCAATCAGCCACTTGAAGGGCCTGTTTCTTTTTTTCACGCAATTTCTCTGCACATTCCTTGTGTTTCATCGCTCTGACTATTTAAACAGATACGCACTCAAAGGGTGAGGTGTTTCAGGATTTGATTGGACCAGCCCAGTGTCAATCAAGAAAAGAACCAATGGGCTGCTGATCTACGTGTTTCATGGGCCGGTCTGTGAGAAAAAAAAAACCTATGCTGACAAAGATCCCAGCGCCGGCAATTAAGCTAAACTTAAAGAACTGGCCGCTGATGTACGAGTTTTATGGCCGTTCATATAGTCGTTTTTTTGTTTGAGATGTATCGGCTCAAATAGCACGTCGGCCCACCGGGAAACTGCCCGGTATGCCCGATGGCCAGTCTAGCCCTGCCAATAGGCTTTGTTCAGCCGCAAAAGCAGTTGGTTCTCAAAGTTCTTTGCGCCAATGCATGCTCTTCTTGGCCTGAAGATCAGCCCTGCAACACTGAACAGTCTTTCATGGGCTGCTGAGGCAGGGAGTGCCGTATTAAACTTTAGTAATAGCTGTCACACAGCTGGGAAGGACTTCAGTATCTCTACTGTGTCTCCTGGGCACCCCAGGTACGCATCCAACTGCTGGGTCATTTCAAGAGGGCCGGTCTTCTTCAAGGAGGAAAAGAAGTCCACTTCCTCAGATGATTGGGAGCCCTCCTCACTGATGTGATTCTCGGCCTGACAGTCAGAGTGGCTTCTGATATAGTCAAGGCCTATGGAATATAAAACAAAAATCAGAACAATTTAGACCATATGACAGTATTGTAATTCTGTATTGGAATGTGTGTGTGTTTGTGTTGTTTATTGGTTATTGTTTGAATCAGTGCTTCTCTTTTTGACAAAGCACACTCTGATTTCCTATTCTTTGTGAAACCTTAGAAAGCAGTTGCTGGTGGATGTAATACAGAGGTGAACACCACATTTCCGGCACTTAGTTTTTGGTGTACTTGTGCACCCTGGTACCTTGTATCGCTCTTTCTTTTCAGCCATAATCATCCAGTGGGCTGTGGCATCCAGGCGCACATCAGGAAGTGGAATTGGAGCAGCCGGTCCTTTTCTCCTCTTTTCCTCATACTCACCATTAAGTGTGGAACAGGGATTTTCCAGGCTCTTTTCACTTTTGCATAGGGCTTCAGCAATGTAGGATTTGAAGGTATACAGCTTCATATATTCATTATTTCTCATGCAGGTACCTTCACAATCTCTTCGGTATAGCAGCCATGTGGTCATGCTGATCATATCCAGTAAGTGGAACACCAGCCGGTGGTACCACCTCTTTGATCCGATTTTGTTCTGGTACAGTGCAATCAGTGAGTTAAGTAGATCCACCCCACCCATATTCTTGTTGTATTCTTTTACCTCAGCAGGGGACTTTGGTTATTACATCCTGAGGGGGAAGAAAACACGTGCATGTTTAATAATAATCATAATCAAAAATAGAATTCTACCTTGCAAAACAAGGCGTGGCTTTTTAAAATTAAATTAATTTCAAGTTTTCATTTTGAAAGAAAAGGTAGCAGTGATGGTTTGATACAAACATTTACTTCTTATCCTGGCCCCTGCTGACTTGGGTCTCCAATAGCTCCTGTGTGGTGGGAGCTGGCACACCGGACAGCAGACCATGCTGACGTGGGTCGTTTGGTCTCATGGTTGTAAGTCGATGGAGTCCACGTCCTGATGACATTCTTTTCCTTACAATTGCCCTTTCAATTTCTGGGATGTAATGCCTTTTCCTCTTTTATGGCATATCAACTCCACTTTCTGGACTTCTTATTATAGAGTTTGCGATATCTGAAATTAGATATTTGACAGATAATGAAAACAACTGAAAATATTTACATTCTATGCCTTTTTTGATATGTTAAAGTAACGATAAGCACAATAAATATTAACTTGACACCCCCCACACACTCTTTGCTGTAGTCTATTAGTATTCCAAAAAATACAGATGATAATGTGATTACAATGCAGACGTCTGTAATACAATTAACTTTTCAATTTGCAAATAATCACATTTCATACCTAACACTATTGATAAGACATTATGCATATTACATACTCTATGGAGCCATCAGGCCTTCTCTTGGGTGGTCTGTGAACATGCTTGTTGTAATCCAGGCCAGCCAGTAAGATTCAGGCTTCATAAACAATAGGGCTGAAACGTAAGCGTTTGCTGGCATACATCAAGATGTGGTTATGGAAAGACTCCAGGTCAGCAGTTGACCTACAAATTCAGTGAGAACTGTAAGATTATATAAATTCTTTCACAACAGTAATATAGCTAAAACCACTGAATAATGTTTCACAGGCGACATCACAGTAAAATTAATAAGCATAATCATACCTAAAGTGCAAGTACTTGTGTACCTCCTTCAGCCAGCGTTCATTAAGATTGATTTCTGATAAAGCCTGATGGGCCACGGACCCCTTCTCTATCCACCCCTTGTCTCTGTGCTCCTCCAAGGGACCATGCTGACAGGCATCCAGTGACCACTCGTGCTCTCCGGTGACATGGTGAAGAAGGCCAATCCACATGTCCTAACAGTTTTTAAATTACTTTTAGAATACTTAAACACACAGTTTGTATAGTAGTTGTTTTTTATCCATAATGTTTCACTGTTGGAAGATGTGAATTAATTTGATATCTGTAATACATTTCCCATGCAGTAATGAACAATACCAAGTTCTACACAAACCTGTTGTTTTTACCCCACATGTCAACAATGCTGAAGTATTAGCAAAGAAAATTGAATCTAGTATGTTTGGGTGACTAATAGTATTACTCATGAAAAAGTCATCATAGTTTTCAGCCATCTTGCAGCAGAACCAGAAATGATTGCAGACATCCTTGTTCCACTGCAGAAGAATGGAACAACCCCTTTGCTGCCCTGCCTAAATATACAAAAGATTATTATAATAAGATTATTATGATAAAAATATACAAGTTTGACAATAGTGAAATACATTTTTTATATATATATATATATATATATATATAAAAAAAAACTGACTGCATGTATCTTCTTGCCCTAGTTTTTGGAACCATGCCACATGTCTAGAGTGTGCAGCACTCCGCTATCCTTGTATTTTCCTTTGACGGAGTCTTTTGAATAGGAGTACAACAGAAATGTAATTAGATATACTGTTACATTGTCAGATTAAATCCTTAGAGGTCAAGCAAACATTTACTATTAGTATTAGTATGACTGTATTGGACTTGCTGAAGAGAGCAGATTATCTGTGCATACTTCAGCAAGTTTAGCCTCATGGTGGAGCTGGTCAAAACTCCTGATAAAGCCTCATAATCACACAATTCCTCTGCGTCTCTCGCTTGTCAATGTTGACTATTGATAGGATTTCTTTGGTGTCATTCTCCATGATGGTCTAGGTGCAGTACTGAGCACAAAAACCAGGACTGTCCATACACCCCATCACCTATAAAAATTAGCAAATGCACAAATTTCTTGTCAAACCTGGGGACAACAGTGTCATCAGAGATGCATGTGAACATTGCCTGGGTTGCTATAATTATACTCCCCAAGTACTACAAAATTGTCCTTTGATTGCAGCCTGAAAACAACTTCTGCTCTGTTGGTGTCCCAAAAGTCTTTGATGGTATCAACACAGTATGTGTCCAGTATTTTGAAGAAGGTTGACCGCTCTACTATTCCCATATTCATAAATTTGAAGAGCAATGCAACTTTGGCATAGTTGTTGCCAAACAGTAATATATTTGATGCCAAAAGGAAGTCCCCAGCTTGCATCCCATTCTTGAAAGTAGGCTGGGAGTTTCATTGCCACACACAATGATTGTTTGGACAGATCTGGAAAACATATTTATAAACACATTTAACATTACATTCTAACTTTTACAATAATGAAGTTACAACGGATTAAACACACAAATTAACATTCCCTTTTCATGATGACAGCTGTTCCTCTGGACTTGGTCTAGATCTGGAATGGTCTAGATCTGGACATTCCACAAATGTCAGCGGGTTTTTCACTGTACAGATTGGGATTGGCAGCAACAGATACTCTGTGAGTTGTTTCAAACAGACATGATAAGTGATGGCTGCAGGATGATCAGTAATGTCATACTCACTCTGGACTTTAATTATTTCTGGCACTGGTTGGAATTCTATTGCCTACCGAACACATAAAGGGGGGATGTAATCCTCATTATCACTTTCATCATAGTTACTGCCCTCCTCTATGGTTTCCTCTGATGTTGAAACATCTCGTGTCCTCATCTGGAGCCCATGTCCATAATTTTTCCGATCCCCGATCCAGCTATTTTGTCAATATCGCGGCCGATATCCGATCTTAATATCGGATCGGTGCACCCCTAAAAGAAAGACTGACAGAAACACTGCCTCAGAGACGATGACAAATGTCACATCAAAAAAAGTAATTGAGTTTTTCTTTTTTGTTTAGAAATAGGCTGATAGCAGCCACATTAGTACATGTGTGGAGGAACATGGGTATTGTTCATTTCAAAGAGTCCTCTAAAATGTCCAGCCCAGTCAATACAATGTAGATGGCTTAAAATATTAGTCAATGACACTCGACAAGTCAAATCTCAGATTAAATATGTAAACAAATACAACTACTTACACAAAGTTTTGAATGTGATTGAAGTCACTTTCATCGATTTCATCATGAATGTCCAGCGATGACATACTAACAACAAGAACATGTATGAATAAACATTTCTAAGAGAAAATTGTTGCAGATACACATAACACATAACATATTGTTATCTGTCTGAATTGTGTCTCACTACCTTTAATCACTTACAGAAGTGAAGTGATTTTTCTTCCAACATTACTTATATTGTGTCAGAAGTATTTTTTATGCCTAACTGCAGAGCCCAGATCCTCTTCAAAGTCATCATCTCTGTAGAAAATCAAATAATGGAGGTCCAACCATAATCACATTTATCAGACATTGAAGTTTACTTTATATGCTGTGTCTCTACCAACTTGCCTCTAATTGTCCTTCAGTTGTCCTTATGTTTGTATAATGAATCATACATCATAATCCGTCAGACCAAACATCCAACAACACCATGAACTGCTGAGGCTAAACCAACACAGTGAACTTAGTAATATAGGCTTTCACAATAATTTTCTTACCGATCTGTAGAACAATACTAGAAAGGGCAGGGATAGGATGTGTGGTCATCTGATGTTTGGTTTGGTGTTGATGTTATATGCAAAGCACCACTGACATCTACAAGAAACCATGACACACATAATTTGTCAGGCCTGTTTTCAAATTATCTTAGTTGTGTAGTTCTTCAAGCAAATCAAGCAGGGATACTTACTTGTCGAGCAGAAATGTGTCTAACTCTGCATCGATTTTTAGTTTTTTTAAGACACGTAGCTCCCTCCACCTAGGAAAAGCCACTCCGATGTTTACCCTCGTTTTATTTCGTGCTCTGTCTAATTATTTCTTTTTCACTTGTTTAACGTCATTGTTTTTTTTCCGTTTACCCACCTTTGTTGGATGAGCTGGTGCCACTCGAAAAATTGGAAATTTTTGTGGTTTGTCCACAATTAGCACAGCTGTGGCACACCGGCAATCAAAAAAGAGGGGTGTGATACACAAGCTTGATTGACACAGCTAAGACATTCCTCCGGGCTCTGATTGGTTGTTTCTTTTTTTAAAAAATATATTTTATTGATTTTACACAAACAATAAACAAACAAGCCCAGCTATTACCAACATACATAATCTACTATACATAATCTAATATTGTTTACAACAAAAAAAAAAGGGAAATTTCAAAAGAATTTATGACTTATTGGTGAAGACAAAATGTGGTCTCCCATCCTGCAGCAAACCAGCAAGATCACCAGGAAGGTAGTCAAGAAAAGGTTGCCAAACATTATAAAACAAATTGGCATTGCCCCTTAATATGGCACTGAGGCGATCCATAGGAAAAACCTTAAATATTTCTCTGTACCACTGTGTGACCGAGGGAGGTTTTTCCTCAATCCACTGGAACAAAACACAACGCCTTGCTAGAAGTAAGAGTTTACCCATTAACAACAGTTGCCCTGCAGATAGAGAGAGCTGCTCTAGATGTAGATTCAAAAGGAACAAGACTGGTTCTGATTGAACTGTTTTGTGAAAAATTTAACTTAGCTCCTGAGAAATATTCCTCCAATACCTGAGTATTAAGGGACATTGCCAAATACAATGATAGTAGGTCCCTACTTCTTTCTTACATTTCCTACAGAGGGGAGAGACTTGAGGGTTGATCTTGTTTATAAAATGAGGAGTGCGCTGCAATCTATGCAATATCCTGTACTGACTCTCTCTAAGTCTATTACACATAAACAGTTTCTTAACAGATTCAAATGCATCTGACCAGATATCAATATCAAGATCAATCTCCAAATCCTTTTCCCATGACTCCCTGCTTTTGTTAACATTGGCACAATTAAGAGAGTACAGTTTTCCATAAAAGAGTGAGATAAATGTTCTGTTATTGGAAGCTATTTAATTAAAATTAAGGAGGAGGCCATCAATTGAACTCTCTATTGATTGGTCTGTTGAGAGTACAAGATTGGACTGTACAAAATGTCTAACCTGAAGAAAACCAAAAAAGTGGTTGTGTGGTATTTGGTATTTATTTTGAAGTTGTGAAAATGACATAAAATGACTGTTTTCAAATAAATTACCCACGAATCGTAGCCCCTTTGAGTACCAAAAATTGAAAATACTTTTCCCCACACCAGGAGGAAAAGCTTTATTTTGGGTTATAGGTTGTAATGCTAATGAAAAGCCTCTCCGACCAACATGTTTAGGGATATCACGCCAAGTCTTTAGAGTGTTAAGCATGATGGGATTATTTTTAACCTCTGCCATGATTTCACCTTTGTTAATTGAAATAAGACTGATGGGGGAGAAAGGGGCACAGCACCAGGCATCCACTAGGGTTCCCTCCTGGTGGAGAAAATGATTGAGCCAGTCTGATATTATGCGTGCATGACAGGCCCAGTTATAATTAAAAAAATTGGGAAGGGCTTGACCCCCTCTGTTAATGGGTAATTGTAAAGTTTTCATCTTTAATCTATGTCTCTTTACGTGCCATATGAAATTTGAGAGAGCTCTTTCTATACCTAA
Source organism: Semotilus atromaculatus (assembly GCA_031834385.1). Lineage (NCBI taxonomy): Eukaryota > Metazoa > Chordata > Actinopteri > Cypriniformes > Leuciscidae > Semotilus > Semotilus atromaculatus. Next base: position 9,797,231 of record JAULUF010000044.1, on the reverse strand, counting down.
GAATGCCCTTCTAGTGATCCTAAGTGGTAGCATTTGCATTGGATGTAATATTCTGGGAAGCACGTTCATCTTTATCAGGCTGATCCTGCCCAACCATGACAGAGGGAGATCGAACCATCTTTCAAGATCACATTTAACTGCTGTCAAAGTTGGCTTAAAATTCAATTTATACAATTCTTCAACCTTAGCTGAAACTCTGACGCCCAGGTAAACAAAGCCAGCACTCGACCATCTAAATGGAAAATTAACAAGAGTTGCACGGTCTCCAAAGTCACCCAGTGGCAGGGCCTCTGATTTGTCATAGTTAATTTTGTACCCTGAAATTTGGCCAAATTGACCTATAATTGCTACCAAAACGGGTATAGAATTCTCTGGTTTGGTGATAAACAGTAATATGTCATCTGCATAAAGCGATATTTTGTATTCAATGTCTCCTAGAGTTACACCGGACAGTCCATTGTGATTCCTAATAGTCTCAGCAAGTGGTTCGAGGGCAAGTGCAAATAAAAGCAGTGAGAGGGGACAACCCTGACGTGTACCTCTACTCAAGGGAAAAATATCAGACACCGAGCCATTTACCATGACCCGGGCGGCAGCAGACCTGTATAGAAGCTTAACCCACTGAATAAAATCCGAGCCCAGCCCAAATTTATCAAGAACATCAAAAAGGTACTCCCACTCCACCCAGTCAAACGCTTTTTCGGCGTCTAAAGAGACCGCCAGGACCCTCTTCTTTGTACTATGCGAAAATTGTATTATGTTTAGGAGCCTTCGAACACTAGAGACAGAATATCTATTTTTGACAAATCCAGTCTGATCTGGTCTAACTAGGACAGGTAGCATCTCCTCCAGCCTTCTAGCCAGGAGTTTTGATAATATTTTGCAATCAACACCAAGCAAACTTATTGGTCTATAAGACCTGCAACAATCAGAAGGCTTATCTTTTTTTAAAATCAGAGAGATGTGGGCCAGATTTAACCCTCTGGGGTCTGAGATCACGCCGGCGTGATCTGGTCGCTTTTTTTCTTATCAGTGCAAAAGAGACTTAAAATACTCGGTTGATTTTGATCGTACATATAAGTGTTGTACATCATTAGATCGTGTTAAGTGTCTATTTTTTTGTGGATACTCACAATAAAAACAAAGTGTTGTGCTTTTCACCAAATAAAGAAAAACAAACATGATGCGAGTTCTGCGTTCTCTCTGTCTGTGAAGTCCATTCTGAAACGCGTCCTAAGATTAACTGTAACTCCGCGATTACTTGTCACACAGGCACGAGATATTTTTCTTTATGAAGCTTGAATTCTCTTCTTTTAAATGAAGTAATTTATATAAAAAACAAATATTCTCAGTTTATGCAATCCGTTTGAAACCAAGGAGAGGTCCTGTTTTTTCTTTCTCCCCTCATTATTTTTAATGAGTTGAGGCCGCCACGCCCCCGGCGCTATTCACATGTAAATAGTTTAGGTGATCGCACACGCCCCCGATCAATGCCATAAAAACACAAAGATTCTTCATGAGATTCACTGATAGTTCATCGCGTTTTGAGGATGGCACGCTACTCCGGTGAAGAAGCCCGTCAGATGATTCTGGACAGCGAGGAAGAATTCACCTTTTCCTCAGAGTGCAACACAGACGACAAACGGCTGCATTTTGAAGAGCGAATTGATCCCGCCGAGGATACAAGTTTAGAGTAAGTTGTTTAGTGTTATATACTTCTTATTCTGATAATATAGAACTCATATGAATTTTCAGACTATATTTTGCTTCGTTTTGGCTAGCTTTTGACATACTACGTGAAAGATTGCCTTACAATATCCCTAACATTCGTGTATGCTCAAGTGTAAACTTTCAATGTGATAACGTTACTCTCTAAACATTTGTATATTAAATATATTTCACTCAGTTTTGATTAGCTTATGCATAATGTAGCTTATTTGCGAATATCTGCTTAGGTGTAAATATAATGTGATTTAGTGCAAATATATTTCAGCCTCCGGTAAAATACTGTCTAAATACTAGACATTATATGTTTATATATAAATGTTCTGTTTTGGTTAGCCTATGACACTGCTTATCTTGCTAAAATACTGCCTTATGCACAGATGATTGTGAATACAGTGTAAATGTTTGAAATGCTCTAAATGTGTGCGGTCTATGGCCCATCAACACTCGCGGTGTATAGATATTTCGCGGTGTATAGATATAGATATTTCTCCGTCCTATGGCCCATCAACAGATATACATTGTGCGTCCATACCCATTAATTGCCCATCAGTTTACTTTGGATTATGTATGCTAACAGTTTTGTTGTTGTTGTTGTTTTATAGAAATGTGTCTGCGTCACGCACTCCTTCTCCAGCACCTCGCAGAGGGGAACGCAGGCGTCGTTCAGTTCTCCGTGCGATTGAGAATCATACTGAGTAAGTGCACAGACGTAATATTTACATTAGTGATCAGTGTTGTGCTAGTTACTAAGAAATTAAGTTTGTACTACATGAATGAATATTTGAGCAATACAATTGTACCTCGATCATTCTTGTTAGTTCATAGTAGGCCTACATTATCTAAGGTAATAACAGATACAATAAAAAAATTAAACTCAATTTAAAATGTTTAAGTAAATGTTGAAATTAAAAAACTAACAATGAATGATACTTCTACAACATTTATTAACCCTTTAGAACCTGAAGCTAAAATAGGTGTTTTTCACATATTTAGATTTTTGGACTGTAAAATTCTAAAACAAAGTGCTATCTTCATGTGCAAGGTGTCATTTTTTTCAGAAACAGATTAGCTTTCAGCAAATTACAGTTATTGACCATTATTGTGTGTGGTGAGTTTGTAAATAGAATTTAAATAGACAAAAATAAAAAAAACGAGAATACATTTTCTGATTTTTATTTAGAAAAAAACTGAAAAAAATCACGAACGAAAGACACTTCATACACATGCACCACATGCACACTCCGTGCAGCTTGTAATCTCCGTGCTCGTGCTGCCTCACGTGTTAACGTAAACAACTCAGCCAGTGAGTTTGTTATGTGTCCTCTCGCTCTGTATAATGCTAGCAGTCTCTTCAGTCCTCTTGTACTGTGTAACAGCGCACACTTGTTTTTTACAGATGTGACAATGAACATGTCCAGGCACCTGTCCCGAAGAGAGCCAAGGCAAACAAGCAGGCAAGCAACAGGCAGTCCACTCTGTCATGGAAAACAGAGACTGATGTTGACATGGTTCCACAGACTGTGCGATTCCTTCCTGCACGGGAAGCTGGACCGCAACTGAGTTCTGTAGACTCCCATTCGCCCATGAGTCTATTCAAACTATTTTTTTCAGAAAGTGCTGTTTCGACTCTGTGCCACAACACCAATGCTCAGGCTGCTAAGGCAGCTGCAAAAGGCTGCAAATATAAATGGACAGATGTCATTCAACGGGGCATAAGCATTTACTGTGAGATACCTGCCTTTACTTTTGTTTATTTATCGCTCACAATTGCTTTGTTTATAGCTGACTGATTATTTATTTATTTTACTCACATTTGATTTGCTTAGAGCAAATTTAGAACATTTAGTTTCTCCACACAGAGGAATTACAATAAAAAAGATTGAAAAACAAAACCTTTGAATCTCCTCTCATTCTTTGTTCAGGCTGCTTCACCCTAATGGGCCATTGGGGGAGTGTCTGTCACACCCCTGGTCTGAATCTCATTAATATTCATGGCCTTTACCACTCCCACGCATAAACCTCTTCAGACAAAAAAACTGTCATACAAAGTATAAATTAGTGTTTCGTTTTATGTGAACGATTAGATGGGATGATTTTCACATCATTTTGAAGCCAGAACTCGAAGCTACAACATCCATTTGTCAAAAGTCTTGTGGACACATATTTAGTATTTGTTTTGTGGTCTTATTTCAGCAAGTTTCATTTTAATTTTTTTCAATAACCACGCATAAACATTATTCTCTTAAAAATACAAACATGTACGTAGATGTTAATCACATATTATCGTAACCCCGTTTGTGCTATATAGAGTGAATTTACACCTTTGCCATTAACATGTTTATAAATAACTGAAAAAAGCACAAATGTCAGAGCATGTCAGAACATCCCAATAGCCCCAAAAACACTGCAGACCCCAGAGGGTTAAAGTTGGTGGAAGCGTGCCTCTTTCAAACGATTCAGTAAACATGTTAGTCAGGGGTCCAACCACCAGCTTAATCATATTTTTATAAAATTCAGGCCCGAATCCATCCGGACCCGGGGCTTTCCCACTCTGTAGTGATTTAATGGTCTCTGTAACTTCTTGTGCTGTAATTGGTCTACATAAGTCATTTCTACAATCTTCAGTTAAAGTGGGAAGATGTATTCTATCAAAAAATATTTTCCTCTGCTCTGAAGTGTTTTGGCATTCGGAGGAATATAGTTCTTGATAAAAATCCTTAAAAATGTTGCACATGGTTTTGGTTTCGAAATGCTCTGTGCCTTTACTATCCCTGAGCGATGGTATAACATGAGGCCCTGTCTGGCCCCTGGCTAATCGAGCCAGGAGCCTCCCAGATTTATTGCCAGATTCGAATAGTCTATGCTTAGCAAAAAAGATGTCAGATTCTGCTTTTTGAGACAAAAGTTGGTCTAGGGCAGAGCGGGCTGCTTCTAATTTTTTAAGTATAGATAATGAGGCTGTGGTCTTGAGGTCCCTATCCAGAGCTATAATTTGTTGCTCAAGTTCTATTTGTTTTGCCAGTATACTTTTTCTCTTTGCAGCAGTATAGGAAATTATGGCTCCCCTCAGGAAGGCCTTGCCTGTTTCCCACAGAGTAGACGCAGAGATCTCAGGTAGGGTGACCAGACGTCCCGAAAAATTCGGGACAGTCCCGAAATCTAAGCTGTTGTCCCGAATCCCGAATCCGACCCTAATTGTCCCGAAAATTATACTAAAGCAAAATCTTGAGTAGGTATTATCTGATAAAATGTTTAAAACTGTGCGTGGAGGTTGAGTCGGCCCTGCCGGCGGCTCATTTTCTGTTTCTTTTTTGAAGTTCTACAAAGATGTAGGCGCGAATTTAGATATACATTGATAAGCAAATTTTCATTCATTGGTTTGGTTGACATGACTGGTGTACCGGAACCCCAACATGCCGTTTTTAGTGACTGTTGATCTGTGAAAAAAATAGGTTTGAAATTCATTATATCTTTTATTATAGGCTTTGGGCTGCCAACTCTCACGCACTGACCCTTTTCACACGCTCTCACCCACACATCCATTTCCTCACGCAGAGAAAAATCGTGGACAAAGAGGACACTGAGACCGACAGACAAGACAGAGAAGCTTACTTTTGATATGGAACAAATCCACAGCTGTCAGATTCTGTCAATATTTTTACGAGATTCACACAATAAATAACGTTTTGGCTCTTTGAAATGTGATAGATCGCTGTAGCGCGTCAGTTCAAACGGCACGTGATACAGCAGCCTACAACCCCCCCCGTCAACAACCCCCAATCGTCAACAAATACCAATTCAAATACCAAAATAATCAATTCTTGAAAAAGAATGATGAGGGCGAGAGAAAATTGTGAAGTCTTTATCTTGTGGGTTAATTACCCTCCATGCATCAAATAAAACCAGATCTGAACAGAGCCCCTTTGTAGCTTGGGCCATTTTGGTGGGGGGTAGAGTTTTAGGTGGGCTGTGGTCCATTTCTGGGGCCAAAACGCAGTTAAAATCTCCTCCAAGTATGACATATGGAGGGCAAATTGAGGCGATGTCAGCCAATAATTTAGAATAAAACGAGCTGTCAAATGTATTGGGGGCATAGACGCTTCCTATGAGAACACGTTCTCCATACAGACACCCAGGAACAGCAACATACCTTCCTTCAGTATCTTGTATGACTTTATCAAGTGTAAATGTAAGATTTTTATGGATAAGTATTGCTACTCCTCTACTCTTTGAGTTAAATGAAGAATAATGATTGGTTGTTTCTGACCGGGAGCGGTATATTTCTGCAAATGGCTATAGGACCACTGGGAGAAGTCAGAGGAGCTTGATTTTTTCACAGATTATCTGTCTCGTATTCTACTGTCAGAACATAATGACAGTTTTAACAAATATGTAAAAAATAAATTTTTACAAAAGTTACCTACTGCAGCTTTAATTGTACATTCAATTTAATTCAACAGTTTATATAGTTTAGCTTGCTGCAATAATGTTTACGTTTGATAATGTCTGAAACACCTAGGAGTGTCTGAGGTAAGTTTGTCATAAGAAACAAGTATTGTTTACTTGCTCTGCCCTGGGACATAGAAAGAACAAACATGTATGTCAATTCTTATAAAGGAGTGACATTCCTCTTCAATTGATAAAGGTTTAGCTAGTAAATTACATTTTTGTTGACTGTCCCACATTGTAAACCTGTGATGTTGACATGAATTCTGACACATTTTTTGAGCAGAACAGACCATTATGTCCATGTTGTAGGCTATAGGAAAACCTATGGCCATTTGCAGTGAGGAAGAAATGGAGGAAGAAATGGAGGAGGACAAGGAGGAAGAGATGCATGAGCAACACAATGAAGAAAGACATAGGGATGATGAGGGAGTGGAGGAAAAAGAAAGGAAACTTTACAAAGTTTTAGGAAGGCTACCAGCGCAACGAAAGAGCTACCAGGTAGATGAAGATGAGTTGAGGAGGAGGGTTAAAGGAGAAAACATGTCCACAAACATGTTCCGAATGTTGATAAGGGTTTGTATTTCTAGTATATGCATACATTTAAGTCATATGGAGTCATATGGAGTTGATAAGTTGATAAAGTCATAAGCCACTCTGCCCCTCACGGCTATTGATAGGCATGGTAGAGTGATATTTAGAAAGCTCTGCTCTCATGCTTTGCATCTGTGACACTGTACTTGTTCATACATAGATTGGCAAAAAAGATGTTCCACCCAATGTGCTGCAGCAGCCTAGAAAGGCAAAGACAAAGCTGAAAATATTCAGCACTTTAACAGAGGGAGAGGCAGAAGACCTAGCCAAGGAGTTTGGCATGACACTGGCCAAACATGTGCCGAAAGAGAAACTACTTGCTGGTATACCCAAAGAGGACATCCCAACAACACTGTAAGTGTGTCTGTGTAAATCCCCTATCTGTATGTGGTGTCTTGTCTTAGAATATCTTGATGTCTACACGCTCATTTTATTTATACACCCCGATTCACTGCTTTCTTTTCTCTAACTGTATATGTAATTCTATGCTACACTGACTCCATATCACAAAAGCCCTTTCCACACAGCGCGTTGATCCCAGGAAATTGCCAGAATGCCTCCTGTGTGAACGCAAACATGACCCGGGATTGATCCCGGGTTGGGGACCTAGTAACATTGCCGGTATCAGTCCCAGAATGCGCTCTGTGTGAACAAAAGCCGTAATTAGTGCAGTAAGGTACGTGTCGTAGTGACGCTGAAGCTGAGATCGTTCGCCAGCTAGTGAAACGGTACTTAATGCGCTAGTTTATGATCGAATCAGAGAAAAAAAATGCACTAGCGAGAGAGAAATCAAACTTAAGCTCATATCAAACTTAAGACGCTGGAGACATTACATGTCACATCGATATCACGTGTCTTTACGGGATCTTTACGGTTTTGTGTGAACGCACGCACAGATTCCGGAAAAATACTGGCAGTGTGAATGAACCAAAATCAAACATTTTTAACTTACCTTATCAACTGCAGCCTTTCCTCTTCACTTTCTCATCACAGGGAAAATGGTAAAATGACAGTTGAATGTCACTTGCTTTTTAAAACTCCGATCTATTTAAACAACACGGTAAAACTCGGGCGAAGGCGATAGGTAGGTAGAGAGTACCCAGAAACAGTATTATCTGAGAGTGGTTACGTCATGACTTTACAACCGGATAGGATTGCTGGCCTCTGAGGTCATATTAGGAAATTATGGTAGCAGCGTGGATCAGGACAGATCTTAAAGTACAAATGTAGGTTGCATTGACGTTCTAGAACTATTCGGTTGACAAAAAAATATAATCTTTTTGGAGATGTCTTTGCCCTTTGTTAAACTTAATTGGCCTAATATGCATTTTGTTCTAACATTACCATTGTACAAACTTTTTAAGCCTGCTGTCTAGTCCCTGTATCAAGAGGTCAATTAATCAACATGAGAATGATAATGTCATGCATATTGCAATTCCATATGATCCTCAAGTCTAGGTCACCTTCCTTCATAGCGCTTTTTTTTTTTTTCAATTGTCTTTTTATTATTTTTCAACATTTTATTAACATAAGAGACAGAAGAGAACAAATATATACATATATATATATATATATATATACACACACACATACATACATACACGTATATATATATATATATATACATACATACATACACAAAAAAATAAAATAAAATTATAATAATAAAATACAACAAATTAACTCAAGTCAGTCCATGGTCACAGATCGCAGTTTATCCTTGGTGAATGTTATGTAAACATGCCAAACCCTGTTATGACATGGTAGTGTCAGAGGTCCATAAGTGGTTCCCAAATCCTTCGGAAGCCTTCCAGAAATGTTTTAATTTCCTGCATTCCCAAAAAACATGCATAATTGACCCTTTACATGTTTTACAACGATGACATCTGGGGGATGAGTTAGGAAACATTTTACTTAAGCGGAGCGGAGTAAGGTACATCCTGTGCATGAATTTATAATTTTGTTAGATTATTTTATTACAGGACAGTGAGGAAAAAACATTCTGACATACTGTTTCCCACTGATCTTCATCAAAAGCACGTCCCATATCCTTCTGCCATATGTTCCTAAGTGGAGTCAAGGAAGAGCTGTAATGGTCCAACAAAGCACTATAAATTACAGAGATTGATCCTTTTAATGATGTTGAGTTTACCAAAATCTCCTCAAGATTTGTTAGCCCGAAGACAAGCGTTTCTCCCCTTTCAGGGTGTTTATTAAATGGCGAATTTGTAAGTATTTATAAAAGTCCTGTTTCGGAATTTCATACTCTGACATTAGAACAGCAAAGGACTTGAGTGTATCCCCGTCAAACAATTGTTGGAGTTGATGTACACCATTTCCTCTCCACTTTGCGAACAAAGAACCACCAATAGATGGTGGCAGATCTGGGTTTAAGGATATGGGGGAAAGTCTGGAAATTTTACCAAAATTCCCACAGAACTTATTTATATCTTGCCAAGCCCGAAGAGTATTGTAAACTACATACGTTTTTGTTATTTGATGTAGTGCATTTATGTTGTTAATGAATGGTAGCAAGGTTGTAGATATAGGAGTACAAAGTTCTTCCTCTATGTCTATCCAGTGTGCATTGTTACGTTTTTGCACCCAACTAATCAGGCCCTTTGTCTGGGCTGCCCAATAGTACATCTGTAAGTCTGGTAATGTCAGTCCCCCTTTCTCTCTAGATTTTGTCAAAGTTTTAAAAGCTATTCTTGGTAAGGAATTTTTCCAGATGAAAGAGGTTAACATTTTGTTTATAGATTTAAAGAATGTTTTATCCAAGTAACAGGGCAGTGACTGAAATAAATAACTAAAACGGGGCAGAACATTCATTTTAATTACATTAATTTGTCCAAGAAATGAGATGGGGAGCATTTTCCAATGTTCTAATTCCTCCTTAATCTTTTTAAGCAATGGAATGTAATTTATGGGGTAAAGATCCTTAAGTTTTAGAGCCACATTCACCCCAAGATATTTACAGCTGTTTTGGGCCCAGGTGAACGGTGAGATTGCCCTGAGGCTGTTAGAAACTGACGAGTTAATTAATAATGCATTGGATTTTGTCAAATTGATTTTGTAGCCTGATATTGTTCCAAATTTAGTGATAAGGTCTAATACTGCTGGGATTGATCGCTCGGGGCTAGTTAAGTATAGGATTATATCATCAGCATAAAGTGTAATTTTGTTCTGTGATTTCCCGATATTGATACCTGCAATCTCTTCATTAGCCCGTATGGCTTCTGCGAGTGGTTCAATTGCTAAATTAAATAAAAATGGAGATAGAGGGCACCCCTGCCAGCAGCCTCTAAACAAATAAAATTTTTCAGTGAGGCTACCATTTATACATATTTGGGCTTGTGGGTTGCTATACATAGTTCTAACCCACCCAATACATTTTTTACCAAGATTAAATTTCTCCATAACGGCTGTTGGGGATTGCCCCACTGAAAACTGGTGGAATATGTTATTGACCGCTGCAGAACTCTGGTCAGGGAGTCGGAGTCATCAGAGAAAGTTCAAGTGTTTATTGCACAAGAGTGACCATACACAGTGTACTTGGTAGTTTCTGAAATAAATAATATAACAGAAATAAATATTCACTCACTGAATTATTCAACAATTTAAGATATAAACTCAAACATAAACATCTCTGTAAAGTGCACTGATACATGAAATATATATTAATCAAGCAATATAGGCCTATTAGTATGAGTCTGTAATAAACTGCACAATGCAATTAAATTGACAAAACACCAAATGTAGATTGTAGAAATTGGACCGTCTTCATTATTATCGGCAGTACTAAATGACAATCAGTGAAAGATATTATCCACAGAGAAATTCACTTTAAAAGTAATAACTAGTAATTATGAACAAAACGAGCCGAGATGCTAGCGGGATAATCCGCTCGTTAAGCAGGATCAAATTACACTAAGAAAGATCGCTAAACATCAACTATACCACAAACATGGTGCAACTTAGCGCAGTTGGGATACAGTGTGACAATCTGCGTTATTAACAATATACAGAAAGAAACTTACTTTGTCACAAACTTTCTCTTGCACATAAACACTGCACATGAACGCGTACACGCGATATGATCGCTCTACTGGAGTAGCTTAGTGAATAGGCAATTACACTGAGTCCGTACGTGCTGAGAACCCTGCACTACGTTATTTGCGTACAACGCAACTTAACCGTCACCAACTCAATATCTAAAGGGAGAGAATTCACAACAGCCGCCCCCACAATTGAGCAGCAATTGGGTAATCAAGAGAATTCTCTAACTGTCTTTGGTGTTACCTTCTAGAGCAGGCAACTGTATCAAGCGAGCAACTGGTCTAATGTAAGCTTTACCGTCAATGACAACTTCCACAGTTCGCACACATCCATCACTGCTGGGCAATGCCTTCCGAACTCTGCCTATGGGCCACTGAGCTCTTGGGAGTTGCGGATCCACAATCAGTACAACAGAGTTGACCTCCAGGTTTTCTGAAGCTTTATGCCACTTCTGCCTGGTCTGAAGCGTAGGCAAGTAGTTTCTGGTGAACTGTATCCAGAATTGGTCCGCCATGTTTTGACAGTGACGCCACCTCCGCCGCCCCATGTCTCCTGGAGCGTACGGCACCTGAGGGAGAGAGGCATCCCGCCGCCCCATAAGGAGAAGGTTAGGAGTAATCGGATCGATGTCGGCGACATCTGTTGAGGCGTATCCCAGAGGTTTTGAGTTGAGAATCCCCTCCACTTCCACTAGGATTGTGGACAGAACATCCTCCGTGACTGCTTGGCTACCAACGGCTACCTGGAGAGCATTTTTTATAGAGCGGACCTCACGCTCCCATATTCCGCCAAAATGTGGAGCGCTGGGCGGATTAAGCTTGAAGTCAATTTGGTGGTCTGCAAGACGGATTTGGAGTTCTGACTCCATACTAAAGAAGGCTTCCCGTAGCTCTCTTTCTGCCCCGCGGAAGTTGGTGCCACAATCGGAACGGATCTCACGGGGTTGACCTCTTCTGGCTATGAGCCGGCGGAGTGCAAGAAGGAAGGCGTCAACATCCATTGAGTTAAGAAGCTCGATATGAACTGCCCTGGTTGTGAGACATTTGAAGATCAGGCCCCAGCGTTTCTCATTCCGCCTTCCTATTTTGACCAGGTATGGGCCAAAGCAGTCAACGCCCGTTGAATAAAAGGGTGGACAGAGCAGACGGAGACGTTCTGGGGGCAAATCTGCCATTTGAGGTACCTTTGGCTGCGCTCTCCAGCGCTGACAGGGCTGACAATGGAGTTGATGGTGCTTGATAGCCTGGCGTCCTCTGAGAATCCAGTACTGCCTCCGTATCTCGGCGTAGACTCTCTCAGCTCCTGGATGTAACAGACGCTCGTCAAATTCTTGAATGAGGAGCTTTGTTACTGCGTGTCTTGGGTCCAGTACAATGGGATGAATTTGTTCTGGGTCTGAGTTTGCAAGCCTTCTTAGACGCCCCCCAACTCGTATTATGTTGGTCAGGGGGTCCCACTCTGGAGCAAGGTTGACTAATCGACTGTGCACAGGAATCAATTTCTGTGCTCTAAGGGCAGCTACCTCTTCTGGGAAGCTCTGAGCTTGACATGCCCTCAGCAGGATCGCTTCCGCCTCTCTGTTATTCATTGTTACACTGTTCGATGCGGCCGCCCCTTGACAGGCTCGTAGAGTTGCCCCCACTAACTCTCGCCAGGTCTTGAATTGTGTAACATCGGGGAGGTTGGACTCTGTTTCAACTGCCATTACGGAATAGCATGTTAGGCCTTTCAATTCAGAAACTACTTCTGACCGTACAACTTCAGGTCTTTTAGGCCAGTGCTCTGGACTTTGTTTCAAGAATGGAGGCCCTTGCCTCCACCGACTGGGCTCAGCCAAACTTTGGAGGGTTTTGCCTCTTGTAAGGTCATCAGCTGGGTTCTCCTGTGTATTAACATACCTCCATGAGCTGTAGTCTGTTAATTCTTGGATCTCGGTGACTCTTGTCCCAACGAACACCTTGTACCGGCAAGAGTCTGACTGAATCCATTCTAGCACAGTCATGGAGTCTGTCCACAGAACTGTCTGACTAATGGAGAGTGTCAGCTCATCCCTCACTAGTTTGGCCAGCTGAGCCCCTGCTAAGGCAGCACAAAGCTCCAGGCGAGGTATAGACTGCTGCCTTTTAGGAGCAACCCGTGATCTGGCCATTATGAAGGAAACACGAATGTTACCACTGGTTTGAACGGACAAATATGCCACTGCCCCGTATGCTCTTTCAGAGGCGTCACAGAACACATGAAGGGAGCTGTGCTGTTCTGCTGCAGTTGTAAAGGCTGGCGTGTAACAGCGAGGAATGGAAACTGCACTGAGGTGTTTAAGCTCGCTTTCCCAATCAGTCCAGGTGGCCTTAAGGTTTGGTGGTAGATCTGGGTCGTCCCAGTCTCTCTTTTTAGCCCACAACTGTTGAATGATCACCTTTGCTCTGGTGGTAAAAGGTAGTATGAACCCTAGGGGATCATATTGGGAAGCCAACACCTGGTAAGCAGCTCTCATAGTAAGTTCTGCATGCTCAATGAGCCGATAGTGGTAGCCGAGGGTATCAGCTGCGCAATTCCACCTGAGGCCTAATGTGGGCTCCATAAGGTCAACACGGTTTTGCACTAGCCACTGCTCTGTGACTGCTGACTGGGCCTCTGTCGGAAGATGAGCTACCACCGCTGGATGACTGCTAGCCCACTGTCTTAGGTCGAACCCTCCTTCTGCTAACATGCTGCGCAACTGATCCACAGTTTGCTTGGCTGCTGAGACAGTAGGGAAGCTTGTCAGGCAGTTATCCACGTAGAAGCTTTGGTGGACTAGCCGTTGCAGCCCTGGATATTTGGCTTCAGAATTGCAAGCATGGTGTTGCAGAGCAAAGATGGCACAGCATGGACTGCTTGTCGTACCGAATGGCAGAACCTGCCACTCGTATACATCTGGAAGGTTTCCACTCTGCAGATCTCTCCAAATGAAACGGAGAAAGGGTCTGTCCTTAGGCAATAGACGGACCTGATGGAACATGCCCTTGATATCTGCGCTCACTGCCACAGGATGCTGTCTGAATCTTAGGAGAACTCCTAACAGCGATGGTCCAAGTGTGGGACCTGCGAGGAGCTGATCATTCAAGGACAGACCATGGTATCTGAAAGAACAGTCGAACACCAGTCGTTGCTTATTGTTATGACTCACGAGATGATGGGGCAGGTACCATGCCTCTGTTTGTGTTGCTTCCGTCTGGTTGAGCTTGACTACGTAACCTGCCTCTATGAGTTTGGCAATCTCTCCTGAATAGATTGAGGCCTTGTCAGGGTCCTTCTGGAGTCTCCTTTCAGTGTTCCTCAGATTTGCAAGGACGGATTGCATGGAGCCCTTAAATCCTGGAGCACCTGGGTTCCACAGAAGAGGGGTGGCGTAACGCTGTACTCCCTTGACATTGACTCGCTGAGTTTGAGACTCAAGCAACTGTATAGCCTCTTTGTCTTGCCTAGACCGGACAACCAGTTTCTCATTGCGAAAGGGCAGCACATCCAGTTGCCATAACCTCTCCACATTTCTGTAGAGAAGATCATCTGGGTGGTCAGTGGAGATGAAGAAACACTGCTGCACTGGTTCTCGGCCAGTAGTACTCATTTCTGCCCCTTGAAGTGCCCAGCCGAGAGCTGTACAAACTGCCACGGGTCCCCCTCTGCTGCCTTGACGAATAGGCTCTTTAGCAGTAATAAGGTGAACTTGGTCTGAACCTATGAGCACCAGTGGACGTACCTTGTGAAATGGCTGTAGTGGAACTCCTCTTAGATGTGCATACCGTCTCTGAAGAGTCTGAACTGGGTATGACTGTTCCACCAGATCAATGCCAGAAGCCGTGAATGCTCCAAACACTTGATAGCGTTTCTCTGGTTTACCTCTTGGAGAGATATCGAAGGTGACTTTTGAGCCATTTAGGTGAGTGGTGTCTGGACGGACCGTACGAAGTGCTAGAGTCTCGGGTTCACCTTTAAGCTGGAGCTGCTGGACAGCAGTAGGTAGGATCATGGTGCGCTGTGCTCCATCATCTAAAATAGCATAAGTCTCTATTGTCTTCGATTTGTGGTGCAGCAGCACAGGCACCACTTTCAGAAGGACTCTGCCAGATGCAATGGATGGCAAGAGGTAGATGCGGCTCTCCGAGGTAGCTGATGATGTATCGGTTGCACGACTTTGGGCCACGCCATGAAGCACTTGAAGGTGAATACCACCACAGTCACTGCAGGGTTTCTTCAGATTACAGGTCTCATGCGCATGGGAACGGGCACATTTCCAGCAGCGCTTCCCCTCCGAAATCCACTTACAAAGATCAGACACTGACTGTTCTTTAATACTACTGCATCGAGTGATGTAGTGATCTTTACTGCCACAGAAAAGGCAGTTGACTTTGAGGGGCGTCTTCTTCCAAGACACCTTAGGACCGGGGGATGCTATATCCTCAGTGGGTGCTCCACCATGATACAAGGCTGTACTTTGGCCTCTTGGTTTAACAGCACTCTTATCCTTTGAACCGCTGAGATCTCTTTCATACTGGTAGCGTTGCACTAACCTACTAGACAATCTCTGTTGCTGAGCTTTGACGTCGAGCCACCCTGCGAAGTCTTGTAGGTTGTACGGGTTAATACTGGGGGAGTTGAGCTTCCCTTGTAGCTGGAGAAACTCTATGAAACCATCTCGCAAGTACTTCGGCAGCTTACTAAGCAAACGATCCACATGCGAGCAGCAGTTCAACTCCATCCCTCTGGGTCCCTCCAAAGATATTAGCATACTCACTAAGAGGTGAACACGGAGAGCGAAACTCTGAAAACTGCGTGCATCGTTTACTTTTACCTCTGGTGCTGTGAGGATTGCTGCTATTTCGCTCTGCGCCAGCTGATGGGGTTGGCCATATTGTAACTGAAGAGCTTGCATAGCTGCAGAGTATGGGTAGGGATGATGGCGGCAGGACTGGCCAATCATTTGTGCCTCAGGCAATTTAAGGTGTTCCAGCAAGATGTGATACTTGTACTTTTCATCTAGCTCTGCATGAGGTTCCAGAAGATTGTTCAATGCTAACTTCAGGTTAGCGAATTCCCTTTCGTTGTCATTCACAAAATCAGGAATCTTTGGCTGGGGGGCAGCATGCAAAGGGCGGTGAGGCACCAAGTATTCCGATCGGTTCAGTGGTTGGTTCATTGGCTGTAGAGAAGTGTCTCTAAGAGCAGGAATGTTCATGGCAGGAACTGAAGCACTGTGAAGGATTTGAGGCACTGATGCTACTGAAGGCATTGTAGTATAGTGAGGAACTGGAAAACTGGGTACAGGTGGAGCCGTGACAGGTTGCTGCGCAGAGGGTGCCACTGTTGTATAGATGTAAGGCACACTGGGATGCTGGTACATTGGCATGGGAGCTACTATCTGTGGCTGCACCCGAGGCTGAAAGGCAGTTCCAGCATCGTCATAAGGGCAAAACTGTGTATTAAGCAGCAGTGGCACAGTATCTGCTCTTGTGTCATGCTGGTGTTGGCGCACGGCAGCAGGTAACGTACCAGACGAAATTGGTGAGTACAAAGGGAGTGAAGTGACTGGCTGTATTGGCACAAAACCAAAGTTAAAGTGCTCTGCCTCTGCAGTAGGTGTGCTTACATTTACTTGTGTGGCACTCACATGTCCTTGTTCTTTGGTATGTAACTCAATGTCAGGTGACTGCGATGAATAGGAAGAATGACTTGAAGGGGTCGGATTAGGTGAGTTTCCTGGAGGTGATCTCGTCGGTGGTGTGGCAGGCTTTACACTTTGCACCTCTTCATCCCCTTCTTCCCTCAGGAATGATGTGATATGTTTCATCAGCTCCTGACGCCGACGCTGTCGTTTTTCATACTGCTTGAGTTTGCTCTGAAGCGCAGCTATGTCAGCAGCTTCATCTCTTTCCTTCTCGGAGATAGACTTCATTAATTCCCTCAGTGAACTCACGCTTAATAAGTCTGTGGAGCTTGTGGCTGGATGCTCACCCTGGCTGGAGACTTGTCGTGATTGACTAATTATGCCCACTGCGGCTGCTGCTCCTCTCTGCTCCGCTGGCACCTCTGCTGTAGGTGGGGAGGAAAGAGCAGGTCGGTGATGGCTGTAATCAAGGAGATACTCCTCCAGATGCCTGGGTGTGCGACGATGCCGTGAGGGTCTGTCTGACGTCTCAGCATGAGAGAGAGAGGTTGATCGTTCTTCCAATGACATCACTGCAGTAGTCAATAGCTCCGGCTCGAAGGACCATATGTTGGGGATTGCCCCACTGAAAACTGGTGGAATATGTTATTGACCGCTGCAGAACTCTGGTCAGGGAGTCGGAGTCATCAGAGAAAGTTCAAGTGTTTATTGCACAAGAGTGACCATACACAGTGTACTTGGTAGTTTCTGAAATAAATAATATAACAGAAATAAATATTCACTCACTGAATTATTCAACAATTTAAGATATAAACTCAAACATAAACATCTCTGTAAAGTGCACTGATACATGAAATATATATTAATCAAGCAATATAGGCCTATTAGTATGAGTCTGTAATAAACTGCACAATGCAATTAAATTGACAAAACACCAAATGTAGATTGTAGAAATTGGACCGTCTTCATTATTATCGGCAGTACTAAATGACAATCAGTGAAAGATATTATCCACAGAGAAATTCACTTTAAAAGTAATAACTAGTAATTATGAACAAAACGAGCCGAGATGCTAGCGGGATAATCCGCTCGTTAAGCAGGATCAAATTACACTAAGAAAGATCGCTAAACATCAACTACACCACAAACATGGTGCAACTTAGCGCAGTTGGGATACAGTGTGACAATCTGCGTTATTAACAATATACAGAAAGAAACTTACTTTGTCACAAACTTTCTCTTGCACATAAACACTGCACATGAACGCGTACACGCGATATGATCGCTCTACTGGAGTAGCTTAGTGAATAGGCAATTACACTGAGTCCGTACGTGCTGAGAACCCTGCACTACGTTATTTGCGTACAACGCAACTTAACCGTCACCAACTCAATATCTAAAGGGAGAGAATTCACAACAACGGCAAACAAATATGACCACTCGACCCTATCAAACGCTTTTTCTGCGTCAAGCGAAAGTAGTAGGGCTGTTCTGTTGTGTAGGGCCGAGTGGTCAATTATATTTAATAGCCTCCGGATATTGTCAGATGCATAGCGTGCCTTTACAAAACCGGACTGATCAGGATTAATAATCTGGGGCATCAGGTCTTCCAGCCTGCGTGCAATTAATTTAGATAATATCTTTAAGTCAACTGGAAGTAATGAAATTGTTCGAAAAGATGCGCATTCGGCAGCGTCTTTATCCTTCTTGTGTATTAAAGATATTATTGCGGTCTTCATAGTGTCAGGAATAACGCCCTTTTCAAAAAAATCAGTAACCATGGGCATGAAAAGTGGCTCGATTTGCGCCCAGGAAGCCTTGTAGAATTCTACAGAATATCCGTCCAAACCTGGAGTTTTTCCAGAGGGCATTGACTTGATTACTTGTAACACCTCCTCTGGGGTGAATGGAGCACTCAACTGCTCCCTCTCACCCTCTGAGATAGAAGGTAGGGATATTTTTTCCAGAAATCTGTGGATATCTGTTGCGGAGGGATTTTCTGACGCGTAGAGCTGTGTATAAAAATCAAGAAATGAGGACTTAATTGATTGTGTATCATATTTCAACTGACCTGCCGCATTACGTGTACACTTTATTGTACTTTCCGCACGTTCTTTTTTTAGTTGATAAGCTAGAAGTCTACTTGGCTTGTTGCCATATTCATGATATTGCTGTTTGGTAAAGAATAGAATATTTTTTATATGCTCTGTTTGAATGAGATTAGGATTAGTTCTGACTGCATTTAGGTTTCTCAAGGTTTCCTCTGTAGGAGAGCGTTTATGGCATTGTTCCAAGTTGATGAACTCTTTCTTAAGTTGTTCTGTTTGTTTAATAATAGATTTTTTTTTGCAGATGCGTAAGAGATCAACTGGCCCCTAATGACTGCTTTAGCTGCATCCCA
Source organism: Semotilus atromaculatus (assembly GCA_031834385.1). Lineage (NCBI taxonomy): Eukaryota > Metazoa > Chordata > Actinopteri > Cypriniformes > Leuciscidae > Semotilus > Semotilus atromaculatus. The sequence goes on along the minus strand of JAULUF010000044.1, from coordinate 9,778,356 downwards.
CATCACTGCCGGGGTAACAGGGGGGAAAGCATTATCCTGTCTGTACTGCTCTAACCATTTTCGAATATTATTACAAGCATCCATATCTGTGAGGAGGGAGGCATTAAACCTCCATTGTTTGGTTTGAATTGTCTGCTGGGGGAGGGATAAGCGCAGGTAGACTGGTGAGTGGTCTGATATAAGAATGGGCCCTATATCGCATGAAACTATGGATGAGAGATGATCCTGAGGTAAAAAAAATAAGTCTAATCGAGAGTTTGATTTGTGTCTAGCCGAATAGAAAGTGTAGTCTTTCCTTGTAGGATTAAGTTCTCTCCAAACATCGACCAGGCCAATATCAGCCGAGGCCAACCTCAGAGTCTTAGAGGCGTTGGGGTTAGACAGTGTGGCTGAGGATTTGTCTAAGTTACTATCCATATGACAATTAAAATCTCCGGCAACTATTCCAAAGTCTGTATTATATTGATTAAATAGGGTAATCGTATCCATCATGAATTTAGGATTATCTTCGTTCGGAGCATATACGTTCAGCAATGTCAGTTCTTGTCCATATAGCATCCCCCTAATTAATATTTGTCTGCCATCATAGTTGCTATGTTGTTCCTTAAATATGAAAGGTATTTTTTTATGAATAAGTATTGCTGTTCCCCTTTTATTGCTTGTGAAGCTAGAGAAATAAGCTTGCCCGACCCAATCTCTCTTGAGTTTTTTATGCTCCTCATTGGACAGATGAGTTTCCTGAAGGAAAGCTATGTCTACTTTTTCCTTTTTTAGGAATGTAAGAACTCTCTTCCGTTTAATTGGGTGGCCAAGGCCTCTGACATTAAACGTTATTACATTAAGTGTACTAGACATACAGAGTTTTGCCCATACATTGGTTTCGTGTGACCATGATAGAGTAAAAGAAAAAGGAAAAACAATATAAGACTAACATACTAAAAAATATATATATAAATATAACATAGGTAGAGCATGAGGGGCCCCCTCTACCCACCCCCTCCCCACTTCCCCACCTCCCCAAAACCCTAGCCTAGTCCCCAAACGACAAGGCAACCCCACTGAAACAAGTAACACCCTCAAGTTGACCGGCAAGTAACAGCTATCCGTCAACAACGCACATTTTGTTTAGAAAAAGGCGGTATCTCTGTGCAGGAGAACAGGCAGGGGGAAAAAGTAAATAAATAAAATTTCCAAAAATAAATAAAATAAAGTAAAAGATATATGTATAGTATTATTTTCAAATATAAAAATCTAAGTGTCCAGCCAATAGTATTATTTAAAACACAACTTAAAACAGATTTGAATTAGTATCAAGTGTTGCTCCCATTCCTTCTTAATACAATTTCTCTCTTCTATTTACCATGTTAGAAAAGTATCACATATATCTAAAATAAAATGACAGTCATATACAGAGACTGCGAGTGATCACGGAAAATAAATAAATAAAATGAAATAAAATAAAGATAAAGCAGAAGGTTTGCACTGTCTGTTTGACAAAAACCAGTATGTGTCTGCTGTGAATTGTTCACATTTCCCACTGTTGTAAAACCACCTGGCTTAAGTGGCCATCATCAGGCCCGGTGATGAGACTGTTTCCTGCACATAAGGTAAAGCACTCACCCCTCTCCATGTATGGAAAACGATTCGATTCAAACCTGGTCATGTGTAGGCTATTTGGCTGAGATTTTGCAGTAGAATTCCTCAGCTTCTTGTGGGGAAGAAAACATCTGAATCTTCCCGTTGTGTAGCACTCTCAGCCTACACGGTTGGAGGTGAAATCCTCGGAAGGTCCCCATGTCAACAAACAACTTTTTTACAACGTTGAACTCCCGTCTTCATCGGATCGTCTCCGCTGAAAAATCCTGGACGAATGCGAGTTTGGATCCGTCATGTGTAATGTCCCGTTGTCTTGTGGAGCGTAGGACGAATTCTTTATCCTGATAATTGAGAAAGCGAAGAAGGACAGCTCGGTTCTGGTTGGGAACTGCTGGGGCCAGGGTACGGTGGGCTCTCTCCAGTATGAGTACTCTGTCGGGTTCGACGCCCAGCCATTGGGGTAGCATATCGGTTAGAAAGTCCAATAGAGGACGCCTACCCTCGGTCCACTCCTTAAGACCAAACAGCCGGATATTTTTCCTCCTACCGTGGTTTTCCAGGTCCTCTGTCTTTTCCTCCAGGTATGTGAGCCGCTTTGTTGCTTTAACCAGAGCCCTCTCGGTCTTTTCCAGCGCGTCCTCTGTATGACTATGCGGGCTTCGGCCTCCTCGATCCGTTGTTCATTGGCTGTTACATCTCGTTTAATTTCACCTAAATTATTCTCCATCACCGAGATAGCGTTCGTCAGCTCCCCTAGTTGGTTGTTTATACCGTCCAGCTTCGAGCTGAACTCGGAGCGGAGTGATTTAAGCTCAGTTAGCACGTCGGCCACGTTAGCCATGCTATTAACGCTAGCTTCGACACTCTCGACCGGAGATGATGGCTTGGCGCTTCGTGAGCTTGTTTTTCGAGCATTCGAGAAGATGTCACATTCCTTTGTTGCTGGGGGTTTAGGCATTATTTATTTTATGTAGTTGACCAGGTTTGCAAAGGTCTGGGGTTGTTTCTTGTGCGAAGTTTTAGGGAGCCGTCACGCTATGCTGCCATCTTGTTCGGGCTCTCTAGCGCCCCCTTCATAGCGCTTTTAACAATATGGGGCTATGGCTATGATGCAACAGAGTAACAATTCCAGGTAGTAACATTTTAATTTATTTACAGGAGGAGCATTGAACAGCAACAGAGTAACAATTCCAGGTAGTAACATTTTTATTTATTTACAGGAGGAGCATTGAACAAATGAAAAGTAATGTGGAAAACCTTGGTCCTGAATCTGAGCTGGATTTGTCCACCCTCCGCTTTGGGCCTACATTGGCTGAGGTTTTCTTTTCCTTTTTAGAGGACTCTTTGAGATGAACAGTACCCATGTTCCTGCACACATGTACTAATGTGGCTGCTATCAGCTTATTTCTAAACAAAAAAGAAAAATTCAATTATTTTATTTGATGTGACATTTGTCATCGTCTCTGAGGCAGTGTTTCTGTCAGTCTTTCTTTTTCTGTTTGCAAATAGTGGGCCTATTTTACGTGACTTGTCCTCATCACAAAGTCGCGCAAATCTTTTAAAGTTTATATTTTCTTCCTTTGTTTGCACTTCTAGTTCAAAACATGAACTGTTATTTCTGTCTCTTTTTTGTTTCCTTTAAATCTCTCCTCTTTGTTTACAGATGTCTTTATAAATTCCTCCATATTTGATGTATACAACCTAAAAAGAAAAGACACAAAAAATTAGGCTAAAAACAAAAATACCGTTAAGACCTAAAAATCCATGATAATCTCATGAAAGTTCTGTAGTAATTGTACAGGAAGATGTTACCACCTGCTGGGCATTGCTGCCTGTCGCACCTCCTCCAGTGCCCATGGGTCAGACGTTTCGCTCCTTTAATTCTGGAACGTCTCCTGGTGGCGGAGCAGTGACAGGGACGTCTCCCTGTCACCCCCTGCAGCTGATAGCTGTTCTCCCTGCTGCTGTTATCTGGGGTTAGATGTTCTTCCCCCAACACCTATCTTTCCTCCTCATCCAGAGCCAAAAGCTACCTTTCTCTGCCTCCTCTGCCAGTTCCTTTGTTGCCCTCCTCAGCCTCCCTCCGATCACTCCTGCTTCCCTCAAGAGGCGTATGGTTGACAACCCAAGGAAACCTCGGCATCCGACCTCCACTGGGTGGATAGTCGTCTTCCAGCCAGCCTCCCGGCACTCGGCAGCGAGCTCTGAGTACTTGGCCTTCTTCCGTTCGAAGGCGGCCTCAATCCCCTCCTCCAGTGGTACAGTGAGCTCAATGAGGTGCGTTGATCTCGCCTTAGTTGACCACACCACTACGTCTGGCCGGAGAGATGTGGTGGTTATCTCCGTGGGGAACCGGAGCTGCCTATCCAGGTCAACCCTCATGTTCCACTCCTGGTTGGGGGAGAAGGGCCTTGCTGTCTCTCTTGATCTGGTGCTTCTCCTTACCCCTCCTTCCGACACAAAGATGGTGGGGTCCTCTGCTGGTGGTGGTTGTTTGCTACCCTGTCGACACTCCTCCAGTACCTCGGCTAGCTTTCTCAGGACCTGATCGTGACGCCATCTATAGCGTCCCTGTGAGAGAGCGATCTTACAGCCTGACAAGATGTGCTGGAGACTTGCGTTGGGAGCATTGCAGAGTACGCAGGATTCTTCATTCCCAAACCACTGGTGGAGGTTCCGAGGGCAGGGAAGCGTGTCGTAGGTTGAACGAATAAGGAAACTAAGTCTTGCCTGTGGGATCTTCCACACGTCTGACCAACTGATGTTCCGGTTCTTGATTCCCTCCCAGGTTGTCCAGCTTCCTTGTCGACCCTGCGACACGGCCTTGATTTTATAGCGATCTCCCTCCATCCTCGTCACCTCTGCTACCACCATCTCCTTCCTTTGCTTGCGATTGGCCTTGGACCAAAAGCGTGGCGTCTCTCCCCATCCTAGACCTGCTCTTCCTACCTGAACTCTGCCCATGATCTCCCGGTGTTGTAGCCGACCGACAGCTTGATCGACCTCGGTTTGGGCATTCCACTTGCGGCCAGTAGGAACCTTGGCATTTGCGTTCCTTACTGACTCGTCTGTGGACTCCCTCAGCTCGAGAACCAACCTGGTCTTTTCTTGCATGTAGCCCAACTGTATGGACTGCAGTGGCAGCTGCAGCATGTTTTTTCCAAATAGACCGGTTTCAGATAGGCACCGTGGCAACCGCAGCCACTTTCTGATGAATGAGTTGGCTTTTCCGTCCATCTTACAGTTGATGAGAGAATCTCACTCATTTTCAGGGGCCACATTACCCTCCTGTAGAGTGTAAACTGGTAGCACCAGACCTTATACTTTCCAGGGAGTTGGCTTTGGTCGATCCTTGCTAGTCCGTCAGAGAGCTGCTTCATAACGGTTTTCCCCATCTGTTTGTCGGATAGGTCTGCAGTGTACTGCCTCCCCAGGCTTTTGATGGGTTGCTCTGATAGAAGTGTGATTTTTTTCCCCTCCAATGACGAAGATGGTATTGTCATTTCTGACTCCTCTCCTGAGGGACAAGCTCCGAGACTTGGAGGGCTTGATCTTCATTCTTGCCCATGACATCAATTCGTCCATCCTCTTCAGCAGTCTTGATGTGCATGCTGCTCTCTGCAGGAGGCTGGTGACATCATCCATGTAACTCCTCAGTGGAGGAAGCCTCTTGCCAGTTGGGAGTTTGATCCCCCCAACCATTTGCCTTGCCCCGATGAGGATTATCTCAAAGGCTGCTACAAACAGTATTGGAGAAATAGTACACCCTATCGCGATTCCTACTTCGAGCCGCTGCCATCCGGTGGTGAAGTCCTGGAGGGAAAAACACATTTGCAAGTTGCTAAAGTACTGAGCTACCAGGCTCTTGACGCAGGTGGGCATGTGGAAAAATTCCATGGCATAGTTGACCAGCTGATGTGGAACTGATCCGTACGCGTTGGCAAGGTCAAGCCAGATGACATGCAGATCGGTCTTCTCCCGCTTGGCCTTCTGGATCTGGTCCCAGATCATAGTGGTAAACTATTTGTTTAAACACGTTACGTACAAGTTAATATTTTCATATGATTGTCTGAGGACAACATCATGTTACAGAATAAATCAGTGACGACTTGAGGTCAACATATTCATATGATGGTCTGAGGACAACATCAGAATAAATAAATCGATAAGTGAACAACGAGTCACATATCCAAAAATAATCAAACAATACAACTAAAACAAATAATAACGAAGTCATCAGAGAGACCAGTCACAAACAAGGCAGTCAAACGAGAGAAAAAACGCCCCTCTCTTCTCTCGTCACTTCCAGGTTTTTATACGGAGAAGTTGAGTCCAGATTAGTTTTTTAAGATGATGTCGTCACATTGCCTAATGATGATTGACTTGAGGACCAACCAATCATGAGACCTAAGAATAAGGAAAGCTCAGGACAACAGAGAAAAAGGGGAGAGAAGAAACACACCCAAAATACGACTCAGACGTAACACCCATCCCCTTAAAAACAAACTTCTTTATTTTATACAGTTTGACAAAAACAAGAACCAAAGTATGATCACTCATACTTATCTAAACTAGAGATAAAGCATCGGCCACCACATTATCCGCACCTTTTTTATACTTTATTTCTAGGTTGTAATTCTGAATAATGAGGGACCACCTCATCAATCTCTGGTTCTGGTTGTACATGCGTAGTAGAAACGTAAGTGGATTATGGTCGGTGTAAACCGTTACAGGGAGAACAGAAGAACCAACATACACATCAAAATGTTGAAGAGCCAACAATAAAGTTAAAGCTTCTTTCTCGATAGTAGAATAGTTACATTGATGTTTGTTATATTTCTTCGAGAAATAACACACAGGATGATTGATCTCATCTTTACCCTCCTGCAGTAACACCGCACCAGCTCCCACCTCACTTGCGTCTACCTTCAATTTAAACGGCCTGGAAAAATCAGGAGCAGACAAAACAGGTTCACCACACAACAAGGTTTTAACGTTGTCAAAAGCATTCTGACATTCGGGTGACCATACAAACTGACTTGAAGGACTAAGTAAAGCAGTCAACGGGGTTGCAACAGACGAAAAATTCCAACAAAAGCAACGGTAATAACCGGCCAAGCCCAAGAATCTACGCAACTCACGTCTGGTAGTTGGTACAGGGAACTCGCTAATAGCTGAAACCTTAGCTGACAATGGACGCACTTCACCCTGACCCACCTGTTTACCTAAATAGGTCACAGTCGCTTTGCCAATCTCACATTTAGCAAGATTAAGTGTTAAAGATGCTCTCTCCAAACGTTCAAACACAGTTATTTGTAACGATACATGCTCCCGCCAACTTGTGAATAAACAATCAAATCATCAAGATATGCATTGCAGTTAGGAACATCAACAAGTACCAAATTAACCAATCTTTTAAATGTAGCCGCAGCGTTTTGAAAGCCAAATGCCATAACATTATACTGCATGAAGCAATCTGGTGTTACAAAGGCGGAAATTTGCCCAGTATCCTTTTAATAGGTAGAGTTTACTCACAAATTTTGCTGATCCTATACTATCCACACAATCCTCCATCCTCTGTAATGGAAAGCAATCTGGTATCTAAACAGCATTCGCACGTCAATAATCAGTACAGAAACGTTTAGTGCCATCTGATTTCTGCACCAAGATACACGGTGAACTCCAGGGACTAACACTAGAACTGGCCAATCCTTTCTCCCGCAAATACTGAGTCTCAAGTTTCATTATCTCTCTTCTCACCGCATTAATTCTATAAGGGTGTTGTTTAATCGGGTGTGCATTATTTACCTGAATATCATGCTGTAGCGCATGTGTAAGTGTAGGAACGTCACCCAAAATAGAATGAAATTTGTCCTGTCTTTGACTTGCATTAAGATGAGCTAAAAAAATCGATAAGTCTGCTAGTGTTTCAGAATTTGATAGCCTGGCTGACAACAACAGCGTATCGGACTCAAGTACACCATCCAAATCAGCATCCTGCGACTCAACGGTTGGACTTATTCCACAGGCCACACTTACGGGAAAGACAACAGAGCTTTCATTTTTCATGGTAAGAGATTCTGAATCAAAGTCGACTCTAGTATGAAAAGCTTTTAGCATATTAATATGACATACTTGTTTCTGATGTTTCCAATCAGGAGTATGCACCACATAATCAGTCTCACCCTTCTTTCTCTAGGATCACATATGGACCAGAAAATCGTGCAGATAAAGCAGATCCAGGAATGGGAAGTAAGACCAAAACTTGATCACCAACGGAAAAAGACCTATCCACGGGACACTTGTCATAACGCGCCTTCATTTTCTCCTGCACTTTAGACAAGGATTCTCGAGCTAGTGTACAAGCTTCCTGTAGTCGTTCACGGAACTTACTTACATAATGTAGCACATTTATTTTCTCACCTGACTCGATACCTAACAATCTCACTTTCAGGATTTTCAAAGGACCTCTCACCGTATGCCCAAAGACCAACTCTGATGGACTAAATTTAAGAGACTCCTGCACGGTTTCGCGAATTGAAAATAAAAGCAATGGGACCCCTTCATCCCACTCCTTTCCTGTCTCAATGCAGTATTTCTTCAACATTGATTTTAGTGTTTGGTGAAACCTCTCTAACATTCCCTGACTCTGGGGATGATATGCGCTAGATATGCGATGTATGATATTAAGTGACTGGAAAACTTGGGAACACAACTTAGATAAAAAATTTGTGCCCTGGTGAGTTTGCACGATCTTAGGTAAACCGAAAGTTGAGAAAAACCTTGTCAAAGTTTTAACAATCACTTCAGCCGTCACTTTTTGAAGTGGAATGGTTTCTGGGTACCTGATAGCGGTACACATAATCGTAAGTAGAAACTGGTTACCAGATTTTGACTTTGGTAATGGTCCCACACAGTCCACTATGATGTGTTCAAAAGGACAATCTACCACTTCTGGCAAAGGTATTACCTGCCCTCCAGCTAAATCATTACATAATATGAAAGACACCCCTTTCACTGGTAAGACTGGACATACTCCTACCTCCACAAAATCATTCACCAAATCAGACTGGAGATGGATGCGATCTATGGGTACTCTTATCACCTCCACACTAAAACTTTGCACTAACCTGCTAGATCCTACCGATGATTTATCTGAAAAAAGACAACACATCAGCACATACAAATGATTGCGCAGCTCCTGTGTCACGCAACATCTGAACTTCAACCTGGTCCTCTTTTCTTCATGTTAGTGAAACAAACCCTTTTAGTAAAAAAGGTAAATACGTAGGGTCTGGCATTTCAGCTTCCTTTTCAGAAAGTAAACATGAATTTACAGAGCTCACAAATGCAACTTCTTTTCTCAGAAAGTTCTGTTTACGCTTCAAAGAAAAACAGTCGGCTATCACATGTCCACTCTTATGACAATAGAAACAGTCACAAGTCTCTTTAGACTCCTCACCACTCTGTTTAAGCGTCTGAACATTCATTGAAGCCCTCGGTAAGGAACTCTTCTCAGCACCTGCTTTTTGAAAAACGTTTTTATGCGTAAGCACAAATTCGTCCGCTAGTACTGCAGCTTGTGAAAGCCTCATCACCTTCTGCTCATTTAAATACAGAACCATCCTCTCAGGAAGACACTGCTTAAAATCTTCGAGTAATAGAAGTTCTCTAAGTAAAACTACCTTATCAGCTTTACTAGCAAAGCACCATTTGTCAAAAAGCATTCCTTTTTCCCGTGCAAATTCCACGAAAGTTTGAGTAGTGATTTTCTTACAATTTCGAAAATGCTGCCTATAAGCCTCTGGTACTAATTCATATGACCGAAATATGTCCGACTTAACTACGTCATACTTAAGACCATCTTCCAAAGACAAGGTACAGTAAACTTCTAATGCTTTTCCGACCAATTTGCATTGCAACAACACGACCAAACCTCTTTTCGGCTAACCTAAGGACGTTGCTATTCTCTCAAAAGCGTTAAAATAACTATGCACTTCTGATTCTCTAAAATTCGGCACCAAAGCAATGTGTTTTCCCACATCAAATGTGGTTAAACCTGAATTGCACGAATTATTAACGTTACTCACCAACGAGAAGTGTTGCAGATCAGAGAAGACCGAAGTAGCCTTACATATGCCTTATTGTTGGCTTTTTTTTTAGGTTTTTGCCAAAGTTTCAAGAATCAGTGATATGTGTGCAACGCTTAATGCCTGTCAGAATATAAACCTATATGGTCTAGGCTGCTGTGCATCACCCAGGTGGGTGCTACACATTGGAGGTGGTAGAGAGTAGCCCCCCCCCCTCCCCTGAAGCGCTTTGAGTGTCTATGATACAGCACTATATAAATGTAATGTATTATTATTACAAACAACTCACAGATAATTCTCCGCCAGATCTACTAGGCGTAAACAAGTTGAGACTTGACGTGAGATTTGATCATTGCCACCACTCAAGCCCAGAAAATTTGAATGAAGTTGAAAGTTGGTCAACTTTCCCAGTCGCCAAGTTGCCGGCCGCTAAGTAGCTGGCCGCTTTTTCGCTCACTGTCACCCATAGTTGCCTGGCACTCATTGAAATGAATGAAGATCTGTCGCTTTGTAGCTGGCTGTAGCTGGCGGTGTGAATGCAGGGTAATACAGGCGAAGTAGCCTATTTACCACTTTTGTTTTTTCTAGTCGCAGGAATGATGAATCCTCTGGCCTGTTTGATGTTAGGAATCAGATAGAGGAGCTGCTGGAAGCCTCTCGAGGCCTAGAAGATGTGACCAGACACATCAAAGAGATTGCAGCCACATCAAGGGACCTGATGGCAGTACAGACCCGTGAATTGAAGGTTTGCATATGTATAGTTTGACTTCAAGTATTTCTGTAGGTTACATATTTTAAAAAAGTTAACATTTTTGATAAGTTCACAAGACCCTTGAAGAGTTACTTATGACATGTTCTGGCCGACACCCTGAAGCGAAGCTTATGCTGGGTTCACACTAAACAATTTTAGCCCAGTTTTCAGCTTGCCAAGTTTTTCAGAGGGGAATCACAGCTCACTCATGTGACCGATCGTGTAGTGTGAGCTGCTTACAACTGGATATTTAGCATGTTTAATATCTGTACCTGTCAGAATCTAAATCCTGTGTTGTGACTGACAATGACAGCAGTGATGTCTCACACTCTAATTGGCTGTAGGACAATGACGGGATGGAAACAAATTGGAGAAGTAATTGCTTTACGGTATTGCATATATAATCTTCTGTGATATTTCCAAAGATTTATACATGTTGCATTTTCCATTATTTGTTTTCCAGGTACAATGGAAAACCCCATGTTTTCGGCATGCTGCAGGAGCCTGGTGGGGTGTAAGACGTGTGTAGGTGAATGGATGGCAACTTCTTTATAGGGCGGGTCTTGCCGTGGCCATAGTGGTATTAGTAATTTTGCAAGCGGCGGGCACAGAAACTTTAGGCGCCAATATTCAGAAGAGCATATCTAGCGCATGGATTGGTCATGGCTGCTTTAGAAAAGTACAGAGATCACATAATCTTAATGTTTAATACAGGAATGACTCAAGCAGATATCGCTGCAAACATGAGTCATATGGGTGTCCAACGAGGATGCTCAGTAATGAGTGTCAGAAGATTTTGTGAGCAAAACAACCTCTCAAGGTGGGGACATTCGAACTGTGATTTGGAGATGGCTGTGACTCGAGCAATTAACCAGGTAAGTTTTTAATTTTGGTTGCGTAGGACACCCGAAACAAACTCACCAGCTGGGGAAGTTTTACTTTAAATAAAAGATTCATAACTTCCCTAACTTGGAAGTTATAAGGCCTGTAATGTTAATCTTTCATTTGACAGACTGGACCAACGTACGGCCGCAGGATGATGACTGGTTATTTGTCTGCGAATGGAGTAAGAGCAGGAGAGTGGTGCGTCGGTAGAGTCCTTCACACTGTCCAGCAGCCATATAGTGAATCAAGACGTCGGGTTTGTCATACCTTACCTCAGGGGTGACCAATCCTGTTCCTGCCGATCTACTGTCCTGCACAGTTCATCTCCAACCCTAATCAAACAAACCTGAAGCAACCAATTGTAAATGATCTAGGTGTTTAAAATGCTCTGAGGGAACACTGACTCACCAAATCTGCATCATAGCTATATAATTATAGTCTCTTAGATTGCCCCACCCACTTTGTTTTTCAGAGCCTAGCCCAAAAGCACTCCCTCACACACAGCAAACTGCCTCTTTATTGTCACACATTTAACAATTAAAACTGGCAATACCATTAATACAACTTTCTCCATAGTATAATAAAATATATTGAGCCTATCATCAGACAATTCTATTTGTCTTTTCTATATATAATATATATATATATATATATATATATATATATATATATATATATTCTATTCTAATCCCATTTTATGTGCAATGTCACAGGATTTGACTAAACCTATAAATGTCAACACCCACAACCCAACTAGAACCCGTGTAGCTATAGTACTGTTAAATCAATGAGGGACTGCTTACAGGTGAAGTTTCCACTTTGCCCAGATGTTATTTCAGGCAGAGGAGTACCAAATCGCCTGGCTGAGGGTGGATGCAGAGCCAAAATTGATGAAGTGTTTCTGCCAATGCCTCTGTTGCAGCAGATATGTATCGTCAAAAAGTTGGGTCAACTCTGACCAGGTTGTCCATGTTTGGCAGTGATCCCATCACATCAGTAGAGGACAGAGCCAATGTGGAACAGCACTTCACAGAACAGTAGTCTGACATTTCTGTTCTTTTTGATGAGGCAGTGAACTACAATGGCACACCTTTCAAAAATGCTTTGATGTGTCTAATAAACACAACAAAAAGATTTGCCTAAAAATTGTGTTCATGTTTCATTGATTTAAAATAAATGCTTGTAACAAGCTAAACTTTCTGTTAGTGTTTCCATGCATATTGGAAATATCACATTTCAGATGACAAATGTGGATATTTGTAATAGGCCTATCAGATGATTAATTCATGATTTAAAAGTGTAACAGTTGTTACTTATTTTATATATTTGATATGGTCTATTGGTGAAGTAGCCTATAGCATTGTTTATATATATATATATATATATATATAACTGCTTTTGAAATTATTATACAGATGTAAAGTCATTCTGTTGGATAATATTTGTTCCTTAGTGTAAAATGGAAAGCATGGTAATTTTATTTTATAAATATAAGCAAAAAAACTATGCTGTTACAGTTTTAGAACTAGTCAAATATCTGCATTAATAATATGCTATTAAATGCATTAATAGGATAATATAAAATTAACTGTAGTCCATGTTTGCTCGGGATTTGAACCCGTGTCATCTAAATGATTGACACGTACGTTTTACCACTCGGCCATGCCAAACGTTCTTTACTCCAGTGTGTGTTCGCTCACATGAGCGAGAAGCGCTCTTCATTCGTTTCATTCCTTAATACAGAATAGTAAAAATTATCAGCTTCATTGCACCTAATTTATTTTTGTTTGTTTATTTATTTATTTTTTTGTTATTGCACTGCTCCCCCGGGGAATAGGCTTATGTCGCCAACCGACGTCTAGATAGGCCTACAATATGAAATATAGGCTATTTATTGTTCTTGTCTCTATTTGTTCTATTTTTCTGGGCAAAAAAAAAAAAATTCTGTTTACCATAGTTGTAGTATTTCATCCTTACTGTTAATTGACATTAACCCCACTTACATTTTTAAATTTTCAAAATGTGGCAATTGCTGCTGTTTTGCACAATATGCATTTGCGCCACCTGACGGTCATTTCGCGAATGACTTGAAATCAGCTTGAAATGCGACTGTTTTATTTTTTCTGACCAGAGAAGGAAATTAGTAAAGTCATTATTTTTGTTTGTTTTTGCGCACAAAAAGTATTCTCGTCGCTTAATAAACGGAAGATCGAGCCACTGTAGTCACTTGGACTATTTTAACGATGTCTTTAATAACTTTTTGGGGGAACAAGTTTCAGTCCCTTAGAAGCCTATGGAGGAGTGATCCAGCTCTCAGATTTAATAAAAAATATCTTAATTCGTGTTCCGAAGATGAACGAAAGTCTTACGGGGTTGGAACAACATGAGGGTGAGTAATTACTGACAGAATTGTCATTTTTGGGTGAGCTAACCCTTTAAGCTAGGTGTTTCTGTATCACCAGCTGTAACTTTCTGTATTCTGTAACTAATCCCCTGGTCAGAGCCTGACTCCACCCACTGGCAATATTTGAAAAACCGCTGGAAAAGTGGGCGGAGCCCAGCGGAGTGGGGCGTGCACCTGAGATGTGTCTCGGGCGTGGTTAGCTGGTACCCTCTTATGTCACAGGGAGGGCACCACAACTTCCAATATGAAAATACAACTGCAGTAGCCACCCTTCAACCTGAAAGGGTACCCCGACTAGTGTGGCATGTTGGCCTTATAAGATTAACGTGGGCGTCAGCTATAAAAAGGTGATACAAAAACACTCCAAATGTTTTTAGTTTTATTAAAAAAAGCCGAAAATCCGTTCACTCGTAGGCCGCCATTGTTATTTACGTCTCAATGCATTCTGGGTAGTGACGTGTAAAGGTTGTAGTTGGTTGAGCCTAGCCGCTGTAGCCGCTTCGTTTATTGTTTTTCCAACGTACCGGATAGCTAGCTAAGTTTTGACAGTAGTGAGATGAACACGTCTGCCGTTCAGCCCTTTCAGTTTGAACCCGAGCGCACCGTAGGCTTAAATCAAGAGAATAACGCGGTGTCTGTGCGGCAACTGCTTGCCAATGCCAAGCGAGAACGACCGCGTTTGCTGTAAAGAGCTCAGTATAGTCAGTATAGTCTGAGATTTCAGATTTTAAATATGTAGTGCACGGCAATTTAGTGCAATGGTAATTATTAATATTGTAATTGTAAGATTGAAAATGTACATGAGGTAGATGAGCAGAATAGTGTTGACTTTGTTCAGTGTAAAAGGGGGTTGCACACCGGTCCGGACGAGAAGCGCCGCGCCGCGTCTCTGACAACTCGAGGTATCGCACACCGGACGCGCACTTTGTCAGTTTATGGGCAGCAATATTGTTATATTTAAGGACATTATGGAAATAAGATATGTCTGTACTATGTTATGATTGTACTGTACAATTAAATACAATCGTTGCAGTCTGAATTCACTTTGCCTCAGAGCGTCTGTTAACTTGCTCAAAATCCGGTAACATCAGCAATTTTCATTCAACCAGCCTATTTCTGTAAATGAATGTAAAACTAAATGTATATTGCTGCGCAGGGTGAAGTCAGTATATACATTAACAACGATTTGAGACAAATAAATGTAAATTTAATATAAAACTATGTAATTGGTGCTCTGTGGCGCGGCAGGATTTTGAACAAGATCCGAGAGGGTATTTCTATGCGTTCAACTACATAGTGACAGCTTAGGGAAAATAAAGCAAACGACGGCGGTAGATTACTTATTAAATTATTTATACCGATAGTACGATCGTCTGATCTATAGCCTACCCAGGACAGCTGCTGACAAAAAGTGGAGCTCTTTACAGCAAACGCTCTCGTTCTCGCTTGGCATTGGCAAACTGCCGCAGACACCATCTATTTTGCCCCACTCTCGCTTCTTCAACTCTCTGATAATCTTCATTTTCATGTAACTCTTGAGTAGGCCTATCGTTATCCGCGTTATTCTCTTGATTTAAGCCTACGGTGCGCTCGGGTTCAAACTGAAAAGGCTGAACGGCAGACGTGTTCATCTCGCTACTGTCAAAACTTGGCTAGTTACAACCTTTACACATCACTACCCAGAATGCATTGAGACGTAAATAACAATGGCGGCCTACGAGTGAACGGATTTTCGTCTTTTTTTAATAAAATCAAAAACATTTGGAGTGTTTTTGTATCACCTTTTTATAGCTGACGCCCACGTTAATCTTATAAGGCCAACATGCCACACTAGTCGGGGTACCCTTGAAGAGAGCAGCACTCAAACTTTTGCATTATAAGAAGTGTACATGCTTTTTTGCAGGACTGTTGTCTTGGATTTACATTAATTTTAGCTTACATTAGGTGAACCTAATAAACTAGCAACCGATAGTAGTACTGGATTTATGCACCTAACAATAGTGGATACGGTTATTGAATTCCTTTACCAACTGGCTGCAAGCTGTTTCTCCATCCTGGGCCTGCACCGCCTGGCTTCTAGCTGCTTCTCTACCCTGGGCCTGCTCTGCCTGGCTTCTAGCTGTTTTTCCACCCTGGGCCTGCTCTGCCTGGCTGCTAGCTGTTTTTCCACCCTGGGCCTGCACTGCCTGGCTGCTGGCTCTTGACTGCAATTCCAATACCAAAATAGCTGATTCTACCTGGTATGACTTTCAATTTAAATATGCATATCCAATTTAAATATTCAAGTGTATTGTTGTGCCTTCTGCTCATTTGTCACAATTCTTACAAAAGTCATGATAAATTGTCTACATGTAATTTTGGAAAGACTCTGGGTGCCCATACTTATGAATATATATGAGTTAATGTGAACTACGATCATAACAAATCAACTGTTCCTATGTATAAAATGCCAATATCAAAACGAAAAAATTGGTGTGTCCTACAACCTTGGGTCATAAAACAACTTCTTAGTTTCCTAATTTTGTATGATTATTTTTCACTTAACGAAACCTTTATTATGTTACTTTCAATTGAGATTGTGTCTAAAAACACAATTCCCAAACGTTCTGGATACCAAAGACGACGACTAATTATTCTGTTACTCTTACTATCTGGAAATATACAACCAAACCCTAGCACAGAGGTTCAAAACCCATCTGACTTTAAGTTCTTACCTGGCCTTAAAATAATTCATTTTAATGTTCGCAGTCTTCTACCTAAAATTGACCAAGTTCGAATCTGGGTAAGGTCAACAGGAGCAGATATAGTTGTTATTTCTGAAACATGGCTAACAAATCTATATCTGACAATGATGTTTGCATGGATGGCTTTCAAATCTATCGTGTTGATAGACTAGCTAAAGGTGGGGGAATTGCCATTTATGTAAACACATCTCTCCATGTAAATTTGTTACAAGCTGAATCTCTCTGTAAGCAATTTGAACTTTTAATGTTAAAGGTTGAAATTGCCAAGGGTTTACATGTAAATGTTGTGGGATGTTATAGGCCTCCTTCTGCCACCTCTAACGCACTCCAATTACTAAAGGATTTTCTATTTAAGCTCGATTCAGATGAAACTATATTAATTGGAGATTTAAACTGGGACTGGCTTAGCCCAAATTCTGATGATTTCAAAATTGCATGTGATCAATTAAATCTAACACAATTAATTGCATCCCCCGACTTGGCCAAATAATAAGTGTCTCTCAAAGTCAACATTGATTGATCTGATCTTAACAAATGCCCCACATAAATACTGTTCAACTGGGGTGTTTTGCAATGATCTCAGTGACCACTGTATCGTAGCCACTGTTAGAAATACCAAAATGGATAAAAGAAAACCACGAGTCATTATAAAAAAAGAGATTTAAAACATTTCAATGAACAGGCATTTTACCATGACCTTTCTAAGTGCCAATGGAACAGAATTGACCTCATTCCAGATGTACAGTAGATGTCACGGTGGATAAAGTCGCTGTTTCCTTCTTGTCTCGTGTGTGTGTGTTGTGCTTGTGGGCGGCAGCGCTGATCACCACTTCTGATCATCACCAGCTGCGGCTCATCAGCATGCCAGCTGCAGTCGATCAGCGCGCCCTATTTAATTCCTCTGTTTTCACTATGTTTTTGTCAGTTCGTTGTTGGATGTACCTGTGGGCCCGCGTGTCTCCTGTTATCCGTGTTCCCGATCGATTCCTGTCCTGGCGGTTGATCGCTCGTCTTGGCACCCTGTTGTCTCAGCGAATCATCTCTCTTTTCCTGTCACTCGGATTACGGACCGGTCGTCACTTCTTCCACTCTGCCGTGTGAGGCGGGTTTTCCCACAGCGTCCCTGTGCTACCTTGTGCCTCTTGCTGGACATTTACTTCATCCTTCTGTGCACATCAATAAAACCATTTTTACTTGCTATTGTATCCTCTGCCTCTTTTACCGTTACAGAACGAACTGACCAATCATGGATACAGCAAGTAGCACGCCGGAGTTAAACGAGTTCCTGTCTCGTAGCATGGCCAGAATGGATCAACAGGAGGAGAATCTGTCTGTCACCGGACGCGCTGTTCAAACCTTGGTAGCACAGGTGTCCGAGCTCACCCAGCAGCTCCAACACCTGGCTGTTCCCGCCGCGCCCAGCCCACCGCCGATTCCCCCACCTTCATCAGCACTCAGTCGTCAGCCTGAACCACGACTACCCGCACCCGAGATGTATGCTGGGGAACCGAACTTTTATAGAGCGTTTTTAACTAAGTGCTCTATGTTTTTTTCCTTACAGCCCCAGACCTTTAGCACTGAGAGGGCGAAGGTGGCTTTCGTTCTGACACTACTCACAGGTCGTGCAGCGCTGTGGGGGACGGCGGTGTGGGAAAATCAACATCAATGCTGCTCCTCGTTCCAAACACTATCGGAGGAGATGAAGCGGGTTTTTGATCGGGCTACTACCGGACGGGAGGCAGCTCGTCAGCTTACCGATCTTCGCCAGGGGAACCGCTCCGTATCTGATTACGCCATCGATTTCCGAACCCTGGCTGCCGAGTGTCACTGGAACGAGGAGGCGCGGTGGGACATGTTCCTGCATGGGTTGGCTGACCGCATCCAGGAGCAGATCTTCACGCTGGACCTGCCTAGGAGTTTCGACGGACTCGTCGAGCTAGCGTTGAGGGTGGACGCCCGCTTACACCAACTGGAACAACGTAACAGAACGGCTCTGCGTCCCGCGAGTGTCAGAGACTTTCCGTCCAGCGGCAGTGATGCGGTCAGCCCAGTCGGCGATCCTGAACCCATGCAGGTGGGTAGAGCTCGGCTTTCCCGGGAGGAGAGAGAGCGTAGAAGATCCAGGGGTCTTTGCCTCTATTGCGGTGGAGCCGGGCATTACCTGAACACCTGCCCGGTAAAAGACAGAGCCCGGCAGTGAAAGAGAGGCTACTGTCGGGCGGGATCACCGTAAGCAAGACCTCGTCCTCTACTCTCCTCCCGGTAAGACTGCTGTGGGGAACCCGGTCCCATCCCACTCAAGCCCTTCTGGACTCGGGAGCTGAGGGTAATTTTTTAGACTTCACCTTGGCACACACTCTTGGATTACCCGTCACCACTCTCAAGAACACTATCACAGTCAGCGCACTCAATGGACAAGAGCTCCCAGCCATAACTCACTGCACTCAACCCCTGACACTTGTTACATCCGGCAATCACACTGAACAGATTTCATTTTTCCTTCTGGACTCACCCATGGCCCCTATTGTCCTCGGTCACCCCTGGCTTATACAGCATAGCCCGAGGGTTGACTGGGGACACAACTCCGTTTCAGCCTGGAGCATTTCATGTCATAAGTCTTGTCTTGTGTCTGCTTGTTCGTCAGTGTCCAGTTCTGTCTTTCAGAAGGAGGTGGCGAATTTGTCTAACGTGCCGGCGGAGTACCACGACCTGCAGGAGGTGTTTAGTAAGTCCCGTGCTGCTTCTCTCCCTCCGCATCGTCCCTATGACTGTGCCATAGATTTACTCCCAGGTAAGTCTCCGCCTAAGGGCAAACTCTACTCACTTTCTGTCCCAGAAAGGGAGGCCATGGAGAAATATATTTCTGATTCTCTAGCTTCCAAATTCATCCGACCTTCCTCTTCTCCAGCGGGGGCGGGGTTCTTTTTTGTGGGTAAGAAGGATGGTTCTCTGCGACCGTGTATTGATTATCGGGGGTTGAACAACATCACGGTAAAGAACACTTATCCTTTGCCGCTGATGTCTTCAGCTTTCGAGCGGTTGCAGGGAGCATCTATATTCACAAAACTGGATTTACGTAACGCTTATTTGGTTCGCATCAGGGAGGGGGATGAATGGAAAACCGCGTTCAACACCCCCAGGGGTCACTTTGAATATTTGGTCATGCCGTTCGGGCTGTCCAACTCCCCAGCGGTTTTCCAGGCACTCGTCAATGACGTGTTGAGAGACATGGTAGACCAGTTCATATATGTTTACCTGGATGACATATTGATTTTTTCATCGTCTCTCCAGGAACACGTTCAGCACGTCAGACGAGTGCTTCAGAGGTTGCTAGAGAATGGGCTTTTTGTCAAGGCGGAGAAATGCGCGTTTCATGCACAGTCTGTTTCTTTCCTAGGGTACATTGTCTCGTCTGAGGGAGTGCGTATGGATCCTGACAGGGTTAAGGCTGTGATGGATTGGCCAAGTCCAGATTCCCGTAAGGCCCTACAGAGGTTTCTGGGGTTCGCCAACTTCTATCGGCGTTTCATTCGCAATTTCAGCCAACTAGCCGCACCGCTGACTGCCTTGACCTCTCCCAGGGTGACGTTCAGGTGGTCCGACACAGCCTAGGCTGTGTTTGCCAAACTCAAAAGCCGCTTCGTTTCGGCTCCCATCTTAGTTGCCCCTGATTCCTCACGTCAGTTCGTGGTAGAGGTCGACGCGTCAGAGGTGGGGGTAGGTGCAGTGCTTTCTCAGCGCTCTTCCACAGACGACAAGATGCATCCCTGCGCGTTTTTATCCCATCGTCTGTCGCCTGCCGAACGTAACTATGACATTGGTAACCGAGAGTTGTTGGCAGTCAAGTTGGCGCTGGAGGAGTGGCGTCATTGGTTAGAAGGGTCGGGGGTACCTTTTATCGTTTGGACCGATCACAAGAATCTTGAATATATTAGATCTGCTAAAAGACTCAATTCTAGGCAGGCTCGATGGGCACTTTTTTTCGGACGTTTTGATTTTTCTCTCTCGTACCGCCCGGGCTCCAAGAACATCAAGCCCGATTCCTTATCTCGTATTTTTGATCCATCCGAACGCCCGGCTACTCCCGAGTGTATTTTACCCGAGAAAGTAGTTATCTCCACACTCACATGGGAGATCTAAACGAAGGTCAAGACGGCCTTAGAAGGGGTAACGCCTCCGCCCCGGGTGCCCACCGAGTCGTTTATTTGTGCCGGAGGGGTTACGGTCCGACGTTATTCGATGGGGTCATTGCTCCAACGTGGCTTGTCATCCAGGAATAAACCGCACCAGCTGTTTGGTAAAGCAACGATTCTGGTGGCCATTGATGGCTCGGGACATTCACAATTTTGTGCGGGCGTGTTCGGTTTGTGCTATTGGTAAGACGTCTAACCGTCCTCCTGATGGGCTACTCCAACCGCTGTCTGTCCCTTCGAGACCCTGGTCCCACATAGCGCTAGATTTTGTCACCGCCCTCCCGCCTTCTAATGGCATGACAGTTGTTTTAACTGTAGTGGACCGTTTCTCGAAGGCGACACATTTCATCCCCTTGCCCAAATTACCCTCTGCCAAGGAGACAGCGGTAACTGTCGTAGATCACGTCTTTCGTTTACATGGCCTCCCGATGGACGTGGTTTCCGACAGGGGTCCCCAATTTGTGTCCAAATTCTGGCAGGAGTTTTGTAGATTACTGGGAGCTACGGTCAGTCTGTCTTCGGGTTATCATCCCCAGAGCAATGGTCAAACCGAACGAGCCAACCAGGATTTGGAGAGAATGTTGCGATGTTTGGTGTTCAAGAATCCTTCTTCCTGGAGCCAACAACTGTCTATAGTTGAGTACGCTCACAACTCGTTACCAGTGTCATCCACGGGCCTCTCTCCGTTTGAGTGTAGTCTAGGGTACCAGCCACCAATTTTTCCCAGTCTGGAATCCGAAGTCGCGGTTCCCTCCGCTCACGCCTTCGTCCAGAGGTGCCACCGTACCTGGACCCGAGCCCGAGAGACTCTGCTCCAGGTGGGGGCGCGCACCAAGGCCAAGGCCGATCGCCACCGGTCAAAGCCTCCCGTATACGTCGTGGGTCAAAAAGTGTGGCTTTCAACCAAGAACATTCCGCTCCGCTCCGTGTCTAATAAACTTGCTCCCAAATTCATTGGCCCGTTTCCTGTCACCAAGATCATTAGTCCGGTGACAGTCCGACTCAAACTTCCTCCGGCGTACAGGAGAATTCATCCCGCCTTCCATGTTTCCAAATTAAAACCTGTGTTTAATTCTCACCTTAATCCGCCGGCCCCAGTTCCTCCACCGCCGCGACTCGTAGATGGGGAACCCACGTATTCGGTCAATCGTATTCTGGACTCGAGACGGAGGGGACGCGGATTTCAGTATTTGGTGGACTGGGAGGGTTACGGTCTGGAGGAGAGAAGTTGGGTTCCTGCTAGGGACATACTGGATCACTCCCTGATTGATGATTACAATCAACAGGTAAGGAGTTCTGGGAGTGCCAGGAGGCGCTCCTAGAGGGAGGGGTACTGTCACGGTGGATAAAGTCGCTGTTTCCTTCTTGTCTCGTGTGTGTGTGTTGTGCTTGTGGGCGGCAGCGCTGATCACCACTTCTGATCATCACCAGCTGCGGCTCATCAGCATGCCAGCTGCAGTCGATCAGCGCGCCCTATTTAATTCCTCTGTTTTCACTATGTTTTTGTCAGTTCGTTGTTGGATGTACCTGTGGGCCCGCGTGTCTCCTGTTATCCGTGTTCCCGATCGATTCCTGTCCTGGCGGTTGATCGCTCGTCTTGGCACCCTGTTGTCTCAGCGAATCATCTCTCTTTTCCTGTCACTCGGATTACGGACCGGTCGTCACTTCTTCCACTCTGCCGTGTGAGGCGGGTTTTCCCACAGCGTCCCTGTGCTACCTTGTGCCTCTTGCTGGACATTTACTTCATCCTTCTGTGCACATCAATAAAACCATTTTTACTTGCTATTGTATCCTATGCCTCTTTTACCGTTACAGTAGAAACAGCTTGGTCTTTTTTTTATGAGTATTTCATGGCTATTGTTAATAAGCAAGCCCCTTTTAAGAAATTTAGAATTAAAGGTAGAGATAATCCTTGGTTTACTCCAGATTTGGCGAATGCTTTACATGAGAGGAACTTCGCGTGGACGAAAGCAAGAAAAACTGGTTTAAAATGCGATTGGGATAATTTCAGAAAATTAAGAAATAAAAGTTCCTCCCAAATTAAAAATGCCAAGTACTTGTCAACTACAACCGATAGTCTTAATGACCCTAAAAGATTTTGGAAAACAATAAAATCTCTCACTGCAGAAAATAACTCACAGGTCTTGCCAAATAAATTACATTGTCCATAACCAAAATTTTATTTTATCTACACCATCCATAAATTCAAGTAACACTGTTACTGTTCCAGAACAACCCTCTAATGCATCAACATTTAGTTTCCAGCCTTTCACTTTGTGTCAAGTCCGCAAAGCACTACAATCATTGGATGCATGTAAACCACAAGGACCTGACTTGATTGATCCCTACTTTCTAAAAATTGCAGCTGATTTAATAGCAAAACCTTTGACTGATATTTTTAACTTAAGTCTGACCACTATGCAAATTCCCAAAATCTGGAAATCAGCTTTTGTCACACCATTATTCAAAGGTGGTGATCCAAAAATTGTCAATAACTACAGGCCAATTTCAAAACTTTGCATCTTATCAAAAATTTTGGAATGTTTAATAAATGAACAGTTGAAAGAATTTTTGTATTCCATTTCCAAAAACATTTTATGCAAATTCCAGTCAGGCTTTAGGAAAGCTCATTGTACCATAACAGCAACACTGAAGGTGATCAACGATATCTCAACAGCTCTTGACAATAAGCAACATTGTGCAGTGCTTTTCATTGATTTGTCAAAAGCCTTCATTTTCACATTTTCACATTTCACAAAAAATCACATTTTACTCAAAGAGAGACTGATCAATATTGGACTATCTAAAAAGGCAGTTGGATGGATCTGTAATTATCTTACTGTCAGGTCCCAGTGTGTTAAATCAGATAATATTTGTTCTAATATTCTTTCCTTATCTAAAGGAGTGCCCCAAGGCTCTGTTTTGGGGCCACTTTTATTTACTATCTATGTGAACAATGTTGGCCAGGATCTTGTGGACACCAATTACCATTTTTATGCTGATGATATGGTTATGGATATGGATATAGATGATATGGTTATCTACAGCTTTGCAAAAACTCTTAGTGCCTGTGTCTCTACATTACAAAACGCTTTTAACAAAATTCAGACTATGTTTCTACAACTGGATCTTACTTTAAAGGCAAATAAGAGCAAGTTGATGTTATTCTCAAAAGCAAAGAGCAATCTGCACATAAGTCCTCCAATTGTTACTCTTCAAGGGGCAGAAATTGAAAGAGTTAAATCTTTTAAATATCTAGGTATTTTAATTGATGACAGTCTTAGTTTTAAAGGACATGTTGAACATTTGGTTAGGAAACTGAGACTGAAAATTGGCTTTTACTTTAGAAATAGGCTATGTTTTTCTTTCAATGCAAAAAGGAAACTTGTAGCTGCAACATTTACACCCATTCTGGATTATGGTGACCTCATTTATATGAATGCCCAGACCCAAGTATTGAAACTACTGGACTCTGTTTATCATGCCGCATTGAGGTTTATCACAAACTGTAAGCCTCGCACATACCACTGTGAACTTTACACACGTGTGGGCTAGCCAGCACTAG
Source organism: Semotilus atromaculatus (assembly GCA_031834385.1). Taxonomy (NCBI): domain Eukaryota; kingdom Metazoa; phylum Chordata; class Actinopteri; order Cypriniformes; family Leuciscidae; genus Semotilus; species Semotilus atromaculatus. The sequence goes on along the minus strand of JAULUF010000044.1, from coordinate 9,754,128 downwards.
AGAATCGTAGACTCAGTCATTGGTATATGTTTATTTATAAGGGTATTCTGCGGTTGCTCCCCTCATATTTGTGTGAATATATTCAACCAAAAGGGAGTGGACTGTATTCTTTACGCTCACAAGACTCACTGCTACTGTCTGTACCAAGTGTCCGCACAGAAGCTGGTAAGGTGGCATTTCATTATTCTGCCCCCACAACATGGAACAATTTACAAAAATTCTGGAAATTAAAGGAACTGGTTTCAATAGGCCAGTTTAAACTCTTGCTCAAAGGTTTGGAAATGAAATCTATGGTTTGTAAATGTTTTTAAATAGTCTTATGAAATTGTTATGAAATTGTCTGTAATGCACTAAATTGTTGTGATCTGTGCCGCTGTCTTGGCCAGGACTCCCTTGAAAAAGAGATTAGTAATCTCAATGGGATTTTCCTGGTTAAATAAAGGTTAAATAAAAAAAATAAAATAAAAAAATTCCATTACCAGGATTTTGCCTAAATCTTACTTCTTTTTAGGTAACCAGCCACAGCCTGTACCTCACTGACGATACCAATGTGGCAGTTTTCCCTGGAGCAGAAGGCCCCTTCAGTTCATTCAACCTCAGGGACAAGACCCATTACGAAGTACACGGGGCCGGGGCTTCGCTGGATGCAGGTGTTAACGTTGCTGCGGGGCCACTACCTACTCCTTTCATGAGCGGCCAGTTTCGCTTCTCCAGGTTGGCTAGCTCAGCAAACCACTCAGTGCCACCCAGGGCTCAATCCCTGAAATACTTTACAAGGTAAGGCACATTTTTTTCAATTTCCATGCCCTTGTCAATAGAATATAAATATAAATGTTCTCTTGTATGTTCAAACTGAATCTATCAAAAATGAATTAATAATTTTGAATTACAAGCGGCTTCTGTTACACCTCCTCAGTTTTTTCTCCTGACATCAGGCACTGTAAAAGACTAAGCATGGCCTGAATTAAAGAGCAGAGCTGGTCTGATACAACATATTCAAAAGCACCTAAAATAATGGCACATTTCTCCATCAGTCTGTCCAGAAACACTGCCATGTTTATCTGAGTCTTTTCTTTGATACAACTATGTCTCCTACAATTGGACAGCTTCAGTCAATGGACACTTTATGCAATATTTTATAGATTTGAAAAGTAATCATTTCTGTGTCCATAATCAATCAATGTAATGGCATGTCACATAATTTGCATACATTAACAGTTTCTAATTATTTAATATGTACATGTGATGTTTCTCTTTCACAGACGCAGAGATGATGAGGGTGGACTGGACCGTGTGTTCGAGAAGATTGAGGAGCTTGTCCTGGCTGGCAGGCCCATTCGCATGCGGTCTGCAAATCTCCATAGGAATTGAATGACTTCCGGTCGTTTCAGAGCCATATCGGAGCTGATCACAACGGCCAGTGTGAAGGCGAATTTATATGCATCCAGACAGAGAGCAGTAGAGGAAATATATCGCAAACACTTTCTTCACCCAAGAAATTATAAAAGCGTGTTTTCATCTCAGAAGTAGGCTAGGCTACAGTAAAAATGCAGCATCTGTAACGGCATGAGGATAATATGCGTCCGTAAATTTCCCGCTAACATGTTTGAATACTCGGAGTCAGATACACGAATGAGTAGGATTTATTATTTTTTTTTTTACCTCACTATACCGGGAAATAACCTGATTTAGACTATTAAAGGTGCTATATGGAACTTTTCTTCTACAATGGATCCTTTTTTTATTGCCTGTGTGTGAAGGGGTTGTAATCACACATTACAATTATCCACTTGTCGGGTTTTGCTATTACCTCTGAAGGCCAGTATTCATATTTATATGTGAAGTCTCCGGGTCGGATTTACAGCGAAATCCATCGGAAGTGACGTGCATGCAAGCTCCCGAGCCTCTCTCCTTATACAGTCTATGCGACCGACGGCACTTCAGCTAACGATATGGAGTCTGGTAACACACCCCAAAACGACCTGCCTTCAGCACAACACAAACTCCAAAAAAATATAAAAAACTAAAAAAAGTTTTATCTGCTGAAGCTCGTCAAGCCAAACGTGATTCTGATCGCCTCAGGAGTCAGGACGAAAACACGGATCAACATCGCCAGAGCTTTTGAATTGTGGAGAGACCTCCGCTTTGTTTTAGGTATAAAAACAGATCCTGAGTTGGCTTTCCTCCTTTTGGACAGGTAAGCTAACATTACTTCAAAGCAAGTGAAATATATTGTGATTTTGTGCTTTAGTTGGCTCAAGTTAGATAGTATTAGTTTGCCGTCAATGCAGTTAACGTTATTATGGTACGAGCATGGAGCATTAGTTCAACGTCAAGATGATAAAAGTAGCCTATTATTGTAAAGTGGCAGTGGGAGTTTACATGAGTTTCCAGCATGTTTTGTGATGCTTTCGCCGTTGCGTTGAAAGTCTCCGTGTGGCCGGTAGATAGTGAATGCTCTCTCTTGAGATCGCGCACGCACACGAGCACGAGCGCTCTTGTTGCAATCTGAAACATCACCGCTAGAGGCCGCTAAAATCTCCATAATGCACCTTTAATAAACACTCCACCTTTGCTAGCAAAATAGAAAAATATTCTCATATGTAAACAAAGTAATTAAACAAGCAAAATGCTGACGAACAACAACACCTTAAGAATGATGCCTCTGTTATAACAAGCACTCTTGACGATTTGTCACCTTGCAATTCAATATTGATGTGGGATGTAGTTTTGTAGTCAGTTTTAAAGACATTTTCTTTGAGGAGTTCTCAATCCTCATATGCGCGTGTCGGTGATGTCGTTATGAATTTAGGCAAGACAAATTAATTGTAGTTCCTAATATTAATTTAATAACAGTATAACCTTATAATAATGATAATAATAATAATGATGATTATTATTTAATACATTAATGGGAAACCGAGCCAAATATCGTATTGATATCGTCAAAGGCAGCAGCCTTATCAGTGATAAGGCTTAGATATATCAGTGATATCTCTGACTATCGTCGATACACGATACTATCGTCTATCGGCACAACCCTAATGTCACATTAGAAAAGGAAGTTGTACGTTGTGTTTAAATAATTACGTATCTTATTTAGCTAAGGTAAATTAAACGCAATTATCTAGTATCCTTGCTCATGATCCTGGTATTCTCCTCCCGTTCTCTGTTTCCCTCTCCTGGTCACACACGCTATCTTTCATTCACAAACTTCCTCAAACACACACACACACCCACTGTGCAGACACACCCATTTACTATTACACTCTTGACTCTCTACCAGCCGTCTCCCATCAATTATCACTATAGCAATCTTCTCCTTCTCACCTGCTACCTCTTCACTTCTGACTTCTGAGTTTCTTACTTCTGGTTCCCCATCTCTCTTTTCCTTTGTCAGATTATTATCAATGGATTATGAACGTTTAAGACATTTAAATAGATGTTTAATGAAGTACCCTACTATATAAAAAATACATGTAGGCCCCATTTAGTTTGTTAAATTCATATTTCATACACTGATGTCTATGGAATCTGCAATAATAATCCTTTCAGTTATAATTTTGTCGATTTGTTTTATTCATATCAGGTACAAATTGTGTACGTAACAATAAAGTTTACTCTTTTCTTGTCCCAGTTGACAGGCCACAAAATTGATGAATTTACTTGGATGTTAGGGGGCTTTCACACTGGCAGTTTAGTTCGGAACGGGGCACGGTTCGAATGAAAAAGCGCTAATGTGAACGCTGTCATGGGACCCTGGTGCGCACTGGGGAACCGAACCCGAGACTACCTGGAGGAGGTGGTCTGAGTTTGGTTGCTCCCGAACCGTGCCGCGGCTCGCGTGAATGTGCAAGCAACACGGAATCAGGTGCGCACTTGTTACACTTCAGCTCTGCAGAACTCTGCACCTCCCCCCGGACCCACGGGTGGGTCCAAAATTGCATCATCATAATCATTTAAAAAAACATCTAAGTTGTGCAGCACAAAACGAGACATATGTGGTATTTTTTAAAAGCTTAGAACCTCAGCTTTCATGACAACCCCATCACTTTTGTATTTATGTTACATAGAATAAGATAATAAGGTCTGAATTCGACCCCCCCGCAACGACCCCCCCTTGAGAAAATCATATTAATAATATTAAATTTCATATTCATATCACAAAACCTCACCAAAAATAGACAAGTCATACATCTAATGAAAGCTCTCACTCTCCAGAAGATTTTTTTACCGATTCAACACTTTACAGTAACATTATTATCAAAAGAATCACGAAAACGGAATTTCGTTTTTTGAACCAGCAAACACATGAGTCATATTCCTGTTCGGATTAGTTCCTCCGTGTGGAGCTACTAGCCTCAAACGTTATATCAGCTCGTTCCTTAGGTTGTTTTCTTCAAAATGAGACAATTTTCACATGTTTTCGAGCATGCATGGCCAAATGACACTGTAATATGTCACCAATGTCCAGATCAAAACATGCGATGCAGAATAAGAGCAAATACTTGTATTAATTTTAGGTTTGATTGTCTTCGTTAGCCGCAATTTTTTATGACGTCATCCAATAATGCGTCATACGTCAAAAAAGCTGAGATTCTCAGCAATCCATAGACACGTCAATCGTCCCTCTAGGCCAATCAGATCCCTAGAGCTGCCCTTGCAAAGTTGAGAAGGCGGGACTTCATCTTGAAATTTCTGCGGGTGTCAGCAGAGTGCGCAGACGAGTAGGAGTTGGTTTTTGGGATAGGTTGGTCGGACATGGTTTTAAAACTAGACATATATGTTATTATTTGAAAGCTTAGAACCTCAGCTTTCATGACAACCCCATCACTTTTGTATTTATGTTACATAGAATAAGATAATAAGGTCTGAATTCGACCCCCCCGCAACGACCCCCCCTTGAGAAAATCATATTAATAATATTAAATTTAATATTCATATCACAAAACCTCACCAAAAATAGACAAGTCATACATCTAATGAAAGCTCTCACTCTCCAGAATATCACTGTGCAGTTTATTTTACTGATTCAACACTTTACAGTAACATTATTATCCAAAGAATCACGAAAACGGAATTGAGTTTTTTGAACCAGCAAACACATGAGTCATATTCCTGTTCGGATCAGTTCCTCCGTGTGGAGCTACTAGCCTCAAACGCTATATCAGCTCGTTCCTTAGGTTGTTTTCTTCAAAATGAGACAGAAGGCGGGACTTCATCTTGAAATTTCTGCGGGTGTCAGCAGAGTGCGCAGACGAGTAGGAGTTGGTTTTTGGGATAGGTTGGTCGGACATGGTTTTAAAACTAGACATATATGTTATTATTTGAAAGCTTAGAACCTCAGCTTTCATGACAACCCCATCACTTTTGTATTTATGTTACATAGAATAAGATAATAAGGTCTGATTTCGACCCCCCCCCCAACACGACTCTTCCTTGAGAAAATCATATTAATTATATTAAATTTCATATTTATAACACACTAACTCACCAAAAATAGACATAACATATATCAAATGAAAGCTCTCACTCTCAAGAATATTACTGTGCAGTTTATTTAACCGATCCTACACTCTACAGTAACATTATTATCCAAAGAATCACGATAACAGAAATGATTTTTTTGAAAAAGCAAACACATGAGTCATATTCCTGTTCGAATCACTAACTCCATGTGGAGCAACTAGCCTCAAATGCTATATCAGCTCGTTCCTGAGGTTGTTTTCTTCAAAATGAGACCAGTTTCACGTGTCTTCGAGCATGCATGGTCAAATGGCATTGTAATATGTCACCGATGTCCAGATCAAAACATGCGATGCAGAATAAGAGCAAAAACTCTTATTATTCCTAGGTTTGATTGTCCACGTTAGACGCGATTTTTGATGACGTCATCAAATATTGCGTCATACGCCCAAAAAGCTGAGACTCTCAACAATCCATAGACACGTCAATCATCTCTCTAGGCCAATCAGATCCCTAGATCTGCCATTGCAAAGTTGAGAAGGCGGGACTTCATCTTGAAATTTCCTCGGGTGTCAGCAGAGTGCGCAGACGAGTAGGAGTTGGTTTTTGGATTAGAGCTTAGATTCTCTGCCTGAGCCCGAGCCCGACCCGACCCGACCCGACCCGCGGGCCGGGCCGGGCCGATATTTCCCGCCACTATGCTCGGGTCGGGTCGGGTCGGGTCGGGCCCTTGATCAAGCACGTCACGTGTCACGCGCAGCATCTCCTCCACTCTCGCACGCTGTGCTGTATTGTGTATCTTAAGTTAAGTGCAAAATGGAGCTTGAAGAAGTAAAGAAAAAAATGAAAACAGGATAATTAACTGAGAAAGTATGAAGTAAAGTCGGAGGTATGGAACCTTTTTTTTTTTTTTTTACGTTTCTTCATTCGGATCCATTCGCGATCCATTCGATTCTGAATAAATAAACAACGCAGTTTATGCTTCGTCCTTGTTACATTATTCATAAAGATACAAATTAAATGCACGCAATAAAGTCAATATGCCTTTCAACTTATGTGCAAAATTCAGAATTAAATGAATGTGCACTGTGCAGCAATTTGTACAAAGAGCGTCGTGTTGTAGCCATTAAATAAGCGCATTTAGTTTCATTTTTAGTTAAAATTAAAATATTATAATGTTATTTTTTTCCATGTTGATTATGAAAGTAACAGACTCAGTGAAGTACTCACAGTACTCTGTGAATATAACAGAGTAGGCTATAGGAGGATGCGCAATATCGGGAGAGAGTGGTACAGGGCAGGCATGATTTTGACCACTTCATTACGTTTTGTTTTGAATAAAGCCTTTCTTTAAAGTGAATTTCGTTTTGTATAAATTGTATCTTAATTTTAATAAGTTTATCATCAACCAATTGCCTGGATTTAAAAAAATAAGAAGCAAGTATAACAGACAATAATCATGACATGGAGGCGCCGGCGAGCCGCGGTCACCACGTGAACTGGAGCATCTCATCATAAATTAAATCAATTCTCGGGACGCTTGTCACCGAATTGAATCGAATATATATATGTGGAGGCTGTTTTAGCGGAGCTTGATCGGGACAGTGACACTGAAACGTGCAGTAATGCAAGTTTCGACTCGGTTAGACAAGCTGCATACAACGCAGGGGAGGATCCTGAATTTGAGTAAGTACACATTTCGAACTTATAAACGTTGTATTTGTGCATTTCATGAACGAATGCATGCAACAATTGTACAAAATATTCATGCAACAGACATCGAGAAATATCACAACCCATGCACACTCTAAATCAAATTAGCATGGGTGGTTTTGCTAACGCATGTGTTTTTTTGTGTGTTTTTTTTCGCGTAAATGTTTGTGCATGTATATTTGAGATTTATTTTGCACCCAAAAACATATGCATGCAATAATAAACGAGCACAACCATGCATATATTCATGCCGTAGTTCAAATATGCTTGGGAGCTTTTGCTAAGCTTTTTGTGCTGTTTGGTGCACACATGTGCTACAAAGTTTTTTTTTTGTTGTTGCATATTTCATCAATTGCAATGGTTGCATGCAATGTTTCCAGGTGTTGCTCATCAGTTTCATTGATGCTTGCAAGTTTGTCATGTATCAATGTAATTGCTGAATAAATGCCTGGAAAAAAAATGAAATCTGCATGTAACATTTTAGCACATGTGGGCACCAAAAAGAACATGCATCAATTGCATGCATGCACATATTTGTTCATAAATTGCATTGATGCATGTGTATATATGTGTCAAAAGAAAATGCTCCCAAGCTTATTTGAACTATGGCATATATATCATTTTTATTTTTATTTTATTTTTTTACATATTTTATCTATACATGAAATTCATTCTACATGTTTCTGTCACATTCATATTTGAATCGATGCATGCATGAGTTGTGCTCCTTTATTTTTGCACACATGTATTTGTGTATCTTATGTGGATTTGCAAATTATCTTGAATCTGTTATGTGCATATGTGAATAATTTTTGTGTGTGTAATATTAGCATGAATTTTTGTGTGTGTAATATTAGCATGCATTTCTGAATACAATGTTCATTTATAAATTTGTTTTGTTTTGCAGTCTGGACAGTGGTGATGAGTGGCAGCCAGATCTGCCATGCACCAGCAGCAAGGAGGTTGTTTGCCCACCTCACACCTCCAAGACCCCCACACCCTCTGTTGCTGATTCTGTGAGGCGGCCACAGAGAGGTGGAACTCCCAGCAAGCAGACCAGAGGGAGGGCTCAATCTGTACGGGGGACGAAAAGGTCAGCAAGTGCAATGTCAGAGGATGGTGGTACAGAAAGGTGGAATGACTGCAGTGTGGAGGATGAGGTTCCAGCGCTACCAAATTTCCTTCCAAAAAGAAACCCAGGAGCGCAGCTTGTAATGGACCGGATCTATTCACCTTTGCAGCTCTTCCAGCTCTTCTTCACAGGCTCTGTGGTGGAAACCATTGTGATGAACACCAACAGCTTCGCACAAATGAGGTCGGAGGCTGGAAAACGTTTCCTTTGGTTGCCTTTGGATGCACACGAACTGTATTCGTACATAGCACTTGTCATCTACATGGGGCTCCTCGGTGCAAAGAACATCATTGATTACTGGTCTGGTAAAGAAATTTACCGCTTACCCTTCCCAAAATCAGTCATGTCCAGGTCCAGATTTCAGGCCATTTCTTGGAACCTGCATCTTTGCGATCCTGAGGATGATCGAGACAACTCTAGAAAAAAGGGGACTGAAGCCTACGACAGACTTTTCAAGATCAAACCCCTGTACAACGACATCGTCTCGGCATGCAAAACGTATTTCCATCCAGACAGACAGCTAGCAGTGGACGAGAGGATGGTGGCTTCAAGGGCGCGAATAGGCATCAAGCAGTACATGAAAGACAAACCGACCAAGTGGGGCTACAAACTATACGTGCTGGCTGATTCTGCCTGTGGTTACACGTGGAACTTCTTCGTCTATGAAGGCAAGTCTTCCCCGGCCACTGGAAAAGGGCTCAGTTATGATTCTGTCATGCAGCTCCTGGATCTGTCACTCCTCTGCAAAGCCTACCAGCTTTTTATGGACAATTTCTACACGAGCCCATGCCTTTTAATGGACTTGCTCTCAAAGAAGACTCTAGCGTGTGGCACTATACGCACCAACCGGCGGGGCTTCCCCAAAACCAAGGTAAATGACATCAGCCGCAGAGCCCAAAGGGGAACCATTCGATGGCTCCGAGACGGGAAGCTTCTGTTTGTAAAGTGGATGGACACACGAGAGGTGACAATGTGTTCCACAATGCACAAGGCATATGATGGTGATGAGGTCCTCAGGCGTGTCAAGAATCCCGAGGGTGTATGGGAAAGGCAGAGAGTCCCGATTCCAGCGGCAGTGAAAGACTATAACAAACATATGGGAGGTGTGGACCTGTCAGATGCCCTCATTGGGTACTATAATGTCCTGCACAAAACAACGAAATGGTACAAGACTTTTTTTTTTTCATTTTGTTGACATTGCGGTGGTAAACAGTTTCATTCTTTACCAGCACCTCTGCAAATCTCAGAACAAAAGTCCTCTCAGCCAGAAGGAGTTTAGAGAGAGACTTGTGTCAGAGCTGGCCACACAGTCCAGCACCTCAGATGTCCAAGAACCATCCACATCGCATGCCCCAGAGCCGCCCGCTTCCTCATCGCATGCCCCAGAGCCGCCAGCATCCACATCGCATGCCCCAGAGCTGTCCACATCGCATGCCCCAGAGCTGTCCACATCGCATGCCCCAGAGCTGTCCACATCGCATGCCCCAGAGCCATCTACATCTGCCACAGCAGCAGGTGAGCAATGTTTTCCGGAGTACTTTGGGTCAGATGCCGCAAGTGGGAGGAGAGTTTGTGCTTTGTGCAAACTTTCAGGGCTCAAAGTAAAGACTCCTATGTACTGTACAAAGTGCAATGTACCCTTGTGCTTGGTGCCATCAAGAAACTGTTTTAGAAAATGGCACACTGATGGACACTCTAAAATATAATGTCTTGGTGTGCTGCTACGTCAACAGTTGCAACACGGTTGCAATAAAAAAAACAACTACAAGTTGGGCTTGTTTGTCTTCTATTGCATGTTGTGTTTTTGCTCATTTTAGTTTATCTTTGTGTATAATAAAATACAAGAATTGCTACTTTCTTATACCTCTCATTTTGCTAATATATTACATGACATGGGTTAAGTTAGGTGATAAAGTGTTTATTCTCTTGTTAAGTGTAAACAGATAATAAGATAATAAGCCTGCTTTTGTAATAAGTGCAATAATTTGGCTTTATGGAGTAAACGTGGAGACTTCAGAGAAGACTTTGCCTCCCTTCAATTGAAGCTCAATAACTTTTGATAAGAAGGTGATAGAAAGATAATTATTTTTATATATATTCGCTGCCACATAGAGGATTCAAAAGAAACCTTCCACAGGGAAATAAACCAAACAGATCCTAAATTACAGACTCTGAACTAAAAACTTAATTTAAAAATCAATCAAAATCTGACTTTTTATCCTTGTTTATCATAAAATTGTGAATAAATAATATAATATATATGCAATATTCCACCACTGTGTTAACATTTAGAGTGTCTTTTATAAAATGAGACCATTTTCATCCATTTACTCCAATGTATGTGTGTATATTACGATCTGTCTAGGTTAAATCGTAACAAAAAAAGAACATGACTCCCACGCCCAGTCGTCAGACCAAAAGAAAAGCAATGAGCCCAAAATTCAAGAAAAAACGATAAACGTTTTATTAAGATACAGAAGTAGAAATGTAACTGTAAAATATAAGAATGTAAATATTTCCAGAGTAACATAAACCAGTGGGTGTATAGACTTCAGGAAGACCCAAGGCCCAAAATAACAAACAAAACAAATAATAAATAATATCAAACTAACTTCCCTCAGAGTATCCAAATCAAAATACAGCAAATTACCCTAAGTACACTGACAAAAACAAGACGAACGTGAGGTGAAAGAAAAGGGCAGGTCAACCCAACAAAACACCATCACTGAAAAATAAAAGACAAACTAAATCAGGTAGTGGTCTAACGGCTGGAGAGGAGACAGGAGAAGTGCGACCGGCCCGGAATCGCAACAGCTCGACTTCAAAGGGCGGAAGCTGGAGCTTTAAACCCACGCCAATTAAAGGGGTGGAGCCATCCCACAGCTGATCCTGCTTAGAGCAAACAGAAATAACAAACAACAAGAAACACACAGAAATAACAAGAAACAGAAAAACAACAACAAGGAATACATAATTCCGTAACACCCCCTCCACTAAGAGTTAACATCATTCCTATACAGAGCGTGACAACGCATCTGCTAACACGTTCTCTTTTCCCTTCTTATAACAAATGTCAATATTAAACTCTTGTACAATCAATGCCCACCGCATAATGCGTTGATTAGAGTTCCGCATTTTTGCAAGAAAGGTTAGTGGGTTGTGATCAGTATAAACTTTAACTGGCAACGAACTAGAACCCACATACACTTCAAAATGTTGGAGACAGTAATAGCGCCAAAGCTTCTTTTTCAACAGTGCTATAATGCAATTGGTGTTTTAAAAACTTCTTCGAGAAGTAGCACACGGGGTGATCCATGCCGTGATCATCTTCTTGCAGGAGTGCTGCACCAGCTCCGTTAGCACTGGCATCCACTTCAATTTTGAAAGGCAATGAGAAGTTCGGGGCTTTTAACACAGGGGTGCTACATAACAAAATTTTAACTGAATCAAAAGCTGTTTGGCAAAGATCAGACCAAACAAAGTCTCGTGATTGACTGAGCAAATTGGTGAGGGGCAAAACAATATCTGAAAAATTTCTGCAGAAACCACGATAATAACCCACCATGCCTAAGAACCGTCTCAGTTCTTTTTTTGTTCTTGGCATAGGGAATTCTAGGATAGCTTGCACTTTAGCAGACACTGGGCAAACTTGTCCCTGACCCACCTGCTTTCCTAGGTAAGTTACAGTGGCTTTACCGAACTCGCACTTTGCGAGATTAATGGTGAGTGAAGCCTCTTGAAAGCGATCAAAGACGTTGCGAAGGGTTTTCAAATGATCATCCCAGGTAGAGGAATAAATCACAATATCATCTAGGTATGCCTCACAATTAGAAACACCGGCTAACACAGAATTCATAAGGCGCTGGAATGTGGCTGGAGCATTTCGGAGACCGAAAGCCATCACGGTGTATTCTAGTAGGTTGTCAGGAGTGACAAACGCAGAAATTTCGGCAGCGCGGGGCGTTAAGGGTACCTGCCAGTAACCCTTAAGCAGATCTAACTTCGTAACAAACACAGCTGAACCAACTTTATCCACGCAGTCCTCCATACGAGGAAGGGGAAACGAATCTGCTTTCGTAACTGCATTAACCCTTCGATAATCAGTGCAGAAACGAACTGAACCATCACTCTTGGGTACCAGAAGACAAGGTGAACTCCAAGGACTGTTACTAGGAACAGCAAAACCATTATCAAGTAGGTAATTTATCTCAGATTGCATTAATTCACGTTTAGTGGGGTTTAAACGGTAAGCATGCTGCTTAATCGGAGTATGATCTCCTATCTCAATGTCGTGAAATGCAGCAGTAGTACGAGAAGGCACATCTGAGAACAGAGCAGAGTGAGACTGTATTAACTCACATACATCATGTCGAGACAAATCAGGCAGATATGACAGAAATGATTCTAAATCTGCCAAAATCTGCGAATTCTGCAATCGCACGCCAGTCACAGGAATGTTTCGCAGAGTCAAACCATCTTCATCAGAACATGTCACATGCACAGAAACAGAAGCAACTGGGACAACAGGGTTACTAGACTCTTTGTCATTATCTCGCGTCACATACATTTTTAACATATTAATATGACATACGCGAGTCTTCCTTTTCCTGTCAGGAGTGCATATCACATAATCAGTTTCACTCAGCTTGGATTTAACAACATACGGACCATGGAAACGTGCTTGCAGAGCAGATCCCAAAATTGGGAGTAAAACTAAGACTTTATCGCCTTTGTCGAATCCGCGAGAAACAGCCTTTTGATCAAAATGAGCTTTCATTTGCGCCTGGGTAGACGATAATGCACTACGAGCCAGATCACAGACTTTGTGCAACCGCTCACGAAAGGAGCTCACATAATCCAGCACATTAGTCGAAATGGATTCCCTAGACATCCACTTTTCTTTCAAGAGCTTAAGCGGACCTCGGACAGTGTGCCCAAAAACCAAGTCTGCCGGACTGAAACCCAGAGATTCTTGTGTGGTTTCACGTATAGCAAATAACAACAATGGTAAGCCTTCGTCCCATTCTTTCTCGGAATCAGCACAATAAGTACGGAGCATAGACTTCAAAGTCTGATGGAATCTTTCCAAAGCGCCTTGCGACTCTGGATGATAGGCGCTAGCCACACGATGCTTTATGTTAAGTTGAGTCAAAACTTGTTTAAACACCCTGGACATAAAATTAGATCCTTGATCGGTCTGTACGATCTTTGGTAATCCAAAAGTAGAAAAAAATTTAATCAAAGATCGTAAAACAACCTTAGTACTCAGAGAACGTAATGGTACAGCCTCTGGGAAGCGTGTAGCCGTACACATCATCGTGAGTAAATATTTGTGCCCAGTTTTCGTTTTTGGCAACGGACCAACGCAATCCAGAATGAGGTGTTCAAACGGTTCCCCCACAACGGGTATAGGACACAACGGAGCTGGAGGAATCGTCTGGTTCGGCTTTCCCACAAGCTGACAGACATGACAGGATCGACAGTATTTCGTTACATCCGACTTCAAACCAGGCCAAAAAAAATGTCTCAAAACTCGTTTATACGTCTTCGTAATGCCCAAATGGCCGGAAAAATTATGGTCATGAGCCAAGTTCAAAACGTGAGAACGCGAGTTTACAGGAACCACGATCTGATAAACTGAGTTGCATTCAAATTCCCGATCAATTGATGACCACTTACGCATTAATAATCCCTCCTCCCAGAAATAAGCAATAGGTCTTTGATCTAAATCATTTTTCTCTGATTTTTTTATCCTTGTTTATCATAAAATTGTGAATAAATACAATAACATATATGCAATATTCCACCACTGTGTTAAAATTTAGAGTGTTTTGTATAAAATGAGACCTTTTTCATCCATTTACTCCAATGTATGTGTGTAGGACACCATTTTGAAGTTAGGTATGCCCAATTCTTTTAGAAATCAAAAATGGAGACTTCAAAAGTACTCTTGGAGACACCAGTGACTCCTTTCAGATAAATCTCAATAACTTTTTTTTAGAATGAGTTATCAAAAAAATTATTTTTGCCTCTGTTTACATCCACCTAGTGGAATCAAAAGAAACTTTCTGAAGGGAAATACACCAAACAGATCCTAAATTACAGACTCTCAACTAAAAACTTAATTTAAAAATCATTCAAAATCTGATTTTTTATCCTTGTTTATCATAAAATTGTGAATAAATACAATAACATATATGCAATATTCCACCACTGTGTTAAAATTTAGAGTGTTTTGTATAAAATGAGACCTTTTTCATCCATTTACTCCAATGTATGTGTGTAGGACACCATTTTGAAGTCAGGTATGCCCAATTCTTTTAGCAATCAAAAATGGAGACTTCAGAAGTACTCTTGGAGACACCAGTGACTCCTTTCAGATAAATCTCAATAACTTTTTTTTAGAATGAGTTATCAAAAAAATTCTTTTTGCCTCTGTTTACAGCCACCTAGTGGAATCAAAAGAAACTTTCTGAAGGGAAATACACCAAACAGATCCTAAATTACAGACTCTTAATTTAATTAAAAATAAAACTTGATTTAAATATAAATCTAAATCTGACTTTTTATCCTTATTTATCATACAATTGTGAATAAATTCAATAACATATATGGAATATTCCACCACTGTGTCAAAATTTTTAGTGTTTTCTTTAAAACGAGACCATTTTTATCCATTTATTCCAATGTATGTGTGTAGGACACCATTTTAAAGTCAGGTATGCACAATTCTTTTAGCAATCAAAAATGGAGACTTCAAAAGTACTCTTGTGACTCCTTTCAGATAAATATCAATAACTTTATTTTAGAAGGCGTTATGAAGAAAATTCTTTTTTCCCCTGTTTACTGCCACCTAGTGGAATCGAAAGAAACTTTCCGAAGAGACATAGACAAAACAGGTCCAAAATTACAGATTTTCAAATAAAAAATTAATTAAAAAATATATAAAAATATGAGATTTCATATGTGTTTATTAAAACATTGTGAATAAATACAGTAAAATATATGCAATATTCCACCACTGTGTTAAAATTTAGAGTGTTTTCTGTAAAATGAGACCATTTTTATCCATTTACTCCAAAGTATGTGGGCAGGACGCTCTTTTACATTCAGATATGCCTAATTCTCTAAAAAATTCAAAATATGCTGCAGAGTTGAAGTGGGAAGTAAAGTGACCTGCGCATGCCTTTTAGCTGATTGTGATGTATTTAGTTAAATAAAACACATGTAAGGGATGATAGTGTTGTTGATTTACCTTGGATACACGGAGCTTGCATTGTATTTGCGCATATCTCGAGGAATCAGGGCAACCCATTTTGAAATCCACTGTCTCCTCAAAAGAGTCCGTTTGCAAGCAGCAGAAATTATGTGACAAACACACACAGTAACCTGTATTGTTCACTCAACTGCACATAATAGCACAGAATTAATAAAAACACAATATATTGACCCACGTTCTGTTTTCTATCATGCGACGTGCACGTTTGCAATGACGTAAGATGCACGTAAACGCACCAGGGTTAGATAGAATCAAGTTGAGTGTGAAACCAGACCAATGCTGCGGATGGCGCGGGGAACAATCGCGCTCGGGCTCGGTCCGCAGCAAACGAGCCCAGTGGAAAAGCCACCTAAATCCGACAGATTGTCTGAATTGCCGTGCAAACTCATTGTGCGTTAAATAAACTAACATGATCAATATAAGCGTGCTTAAAACGACACAACACATTCAATTACACATATTTGACAATCGGAATATATCATATAAATGATGGTATAGTTAACAAGTTTGTAAATATTTTTAAAGGGGTCATGACATGGTTTTTTGTTTTGTTTTATTATGTTCCCTTAGGTGCAGTTATAGTATTACTATAGTTTTTTGTACAAAAAAACGTAAAAAATTTAGTGATTTATGACATTTTTCCACCCTGTTTCTCACCTCTGATTCAAACAGTCTGTTTTGGGGTGTTTCCCCTTTAAGACTTCAGTGTTAACGCCTATACTGTTATGATTGGCTAACGTCAGTGCTGCTTATGCATAAATTATTAACATTAATCATTTTGTATCACATGTAGACTACACAATGCTCCACCCCTTAAACTTCGGTCTTCCAATCTTTTACCATCGTGTCAATTCTCAACTGATTTTGATTCATATTGATTCATAAATTTGGTTTCTCATGTCATGACCCCTTTAATAAAAAAGGAAAAAAACACGATACATAGGCTGTCTGTCTGTGTGGCTGCATGTCAACAATGAAATACTACGTTCTAAAGTAATGTTCTACAATAACAGTCACTTTAAAAAAACTCAAAGTTTAAAAAAAAAGTGTGCCCCCCTGTGAAAATTAAATGCCCCCCCATTTGGTTTGTTCTGGCGACGGACCTGCATACCATCATCCTTGCTGCACAGTGAGCTCTAAAACTGCAATCTGTATCACGACTGCTGGGGAGGATGCGGAAAATCACTGGATCTTTTCACCGCAGTTCCACCGCAAATCATGCTCTTTTGGAGAAACAGGGACTTCTGTTTCTGAAGACCGATGTTGCTACCAGATGGAATAGCACATTTGAAATGGTAGACCGAGAACTTGAGCAACAGCCGGCCATTTACACTACTCTTCTTTCTCCTGATGTGGAGGAATGTGGAGCTGGCATCTGCACACTAAATGAAGTGGACGTCACCAATGCAGAAAAATTGGGTATGGCCCCTTAAGCAACCAACGTAATGCCAGAGGACAGGACACCAACACTGTCTGTAATAGCTCCACAGCACGCACAGCTACTCCATGACACAGAAGCGGGGTTTTGTGGTAATGATGCACCAATCGACCATTGTATCCATGAAGATCTCTGGCCAAGAGATACATGAGTATCGTATACATTAGGTGAACCTATACACCATAGGAGTGTGGTAGAGAAGAATATTCTTCTTACATTTTTCTTGACCCCAGATTTAATGAACTGCCTTTTCCTCTAAAGCCTAGTTCACACTACATGATTTTAAGCCCGATTTGAGCCCGATTTGCAAATCGTTGAGCTTGCCGACAGGTCAGGGTGATATCGCGCGCAAATCGCGGGGGATTCGCGCGCAATGAACGCTCGCCAATCTGTTAGTATGAAAGGGCCAACAACGCATCAAAGACGCTCGCAGACGCCTCACAGACGCGTCGCCGAGCCCAGAAAAATATCTAGCATGCTAGATATCCAGAGCTGTCGCGCGACTCAACCTCACGTGATGTCATGAGCTACAGCCAATCAGAGCACCTAGAGATTAGATGTAGACATCTAAATGTAGACAATGTAGACATCTAAATGTAGAGATGTAGACATAAAAATATAATTACATATGCTTTTTGGAAGTATATCCCTGTTTGTAATCATAGGTTTTACTCAAATACTTTTAGGAAAAAGGAAAGTCAACTGTATATTGCCGATGTCCACAATGTTGATGTTCTGGGTGTTCTTTTTTAAAATGAAGTGGTAGAGTGTATATATTTTCTCAGAGCAAATCATCGCGCAAACAGTTTGCAGCAATAGTTTCTGTCTGACGTCCATATTCGTGTGTTGTGTTCTTCTTCCCTGGGTATTGGCGCGCGCCGCGCGTGCTGTTTCGCGTCATTTTCGGTTCATTTTATCGCGTGATTTTTCGTGACAAAACGTGGTTTGTAGACAAGATAGAATCGTTGGGTGACAGAGTTGTTGTCAGCTCGTGTAGCGCGTTACCTCCTGTTGCGGATCAATCACGTTGTGTCGTGTGGTGTGAACAGCTCAACAACTTGAACAGTCCTGATTTCACAGAGAGCAAGTCATGTAGTGTGAACCATTCAGTTCAGCCCGACGTTTTAAAATCATGTAGTGTGAACTAGGCTTAAGGTGCTCTAAGGTTATGGCTGAGGCTGCAGCACTTGAGCTAATTATAACTGTCAAACAATAATAGTTTTACTTTTTATAATATGATAATTGTTTAATAACTTAAAATACAAATTTCATAAGCACAACTACCACACATTGGGTCTCATTCATAAAACACGAGCAGAACGAATTTTTGTGTAAATTGTGTGTAAAGTGGTTCTGGTGTAAATTTTCAGATTCATTAAAATGTTTGTATTTTCCAAATGTTAGTTGGTACGAAAGAAATCTACACCTGCTCCCAGCCACGCGTAAATAGTGCGCTTAACACTTATGAACGTTTTGCTCATTAATAAGGCTGCATTTAAATCCACCTTAATCGGGTACATATTTACACAGCATTTTGAAAAAATATGATATAATTACATACGGGTTTTCTTTTTACTTTTATTATGAGAGCCAGTTTCATCTGCAAACGTAACACTTTAATATAAAAATGTATTGCTTTTCAATAGGGCTGGGCAAACTAATAGCCCCTTAATTGTTACGGAAATTGTTTCCTATAAAATGGCCAAAATCAGGCATAACAAGAAACATTTACGATGGCTGATATAGCGCTTTTTGCTAGATTTGGCAGATTTTCCGAAGAAAAGGCTTATTTTCAGAGACCGCGCAGACTTACTTGCCGAGAATGATGACTGGTTAATTTGTCGTTTCAGGCTACCCAGACCAGTTCTTTTACATTTATGCAATATATTGGAGGCCAATCTTAGAAGGCAAACTATAAGATCCCACAGCATTCTAGCACACTTGCAGGTGTTGTCCGTGCTTGGTTTTTTGGCAACAGGAACATTCCAGCGGGAGATTGCAGACGGGTCAGGGATATCTCAGTCATCCATGAGTCTCATCATCCCAGATGTTCTTGATTGCATAATAGAGCATCACAGTCCCGCCCACAGCCTGAGAGAGCGTTGGTGCCGGAAGTAAATTTCCCATTCATTTCTCCCATTGACATTTTGTAAAACCATATCTAAAGAGTATAAGAGCATGTCTGAGGATAACCAGCTACGGCTGAACTCATAAGCATACAACATATCATTTCGAGTGAAAAAACGAAGAGAAAATCCAAAAAAAGTCAAAAGGTACAAAACAAGACTGTGTACATATTTTTATTTCTGAGCGAAGGAACTACTCATCCCATAAACCACCGCGCCTCACTGTCCTCGAATCGTAAGTCGACTGAAGCCACAACAACCGCGAAAGAGCATTTTGATCAACTTACAAGTCTGACAAAGGCCACACAAACTTTTTCCTCCAGTGAATTTACAGGATGTGTGTACAGGATGCTGGAGACACCCGCCCAAGGCTTCTAAGAAATTAAAGAGAAAAATACCCCTAGAGTCTGCGAGAGCGGGGGCGGAAGATGACTCGATGTTGGACAACATGGTTAACGACTTAGGAATGGAAACGGATATGAGTATGGAGAGTA
Source organism: Semotilus atromaculatus (assembly GCA_031834385.1). Taxonomy (NCBI): domain Eukaryota; kingdom Metazoa; phylum Chordata; class Actinopteri; order Cypriniformes; family Leuciscidae; genus Semotilus; species Semotilus atromaculatus. The sequence continues at coordinate 9,734,480 of JAULUF010000044.1, read as the reverse complement.
AGACTAGCTCAAGATCTGCAGTTAGTAAAGTCATTGAACTCCAGGTTTGTGTCTGTGGCTGGAGCAAGGCGACAACGGTCAGGGGTTTGAAGGTTCATCAAGGGAAAATGAAATGCTTGAGGGAGAAGGGACAAGGGCCTCGCATTGATCAGTACTTCTTACGAAGTCAGTCAAGTCAGTCGAATGAAATCCAGCGACAGGAAGCAAACCACAGCTCGCAGGATATCAGCACCCCTGTCATAGAGGAGAGGAGGGCTTGCACAGATAGTGATGAACATATTCAGACTTGTGAAACCGGTCAGACTAACCAGCATAAGAGAGAAAAGAACCTCAACGGGCATAGGCCTGGAGTTAGATGGCCAAGAGCTTGTGAGAAAACTGCATGGGATACGGTAAACACAGATCTATGCTTTGCATTGGAAAGATTAACTGGTACAGTTGAAAAGAAGCTGGATAAATTTGGGGACATCATTTACGCATATGGAAGTGAGAGGTTTGGTGTGGAAAAAAGGAAGGAAAAAGTACAAACTGCTCCTGGAATGTCTAGACGGCAGCAGAAAATTGAAGGGTTAGTTAGAGAAAGGAGACAGCTGAGGAAGCAATGGAAAAGAGCAGAACAAAGTCAGAAGGAGGGACTCAATCTCTTACAAAGGGACATAAAAGATAAGCTGGCAACATTACGCAGAGCTGAGCGTCTACGGAAACGCTACAAAAAGAAGGAACGTGCGAGGGCTAATTTCTATAAAGACCCATTCAAATTCGTAAAGAAGTTATTCACCAGTGAGAAGAATGGCACTTTAAAAGCATCTAGAGTTGAGCTAGAGAGATATTTGGAGGAAACGCATACAGATGCAAAAAGGCATGAGCATATGTCAATTCCATCAGACATACCACCTATCAACCCACCAGAATACCAAATGGAGGTCTGTGCACCTAAGTGGAAAGAGGTAGAGCAGGCTGTGAGAAAGGCAAGGGCTTCATCATCTCCAGGGCCTAATGGAGTTCCGTACAGAGTGTACAAGAGTGCTTCAGGAGTTCTGCGAATTCTGTGGAAATTGTTAAAAGTGGCATGGGAAAAACAGGTTGTACCTAGAGCATGGCGCAGAGCAGGTGGAGTCTTTATACCTAAAGAAAAAGATGCTACAAGCATCAGTCAGTTTCGTCCTATTTCACTATTAAACGTTGAAGGTAAGATTTTCTTCAGCATTATTGCCCAGAGATTGTCCACCTACCTATTAAAGAATGGCTTCATTGACACTTCAGTTCAAAAAGCGGGCATTCCAGGGTTCTCAGGATGCTTAGAACACATCAATGTTATCTGGCAACGAATTCAGTCAGCAAAAAAGGAGAGGAAGGAGCTCCATGTGACATTCCTGGATTTGGCCAATGCATATGGTTCAGTGCCACATGAGCTTCTTTGGGCAGCATTTGATTTTTTCAGAGTACCAATGTCAATAACAAATTTAGTGAAAGCCTATTTTGGAGATTTGCAATTTAGTTTCTCAACTCCAAAATTCAGCACTGCATGGCAATGCTTAGAGGTTGGAATAATGGCAGGATGCACAATTTCTCCACTGGCTTTTACCATGGCAATGGAAGTAATCATTAGGGCATCAAGATGGGTAGTAGGAGGAGAGCGCTTGGCTTCTGGGTTGCGACTACCACCAATCAGAGCATACATGGATGACATGACAACCATGACTACAACAGTAGCCTGCACTAATCGGTTATTGGGGAAGTTAACAGATAATATTGAACGGGCACGAATGCAATTTAAGCCCTCTAAATCAAGGAGCATCTCCATAGTTAAAGGAAAGGTAGTAGATAAAACATTCTTCATTAATGGTGAGGCAATACCAACAGTTTCTGAGAAGCCAGTGAAAAGTCTTGGGAGATGGTACGATGGAGATCTAAAGGACACAGTTCGAGTGGGAGAAGTTAGACGACAAGCAGTGGAAGGGTTGAAGAGCATAAACAGTTGTGCTCTACCAGGCAAACTAAAACTCTGGTGCTTTCAGTTTGGTCTACTGCCGAGGTTGCTGTGGCCACTGACTGTGTACGAGGTTTCTTTGACAACAGTGGATAAGCTGGAAGCGTTAATAAGTTCATACATCAGGAAATGGTTGGGAGTTCCACGCTGCCTCAGCAGAGTGGGACTTTATAGTAAAGGAATATTGCAGCTGCCAGTCTCTGCTTTAACCGAGGAGTTTAAGTGTGCCAAGGTCAGACTGGAAATGACATTAGTAGAGTCACGTGACAAATGTGTAAGGGAGGCAGCCCCTGTGTTAAAAACTGGTAGAAAGTGGTCAGCAAAGAAATCAGTAGTAGAGGCAAAGGCTGACCTTCAAATAGGGGATATCGTGGGACAGGTACAGCATGGAAGAGGGGGTTTTGGGCTCAGTTTAGCTCCTCCTAAATGGCACAAGGCAGGCCCAGCTCAAAGGAGGAAGCTGGTAGTCAACGAGGTGCGAAAGCAGGAGGAGAGGATGAGGAGTATAAAGGCCATTTCCCAGGCTAAGCAGGGAGAGTGGATGAGATGGGAGAGTGTGGAACAACGCAAAATGGGCTGGCAAGACCTTTGGTCAATGGAAGAGAGTAGGATCAGTTTCCTTATTAGGTCAACATATGATGTTCTCCCATCACCGCAGAACCTAAACCTCTGGGTAGGAGAGGATCCCTCTTGTCCTTTGTGTTCATCACCTGCCACATTAAGGCACATTTTGACAGGATGTAAGGTGGCTCTTAGCCAAGGTCGGTTTACTTGGCGCCATGACCAAGTACTGAGATGTTTGGCTTTAGCATTGGAAGGCAAGCGTAGTATGACCAATAAGTTGCCGCATGTTCTAGCAAAACATTACACGCAGAAGACAACATTCCTCCGCCCAGGCGAGCAACCACCAAGAAAAGGTGTTAACACCAATTCTCGGCCAGGACAACTGGAAGCTGCTAGGGACTGGAAGATGCTGGCTGATCTTGATCAACGGCTTATTTTTCCACCTGAGATTGCCACCACTAACCTACGACCAGACATTGTTTTGTGGTCTGGATCAGCACGCATTGTTCAACTGATAGAGTTGACAGTGCCATGGGAGGATGCTGTAGATGAGGCATATGAGAGGAAGAAACTGCGGTATGCTCATTTGGCCACTGAAGCAGAACAGCGAGGATGGAGAGTCCAGGTTTATCCAGTGGAAGTGGGTTGTCGAGGTTTTGTGGCACACTCTACAACCCGGTTCCTCAGAGACGTCGGATTCAGCGGCCAAGAGTTGCGTCGCACAGTAAAGAACTTATCTGAAGCAGCAGAAAGGAGCAGCAACTGGCTGTGGTTGAGACGGAAAGATTCTAGCTGGCAAGGTACAGGCCGCCACGCTACGGTTTCGTAGAATTCTTGAAAAACTTGAAGAGTCTGTTGGTTTATTTGTATAGGTTGTGTAGTATAGGTTGTATAGTATACTATTCAATTTGTATAGGTTGTATAGTATAGAATGACGGGTGGTTGGGCAGATATTGTGTTTTGCGGTAGGTGGTATGCCATACGGAACCGTTGCCACTGTAACTGCTTTAACGCACCAGTGGGGCTCGACAGCCTTAGTCAATCGGGTTGGCGCGTATGGTTGGGTTGCGGAGAGATAGTGAGATTGTGGTTAGGTCTCAGCAGCAGGAGGGATGTAGAGGTCAGTAAGCTGGGCTGAGTTGAGTGGGGGACGGAGGGGGGTGACTCTGGGACGCCAGAGTCACTGTCGAGCCCTCTTGAGGTGTCGTGGGCTAGTCGACGAAACACTGAGGACGGAAGGTGCCCACTTGAAGACCCTAGAGATGTCCCCTACTCGGCTCAATCCAGACGGTTGTCGTGTTGGTCCACTAGGGAGACCACACTGTAGTTGCAGCCGTCGTGTGTGCTAACGCGCCAAGTACACTGCAGCCGTTAACGCCGGACAGAAGGGGAGTCACACCCTCATATGGAAAGAAGCGTAAATGGATGGAGAAGCATAGTTTACTGTAAAGCTACGTCTTAGTGTTGCTTATCTTGGCGAAAGCCGAGTACAAATCAGCATGAAGTTTTAACATCTACTCTCGTGTAATGGAAATCATTTTTTATATAGTGAATGCAATTAATAGCAGTAGTAATCGTGTAAATAATAGTGTTTTGTATAGGTATTGTGTATTGAATTTTATATTTGTTATCGTGTATTACTATTTTATCTTGTGTGCGTGTGTGAAAGCGGTAGCTAACATGGTGCAGTGCTTTGTACCTGACTGTAATCACCGCTCGGTCGTCAACAAATGTCGTTTCCATCGATTCTCCAAGAGCGATGCCGTGAAGAATCGGTGGATAAGATATATCAAGTAAGTACGTTATTTTATATATTTTTTTCAAATAAATGTAAGATCGCAATCAGTGTGTTGTGTGTTAATACGTTAGGGTAACGTTAGGCATGGCTGCAGGGGGGTAGCAGCTACCAGTGTTTTTTGCTGCTCGCATGTGCTCTTAGGGTGTCCATTTTATCAAGTGACATAAGTGCATTTATTCATATAGTAATGCATTTATTTATATTAATGCATTTGTTCATGCATTTAGGTATACACATTACCTATCTTATGTGTTCGTGTTACGGTATAAAGGACATCGACGAGGTGTACATTTAAATCCATTAATGCACATTAATGACAGTAGTGCATTAAAACATTTGTTAAGTGCATTTGTGTAAAAATGTTTTAAAAATGAATGGGTAAATGGATTTTATTTATGCATTAATGTATACATGTATTTGCTTAGGATTTAGTGCATAAATGTATACATGTATTTATGCATTAATACATACATGTATTTGTTTATGCATTAATGCATACATAAGTTTGCTTTAAGGCGAGACACTACAGGTGAATAGGGTAAAACAATTTACTTACAGATATCACCATGAAACTTTACCAGTTGATTACTCACATGAATAGGAGAAAAAAATGTATTGCAAGTTTTCTGTAATTTTATGTTTAAATATGCTAATCAGGCTATATCTAATTAAATATGCGCTAATTTGCATATATTTTGAAGTGACAAATCTGACCATTGAAAAAAACAAGGTTCAAAATGATTTTTACATTTTGTTGATATATTCAATGAAAAGACATTTTCAGAGGGGATTATGAATATCTCCTTTTGTTACCCTGTAAATCAGAAAATACTGGCAATAGCCTTAAAAAATTGATTTCCGCCCTATTTTTAGGCATAAAATGTCATATAAATCAGGCCCAGAATGATATATCAACAAATCCCTCTGAACAAACCTTCACAATATAGTTAGGAATACGGCTGTAAAGTTTGGTGTATGTAGGTGCTACAGACGTGAAAAATCGTCACTAGGAGTGTGAGAAAAAACTCATTTTGAGAAAATGGCCTTTAAAGATTTTTATGGCAAAATTCCACTAATTTCTATTGAAAGCCATGAATTACAGACAAAATATGTTTTAGGTCCAAGTAAAATCCATGTATCACACTGTTTAACATCTAAAACTCATTACTGCTTCATCCATCACTGATCATAACATCCAAAACAACACATCACCAGTCCATCACACAGGTGGAATGACAAAAACTAACTATATCACACCTATAGTAGACGTCACAGAAACATCACGTTACGCTTCTGAAGATGACTGCAGAGTCAGCTGTCGAAACTGTCAAGGTATGACAACAAACTTTAAACTTATCGTATAAGAAATAATCACTTATAAATACAAATAGTAGGCTAAATGAACTCATAATCTTTCCACATTTTGAACTACCACGGAAATGTCAGAGCGCGTCACGTGACGATTCTGAACGAATCACGTTGTCAGAAATTGGCATCAGCCAATGAGATTGCGCATGTCGAGTAAATGGCCCATTTTACTTTCATGATTCGTTGCTGATAAATAGGAAATGACCATATTTGGATCCGACAGCATTGAAGAGGAGAGAGAGAGCTTTCCAACGGTATATGTGATGACAGGGAGCAGACAGCGATCGCGGAGCAGCAGGATGATTTAGAACGCCAACTTTTGATGAATTTGAGGCGAAATCTACACACGCAAACAGACAAAGTGTAGTAAAATAAAGACCTAAATGTGTATTTTGGACTTTTTTTCAGCACAAGTCTGAAAGAATACATGTTATTGAAGACAAATAGCCCAAAATCTCAACATTGACCAGTGAAAAAAAAACGATGTTTTTGCCTGCCGTGTCTCGCCTTAATGCATAACTTTATTTGCTTAGGCTTAATGCATAAATGTACCTGATTAGGCATTAATACATAAGTGTATTTTTAAATGCTTTAGTGCATACATTTGCTTGTTTAGGCATACATTTATTTGATTGTCTTAATGCATGTAAATTAACCATGAGTATGAATAACAATTGTTTTTTTCTTCAATCAGGCGTGCAGACAGGGCACCCACTCCCTACTCCAGAGTGTGCAGCTGCCATTTTAAAGATGGACTTGAAAGGGGTCCAACATGGTTTCTAGGGCGTAGTTACAATGAACCTGTCGATGAAAACACGAGTCAGCCCCTGGAGCCCAGCACGAGTCAGCCTCTGGTGCGCAGCACGAGTCAGCCCAGCACGAGTCAGCACCTGTAGCCCAGCACAAGTCAGCCCAGCACGAGTCAGCCTCTGGAGTGCAGCACGAGTCAGCACCTGGAGCCCAGCACGAGTCAGTCCAGCATGAGTCAGCCTCTGGAGCGCAGCATGAGTCAGCACCTGGAGCGCAGCACGAGTCAGCACCTGGAGCGCAGCACGAGTCAGCACCTGGAGCCCAGTCCCATTCAACATATGCATCAATGTTCCAGGTATTCTGCATCAATCCTTGATGAAAAGGTCCTACGGATGGAAACTGGCTTCCCCGACAGAACCATTTTTAACATCTTTGTTGGCTATGTGTTGCGATTCAAGGATTCTATCGTGTACTATGCTGGGTGGAAGGTAGAATGTCTGTCAATTGATGACCAGATCCTGATGACTCTGATGAAGCTTCGTCATAATTACACTAACCTGCATCTTGGTCAGCTTTTTCAATGTGGCTCATCCTGCGTGGCTAATGTAGTACTGACTTTTATCTATGTTCTACATGAACTTTGGTTCAAAGACATCATGGCCACTGTGCCAAGTCGGGAGAAAAACCAGTCGAGCCTACCATTGTCCTTCCAGATGTTCCGTAACTGCAGGATGGTGATAGACTGCACTGATGTTGAAATTGCTACTCCAGCCTCAATGGATCTTCAAAAACACACCTACTCGTCATACAGAGGCATGCATTCATTCAAGATCCTGCTAGGTGTGGCACCAAACGCTGTCATTACATATTGTAGCAGATTGTATCCTGGGTCAGTCTCTGACAAGGCCATTGTGGCTAAGAGTGGCATCCTCAAAGTCTTCAAGTCGGGTGATGTCGTCCTTGCTGACAAAGGCTTTCTGATATGAGATCTTTTGCCAGAAGGAGTTAGCTTGAACATTCCACCATTCTTGCACCATGGCAAGTTAACCAAGAGTGAAGTGAAACTCACAAAAGACATTGCACGGACAAGAATTCATGTCGAGAGGGCAAATGCTCGTTTGAAAGAATATAAAATCCTGCACTTTGTTCCTCAAAGTAGGTCCGTGAAACCGGAATTTCCACAGCACTTTATCTGTAGAGCGGTATCGGGATCCTCCATAGGGAGAGGCTAGTTGGCACTTCAGCACTGCGTTGTCATCGGGTCCAGGCGAAGGTCCTTCGTCAGATCTGGAAACGGCCTGGATCCGGCAGGCTGCGGGAAAACCTTGGGATAAACAAAGACACTAAATTAGCGTAAATGCCATTCTTCTTATGATGTAACGAGGAAATCAGGATTTAAGGGAAGTGTTTCCAGTTCCGGCTGACCTAATCTATGCAGCCTGACATTTAATTATAGAAGTCGATAATGTATTATGTGAATGCTAGGTCAAAGAGATGTGTTTTTAGTCAAGCTTTAAACTGACAGACTGTATCTGCTTCCCGGACCATGTTAGGAAGATTGTTCCAAAGTTTTGGTGCTAAATAGGAAAAGGATCTACCGCCAGCAGTTGATTTTGATATTCTAGGTATTATCAACTGGCCGGAATTTTGAGATGGCAATAGACGTGAAGGACTATAATGCGTTAAGAGCTCGCTCAAGTACTGGGGAGCTAAACCATTTAGTGCTTTGTAAGTAATCAGCAATATTTTAAAATGTATACGATGTTTAATAGGCAGCCAATGCAGTGTTGACAGAACCGGGCTAATATGGTCATACTTCCTGGTTCTGGTAAGAACTCGACCTGCTGCGTTTTGAACCCGCTGTAGTTTGTTTATTAAGCGTGCAGGGCAACCACCCAGTAGAGCATTACAATAATCTAGCCTTGAGGTCATGATTTACTGTATTCATTACAATACTCAGTTTTTCTGCATTTTAAATGGTGAATTATTATTTTTTTACTCATTTAGCTATGTGGTTTTGAAAAAAAAAGGATTGTTGTTGGTTTAAAAACAACATGACTTTATGTATTGGTTATAACAGGTGGAGAAAAGTGAAGACTTTAGTGATGTAAATGAATAATTGTTTTACATTCTGTACTAAATGAGTCATCCAGGAGTATTGAATAAAGATGGTTAAGTTTATTTCAGCTTTGAGTTGTTTGATATCTAGGTTTTTTATGGGAATGTGGATCCAGGGTTCTCAAGTCTCACGCATTGGCCGTGAGACACACGCAATTCAACCAGTTCACACGCTCACACGCCACACCATGTATTTCTCACGCTGAAAAGGCAATGCCAACCAAGTTGTCCTGCAAGCTTTATATAACGTTGTATACGAGGCGCAAAGTGAAGGTTCCTGCCGCCAGCGCGTCCGTATCTCGGCCTGATTGCGTTCGTTACTAGGAAACATAGATGCGCGAACACGCGGAAGTTGACGAAACATTCTCGGCCACCGCGACATTGCGCGAACACACGCACACACATTCTCGGCCACCGTACGTTCGTTACTAGGTAACATTTTTAGGCTAGAACATTTAATATATAGCCCATCGTATACATTATTATTGATGCAGTCAAAAACTCTACAACTACATTGCAACCAGGCCAGAATCTTTGGCTAAGGAAAATGTTAGTGGCTATGGGAAGGAATGAAGATGTATTTCTAAATTTTATTTGAAATTATATATTATACTGTATAGTCTTTCTAGTTACATTAAGGCTACATGTATTAAAGCAGAGTGCTCTGGGTAATATTTTATATCCTGTCAAAACATACATTAATCATTGCCATTGCATTTGTATTTTTCAAAGATGTCAGGGAAAAATGCAAAAAGATTTGTTTTTCCAAACTGTTTGGAGCAATTTGTTGTATTTTTGTAATTTTGAAATATAACATTAAAGAGTATATTTGATGTGATGAATTGCTCTGTCATTTATCAGATTTACCAATTGTTATAATTTCAATTTGTGCTGGTTAATTATGAACAATGGGTAAAATTGGGGTGGGGGGATGGGCGGGGCTCCACTGGGGCTCCTCCCCTTGGGCTCCTCCCCTAACTGCATGTGATCTCACTTCAAGCTTTTGATAAAACTTGAGAACCCTGGTGGATCTTTCAGATCAATTTGAGAAGCTCTTTTGAACATGTTTCACATTTTATTGTGTCATGTAGTGGCTATTCTCCTTGGTCACAGATTGCAGTACAAGTACAGGTTATGCACAGCCCAGATCATCAGAGCAGCAGTGTGACTGCATTTATAGTCTCCACGAGGACATTCACAGGAGGTAGAGGTGACATCGGCCGAGTCACCTGTGGAAACCTGAAAAGAAGAAAATAATGAAATTACACTCAACCACCTATTTATTTCACAAACTTCGTTTATATGTTTAATGCATCAATGCATTAAACATGCATCAATGTGATTGTTCTAAATAAACTGAAATGATGCAACACACTTTACATAGTTATTCATTTGTTGATTCATTCATTGATTTAATCTCATGTTAGAATATTGTCACAGCTGAAAGGTGTAGAGATATTTCTGTTTATGTTAGCTGGTCAATGTCAGATGATGATTGTATAATTTCACGTCATCTGCTGTAGCCATCAGTAGCTACCACTGCCAATCTCAAAACTTAACTGACAATGGGTCTCAGTCATGAAACATTCGTAAATATACGAGTAAATATGTTTATGCAAATATGTAATTGGATACTTGAATTCCAGAAAACTCTTCTCCTGATTCACAAATACTTCCTCATCGGATGTGAGTAGTAATACCAGGCAGCTTGTGTCAAGATGATTGATGGTGACCTTTGACCTTGCCCCTCCCTCTCCCCCCCTCCTGCCCTTCCTGTTTCTGGGGTCATGGGGTTAACCTTTGACCTAGCCCCTCCCCGTGTCCTTCCGTTGACCCTCTGGCACCTGTTGTCATGGATTAACCTTTGACCTATCGATCGATCAAATTGAAGTTTAGTTTTGACCTTGTTGATCCGGCGATCAATCAAATTGAAGTTTAGTTTAGGGCATTGATGTTTTAGTGTTATAGATCAAATTGACATTTAGTTTGGGGCCTGTTGAGGTCCATGTGGGAAATAACTCCGGAAGATTAGGTTACGGAACCCAGCCCCCTCCCTGCCAGCCGGCCCATTGATGGGTTGTTGGGTCCTTTAAATCCCACACAAAAAAAGTCTTAATATATTTCTAAAAAATCTACTGGTGTTAGATAAAAACTAAATACATCTTACTTTATCAGAGTGCTGAAGAAGTTGAAAAGATCCAGAGTGTTTTCTGAAGTGAATCTCTCTCTCACCGGGGGTTTTTGACAGCAGCCTCGCATTCCTTGGTCTTCTGTGTGTGTGTGTGTGTGTGTGTGTGTGTGTGTGTGTGTGTGTGTGTGTGTGTGTGTGTCACGTGACACCATTTCTTCACCCCCTTGCTGGTCAGTGAGAAAAAGAGATTTTACACTTGAAACCATTCAGTTCTTTAAAATTACAATTATTTCACACCAAACCAATTATTTTAGATAAACAAATAAATAAAATGTTTTTCTCATTCGATATGCTTTATAGATTCTTAGAGTTAGAGATAGAATCATCTTACTTTTCCAGATGTCCCCCAGTCTCAGCACTAAGTATGTGTGTGTGTGTGACTGCGGGACGCCTAACACCCCTTGCTGGGGCAGTGAGAAAAAGAAATTTTACACTTGAAACCATTCAGTTCTTTAAAATTACAAATATCTCACACCAAACAATTATTTTAGATGAGCAAATAAATAAAATGCTCTTCTCATTCATTGTAAAACTATAAAATCGTCCGGCATGTTTTATAGATTCTTGGAGTTAGAATCATCTTACTTTTCCAGATGTCCCCCAGTCTCAGCACTAAGTATGTGTGTGTGTGACTGCGGGACGCCTGACACCTTCCCATTCTTTCACCCCTTGATGGGACAGTGAGAAAAAAAGCTGTATATAATGTAATAACGTTGTATATCTCACACTAACTAAATTTGAACACCATTGTTCATTTAAAAGTATTTAAATAAAATGTTTTTAGCATTCATTGTAAAATGTTTGTTAAAAAATATATCCGACATGTTTTATAGATTAGAAGAAAACATACAGCTTACGAATGGGTGACAAAATATAAAATCATCTTACATTTTCAGCTGGTTGACGGAGTAGTTCCCAAGATGTCCATACATTTAAAGTTGAAAAGATCCCACAAGTGATTCTCTCTCCCCCTCGCTTGACAGGCATGCAGTGTGTGTGTGTGTGTGTGTGTGTGTGTGTGTGTGTGTCTGTTCAGCGGTCATAACGAGACATTGCATGTGTTTGATTAGTGTTATCTTATTTCATACTATAATCATTAAAAGTTTAAATTATATCTTTTCAAAATACAAGATGTTTTAAATTAAATTAATTCATAAATATGCTACATCAGCAGTCTGTGGAAAAACTTGACTATATGTTTTATTTATCAGGGTGCATGTAAAGAACTTCTCACACATTGTGTGAAATGTTCAATAACTCCTTAAGTTTTATCTGTAAGAAATTTGCCACAAAGGCCTATCTTTAGTGAGAGAGCAATCCCGTACACCTAAACATGATATAAACCATTTAATATAATTTCTAAGCTGTTTTGCACTAAGTTGGTTCCATAAAATTAACTAATCTCTATTTTTAAATTAAATGATTATAAATATGGTATATAACGGTGACCTAAATTATGATTGTTATTAAACAACTTCCGTTCAAAAACTTTAGATTGCTGAACATTTTAAAGATTCAATCAGCATTTTTGTTCAAGCAGGGTTTAATTTTTTATGGTGAGGGCTTTCCATAGCCATAATGAGTTTTGTACTGTAACAGCATATTCTATCCCGTACACCTAAACATGATATAAACCATTTAATATAATTTCTAAGCTGTTTTGCACTAAGTTGGGTCCATACAATTAACTAATCTCTATTTTTAAATTAAATGATTATAAATATGGTATATAACTCAATAAATAATAACAAATATGGTACTAAAATGTATCGTTTTAGCTAAATTAATGTATAATATAAATATAAAAACTCCTTACATTTTCATAGAACTGAAGAAGTAGTGAAGAAGTAGTTCTTTATGCAATGATAAAAAATAAATAATAAAAAAAACTCCAAAAAGCAAATAGCTTAAGTTGTCATAAGCAAACCCACCCAGATCCTTCAGGGATAACTACAGAGTGAGATGAAGCTTCACAGAGACGAGAGGAGTCACAGGGGCTCAATGCCACAGCGTATGTAAAGTTGCTCTGCTTTCCAGGGTTTATTCATGTAAAAAGCATAATCTTAAAAGTTTAAATTAGACCTTTTAAAATCAAAAGACTTTTTAAAGCAAAGATTTAAAATCGTATCTTTTATTTATCTTCTACCTTTGTACGATATAAATGATTGTGCATAAATTTAACCTAAGCTATTATTTTTTACTAAACAACACCTGTTCAAAAAAACATTTTTAAGCAAAAACTGCGCTTTGGTGACTTAGATCTTATTTCAAACAGTATTTTTGTCCATGCTCCATGAAATATGCTTGTCACAACTCTATACAACCCAGAACTCTACACAACTCTTATTTGGATTAAGTTCACATGTTCAGAGACGCGATGTGCCTCTGGGGTCCTTACAGCATAAGTAAAGCATAAGTAAAGTTTGTCTCGAGTGAATATTTAATTTTACTCGTCTTAATTCAAAGCATGATCTTACTTTATCTACGGTAGCGATGATCTATTGCGCGTATAAGATGTATATATATAATTTTTACTTTTATTTTATCTCCCAAACTATCCTTATTCATTGTGGAAACACACAGGGTGAAACCCTTCACTGAGAATATCCTACTCAAAATATATGTAGAATTTTAAAATGGTTGGCCGCATGAACAGACTTCGGGGGAGAGCCGATGATACTCCAGCAGGAAGCATGCCCTTTGACCTCCTCCACTTTGGAGGCTTTTTTGTCAATCACCCTACATGTTGGTCCTTAAAGGTACACTGTGTAGGAATTTCTCCCATCTAGCGGTGAAATTGTATTTTGCATTCAAACGAATAATGCTCTCTAGCGTCTCGCTTTTTTCAAATGAATGCTGGATCTACGGTAGCAGTTATGCGCCTATGACAACATGTCTTCCAATAGCACTTTTTCTAGTTTAACTATACATATGAGATACAGTACTAGAACAGTACCGTCGTGCTGCCTAAATAATGAATTACAAAACCAAGCGATGAAAAAAGCTTGTAATTTAGACCATAACCCGTCGAGAAGAAAGCAGGGCTTCAGAGTCCCTTTCAAAGTCGTTCTCCTTCATTAGCTCTATCCACCTGGGAAAAGCTATCCCGATATTCACCCTAGGTTTGAATTCGCCGGTCACGTTTCCTTTAAAACATTTTTTTTTTGCTTTTTGGCTGCGAGGATTCCTCCTCCTGTGCCTCGGCATAAATATGGTCCTGCATTATGAAGTACCGTGCGCAGCCAGCTCAGACTTTCAAATTTGGCGGGGGAGTGGCAAGCGCCTCTCACGGATCTCCTTGTGTCCGCTACTTTACAGACACTCTCTCATCTGACCACCTCATCAAAAGACATGTCTAAAAGTGAGTATTGTCTCTATAAATATTTTATGCAACGGTGTTTTATTTAAACAATGTTTATCTGCGGTAACAGCTCAATGTACTGTAATGCACTGCGTTACTGCCTATAGGATGATTGCATGATTTTTGCCGTTTAAAATAACATGGTCTTTCCTTTTCTCTCTCTAGAGACAGCAAACACTGCAGGACAATCAGGCATCCAAGTAACATGTTAGTGTGGTTCATATTTATTTTTAATGAGTAATATTATAGAGTGCAACAGGCGGTTTCTAGGAGTAAAAACACCTCCGGTAACCAGCAACGGTGAAAAAATAGGACAGGGTGTATATTTGGTGTATAATGAACAATTGACAGATGAACTGACAGATATTTAATGTAAACAGGCAAAATCTCTACATCTGATGGTGGCCATGTGTTTTCGCCCATCATAACTGGTTCAACTTGTGGCTCCATCGAGATCAACATGACTTCTGCCAAATCAAATGTGCCGGCAAATTGTAAGTGTAATACATGAGAAACTATTAAAATGACTTTCGACTATGTAATGTATAAAATTAATCTTAATTAAGCAGTCAAAGTTAACTATTTGGGACCCATTTTAAGTAAGGCTACATTCTGGGCTAACAGCATCATGTGCAAATTTGGAATACTGAAAATGTTTATGTTGTTGGTACTATTGGATCGAGTTTTGTAGAATATGACTCTATTGGATGTATAATGAACAATTGACAGATGAACTGACCGATATTTTATGTAAACAGGCAAAATCTCTACATCTTATGGTGGCCATGTGTTTTCGCCCATCATAACTGGTTTAACTCCTGGCTCCTTTGAGATCAATATGACTTCTGCCGAATCAAATGTGCCGGCAAATTGTAAGTGTAATACATGAGAAACTATTAAAACAGCTTTCGCCTATGTAATGTAATCTTAATTAAGCAGTCGTACTTAACTATGTAGGACCAATTTTAAGCAATATCTATGTTTGTTCCTATTGAACAATATCTATTTATGTGCAATATGTATGTTTTTGGTACTATTGAATCGAGTTTTGTAGAATTTGCCAAGATGAATTTATTTTATGCGGTGTCATGCTCCTGGATTATTCAGACTCAGAATTGTAACTACAGCCTTTATCAGCCATTTACTTTACTGCAGACTTATCAAACGTATTTATTTACTGCAGATTTGATCAAAGCCAAATACTGCCCAAAAGGGGACACTAGGAAAGAAGAGAAACAGGTTAATACAAGGTTAGATTCAATCTTTATATTCTTTCCCATTTTGCCTTCATTTTCCTGTTATTGTTTTAATTTTTCAATTTTTATATTCTCAGATCATCAAAGGTTTCTGAAAGCAAACACCAGTCAGTTGGTTAAAAAATAGTGAAGAACATTGATCCAATCAGCATGAAGAATCTCTCATGTAGGAACTGCAACAACAACTGTTTTATTGTTTAAACGGTTTTAAAAAAATGTTTTTAATAATTGATTGGTGATGGAGTTTTAAATTTTTTGTATTGATAATCAAGTATATTGTACATGTAAGAAGAAATCAAACTGGGGACATAATAAACAGTGGCAAAGATTATATTTCTGAAAAGTTTTAAGCTTAGATATATTTAAATACATTTTAATGTGATTTTTAATGTTTTCATTCTACTTGACCTTATGATTATAATAAAAGATTATAATAATCAAATATAATTTATTTTTTATGACCATCAAATGAGAAACAACTTAACATCACATCAAGCTTTGACGTAATTTTTACTGCTTCCTAAAGACAACACTTAATTGCATTTACAGGTTAGTTTTTAACAAATGATTGGTCAATAATTGAACAGTTGTATGATACCATCCTCTGTGAACTAAAGCAAATGCACTAACATTAAGAGCCTTTACGGAGTAAAGATTTTGTAAAAGGTTTTTTTCTTATTAGATAACAATTTTTACAACCTTAACAAATGTTGAACGCATTCACTAAATAATCAAATAAATTAAACTTAATAGTTTGGACAAAATTAAGAACGTTAACCTGATTAAACTAATTGGCATTGAATTAAACTTATGTAATAAACTTAAGATTACTGAAATAAACAATGTTTATTAAATGCAACATAACTCAGATACGTGCGGACCTGTTGACATAAAAGTAAATCCAACATATATTTTTGATTTTCCAACAAAATTTGAATAAACATTACAAGGGGAAAAACATCTGCATGTGTGAATTGTTCACAATAGATCCATAACACAGATTTAGAAAGTAGATAGGATGGAATTTCTTTTATGCATACTTTAAGTTCTGTCCCTGAAGCATTAATTAAATTGTCTAGAGTAAAATTAAAACATGATATAAATATCACATTAAGCACGTCATTACCGAATTCCTGGGTTGTTTAATAACTTCAATAGTTATTAAGCATCGGCTGATTTAAGTTTTTCTTCAAACAAAGCGCCAATGGTAATTTCTGATAAATCACCGTACACGCACACACTGTGTTTTTTTTCTGTATGCGGATTTTGAGGGTAGCTTATATAATGTTTAATGGTTGAAAAGAATTGTGTTGAATCATTTACATAAGTAAATTGTATAAGCATCAAATATTGTTTTTGGTCTAATTAACTGAAACATGTTCTTTCAACATGAAAATATTGAGTTAAGCCAAAACGCAGCTGTTTCCAGTCGGTTTAACACAAAAGCTGATACAATGGTGTTAAATGAGAAATATTTTTCATAATATAATTTTTGAGTCAATTCATTTTAGTGTGCTTAGAGTCTTTGAAATATTTTAAATGTCACTATGTCACTAAACAACGGTTAAGCTAGTTAATGTGAAAGGCGGGATGATTCATTTTTATTCCGTCTACACCGATACTTTGACACAAGAGTTTTAGGCCTGATCCAGAAAACAGACGATCTGTTTTATGTATCAATAATTGTTCTTCTTTTGTAAGAAAACATGTGGTAGGCAGTTTTGGCCTCATCAGCAGAATGCGGAAATGTTTTTGTACATTTTAATTGTTAGATAAACTGTCTATCTATTATATCTAACTATCAAATTATGTGAAACAAGCTCGGTGCATTAGAGCCGGATTCGTGTTTATATTGAACATTGTTACTGAACCGCATGTTTAACGGGGCTAATGTTCTCGGCCTTATCAAAGTACACACCACTCACAAAGTTTCACCGAAGCATACAGACTCTGAAACAACACCAAATATTAGCGTGTGACATTTTGGACATCTTTGATTTTGCTTGCATTTCTTCTAAAACACCCTGTTTTAAAATTGTGTAGCAATTTTTAAACGTCACCATTCTCAATTTATTGCAGCGTGTCTATTTTCCGTACGCTTTGAAAAACAAACTTTGAAAAACGACTATCTTTTCCTAGAATGGCGTCAGCAGCCAGACATTTCTTGCGTACGTCTATCTCACACCAAGCGTAGGTGTTGCCTGCACCGCCTAATCTACACCTAAAGAAAACATTTACAAGAGTTGGGAATGTGGTGGTGATGTGTTTTATGCAATATCACGTTTTAATTTAAACTCAATACATTTGAATGCGCTAAAGGTCTATAACTTTAACATCTTAATATTTGGTAAAAGTTAACTTAAAGACGTACTTTCTAAATGGTTTTTACAGAACTTATTGCGAACAATTTACCTCTTCATCTTTAATGAAAATATAATTACTGGATTAAGAAAAAATATTGGCCTTTGTCAGGAAAACTATGCTTCCTACATTTAGCCGTGATGCTAGCAAGCTCATGGTTGTCTCGGCATCTCATTGCTTGTATACAACACTTGATATGCATTAAACCGCGGTATTCATTTAAATAGTATATTATCCACATCCACATTATCGAACATCTCTCTTGCATCATATGCCTAACATCTCCATGATGCTACCTCTGATACAATGTGGCTTTAATCCTATATAGCCGTTTACAACGTCATGACGACGACGCCCCTATACAACCCCTATAGCGGTGGATAGGGCGGAGACCCATAGTCGTCCTTATAAACTCTACACAAAGCTCAGCCTCAGTTATCGCACACAACCCCGGTTTTCCTAACTGAAGGGGTCTAGCTCTAATAGTCGCGGACGGGTGTGCTACTGCATCGATCGAAGGAACATTGTCTGGTTGTTACATGGACTGTCAAAGACCGCATCAACCGTCCTGTTTGTCTGACGTGAACTACTCTTTTTCGAATCACACTTTTTTCGACTCACGCACAAGGCCTGGACAATTGTGCTGTAAGGACTGAATCGCCAGATTCCAGGAACTATCCAAATCTTTCATCATCGAATAGGGGACCGAAAAATCTAACAACTTCTGAAATGGAGAGCGACTCCCCGTTGAGTTCTGTCGTAGCGGGGGCACTGCGTCATCCGGCGTGTGAGTGCGCCACGGGGAAAGAGTGTCGTTTAAGAGCTACGCAAGACTCTATGTTTAAAGATCATTTTAGAGGCCCGATGGTTAGCTTGATGGCCAGGATCATCGAGGCTGCGTGTGATGACAACAACGATTGCACGAGGGATACCAAACGTGTGAAAAATCTCAAAAAAGAAATGGATGACATAAGAGGGTTGGTTGGATCTTGGACAGATGTTACGCCCATGTTTATAAACGGCAAAGAACCGGTCGGTGTAATCCTCAGAAAAGTTCTGGATGTGATGCATGAATCTTGTGAGGAATTTGAAGTCAGCGAACTACTCTGTATGTGTACGTTTGTAACAGATCTCTGTGTGTCACTGTTGTCAAAAAATGTAAAAACAGATGCTGATGAAATAGTTGAAAGTGTGGTCAGCTATGCCCTAGAGAAAAACCTGATTGCGTGCCGCGACTTTTTATTCTTGCTCGATCACCTGTAAATGGCGTTATTGTTTTACTTTATGTGATACTGGTATGTCATTTTCTTCACTTCAATATATGATTGTATACTCAAAAAGTATAACGTTGGAATAAAAATTAATTTTATAGTCATGTCTGATCTCGATTAAAAATTGCTACACAATTTTAAAACAGGGTGTTTTAGAAGAAATGCAAGCAAAATCAAAGATGTCCAAAATGTCACACGCTAATATTTGGTGTTGTTTCAGAGTCTGTATGCTTCGGTGAAACTTTGTGAGTGGTGTGTACTTTGATAAGGCCGAGAACATTAGCCCCGTTAAACATGCGGTTCAGTAACAATGTTCAATATAAACACGAATCCGGCTCTAATGCACCGAGCTTGTTTCACATAATTTGATAGTTAGATATAATAGATAGACAGTTTATCTAACAATTAAAATGTACAAAAACATTTCCGCATTCTGCTGATGAGGCCAAAACTGCCTACCACATGTTTTCTTACAAAAGAAGAACAATTATTGATACATAAAACAGATCGTCTGTTTTCTGGATCAGGCCTAAAACTCTTGTGTCAAAGTATCGGTGTAGACGGAATAAAAATGAATCATCCCGCCTTTCACATTAACTAGCTTAACCGTTGTTTAGTGACATAGTGACATTTAAAATATTTCAAAGACTCTAAGCACACTAAAATGAATTGACTCAAAAATTATATTATGAAAAATATTTCTCATTTAACACCATTGTATCAGCTTTTGTGTTAAACCGACTGGAAACAGCTGCGTTTTGGCTTAACTCAATATTTTCATGTTGAAAGAACATGTTTCAGTTAATTAGACCAAAAACAATATTTGATGCTTATACAATTTACTTATGTAAATGATTCAACACAATTCTTTTCAACCATTAAACATTATATAAGCTACCCTCAAAATCCGCATACAGAAAAAAAACACAGTGTGTGCGTGTACGGTGATTTATCAGAAATTACCATTGGCGCTTTGTTTGAAGAAAAACTTAAATCAGCCGATGCTTAATAACTATTGAAGTTATTAAACAACCCAGGAATTCGGTAATGACGTGCTTAATGTGATATTTATATCATGTTTTAATTTTACTCTAGACAATTTAATTAATGCTTCAGGGACAGAACTTAAAGTATGCATAAAAGAAATTCCATCCTATCTACTTTCTAAATCTGTGTTATGGATCTATTGTGAACAATTCACACATGCAGATGTTTTTCCCCTTGTAATGTTTATTCAAATTTTGTTGGAAAATCAAAAATATATGTTGGATTTACTTTTATGTCAACAGGTCCGCACGTATCTGAGTTATGTTGCATTTAATAAACATTGTTTATTTCAGTAATCTTAAGTTTATTACATAAGTTTAATTCAATGCCAATTAGTTTAATCAGGTTAACGTTCTTAATTTTGTCCAAACTATTAAGTTTAATTTATTTGATTATTTAGTGAATGCGTTCAACATTTGTTAAGGTTGTAAAAATTGTTATCTAATAAGAAAAAAACCTTTTACAAAATCTTTACTCCGTAAAGGCTCTTAATGTTAGTGCATTTGCTTTAGTTCACAGAGGATGGTATCATACAACTGTTCAATTATTGACCAATCATTTGTTAAAAACTAACCTGTAAATGCAATTAAGTGTTGTCTTTAGGAAGCAGTAAAAATTACGTCAAAGCTTGATGTGATGTTAAGTTGTTTCTCATTTGATGGTCATAAAAAATAAATTATATTTGATTATTATAATCTTTTATTATAATCATAAGGTCAAGTAGAATGAAAACATTAAAAATCACATTAAAATGTATTTAAATATATCTAAGCTTAAAACTTTTCAGAAATATAATCTTTGCCACTGTTTATTATGTCCCCAGTTTGATTTCTTCTTACATGTACAATATACTTGATTATCAATACAAAAAATTTAAAACTCCATCACCAATCAATTATTAAAAACATTTTTTTAAAACCGTTTAAACAATAAAACAGTTGTTGTTGCAGTTCCTACATGAGAGATTCTTCATGCTGATTGGATCAATGTTCTTCACTATTTTTTAACCAACTGACTGGTGTTTGCTTTCAGAAACCTTTGATGATCTGAGAATATAAAAATTGAAAAATTAAAACAATAACAGGAAAATGAAGGCAAAATGGGAAAGAATATAAAGATTGAATCTAACCTTGTATTAACCTGTTTCTCTTCTTTCCTAGTGTCCCCTTTTGGGCAGTATTTGGCTTTGATCAAATCTGCAGTAAATAAATACGTTTGATAAGTCTGCAGTAAAGTAAATGGCTGATAAAGGCTGTAGTTACAATTCTGAGTCTGAATAATCCAGGAGCATGACACCGCATAAAATAAATTCATCTTGGCAAATTCTACAAAACTCGATTCAATAGTACCAAAAACATACATATTGCACATAAATAGATATTGTTCAATAGGAACAAACATAGATATTGCTTAAAATTGGTCCTACATAGTTAAGTACGACTGCTTAATTAAGATTACATTACATAGGCGAAAGCTGTTTTAATAGTTTCTCATGTATTACACTTACAATTTGCCGGCACATTTGATTCGGCAGAAGTCATATTGATCTCAAAGGAGCCAGGAGTTAAACCAGTTATGATGGGCGAAAACACATGGCCACCATAAGATGTAGAGATTTTGCCTGTTTACATAAAATATCGGTCAGTTCATCTGTCAATTGTTCATTATACATCCAATAGAGTCATATTCTACAAAACTCGATCCAATAGTACCAACAACATAAACATTTTCAGTATTCCAAATTTGCACATGATGCTGTTAGCCCAGAATGTAGCCTTACTTAAAATGGGTCCCAAATAGTTAACTTTGACTGCTTAATTAAGATTAATTTTATACATTACATAGTCGAAAGTCATTTTAATAGTTTCTCATGTATTACACTTACAATTTGCCGGCACATTTGATTTGGCAGAAGTCATGTTGATCTCGATGGAGCCACAAGTTGAACCAGTTATGATGGGCGAAAACACATGGCCACCATCAGATGTAGAGATTTTGCCTGTTTACATTAAATATCTGTCAGTTCATCTGTCAATTGTTCATTATACACCAAATATACACCCTGTCCTATTTTTTCACCGTTGCTGGTTACCGGAGGTGTTTTTACTCCCAGAAACCGCCTGTTGCACTCTATAATATTACTCATTAAAAATAAATATGAACCACACTAACATGTTACTTGGATGCCTGATTGTCCTGCAGTGTTTGCTGTCTCTAGAGAGAGAAAAGGAAAGACCATGTTATTTTAAACGGCAAAAATCATGCAATCATCCTATAGGCAGTAACGCAGTGCATTACAGTACATTGAGCTGTTACCGCAGATAAACATTGTTTAAATAAAACACCGTTGCATAAAATATTTATAGAGACAATACTCACTTTTAGACATGTCTTTTGATGAGGTGGTCAGATGAGAGAGTGTCTGTAAAGTAGCGGACACAAGGAGATCCGTGAGAGGCGCTTGCCACTCCCCCGCCAAATTTGAAAGTCTGAGCTGGCTGCGCACGGTACTTCATAATGCAGGACCATATTTATGCCGAGGCACAGGAGGAGGAATCCTCGCAGCCAAAAAGCAAAAAAAAAATGTTTTAAAGGAAACGTGACCGGCGAATTCAAACCTAGGGTGAATATCGGGATAGCTTTTCCCAGGTGGATAGAGCTAATGAAGGAGAACGACTTTGAAAGGGACTCTGAAGCCCTGCTTTCTTCTCGACGGGTTATGGTCTAAATTACAAGCTTTTTTCATCGCTTGGTTTTGTAATTCATTATTTAGGCAGCACGACGGTACTGTTCTAGTACTGTATCTCATATGTATAGTTAAACTAGAAAAAGTGCTATTGGAAGACATGTTGTCATAGGCGCATAACTGCTACCGTAGATCCAGCATTCATTTGAAAAAAGCGAGACGCTAGAGAGCATTATTCGTTTGAATGCAAAATACAATTTCACCGCTAGATGGGAGAAATTCCTACACAGTGTACCTTTAAGGACCAACATGTAGGGTGATTGACAAAAAAGCCTCCAAAGTGGAGGAGGTCAAAGGGCATGCTTCCTGCTGGAGTATCATCGGCTCTCCCCCGAAGTCTGTTCATGCGGCCAACCATTTTAAAATTCTACATATATTTTGAGTAGGATATTCTCAGTGAAGGGTTTCACCCTGTGTGTTTCCACAATGAATAAGGATAGTTTGGGAGATAAAATAAAAGTAAAAATTATATATATACATCTTATACGCGCAATAGATCATCGCTACCGTAGATAAAGTAAGATCATGCTTTGAATTAAGACGAGTAAAATTAAATATTCACTCGAGACAAACTTTACTTATGCTTTACTTATGCTGTAAGGACCCCAGAGGCACATCGCGTCTCTGAACATGTGAACTTAATCCAAATAAGAGTTGTGTAGAGTTCTGGGTTGTATAGAGTTGTGACAAGCATATTTCATGGAGCATGGACAAAAATACTGTTTGAAATAAGATCTAAGTCACCAAAGCGCAGTTTTTGCTTAAAAATGTTTTTTTGAACAGGTGTTGTTTAGTAAAAAATAATAGCTTAGGTTAAATTTATGCACAATCATTTATATCGTACAAAGGTAGAAGATAAATAAAAGATACGATTTTAAATCTTTGCTTTAAAAAGTCTTTTGATTTTAAAAGGTCTAATTTAAACTTTTAAGATTATGCTTTTTACATGAATAAACCCTGGAAAGCAGAGCAACTTTACATACGCTGTGGCATTGAGCCCCTGTGACTCCTCTCGTCTCTGTGAAGCTTCATCTCACTCTGTAGTTATCCCTGAAGGATCTGGGTGGGTTTGCTTATGACAACTTAAGCTATTTGCTTTTTGGAGTTTTTTTTATTATTTATTTTTTATCATTGCATAAAGAACTACTTCTTCACTACTTCTTCAGTTCTATGAAAATGTAAGGAGTTTTTATATTTATATTATACATTAATTTAGCTAAAACGATACATTTTAGTACCATATTTGTTATTATTTATTGAGTTATATACCATATTTATAATCATTTAATTTAAAAATAGAGATTAGTTAATTGTATGGACCCAACTTAGTGCAAAACAGCTTAGAAATTATATTAAATGGTTTATATCATGTTTAGGTGTACGGGATAGAATATGCTGTTACAGTACAAAACTCATTATGGCTATGGAAAGCCCTCACCATAAAAAATTAAACCCTGCTTGAACAAAAATGCTGATTGAATCTTTAAAATGTTCAGCAATCTAAAGTTTTTGAACGGAAGTTGTTTAATAACAATCATAATTTAGGTCACCGTTATATACCATATTTATAATCATTTAATTTAAAAATAGAGATTAGTTAATTTTATGGAACCAACTTAGTGCAAAACAGCTTAGAAATTATATTAAATGGTTTATATCATGTTTAGGTGTACGGGATTGCTCTCTCACTAAAGATAGGCCTTTGTGGCAAATTTCTTACAGATAAAACTTAAGGAGTTATTGAACATTTCACACAATGTGTGAGAAGTTCTTTACATGCACCCTGATAAATAAAACATATAGTCAAGTTTTTCCACAGACTGCTGATGTAGCATATTTATGAATTAATTTAATTTAAAACATCTTGTATTTTGAAAAGATATAATTTAAACTTTTAATGATTATAGTATGAAATAAGATAACACTAATCAAACACATGCAATGTCTCGTTATGACCGCTGAACAGACACACACACACACACACACACACACACACACACACACTGCATGCCTGTCAAGCGAGGGGGAGAGAGAATCACTTGTGGGATCTTTTCAACTTTAAATGTATGGACATCTTGGGAACTACTCCGTCAACCAGCTGAAAATGTAAGATGATTTTATATTTTGTCACCCATTCGTAAGCTGTATGTTTTCTTCTAATCTATAAAACATGTCGGATATATTTTTTAACAAACATTTTACAATGAATGCTAAAAACATTTTATTTAAATACTTTTAAATGAACAATGGTGTTCAAATTTAGTTAGTGTGAGATATACAACGTTATTACATTATATACAGCTTTTTTTCTCACTGTCCCATCAAGGGGTGAAAGAATGGGAAGGTGTCAGGCGTCCCGCAGTCACACACACACATACTTAGTGCTGAGACTGGGGGACATCTGGAAAAGTAAGATGATTCTAACTCCAAGAATCTATAAAACATGCCGGACGATTTTATAGTTTTACAATGAATGAGAAGAGCATTTTATTTATTTGCTCATCTAAAATAATTGTTTGGTGTGAGATATTTGTAATTTTAAAGAACTGAATGGTTTCAAGTGTAAAATTTCTTTTTCTCACTGCCCCAGCAAGGGGTGTTAGGCGTCCCGCAGTCACACACACACACATACTTAGTGCTGAGACTGGGGGACATCTGGAAAAGTAAGATGATTCTATCTCTAACTCTAAGAATCTATAAAGCATATCGAATGAGAAAAACATTTTATTTATTTGTTTATCTAAAATAATTGGTTTGGTGTGAAATAATTGTAATTTTAAAGAACTGAATGGTTTCAAGTGTAAAATCTCTTTTTCTCACTGACCAGCAAGGGGGTGAAGAAATGGTGTCACGTGACACACACACACACACACACACACACACACACACACACACACAGAAGACCAAGGAATGCGAGGCTGCTGTCAAAAACCCCCGGTGAGAGAGAGATTCACTTCAGAAAACACTCTGGATCTTTTCAACTTCTTCAGCACTCTGATAAAGTAAGATGTATTTAGTTTTTATCTAACACCAGTAGATTTTTTAGAAATATATTAAGACTTTTTTTGTGTGGGATTTAAAGGACCCAACAACCCATCAATGGGCCGGCTGGCAGGGAGGGGGCTGGGTTCCGTAACCTAATCTTCCGGAGTTATTTCCCACATGGACCTCAACAGGCCCCAAACTAAATGTCAATTTGATCTATAACACTAAAACATCAATGCCCTAAACTAAACTTCAATTTGATTGATCGCCGGATCAACAAGGTCAAAACTAAACTTCAATTTGATCGATCGATAGGTCAAAGGTTAATCCATGACAACAGGTGCCAGAGGGTCAACGGAAGGACACGGGGAGGGGCTAGGTCAAAGGTTAACCCCATGACCCCAGAAACAGGAAGGGCAGGAGGGGGGGAGAGGGAGGGGCAAGGTCAAAGGTCACCATCAATCATCTTGACACAAGCTGCCTGGTATTACTACTGATGTGATAGTGAAATGTCTGTGTGTGTTAATGAATTCCAATCAGTCGTAAATGGGACGCGCATGCACGTTTTTTTTCTTCAAAATGCTGTGTAAATATGCACCCGATTAAGGTGAATTAAAATGCAGCCTTATTAATGAGCAAAACGTTCGGGTGTTAAACGCACTATTTACGCGTGTCTGGGAACAGGTGTAGATTTCTTTCGTACCAACTAACATTTGGAAAATAAAAACATTTTAATGAATCAGAAAATTTACGCCAGAACCACTTTACACACGATTTACACAAAAATTCGCTCTGCTCGTGTTTCATGAATGAGACCCAATGAGAGTAATTGGTTTTATCCTGACAAAGACTATTAGTAAAATTCATCCAGTGACTTCAAACAAAATAGGCTAAATAAATAAAGAAAATAACAATTATTTTGTGAAAAGACATTAATCTTTGTTTAATGAGATGGTTTAGCATGTGTGTTCAGTGTGTAGTTTGTGTTTATTTCAAAGCCCTTTATGACACAGGACACTCTGCTGACAGGACAGATTGATGTTCATGCTCATTTTATTCATGAAGTTATAGTTCATCCTTAATTTTAATAATATTTAATGTATTTTCTTACTATCCACAACAAGTGAAAATTAAAAAGTGATGGTCAGCAAACCAGAAAGTGCACCACACTACCGGTTTGATGCATGGACCGGTGCATGGTCTGCTCTTGGACCACCATCATATTCAGTTTATTAACTTGCCATGAATTATTACACAAATGTTCAATAAATGCATGAAGAGATAGGCTAAATATTGTTTTGACAGTGGCATCATAAAATGCTTGATATGACTCATAGTAGGCTAGCTAAATTGAACGATACTGCTAACTAAGTTACCAACCTCCCTGAAAAACCGCAACTTTGTAAGTCTTGTCCCTCATGCTGGCCCTTACAAACCCCACAAGCTGACCCTTGGACACGCTACACTCAACTAACGTTACATGACCCGATTTGAAGTGGTTTTCACCCCTTTTAACACTTTTGTTTTCCTCCTTGAAAAAAGCCATCATGGCAGCCAAGGAGATCATGATTGCACTGAAGCACCGTAAAAAAAAACGCAACACTGGTTTTTAAAAAATCTTTTTTTATTATTTGATCTTTAGTCTTCACGCGCCTTCGCGGGGTTTCAGACACGTGACACGACTTCCACCAATCAGATGCATCACTGTGGAATTGTGGGTAATGAAGTACTTATCCAATACATCACGAATAAAAGGGATTTATCTTAAAACAAGGTTAGTGCCCCATGAACTTTTGGCGTTTATATGAGCATATACAATCACTTAGTACAGCCGTAGCTGGTTTTAAGTCTACCATGTATGGTTACGTTTTTATGGCTTATATCCCATATGTCAATGGAGAAATTGCATTGAATTTTTACTTCCGGCACCGGCTGTGGGCGGGACTGTGATGCTCTATAGGGCCCCAATATATAAAATTATCCTATAACCTTGTCCATCAGTTGGAGGTGAAGCAAAGATTCTTTGCTATTGCAAACCTCCCAAATGTAATAGGAGCAATTGATTGCACACACATTCGCATCAAGGCGCCATCACATTATGCATTTCCATTTCTGAATAGGAAAAACTATCATTCCATCAATGCGCAACTAATTTGTGACGCTAAATGTGCACTACTTAATGTAGTGGCCCGCTGGCCGGGTGGTACTCATGATAGTTTCATTCTTCGGAGCAGCTCAGTTGCTAGACGTTTGGACAGTGGTGCAGTTACAGACGGATGGCTAATTGGTGTGTACAATTTTATTTATTCACAACATTTGACAAATATTTGACACTTTCCCTCCCTACACTCAGGTGACAATGGTTATCCCCTGACACCATGGCTTATGACCCCATTGATAAATCCCCAAAGTCGGCAGGAGATGGCATACAATGAAGCACACGCAAAATCTCTCTCAGTTATTGAGCGCACAAACAGTATCTTAAAGGGGCGGTGTATGGACACATCAGGTGGTACACTGTTATACAGACCAGAAAAGGTTTGCAAAATAATATTGGCCTGCTCCGTTCTACACAACATTGCCATGGAACATGGATGTAATTAATAAATAATGGAACAGAGGATATAATTAGACTTGATCATGGTATGGTGCCTCCAAGGTTGCCTATCCGACACATAGACATACCTCTTGCTGCAATTGCAAAGCGACTGGAACTAATTCTACGTTTCTAAGAGTATGTATGCATTAAAAAGCAAGCGCACAAAATAGTTTCAGTAAACTTTATTTCTTATGTGTAATAGCATCACATTTCTCGTAGGCTTACATTTTTTTCTTTTAATGTGTCATTTATTGCCAGCACAGCTTGATAAATTTTGTCTTGCTTATCCAGCACTTCCTGACTTAAAGGAGCTGTATGTAAGACATTTATTTCAATTAATCATAAAATGGCCCTGATATGTCACTAGACATTAAGAAATCATGTTCATTTCAAATACTTATATCACTTACAACAGTAGTCCGGCCAGGATATTGTCATTTAAAAAATGAAGTTGCAGCCCTCAACTGATGTTGATGTTGTCATGTTGTGTTTTGGTCTGATGCTCCACCCTCCACCGATCTACCATTCACGAAGTCAGTAGTGTTGCGGCATCCGGGTTGCCAGCTCTGCTCTAGTTACCACAGCTGCAGCTACAAACGTGTAATTTTGGATCCTGCAGCCTATCTGGCAACCTCAAGTCAAGGGGGGGGAGGGGATACACTGCTCTACAGTAATTTGAAAGTGATTGCAGTACCAGTTTTGGCCACAATCTTACATACGGCTCCTTTAAAGCCGTCTTCTGTGCAGAGGCAACACTGCGCGATGCTGCTGGATATACCGGTTCAGGGGCCGTAAGATGAACGGATCCGGTTGCCACTTCAGTGGTTTCATGGGCGGACACAGTTGGCATTTGTCTGTCTTTACAAAAAAAGTCAAATCTGCTCAAATGTAAACTGCTTTGTGTATTTCCTCTAAAATTATATATTTTTTATTTTACCATGTCAGCTGGCCCAAAAATAAATAAATAAATAATGAAATGTAACCTTACCATCTGATTGTGCTGAAGTGCTTTCCTGCAAAAGGAAAGGTTGCATCACTGTCAATATCGGGAATTATACCAGACAGAGAGGTTTCGCCAATTATGCTAATGATGTGTTCATCGCATATAGATATGCTTGATAATGATGGTGGTCCTCCTCCAGTTTGAATACGATTTTTTCTAAGTGAACTAATTCGTTTTTTGCAGTCAAGCTTCATGTCGAACCCTTTTCTTTTCACTTCTGGGACTGTTCGATTAACTGATGAAACTCCATTAACTGCATCTGTAATGTGCTGCCAAGCTTCCTTTTTTTTAGGACCTGATACGCCACTGTGTACGCTTGAAAATAAAATTTGCCGTTTTGAATGAACTTCTGATAACAAAACTTCAAATTTCTGCATCTGAGAAATTTTTCTTTTTCGTTCACTTTTGAGAAGTCATGTTGAAATCCTTCGTTTTGTGTCATAATATGATGCCCATATATAGTTGTCAGTCGGATTTAGGATTTAATGGGCGGGATTGAGAATGAGCGTGCACGTGTGTCCCTTTTACGACTGATTGGAATTCATTAACACACACACACATTTCTGTGTGTTCACAATCTGACGTTTACAAAGTATTTGTGAATCAGGAGAAGAGTTTTCGGTAAGGTCTCTTTACACGCAAATCACTCACATATTTACGAATCTTTCATGAATGAGACCCACCGTGTGTGTGTGGAGAATAGATACACCAATTTATCATGTGCATCCAAATCTATCTTAAGCCTGGTTCACACGGCAGGATAATTAGGCCGATTTTAGCCCCGATTCACCCCTTCCGACAATCTTATGGATGCTCCGATTATCGTAAAATAATCTGATCAGATATTCCTGCTGTGTGTGGTGTGTTAAGACTGCTCTCGTCTGCTCGGAAGGGCGTCGGGACCGCTCCGATCTCAAATCAGGGTTATCCAAAATGTTGGATTTTTTTGGCCTGATTTCTCCTCGTGTGTGGTGTCCCCCGGGGACAAACGAGCACGCAGCCTGTGGACTGTGGCTTGTAGCCAATCAGAAAGTGAGGTGACGAGGCGCAGAGCTGACTGATGTATTTACATCTATCTTTAACCTTTCTCTCAGTCAGAGCACTGTTCCCACTTGCTTTAAAACTACAACTATTGTCCCCCTTCCCAAGAAGAGCCCGCCGACCTGCCTGAGTGACTATAGACCGGTAGCACTCACTTCAATCATTATGAAGTGCTTTGAGAGAGTGGTGCTGGCCCACATTCAGAGCAGTATGCTTGACAGATTGGACCCCCTGCAGTATGCGTACCGTTCCAACAGGTCCACCTCGGATGCCATTGCTGATGCTCTCCATATTTCCCTCTCTCATTTGGAAGATAAGGACACATATCTTAGGATGCTATTTATCGATTATAGCTCCGCTTTCAATACGGTCATTCCTCATAAACTCACTTACAAACTGTTTGAACTTGGATTACATCCCACACTCTGTGACTGGCTTCTAGATTTCCTGACAGGCAGACCGCAGTCTGTCCGGATTGGAAATAGGACTTCAGCCACTATCACAACAAATATTGGCACCCCACAGGGGTGTGTTCTCAGTCCTATTCTTTACACACTATTCACACATGACTGTGTCGCTTCCCATAAGGACAACGTCATCTTGAAGTTCGCTGATGACACCGTAGTGTTGGGACGTATCACTGGCGGGGATGAAGCAGCCTACAGGAGGGAGGTGGCCAGTCTTGTAACATGGAGTGAGAATAATGACCTTCCCCTCAACTCGGACAAGACAAAGAAGATGATAGTGGACATGAGGAAAAAGAAGAGTACTCATCAGCCACTGTTTATCCAAGAGCTCGAAGTAGAGAGGGTGAGTAGTTTTAAGTATCTAGGGGTCCACATCAGTAAGGACCTCACCTGGACACTCAATACCACACAGCTGGTCAAGAAGGGACAACAGCGGCTGTACTTCCTTAGGAGACTGAGGAGGTTTGGCATGTCGACTAAGATCCTCCATAACTTTTACAACTGTGTTGTGGAGAGCGTCTTGACAAGCTGTATTACCGTGTGGTATGGAAACACTACTGTGAGGGACCGCAAACGTCTGCAGAGAATTATGAAGACTGCAGAGAAGATCATCAAGATTCCACTGCCTTCTCTGCAGGCCATTTACCATCGCAGAGTACACAGGAGAGCTGCCTCTATCATTAACAGTGTTGGGAAGGATACTTTTAAAATGTATTTCGTTACAGAATACAGAATACATGCCCCAAAATGTAATTTGTAACGTATTCCGTTACGTTACTCAATCTGAGTAATGTATTCTGAATACTTGGATTACTTCCACATTGAATTACATTTTATAAGTGTAGGAATGCGGAATGGTGATGCGGTGGTGACGCGTTGTAACATGTAGGGATGGCGCTGCCAATAAAGCACCTAAAAGCTGTCACAAAGAACCGGCAAAAGTATTGATTATGAATATGTCAAATATAGCAAGGAGATATTTTAATTGTTTATTAATAAACAAGTGTTTTCTGTCTGTCACTGTCGCCTGCAAAGATGAAGTTGACGATGCTGACTCGCGATCTTTGCAGTAGCCTAAGCTAGTGAACGCGCCAGAGAGAAATGCGCATTTCATACGAATTACATAAGCAGAACGCAGTCTGTTTTGTTTCGTTTTGAATTGTTCTGTTTAAATGTAGACATGTCTGTGACTGTAAGGCAAGTATAATCTTACGCTAAGTTTCGGTTCATTTAAGAGACAAGCTCCAGTTCACGCGCCGGCGCTTCCATGTCGTGAAATATTTAGCCTACTTCTTATTTATTAAATCAAGGCAATTGGTTGATGAAACATTTATTAAAATTAAGATACAATTAATACAAAACGAAATTCCCTTTAAAGAAAGGCTTTATGCTTTCTGTTTGATGTCTCTGTGAAAGTTTTAAAGCACTCTTTTAGTGCCGCTTTCAGAGCGCTCACGTTCGTAACCTTGTTTTTTCCTCATAAATGCGAACGCGAAAAAATTACTAAAATTTTATATTTTATGTTCTGCGGAGAACCCTTCTTCATCCGGTGCAGGCCTAGTATTACTTTTGGTTTGAGCAGTGTAATTCACAGAAGTAGGCTACTAAAACATATTTTGCCACCTATAAGTTAAAGTCACGTTATTGGATATATAAACAGACGTTTTTAAATATATTCGTATTAAATGCATTTTCTGAGAATTTCTATTTCAAGTTTTAACTGCAAATGTCGCGCCCATAACGCTGGAATTGCTCAATTTTAAAGTATTTATTTTGTGGTGTAGGTCTACATATTTTATAATGTTAACTTCAAATAATTCTTATAGGCTAGTATAATTTAAAGATGTGGTAGCATTGGATCTGGACGGGAAGGATAACTTACTTTAAGATGCTACTTCAGGTTGGAGGTGGAGTCTTTGGACGCTGAAAGGAGGTTGGTTGCTGGCAAGCAGAGGTTGCACTGCACAGTTGGGCTATATTTCGTTCTCCCTTCTCTTTCTTTAATGTGAAATGCTGTTTGAATTTCCAAGATAGAAACGAATTCTTGCCCTGGCTCTGTTGTTCCGGCTCCATCTCTACTCTCCGCTGCTCCTCTTCCGACTCCATTGTGACTGATCACGCAAACCGCGCATTTTTTTTTCGTTTTCACATTGGGGCTTCTGGGAAATGCTGAGTTGCTTTAATTTATTTAGAGAGTGAATAAACTTGTGAAACTGAGAAGTATCGTAATGTAATCCGTTGATTTCAACAATGTAACTGTATTCTAAATACCAACTATTTAAATTGTAACTGTAACGGAATACATATACTCATAATTTGTATTCTGAATACGTAACGCCGGTACATGTATTCCGTTACTCCCCAACACTGATCATTAAGGATTCTATCCACCCCCAGCATGGACTGTTCGCACTTCTACCCTCGGGACGGAGGTATAGAAGTGTGAAATGCAGGACTTCTAGACTTAAAAACTCGTTCTATCCATCAGCTATCAGACTTTTAAATAGATAGCCAGATGACATAGATTAGTCTCATCTCATAGTAGAATTTGTGGACAAAATGTTGCATAATTGCTCATCTGTTCATACTGTTGCTATTTATTAGGGAGAGGCATGTGTGTGATGTGTTGATTTTGCCGTGTGGCTGCGCACCACACTCTGTACGACCAAAACTGTTAGACCCGTGATTTTTTATCGCCGAGTGTGGGGTCTCTCAGGTTTGGAAAATCGGCCGACAATTTTAAAATCGTCCCGTGTGAACCAGGCTGTAGGGAAAGAGACTCTAGATAACACTGAATTTAAAGATGGGACTTTGTTGACTGTTTTGTGTTTTCTGTGCTCTTGAGCACCCTGCTAAGAAGCCAGATAGCCCAGACAAAGACCTAGATGAAGGCCCTGCCCTGAAAAGAAGAACATCTGCACTGGTGAACCACTCTCAGAAAACCCCTTAGCTGGCGGAAGTCCCAGGAGTCTGTCTTTCCCCTCCTTGCCAAGTTGGCTAAGCATTATCTATGCATCCCTGGTACTAGTTCTTCTACTTCTCCACTGCTGGGGACATAGTGACTGCACAGCAAAGCACACTCTCTCCAGAACATGTTGACCAGTTTCTACAAAAGAACTTAGACATTCCAGCCAGTGGTTAACAGTAAAGTAAACTATAATAAATAAATAGTATAATTTTCAAAAGTCAACATGCACTTTACAGTGAAATGTAGCAAGTCTTGTTTGTTCTAATAGCACTTTATATCTAAATATTAAATATGATAATAATAAGTGTTAAATTTTGCCTGTACAGTGATGATGTGTAAATACAAAAAACTTTTCTCTTCTTTATTTTTCTTCTGTTTTTACAACTGTAGGCGTCTTGGCAGGTAAAAGTAAACATAGAAATGGTCAGCTTTCTCTCAAATGGTCTGTAACATTTTGATGTCTTTGTAGATGTGCTGGATCATCATGTCATGTGCATAAATGACAAAATCCTGAGATCAGCATTTTGTCCTTGAATTTGTCCTTGAGTAAGTATGCTGTTGTTTTAAGTTCTTCTGTGCCATTGTGAAGGTAAGGACAGTCCACGCCACTTTTAACATTTGGACATTTTGTCTCCACACAAGTAATACACCTAAGGGAAAAACAGATTTAAAAGTAAAATTAAAAATCAGCAAAAATCATACTGAAATGGTTGCTATAAAAGACACTGTAAAGCCCCTTTCACCGAATTTTTAGGAAGACTATGGAAAATACACGGATAATGTGTCCCGGGATTCGTCCTGGGATTATTTGATTTTGGTTCATTCAAACTACCAGTGATTTTCCAGAATCTGTGAGTGCGTTCACAGACATCTCGTAAAGACACGTGATGTCAGGTTGTGATAACTCCTGTCAGATGTCAGTTGTGCTGATAACTCCTCTTCGTCATTTTCTACACGAAGACGAGTCCATACTCCCCAGTAGTGTCACTGGGTTTGCCGAGTGG
This sequence comes from Semotilus atromaculatus, assembly GCA_031834385.1. Lineage (NCBI taxonomy): Eukaryota > Metazoa > Chordata > Actinopteri > Cypriniformes > Leuciscidae > Semotilus > Semotilus atromaculatus. The sequence goes on along the minus strand of JAULUF010000044.1, from coordinate 9,699,592 downwards.
CTCGTTCCATATATGCTGTAGTATAGGTTGTAGAAAGGCCCGTGCGATGGCATGTGCGGAATCACTACAACACACCCCTTACGGCATTAGTCCTGGCTTTTGTTCACACAGGGCTCGTTCCGGGACTGATCCCGGCAGTTTTACTTGGTCCCCATCCTGGCATCAATCCCGGGACGTGTTTGCGTTCACACAAAAGGCACTCTAGCAATTTTACAGCAATTTCTCAGGATCACCGCGCTGTCTGAAAGGGGCTTAATAGTAACATTTCAACGATTACTGTAACTTTATATGGAAAAGTTTGTCATCAGATATAACATTCTAGTGTATTGTTTGCTGCTGCTGCTGTGAGGATGTCCAAATCGAACTAATTTCGTAAACGACTGATCCGTACCTTGTCTCAGTGACTAGTTTCCTTAGTGTACATAAACAAATGTATAAATAAGATGGCTCTCACAGCAATTAATATAATATAAATAGTTTTAAAAAGAACAGTCAACCAATTTACCAGAAGCATCTCAGATTTGCTGGAAGACTTTGTCGTATGCAGAATGTTTTGTTTTGTTTTATTTTATTTTATCTCTGTTAAGCATAGCACAAAGTTTGTATTCAGTCCACATTCTTTGCTCATCCACCTAAACCATGATTATGCCAAAATTTGGATAAACCTTAAAAAAAGTATTGCAAAAAAAATTTAAGAGCTCATCACCTAATCTTTCTTCTGTGGCATCAAGATCTTGCACATCACAGGACTTTATTTTTTGTAGTTTAGCATGCTCAGTGTTTACAACAATGCCTGACTTTCTGGTATTAGGCCCAATCCATGGAGCCCAATAATCATAACTTGGGCGAACTACAAAGGGATTTTTACAACACAGACTTAAATTATCTTAAATATTCAATAACTTAATTGGAAAAAATCCCAGAGCATTCATCTCCATCGTGTGGGTATTTCACTGACTGCAAAACACACAAATTCAGGTGTGAGACTTCTTGCAGGTGTTCATGCAGGTGTAAGAATAAACCTGACTGCACGTGGCTTCAAAGTGGAGGAAACCATGGAGCACTGTGTCTTGGGGAATTTTGTTTTGGCAGTAGCTTCAAGCATGCTGAGTACCCTGCTAACAACAGTGTGAGCCTAAGCGAATTCAAAGAGTATTAAGAAAAAATATTATATTACAGAACATTTTGCTTATTATTACATAAATCAACACCAACCTCAATAAACATGTAAAACCTGAAGAGCATTACGAAGAATTACACACAAAATAAGATAAAGCAGTAAATGGTCATTAAACGTTTGAATACCATCAGTGAATTCCTGGTATCTGTACATCATGTTGCAGTTAATACATACTTTTAGTAAGTTGAAATTCCTTACCTTTAATTTCAGAATATTTACCTTCAACTATGCCAGTAAAGGTCACAATCCTTGCTCTTGAGGTAATGAGAATCGGGTCACTTAACATGGGATTACCCTCACGTTCGGAGCAGAATGTTTCTTTGGGAATTAGTTGGTGTCAAAATTCCTTATGGAAGTGTCCATGTTGTAGACCACTAATCAAATTGAGGAAGGTCTACCGGCAGAGATTTATTTTTCATCAAACCGTGCACCATCCTCTCTATGCCATCATTATTAAGTGGGTACTGATGAATACCACAATCATCCACACCCTCAATATGGTTTTGAGGTATCTGAATGGAGTCAGTCCTTCCTGTGGTTTTCACCTTCTGGAAAAGAGCCTTCTGACTCTGAAACAAATGCCACTTAGCAATTGCTTTGTGACTACAAGACTGTTTTGATTTTTTACATGGACAGGCCTATGTAATATTTTTATTGTCATGTACAACAGTCACTCTTCCAAACCTGCAGTAGTACGATATTTTTGGCTCATACACTTTTTGTTACACTTTTGTTGGAGGCGCAGCAAATGTGACCTCTACATGAGAGTGGCACATCTTCTTTATTTGTCATGTGTTGCCTTTCGATGCATGCTTTTTTCCTCTTTATTTCCCCCCCCCCCCCATCTCTGTAAGGGTGTCTTCTTTGAGATGAAAATAACTGTCTGAATCTCGGGGATAGAAAGCTAAGGACCTGAGATGACTGCACTCAAATTCAGCATTGGTATTACATTGCTCTAGCTCACACGTAACTCTGTCGTTTGCTCCCCAAATCCTTTTCTGAACATGTATGGGAATTTAAGGGTAGGGTTGCCAACTGTCCCGTATTAGCCGGGACGTTCCGTATATTGGGCCTAATTTATTTGTCCCATACGTGATGTCACATGTCCTGTTTATTGACCGCTGATCTAACCACTGACTGAACAGCAACATGACACTTGAGAATGATCATGACATCATCCAATCACAGCCCACACTCATATCAGATCATACAAATAACAAACTCTAAATTTAGAATAAATTATTCTTTTGGGACAAATCATTGTTTGATTTGCAAACAGAATCCTCTGCTGTCGCTCCCGGTTCAATCTGGACTCGTGCTAACGACTAACCCCTTTCACTGTACGGGTTTTGATTTCAATTCAAACAATGTGATTATTGTTCATGAGTCCAACATCCAGCCATGCAAGAAAACATGAAATCTACCTGAGGGAAGAATACGCTGATGTGATTTGGTGCTCAAGTAAAATTTCTGATTATTATTAATGTTTAAAAAAAATGTCAGGATTCTTTGATGAATAGAAGGTTCAAGGGAGATTTATCTGAAATAAAAAAGCTTTTGTAACATTATAAATGTCTTTACTGTCATTTGATTAATTTAATGTGTCCTTGCTGAATAAAAAGTAGGCTATTACTTTCTTTAATTTCTTTAAAATGTAGTGTATAATGTTACAAAATCTTTCTATTTCAGATAAATGCTATTATCTTGAACTATGGGTTGTGTGTAATGTGACTTTTTATTGTATGTCCTTAAAATTTGTTTTAGAATTAAATTGTACATAAATAGGTGCACAAATGTATTTATGTCTGAGAACCTTTTAAACACATACGAACCTGAAATTACATATACTGTGTTATATTCAATTCAATTCAAATTTATTTGTATAGCGCTTTTCACAATACACATTGTTTCAAAGCAGCTTTACAGAAAGTGCATTAGAAATGTACATAGAAAAATACAATTAGTTAATCAAGTATTAATTTAGTGCATAACATATCGCCGGCGTTGAGTCGTCTCAAAGGCGTTTAGTCGTCTCATCACAGGTGTTGGATCATCTGAAGTCTCCGTGAGAGGCTGGATACAAACTGGAGCTGACAAACGCTATTTACCTCAGGACTTGTGTCCCGAGATAACAGCAGAAAGGCAGATGAGAAATAATTAGCATAGCTGATGTTCATAATATTAATGCATTCGATCTGATTCGGCAGTAGTATAAAAGGTAAGCATTATGTGAATGCTTGGTTAAAGAGATGCGTCTTTAATCTAGTTTTAAACTGGGACAGCGAGTCTGAGCCTCGAACAATATCAGGAAGGCTATTCCAGAGTTTAGGAGCTAAATGTGAGAACGCCCTCCCTCCTTTAGTTGACTTAGATATCCTAGGAATGACCAGAAGCCTCGAATTTAGTGATCTTAAAGAGCGCGACGGATTGTAGGGCGATAGAAGATCCGTTAAATAGACTGGAGCTAAACCATTTAGGGCTTTATAGGTCAGTAGCAATACCTTGTAATTGATACGGAACTTAATAGGTAACCAGTGTAGAGATGATAATATTGATGTTATATGATCATATTTTCTTGACCTAGTAAGAACTCTAGCGGCTGCATTTTGCACTGACTGTAGCTTGTTTATTGAGGATGCAGGACAACCAGCTAATAAAGCATTACAGTAATCTAGTCTCGAGGTCATTAATGCATGAACTAACTTTTCTGCATCAGAAACGGATAGCATGTTACGTAGCTTAGCAATGTTCCTAAGGTGGAAAAAGGCTGTTCTTGTAACATGAAATATGATTCAAGTCAAGTTGCGGTCAAATATGACACTCAGGTCTTTTACTGTAGTGGATAAAGTAACAGGACATCCTTCTAAATTAAAGTTGTATTGAAAGGGATTTTGTGGGTAGTTTTTTGGACCAATAAGTAATACCTCTGTTTTATCTAAATTTATTAGCAGGAATTTACACGTCATCCAGCATTTTATATCTTTAAGACATTCTATCAAGTTAGAGAAGTTAGTGTTTTCATCTGGCCGTGATGAGATATATAATTGAGTGTCATCAGCATAACAGTGGAAATTAATTCCATGTTTTCTTATAATATTACCAAGTGGCAGCATATATAATGAGAATAGTAGAGGGCCTAACACAGATCCTTGCGGCACTCCATAGTCTACTGACGTTATCTTTGGACAAAGTGGTAACGGTCTGATAAGTACGATCTAAACCAGCTTAATGCCTGTCCCTGAACACCAGTGTAGTTTTGTAGTCGATCCAGGAGTATTTTATGATCTATAGTATCAAATGCAGCGCTAAGATCGAGTAGAACTAGTATTGAGATGCAGCCTTGGTCAGAAGCTAAAAGTAAATCATTTGTAATTTTAACTAGCGCAGTTTCTGTGCTATGATGCGGACTGAATCCTGACTGAAATTTTTTTTTTTGTTGTTGTTGTTGTTATACAGTACAAATATTTTGAGTGTCCCTTATTTTCCTGTAAAGAACCATGATTGTCCTGTATCCCAGCCAATACAACACTCACCGCTTCATCCATTGTTTGTTTACGTTCGTTTCCGGAAGTCACTCGCTAGTTTCGCCTTCCCCATTACATCACACGCGTCGTTAAAGACGGCACGCTATAACTGGTGAGGAAGCAACGTGTAGTCTGACATGTTTCTTGTCCACAACACGACAAGATTTTAGGAGTCAAAATCGCATAATCTGACACAGTGACTATCGTAACAGACAAAAAAATTGTGTAATCTGAACCAGGCATTATACTCTTACCGCTCATTTAGATAGTTCCAGCCCCATGTACCCCAGTCCTTTGTGTGGCATTACATCAAACAGTCCAATCTGCCAGCGAGGCATTTGCTGCAAACAAGGATATCCACCTGTTAACTAAGAGAGTCGTCAATTGGCAGTGTTCCCCGGGAAACAACCATGACCACACATTGGTTCCTACCCCTTATATACATCTGAAATCGTCATTCATGAAAGAAAACACCAGACAGGAGGAAACAAAAACAGGACGTAATACAGGAGTCCAGCACAGCATTATAGAAAATGGAGTCAAAAGAACTTCATAGTATTAGAAATCAAGATATACCACTTGATAACCTTAATAAAATTTCCACTCTTACATAACACACTGACAAAAATTAAGTATACATATGTAGAGGTGCTACAAACTTGATCCAATAGGACACTGGCAACCAATGCAGTTCTTTTAGAATAGGGGAGATATGAGTCCTCCTATTTGTACGGGGCAGAGTTTTACACTAATTGCAGTCGAGAGAGCTCCTTCTTATTTAGACATGAGAATAGACTATTACAGTAGTCTAAACGCGAAGACACAAAAGCATGAATGATAAGCTCCAAATCATTTAGTGAGACCATACTTCTAAGTTTCGATATTTTCCTTAATTGAAAGAAGCAGTTCCTCGTCAGCTGCTTACAATGCTGCATTAATGACATGTCTTTGTCCAAGATAACTCCCAAGTTTTTAAGACTTGACTTAGCAGACTGGCCTAAGTCACCCAGGTACTGTTTAATCCCTGGAACTGAAACATCAGGGGCAATAACCAGTGTTTCTGTTTTGTCTGCATTAACCCTCTGGGGTCTGAGATCACGCCAGCGTGATCTGCTCGCTTTTTTTCTTATCAGTGCAAAACAGACTCAAAATACTCTGTTGATTTTGATCTTACATATAAGTGTTATACATCATTAGATCCTGTTAAGTGTCTATTTTTTTTGTGGATACTCGCAATAAAAACCAAGTGTTGTGCTTTTCGCCAAATAAAGAAAAACAAACATGATGCGAGTTCTGCGTTCTCTCTGTCTGTGAAGTCCATTCTGAAACACGTCCTAAGATTAACTGTAACTCCGCGAGTTACAAAGTACAAAGTAATTTATATAAAAAACAAATACTCTCAGTTTATGTAATCCGTTTGAAACCAAGGAGAGGTCCAGTTTTTTCTTTCTCCCCTCATTATTTTTAATGAGTTGAGGCCGCCACGCCCCCGGCGCTATTCACATGTAAATAGTTTAGGTGATCTATACCCAGATATCAGTTTAACATGCATTCTAAATCATTACATCTTAAAGACATCTTCTAAACGTCTATTTGACATCTGACGGAAACGTCCTATAGACGTATTGCAGATGAGCAAACACTCTTAAAAATACGTCTTCCAGATGTAAAAATCACATCAAATAGGCTTGTGCTATCTGGGTATGCATCGCACACGCCCCCGATCAATGCCATAAAAACACAAAGTTTCTTCACGAGATTCGCTGATAGTTCATCGCGTTTTGAGGATGGCACAGCGGGCACGCTACTCCGGTAAAGAGGCCGCCAGATGATTCTGTACAGCGAGGAAGAATTCACCTTTTTTCCTCAGAGGAAGATTATTGCAACTCAAGACGACGAACGGCTGCATTTTGAAGAGAGAATTGATCCCGCCGAGGATACAAGTTCGGAGTAAGTGTTATATTGTTTAGTGTTATATAATTCTTTTTCTGATCATATAGAACTCATGTTTTCAGATATTTTGCTTAGTATTGCTTTACAATATCCCTAACATTCGTGTATGCTCAAGTGTAAACTTTCAATATGATAACGTTACTCTCTAAACATTTGTATATTAAATATATTTCACTCAGTTTTGATTAGCTTATGCGTAATGTAGCTTATTTGCGAATATCTGCTTAGGTGTAGCCTATAATGTGATTTAGTGCAAATATATTTCAGCCTCCGGTAAAATACTGTCTAAATACTAGACATTATATTTTTATATATAAATGTTCTGTTTTGGTTAGCCTATGACACTGCTTATCCTGCTAAAATACTGCACAGATGATTGTGAATACAGGTGTAAATGTTTGAAATGCTCTAAATGCGCGCGGTCTATATGTTATGGCCCATCAGCAGATTCTCGCGGTGTATGGCCCATAAATAGATATTTCTCCGTCCTATGGCCCATCAAGAGATATACATTGTGCGTCCATACCCATTAATTGCCCACAGTTTACTTTGGATTATGTATGCTAACAGTTTTTGTTGTTGTTGTAGGATTGTGTATGCATCACGCTCTCCTTCTCCAGCACCGCAGAGGAGCACGCGTGTCGTTCAGTTCTCAGTGCGATCGAGAATCATACTGAGTAAGTGCACAGACATAATATTTACAGATGAAATGTAATTGTGTTTACATCGTCATAATATACAAGTACCCATTCTTGTGTGAAATTACAAAAACTTGTTGTCTTTTTTTTATCCATGGCCATTAGTGATTGATAATGATAATAATACAGCTTCTTTGATTGTGTTATCAGCAAATATAAATGGATGGGTATATGTAGAATTTTATACAGGTATCCATCAAAAGTTTGCAAACTTTTTTAATGTTTTAGAAGTCTCTGATGCTCATCACGTCTGCGTATATTTGATTAAAAAACAAACAAACAAAAAACCCAGTAATATTGTGAAATAGTATTACAGTCTAAAATAGCCTAACTGTATATTTTAAAATGTTGTTCATTTCTGTGATTCATCATTACTTCAGTCTTCAGTGTCACATGATCCTTCAGAAATCATTCTATGATGATTTATTTTTAAAAAATCAATGTTGAAAACAGTTGTGCTGCTTAATATTTTTAAAAATATAAAAAATAGTAATGTGTTCTAGGAATTACAATAAAACAGATTGAAAAACCAAACCTTTGCATCTCCAGTCATTCTTTGTTCAGGTTGCCTCACAGCACATTGATGGGGGCATTAGCCTTTGGGGGAGTGTCTTTTGTCTCCCCTGGTGTGAATCTCATTAATATTCATGGCCATTGACACTCCCACGCATACAGCAGAGCTGACACAAAAACTGATTTACAAAATTTAAATTGTTATATTGTTGTTTGTGAAAGAGTGGTCAGAATGATTTTCACATCATTTTGTAGTAAAAATTCTAGCCTACAAGAATAGTAACTCAAAAGTCTTGTGGACAACTGTTCAGTATGTGTTATATGGCCTTATTGCAGTGACAATTTTTTTCCCAAAACTTTAACCACGCATAATATTTTTTTTCTATAAAATGCAAACTTGTACATCTATTTTGCTCACATATTATTGTAGCAGAGTTTGTGCTGAATACAGCCAAATTACATGTTGGCCAATGGTATGTTGTAAGTAGCTGAAATAAGCACAAATGTCAGAGCATGTCAAAACACCTCAAAGGCCCCAAAAACACCTCAGACCCCAGAGGGCTAAGCTGCAGTGAGTTATCACTTTTAATATCACATTTTTTTAGTTCGACAAGACACAGGAGCAGGGAGTTTAGCTTCCAGACTTCAGACGAAGGATTTTTTTTAAAGGATTTTCATTAAAGGAGCAGGAAAGTTGAATATCATCAGCAAATAGGTGGAAAGAAACATCACTGAACCTTTGAATGATCTTTCCCAAAGGGATCAAATACAACAAAAATAAAACAGGACCCAAAACGGAACCTTGAGGCACTCCACACACCAAATCCGCAGAGTCAGACCTTTTTTGGTTAGCCGTAACACTGAAGCTACGCCTAGATAAATATGAGGAGAACCACTGTAGAACTGACCCTGACAGACCAACTTGGTCCCTCAGTCTTCTCAGCAAGACCTGATGGTCAACGGTGTCAAAGGCTGAGGACAGATCCAAAAGGACTAGAACAGTATGATTTCCAGAATCAGCAGACATCATAATGTCATTTATGTGCAGTCTACATTAAAACAATTTTCCTTTGCTTGAGAACGATGTACTGTTGGTGGTTCTGGTGGCATTCAAGTAGAATTAAGTAGAAGTAGAGCAGGTGGTTATAGTGATTATGGATGATTGAATAACGAGCTTCCTGGCCAGGAATACCCGACTTTAGTTCATAGTTTAGTACATTCTGAAGATGCATAGTAAACTGATCTTTTCTTATGATAGTGGCAGGACAGTAACAGCAATGAAATTGTTTACTTCCTCTACACTGTAAATTGCAGTGAACTATCCCAAAATCTGGAGAAAAAATAACAGAAAAGTAGCAGTTATACACTTATCACAATGCATAAGTCAAAATAATATCGATAGACGTGGAAGTGTCATACTCACCATCATGATTTACTGCCAGCTTTTATAATTTCCACATGGGTCTTTATGCTTATTTGTCATATGCCTATGTACGTTTCGCAAAAGGGGCAGTGATTTATTATTGTTTTGTTCTAGATGAGGGTTACTGTCTTTTGAAAGGGCAATTGCCCGGTAATTTAAAAATTACTGGCCAATTTCCCCTTTAAAAGACTCAAACCTACATCTAGAACAAGACGTGGTTATAGCAGCATAGTGTGGTTAACCCTCTGGGGTCTGAGGTGTTTTCTGGGTCCTGGAAGTGTTCTGACATGCTCTGACATTTGTGCTTATTTCTGATACTTGTGACATTTTCATGGCTAAAGTCTGATTACACTGTATTCAGCACAAACTCTGCTACAGTAATATGTCAGCAGCATGTATGTAATAGGGATGGTAAGATTCATCGATTCGCATCGGTGCATCGGCATAAAAGCTAACGATGCGATGCATCGATTTAAATAAGTGTGCATCGGATACAAGTTGGCATTTGTATCGCGATGCATCGGTTCTAACATATCTGCATCGGTAAAAAAAGATTTATTCATATATAATTATTAGTAGATGCGTTATACTTTTACTATTTAGAAAGTGATCAATCATTTGTGACCATTATGTAACTGCTGCGTTCACACCGGACGCAGATGAAGCGTCTGAAGCGGGAGATTTCCATGTTAAGTCAATGTAAAGACGCGTTGACGCGGGTCTGGAGGTCCTGCGATTTCGCCTCATTCGCGCGTCCAGTTCGACTAGATTGATTTCTTCTTTCTAAACTGTTGCTCGAGCGCGTTCTCTCATCACCACTGCTGACGCTGCTGTACGTGAATATGACGTATCGCAACACTACTAGAGTGCGAGGCGTGTCCTGATATCACCTTACATACATTTAAACCTTAAAGTAGGACATTTAAGTTAATCTGGTTTACAGGAGCCTGTGACTGCAAATAATCGGGTTTTATATATATATATATATATATATATATATATATATATATTACATTTGAATACAGTTATGAAAGACCTATTTGTGAAATTTTCTTTTTATTTTTATTACTGTTTATGTTAAAACAGCACCTGCTTTCTGGTCACTGTTAGCCTACCTGCTGAAATCACATTAGGAACATTTCTTTATTGTTTATCCCTGAGCATCCTTAGATTGTTTCACTGTTAAATGTGTGAGCTGTTAAAAAATGTAACTGGAGACAGGACAGGAAAAGTATGTCTGTTTTTATTTAGCCTAATCTTGTGTTTGTGAAAGAGCCATGCGTTAAAAGTCAGATATATGGCACTTAAGCTACTTTATGATTTGTTGTATGTCTGAACAGAAGAAATAAAAGTTAACTATCTATACAATATTGAATTGCATAGCATCATATTTTTCTCCATTGGATCGTATTACATTGAATCGCATCGCGTTGAATCGAATCGAAATCGGATCACACCGAATCGTTAAAGTAGTGAATCGTATTGCATCGCATCGGTAGATGCTTATATGTATCTTTAATGTATCGAATCGTTGGCTGTGCATCGAGATGCGTATCGCATCGGTCTCAGCTATGGAGATGCACATCCCTAGTATGTAAACATTTTTAGTTTTGAGATAATGACGTTTATGCGTGGTTTGTGAAAAAACTAAAAAACATTGTCCCTGAAATAAGGTAATAAAACCCATACTAATTATTTATTCACAAGACTTTTAAAATTTGTAAGACGTGTTTTGTGTTAGAAAGCTTTATGCGAGGAGGCGTGAACCATGAACCATCAACCCATGAATATTTAGTGTTTCACACCTGAGAAAGACAAAGACCCTCCCCTAATGGCCCTATAAGGAGCTATCAGCTGTCATTATCAGGAACCTTGCACAAAGAGTGAGGAGAGACTTAAAAAATAATGGCTTTTAGATGGTTTGGATTTATTTACAACACAACACTATCCAAAGATACACAACAAATGACAAAAAAGCACATTAGTAAACACTGATCTAAAGACAGAGACTTGGACAGTCCTTGGACAGCCATTCCTAAAACATAGTAGGCTACATACCTGTCATCTCCAAAGTGTTTGATTTTTTACCATGTTCATCTAGAGAGACTCATGTGAATGTCAGCAGGACTCATCAGTGTCTTCTGGTCCCTGTAAAAGAAAACATTTAGGAAAAAAAACACATGAGAACATGCTGATATCAGGAGAAACTATTTTAGATTTTTCTGGTTATAATTATGAATTACGTGTCCCCCTCAATATTTGAAAATGCTGCATGTGTCCCACCCAAAAATTAGCCTATACCGCAGGGACAAAACCTGTACATTTGGAACTTTTATTTTGAAAGCGCGACAAAGAAGATATCCAGCAAGTCAAACCTTCCCATTTCATGCTATGTTTGAATAATCACCATTCGCCAATCACCAGCTTCATATTCTTCACTTTCCACCTATAGTCGGAGCATCTGATTGGTAGAGAGAAGTTAACATTACACTAGGAACATACAAATAAGTTACCGGTGCACACCAGCTTTGAACTGGAATAAGACTCAACTTTGTATGAGATAAATTAGTCTCAGTCAAGCGGTTGAAATAAGAAAGCTTTATAAAATTGAATTATGGATACGAGGCATATGACGATTAAATCAACAATGGAATTTTTAATGGCACGTATGTTATGCTTTGCGAGAGGTGCTAACTAACACATAGATACATAGCTATAGATATAGCTGGCAAACGATTTCTCTGCGTTAACCTTAGCAAAAGTAAAATGTTCTGTCACCTCATTTCAGAATAATGCCACCCCAGAAAAAATTAAAACCATCAAAGGAAATAACGTTACTGAAGTTTTTTACAAAGAGTAAGGTTAGTGTAAGTAATTATACAACACATTTTACACAAGGACAGGACAACATCATAACCTATCATTTACCAAGCATATATTTACATTTTAAAAATTATATAATGTGTAATCAGGAGAATGCTGGTACCATCAGGGAAGAGGCAGGTGAGGAAGGAGTGGCACATGAAGATGAAGTAACAGGTGGAGGGTGTTATGTGAGGTCTTAAAAGGAATTAATGATGAATATTTAAATGATGATGCAGCCATGGAAGAGACAAAAGGAGAGGCAGGTGGCACTGCAGGGTGTGAGGTGAGGTTATAAAATGTTATAAATCATGTACAGCAGCCAAACAAATTTTGAAGTTAATGATGTGAGGGTCAAGAGCCCAACTAAAACAAACACTGATCAACATAATGGTAACATACCAATTCCGGTTTTCTCCTTCAGTGATTCTGCTTGTTAACATCAGGTGTCTTCAATAATGCTCAATTATCACTCAATTAATTGTGAGCAGCCCCAAGCAAAAGTGTGTTAGAGGGTGTAAAGGCCGTTTAAATGTCCCAAGGAAGTTCTTTTTTTGACGTCTTCTTGACATCCATTGACTCTTATTTTGAAGCAAGGCTGTTTGAAGTGGGACTTGTTGGGGTTTTAATAAAGGTCCTTATTGAATTGTCTTTTCAGCTATTTTTTCATGTGTTAATATTTAAGTTAATATTTAAGATTGACTGGCCAATTCTCATGTAGATTCTTTGTAGATATTTGTTTGCTTAAATTTTTGAAATCTAGTAATTTCTGTAAACTCAAGTAACTTGGCAATAAATAGTTGCCCTAACTTGATAAAATCTGAGCGGTAATGGGTCAGTGGTTCATGTAGGTTGTCTACAAACCTGTAAGTTGTCTACAAACCAGAAGGTTGATGGTTCAATCCCCGGTTCCACCTGACTAAGTGTCGAAGTGTACATGAGTCCAATACCAAAATAAGTTCAACCAGCATCTTTTTTTAGTTCTCTTAAGTAATGTTTTCCAGTCCACATTACTTGATACAGGGAGTTGACTCAACTTAACTCAGTCAAAGCAACAAGATGACTTGACTTAGTTAAGTTGAGTCAACTAATCTTTTTTTACAGTGTATCAAAGGGGCGCTCACAGTTTGTCGTTGCATTTTATTCTTAAACAGTCGTTGTCTTGGGGCCCCAGTCCAGCTCGGGGCCCCAAGCAATTGCTTGGTTTGCCTGTCCTGTTCCGACGGGCCTGCAGGAGAGGAAGGTACAGGGCCCGAGGTGAGGTCTTAAAAGGCTTAAGTGATAACATTTTGTCTGCTGTAAACAGAGATGTCAGTGTGTGAGTATTTGTGAATCTGCAAATCAGCGCTTTGAAATCGTACATATTAAATGTTCAATCTGTGACAAAACCATATTACATTTTGTGCCCTTTTATTTTGTCAAGTCCAGTTCTGATACTGTACTATATTTTTTGAGTTACTGGTTATGGTGTTAACTGAATGCTAGTGTTCATGCAGGAGGATCATCAAATGGTTGAAACAGACAGAAAAAGAAAGAGAGAGAGAGACAGGAGTAGACCGACAGGTAAGAGAGATATTGAAGATTAGCCCTTTATAAGCTTGATGTAAGTGTAGTCTCATGGCTTTGAGTGAGATTGTGACTTTTTTTGCTTTAGGGAGTTCAGAGCATGCATGACAGAAGCAGAGGCAGAAACAGGGACAGAGAGTTGAGTGACATTTAAGATTCAAGTCAGAGGATAGAGCCATATCAGCCACACCCAAAATGTATACAGACTCAAGTGCTGTCTAATAGAGTTTTACATTTCTAAGAGAAGTGGTACCAGGAATTTCCCTGGCTGCATTATGATGCATAGCAAAAAGGGGTTTTGTGTTTCTATTGCAAGAAAGTGTATCAAGAAAAACCCACACCCTTTGCAGCAAAAGCAGAGCCTGCCTTTATAGATACAGGATTTAAAAATTGCAAAATGTAAAGCACATGCAAGTAGTCATACACACTGTCATGCTGTCTCTGTGACTGCACAAGAAAACCGCCCTGTAGATGCCCAATTGTCCAGTGCTTTGGCAAAGCAACAAGCAGATAATAGGGACTGTCTTGGGAAAATAGTACGTTTTACAAATATTTAGCACGACAGAGACAGGCCTTGAGAGGGCATAACAATGAAAATAGTAATTTGTATCAGCTCTTGAAAGACAAAGCAGAGGATGATGTCCTTTTAGACAAATGGATGCAGAAGCCCCAGAAAGATTACATTAGCCCAGAGATCCAGAATGAAATTCTGTCCACAATGAGTAACAGTATTGTTCGTGGAATAGCTGACACAATTGGGAATCTACCCATTCTTCAGTATGCAATTATCATTGATGGAACACAAGACATATCTGGCCAAGAACAAGAAAGCATATGCCTGCATTATATTGACAATGACCTGATTCCCCATGAAGAATTAATTGGTTTGTATGGTGTCTCATACAACAGGAAAGAGTCTTGATGAAGTTGCTAAGAATGTGCTGCTGAGATTAAATTTACCAATCCATGGATTACGAGGTCACACTTATGATGGGGCTGCTAATATGTCCGGTAAGCATTTTGGGGCACAGGCAATTAAAAAACAAGAACAGCCACTAGCCCTCTACGTTCACTGTGGTGCCCACTGTACTAATTTAATTTAGTACTAAATAAGATCTTGCTTAGCCTCCGTTTTAATCAGAGACTCTTTGGATTGGGTCCACCAGTTGGGAGTCCTGTTATCTAAGTCAGGGAAATTTAAAGCAATTAATGCAGTGATTGCACATGCAGAGGATACATGTTACACCAAAATAAAACCGCTCTGTCCAACAAGATGGACGGTACGGAACAAAGCCATCACAGCTGTTTTATCACAGTATGGATAAGTGCTTGCTAGCTTGGAGGAGATGGCTTCTGGTGCCTCAAACACAGCATCTACTGCTAATGCCTTGCTAGGTCAGATTTGTAAGGCAAAACAGTGTTGGGTCTAAAACTTGCCTCACCAGTGGTTCATGAGCTTGAATGCCTGAACATCTCTTTTCAGGCTACGTTTACACATAGCCGGGTATTTAGAGAAACGAATATTTTCCCCCCCTCCGTTTTCAATAATAACATCGTGCACACGACCCGCATAAATACGCCACGAGCGCCATCATAACTATGCCAAACCTATGGGCGGCAGTGTAGGGAGAAGGATAAAGCCAATCAGAATCCTCAGAATCGACACGAGAGAACCTAAAACCCTGTTTCTCCCAGTTGACACAGCAACACATAACCAGCGTTTTCAGAAATCTCCACTTTGGCCGGAGTTTTTAGAAATAATCGTTTTCTGTGATAAAAACGGGGTTTTCGTGTAAACGAGAGGCCAAACCGCAGGGAAATATCTGCGTTTTCCCTCCGTGTAAACGGGGCCTCAGAAGAGAACTGCTACAGTTGCTGGCATGAAGGCTGCTGTTGAAGTTGTCAGGACCTCACTCATGGCCAAAAGAAATGAGGCAAGCTTCCAAACTTTGTTTGAAATGGCAATAGCCATGGTTCAGTCTTTAGGTGTTAAGCCCATTACAATTCCACAGAGCAGACCACCCCCAAAATGCTTCACTAGAGGAGCTGAAGCACATCAGCCTAATTCTGCAAAGGACCACAACAGAGTGGAATTATTTAAAGTCCTAGATACTGTAGATGCACAGTTCACTGAGCGGTTTAACCAGGATGGTTTGCTGACTTTGAAAAAATTGGAAGAGACACTTCTCTTGGGAGAGGTTGATGCTCCAGTGATTGATAAATATTCCGAGTTGAACAGAGAGTCAATTTCAGTGCAGCTTTCTATGTTCTGATTGAATTACTCATTTAGTAATAGCGCAGAAGCTGCAGGGATAATTTGTGGATTGCCTGTAGAGGTACGTGGATTATTTAGGCAAGTGGAAACCCTGGTCAGGTTGCTTTTTGTTGTCCCCGTTTCTTCCTCTGAGGCAGAGAGAAGTTTTAGTGCCCTCCGCAGGCTCAAGACTTGGCTCCGCTCTACAATGACTCAAAACAGACTTAACCATGTTGCTGTCTGTCATATCAGGATAAACTGAACGTGTTGGACAAAAAATCCATTTGCAAGCAATCTATTGCTTTGAATGACAAGAGAAAAAAACATTTTAGCTTTCTAGCCTAGGCAATAGGGCATGCCTAAGGCACCATTTACCTGACACCCTGAAGAGCAGAACAGGAGGATCTCAGAAGAGTAAGAGAATGACAGACAAATTTAAATGCCTTCCTATGAGATTGTAGTCTTCAGAATATTTCTATGGAGCTTTGAGGACAAAATCCTGACTTATTATATCACATACCTACCTTAGAGACCCTCCCTGTTTCCAAAGCCGTATGTGACTATTGTATTTTTGTATTTATTTGGGTTACAAATCAAATATTTGCCTTGTAAAGTGCCACTCTCCTTTCTGCCCGCAATTACAGGGGGGCTTATACACTTTTATGTTTCCCAACTCCAATATTTGTCTAATTATAAATAGATTGGATGATATTGTTTATTTTTTTGCTGTTTGTAATTCCATACATGTTGTACCACCACGTACATACATACTGTATGTTACTATTATGGTGGTGGGATGGACGTTGATTCATAGTGGCCAATATGTCCCCCCCCAATGTCAAAGTCACTCCTAAGCCCTTGGTCCCAATGCATATGTGGGGCTGTGTCACACGGCTCAGATCAGACACTGACGACAAGTCGACTGAACTAACACAACGTCTCAAAGTTCCAACCCCACGACGAGGCGGGGAACGACGTGATAAATTTGAAGTTGCAAAAGAAAGAACGTCTCGGATCAAGAGGTGAGGTATTGCAATAGCTTAATGTGGTGCTCTAACCCTATGACAGACTAAACACCGACTACGCCACCCTGGGAATTTCACCCAGAGAATGATTTTACTACCCAAGCTCTATAGATCTAACAATTAAGGACACACACAGGTACATATACAATACAGCCAAAGACAATGTTAAATTTTGAGGAAACAGTTTATTTCAATAATTTAACAATTTAAAACAGTCATCTCTCTGGGAAGAGCACACAATGAAAAAGTAAAAAAGGAAACTTATAATTTCTGAGGCTTACTGATGGAGGAGAAGGTGTCAAAGGCAGTAAGAGATCCCAGAAAGAGTCACCCAGTAAACACACACACACACCACAGTGAACAAAAATGCACACAGGGAAGTCAACAGCACTCCAGAAGGGGACACTACCACCCAGACACCAATACCACCACCGGCTCTCAGCTACTGTAACCAAAAAAGAAAGAGAATGAAACACGCACACACTCCTTTAACAAAGATTCACCAAAAGAACAGAAAATATAGAAAAATCTTTATTTTTCTTACCACAAAATATAAACAATAACTGCCAGAATCAGCAATGGCTCTAGAGAGGCAATAGAGAAACAACAAAAAAATAAAGAAATAGATAAATGGATATAAATTAAGTAATCAGAGAAACAATAACTGCCAAAACCAGCAATGGTTATAATACGGCAGTATAAAGAAAACTATATATCTATAAATATATATATAAATCCAGGTGTGGAAGAAACACGTGAAAGTGTGTGAAACTGTAGACCGTTGTGTAAAATAAATGGCAATACTGCCTCTCATAAATAACACAAAGACTTCACAAAGCAAGTCTTAAAATTAACAGCCTACACGAACACCCGTTTGATCGATCTGCAACAGAAATGCAAATTAACACATATTTGCAAAAAGAAAAGTGAAATATGTTCTACAATAATATTGGCATGTTAAACAATTCATCCTCATAAATAAGATGGTAAACAGAACGAAATAATGTACAAAACTGATATTCTCGCCAATGTGTCCGTCTGGCGGAGCAGATATAGATGCAATTAGATAGTCAGTCAGATAGATGGATAATTAGGGATATATATATATAGATAGATAGATAGATAGATAGATAGATGTATTATTTGTCCACTGGGGAAAGTTGTTTTCATAGTAAAAATGTCTTCATCAGCTACGGAATCATGGTATTCATGCATATGCCTTTAGTTTGTTTTATTTTTGATAAAATAACGTATGACGTATGTCTCAACCATTCAGAAAGCTGCAAGAAATTACATTTGCGCTGAACTATTTCCCATTTCCAAGTAGATTATAACCGACATCTGTAGCATGTCAGATGCAATTAAATGGATGGAAATAAAATGCCCCATCACAATGCGTAATGATGCACAATGGCTGATCTTGCGCTCTTAGAAGATGTGGAAAATGGAAGGATTCGGAGTGAACGCATCCGAAGACTTGCTGGCAAATGAGGACGAGTGGCTTATGAGCCGGTTCCGACTTCCTCGAGCCGTCCTGTTGGACCTCTGCGGTCTTTTGGGCCCAGCGTTACAGAGGAGCACTCAGAGGAACCACGGCGTGCCAGTCCCACTTCAAGTCCTAACAACACTAGGATTCCTGGCGACTGGCATTTTTCAGAGGGAACTGGCTGACAGTTCAGGTATATCTCAGCCGACCCTTAGCCGGGTAATGCCAGACGTGTTAAAAGGCATAATAGCTTTGTCCCATGATTCCATAAAGTTTCCATACACGGCGGGTCAACAGGCAAATAAGAAAGCTCAATTTACAGCATGTACGGTTTCCCAAATGTAATCGGTGCTATTGACTGCACTCATGTTGCCATAAGGGCACCGAATGTTAATGAAAATGCTTCCATTAATCGAAAGCATTTCCATTCAATCATTGCCCAAATTATTTGTGATGCAGACATGTTGCTCACTAATGTAGTAGCTCGGTGGCCTGGGTCAACCCATGACTCATTAATTTTAAGACACGCTGCCTTGACTGCACTGGAGGGAGGTTATTGTACACTCCAGAAAAGGTGTGCCAAATCGTGCTGGCATGTGCTGTGCTACACAATGTGACACAGCTTAAAAACGTGCCTCTACTCCCTGATGCCGATTGCTGTGTTGGCCCCGACCCTGACCCCCATCCCCAGGCATTTGAGCCAAATGCTGCTGCTGTGCGCCAGCGTTTGGAAGTGATGCGTCGCTTGTAAAGAACAACAGAAGGTGTGGAAAAAATATATTATTTATTCAAAAATTCCCTCATTGTGCAGTTTATTTCAGTTAGGACAGTCTTGATTTCGCCCAACTCCTTGGCCATCTCTCTGATTGAATTAATGACTTCCCCTCTGCATTTCGAGGACTGCATCGGTGAGGACACATCCGCTGCTGGAGGGTTGAGAGCCGCGTGCCGTGGAGACGCTGGGTCCAGATGGCTGCTCAGCTGCAGCATCGTAACCACTGGCCCTGCTGGAACACCCAGCGACTGAAATAAAGATTGTTCTATATGAATAAACTGTAATCGTGTAGCCTACATACATGTGACTTGACTGCATTCATTTTACTTATTTCACTTACCTGTGTCATCCGGTGCATCTGACGCTTCAGTGTCACCCTCCGCCTCAGTCACCACTCCACTTAATAGGGATTCCCCAATAATTGCAGCCAGTCTCTCATCAAGAGGGGTCAGCTCCGGTGTTTCCTTTCCCCCACCCGTGGCAGACACACTCCCGCGATGGAGCGCTAGACGCTTTTTTGCCTCAACTTTAATGTCCGACCATTTTTTTTTATTTCGGCCAAAGTCTGAGGTTGTGAGGCTACAGCATTTACGGCGTCTGCAACCTTTTGCCACTCAAGTGCCTTTTTGGCATTAGTAATGCCCACACTGTGCCCTCCAAACAACATTTTTCTCCTCTTTTCCACCTCGCCAACGATAGCTTCTACTTTACATTGAGTGAAGTTACGTTTTTTTTTTTCCTCTCTGTGTTTGCCATGATTTCTCAATCGATGAATATTAACTTGTGGGCGTTTCACGGACTATTTATGGGCAACTATGGGCGTTTCACGGACTATTTATGGGCAACTATGGGCGTGACATGAAGCCGCAAAAGCTGCGCAACATTTAGAATTGATTGTGATTTATTAAGGGAAAAATGCGTAGGATGTGCGTGCGCACGGTTTTATAAATCCAAATATTTCTGTACGTACGCACGTCCTATGTTTCATCCGTACACCACTTCTGACGCAAATCCTACGCTAAGTTTTATAAATGAGACCCCAGGAAGGACAGCCGTACAGGTAACACAGCGTAGGCAACACAGCTGTACAGGCAAAACAGCGCGTAGACAAAACCGTATAAATTAGGCGACACAGAGGTATAAGCAAAACAGCATCGGTCCTGTGCAGCTGGCGATGATCTCCGGCTAAACCGGCCTCATTCCTGTTAGCTACACAAAGGAAAAATTACCATTAACCCCAATTATTAAAAATATAAATTAATCCTACGCCATCTGGAATACATACCTATCAATCAGCATTCAGACATACCTGAGGGAGAAAGCTCGACGAGTGCCAACGGCACCGATAATGCAGTATGTCCGTTCAGTGTGCTGAACGACGAGACGGAAGACTGGCCCTTCAACCGGAGATCTACGAACGCAAGTAACCACGCAATGCACAGTAACCATAACGGCAGAAAATAACCATGATATTCACGTAGAGACAGCAAGCAGCTACCCTACCTGTTAGCACAGCAGCGCACAAGGAGAGAGCGACCCGGAAGCACGACACAACTTCCATCACCGACGAGCAGGAGAAAGTGTTAGAAGAGCTACTCGCTATATTTATAGGATGGAGCCTCACGGGGATTGGCCAAAAGAACGCCAGCTCATTAACGTTAACTCGTACTGCTACATTAAGAACTTAAGACCAAACTAATCAATTAATTAAACATTTTGGTTTCTTATCATTTGGCTTTGGCTGCAAGTTTATTTATATATTTTTTCCAAATGTAATCAACATTTTCGTAAGTATTGTTCATTTTGAATTTGTTCATTTTGCTGAACAAGATTCAAAGAACTGAGTCAGTAAAATGATCCGAACTTCCCTTTTTTTTTACGTAAAACATTATCACTTTAACCAGTAGATGGCTGTAGAGCTCCACTATGTGCAATTTGCTATTTGACTAACTGAAAGACATCTTTTCACTAGTTTTTCCAGTTGGATTCATATTTACATATTATGAAATCACAATTATAACAATAAAAATTACTTTGTCAAAATGTTACATTATGTCTTTAGAGTTTATCATTTATTTTAAACATCTGTTTTTTAAAAATTAAACAAATTTAATCTACACTTCAGTTACTAAATAAACAGAACAGAAATGAAGAGTTATATTACATATTTAGTACAAATACATGGCATGGACATCAAAATGCAATGAACTGAACAGCAATAACAAATGAGCAAATAAAGCAGTAACAAATAAAAAATGTGTTAAATAAAACAGTAAATGGGGAAAATCGAACACCTAGAAACAATAATTGGTGGTCTCATCTCATACAGTCTTGTTTATGAGTCGGTTCACTGCAGGTGTTTACGAGTTGTGCACTGCTGGGGCTCGTTCTTCGTACGTCTCTAACTCACTTAGCTGGATTTGTGTTTTTCTCGTGAGGGTGTTATTTACATCATTAATTTGCTGGAACCACACATTAAATGTTCAACACGGAGGAGTCGGGCTTTGACAACTGCACAGACTGTGTGCATTGCCCTGAGATTCTTTGCGAGTGGCACGTTCCTTTACACTATTGGAGATGCAGAGAACTTAGTGAAAAGTGCTGTCTGTCGTGCCATTCGCAAAGTTTTCTTGGCACTCAAGCTGTTTTTAGGGGTTTTTGTCGTATTTCCAAGCCACTTAAGACCCCAGGTTGTAAAGCAGAATTTTTTTGCTATTGCAGGTACATTTATAATTGTTAATGACATGCAATCATGACCATGCCAAAAAGTATGACTAACAGTATGTGTCCTTCAGGCTTCCCTAACGTGATTGGTGCCAGACTGCACACATGTCCCCATCAAGGCCCCACCAGGGCCCAATGAAGGGGATTTTGTGAACCGAAAGGGGGTTCACAGTGTAAATGTGCAGGTAAGTTACTATTACAATTTATAATATTCCAGATTAGTAACATATTAGGTAACACTTTATTTGAAGGGGTGTGCATAAGACTGACATGACACTGTCATAAACATGACATAACACCTGTCATGAACATGAAGGAGTCTTTATGAATGTTTATGACTGTTGTCATTAAGTGTCATTCGGTAAATTATGACACTTTTAATGCAAAGTTGACATTGTTTAAAATGTCTTTGTTATGACAACTTGACATTAACAAAGACAGAAATGTCTTTGTTATGACAACTTGACATTAACCAAGAAATCATAACCTGTCAACCTGTCACAACTTTGGCCGTCATGACACCATTATAACTGTCATGAATATTTTACTTGTCCTCAAGTAAAGTGGAACACATTGTACTAGTTATAAAGATATCATTAAGGGTTATTACACTGTCAAATGCTTTAAGTTTGATAATTAGACCTGTTATGACATATTTGTGACAGGTTGACAGGTTATGATTTCTTGGTTAATGTCAAGTTGTCATAACAAAGACATTTCTGTCTTTGTTAATGTCAAGTTGTCATAATCAAGACATTTTTGTCTTGGGTAATGTCAAGTTGTCATAACAAAGACATTTTTGTCTTTGTTAATGTCAAGTTGTCATAACAAAGACATTTTAAACAATGTCAACTTTGCATTAAAAGTGTCATAATTTACCGAATGACACTTAATGACAACAGTCATAAACATTCATAAAGACTCCTTCATGTTCATGACAGGTGTTATGTCATGTTTATGACAGTGTCATGTCAGTCTTATGCACACCCCTTCAAATAAAGTGTTACCATATAGGACATAAAAAAAGGAATGTAATCAAAAAGTATGCATTTGACTGACTAAAATCTTAGATGGTGTGTGACTCTATGTTCCATATAACAAATGTGGAAGTAAAATGGCCAGGATCAGTGCATGACTCAAGAATTTTCAGAGAGTCACATTTATGCACATTATTTGAACGTGGTAAGGGAACTTATAAATGTCAAGCTCACAGCATTACACACACACTTATGCTGAGCCTAACAAAACTGCATTTTTCCATTATACAGGGGATTTTGTCGGGATGCTGCTTGGTGACCGGGGCTATGCCTGCAGGCAGTACTTCATGACGCCATTCCCTGACCCAAACCCTGGACCACAAACCCGTTACAATGCAGCTCTAGCCAGGACAAGGGCACGCATTGAAATGACCTTTGGGCAACTAAAGGAAAGATTTCAGTGTCTGAAGGGTCTGAGGGTTGCACCTGACAGGGCCTGTGACATAATTGTTGCATGTGCCATATTGCATAACATTGCCACTATCAGAAAGGAGAGGACCCCTGTGGTGGAGGTGCAGCCTGATGATGACCTCCAGCCAGTGCACTTGGACCAACCTAGTGGCAGAGCTGCACGGGACAGAATTGTGGAGCACCATTTTTGAATGTGTAATAAAAGACAAGACAAAAATGCTTAGTTCCTGGAGTTTTATTTAAACAATTCTTTATAAAGAAAAGCCAGCAAGTCATCTTTTGCCTGCAATAAGAGATAGTTATGTAAAGTCAGCAATACTACTATGTGTCAAATGGTTTATTAGCACTGTTGTGGCGAAAATTCATTAAACAAACATCACTGCGTAAGAGACACTCATTGTCAAATTATAAAAATAGAAGTATTTATTCTTGCAAGAATAGGAGCAGTCTAATACACAGTTGTTACCCTGTGCAGAAGAGTGACACACCTCCAGACAGACTGAACTAGCTTTTATCTTAGTTTCAAGGCCTTCTTCCCCCCAGAGCCTTCCTCCCAGTAGTTTTCCATAGACGTCACTAGTTGGCCCACTAAGCCCCCCCTGCACCAAATGGCCTTCTGACATCTAGGTCAGAGGTCCTTGTTCGTCTGTTCTCTGGAGTGTCTCCCCCTTCTGCCTCCACAGGTACATAAACAGAATCTTCTCTTACTACAAGTGAGAGACACACATGTGACATTCTTTGAATCATCTATATTTTACTAAAGATCAATGAATATCATAAAATTGCCACCACAACTCCTCACTTTTTTATCATTCAGATTACTCATAATCACAATAATAAACAAAAAGAAAATTTTAAGTCGTATCATCACTCTTCTTAAACATTTGTGAAGCATTATTTAGAAAAGGGAAAAAGCTTAGGCTGTTTTCTGTAAGGATAGTCCCTTGAATATTAGCAAGCAAGTAAAGAATTTATCTGAAACCGGGCTGAATGAATAAACACTGCTATTGCACTCTCGACCTAGATCGAACCCTCAGTCGTCTCAGTTAAATAAGAAATACTGTACAGATTAGTTAGAAAACCAAAACCATCAATTCACACTGGTTATAAAATACAAAGTATAAAAAAAAATCCTTCATTCCACATTCAAAGCATTCATAAGAAGAAAAAGGAAGGAAAAACATACCCCAACAATTAATACATTTCACTGTAATCACTATTTGAATTGTCTGCATAATTTTCTTCATCATCATCATCATTCGGATAGACTGTCATTTTCACCAATTGAACAGACACTCCAGTTTTCTCATATTCCCATGAATAACAAAATTATCAGAATAACACATACCATTAATCCACCAAAATATTTTCTAGCCATATTCTGTTAACTTTTAAATCTTAAAACTTTACTTAGTATGCTCTATTTTATGCCTTATTCAAAAAAAATCTTTCCAGAAAATTTTTATAATTTAATCAATTCTCCTAATCAATGTAGTTGTTCAAAATTAACACACATTTCCATTACTTCACCATAATTAATGGATTTTCTACTTTTCCTGAAAACATTTGCACTAATCAATCAAATCATTAGATCTATACCAATACATATTTTGACGTTCCATTTGAACGTCCCATCGACGTTCCGTCTTCGCCAGGTGTAGCTCTTTGCGAGCCGCGGCCCTGGGCTTCCCACGTTGGTGGGGGAGGTTACGTTACTAGCACGTCCTTGATTCCCCCACTTTATGCTTCGCGTTGGCGTCGGCGTTTTGGGGTATCTGAGGTTGATTGGTGAAGCTTAAGTTGCTTTGACTTAGGTGTCACATCTCCAACCTCACAACCTTGTTTGAGGAGAGAGCCATTTCCTGGCTATTTTCACCTGTGAATGAAAAACCTAAGTATTTTTTTGTTACTGACCGCTTGTCTAGCCGGCCGTCCTTTTTGGTGTGACCTGTGGAACGTTCACCATTTGTTTACATTTAGCCAATTCAACTCTGTTTCTTCTCATTTTACTGAAACATATTATCACTAACATATTAGCACTTGCTGCCATAATAGCACTCAGGGTCCTTTTCCCCTGAAAAACACTCCCCCCTGTGCTCATATCAACTGTAATGACTCAGGGGTGGATCTGATTACGGGGAATTTGCATATCATAATTAATAATTCATAATTAATAATTATTCATACAGGTTTGTATCAGATCAGTCTTACATGTTAATACATCTCCCGATAAGGGATGATATTTCCTGTTACCTGCATGCATGTGAATCCTTGTAATTAACCACAAGTTGATTGCAATTATTTACACGGACCACTTTTCACAAACAGGTAAAATTAATTAGCTCGATTAAATTATAGAGTTTAGGAAAATTAATTCTGTGGCCACAAGAATTAGCCTTCCCGCCCTATAAACAAATACTCTTTAAAGTATCTTTAATTTGTAAAGCTCGTAGCTTTTGATCTAGACATTTCAGTGACCCGAAGTATGAGCAGACAGTCAATCCATCAAATGAGTATCATGAATTTTAATAAGAAATAACTAGCCTATGCATTTACTACGTTACAGGAATACATGTATTTACAAACATAATGACAAAGACAGACAATGGAAACATGTACGTATCGAAGTGAGTGTGAGAGTGAGGGAGAGAGAGAGAGAGAGAGAGAGAAAGGGAGAGAGAGAGAAACGGAGATCTGTAAGGGTCAGCCGTTTGGCAAAGTTCACCTGGACAACGGAACCTCAGACCTGACAACAAGGAATCACAAGATCGCCCCTTTTGAGGCAACAACCGTACAGCATAATAAATCTGGATGAGAAATAAAATACTTGCACTGTCTCTTAGTTTGCTGAGGAGAAGGCGTGCGTGTGTGTGTGTCCTTGGGGCGCGCGCCTGCTCGTTCGTTGAGCGGTTGCGCGTGGTGGTCCATGTGGTTTCCTGGTGGTTCAGAGCGCGGACTTTCGAACGCATGTTTGAAGGTCTTTGAGGTAAATTTACCAAAGAAACAATTCAAGCTAAGTTCATTCCTCGTCGGTGGAAATGAACTCGGTAGGGTACTTAAAAGAACTTAGAATTAAACAAAGAAAGAAAAAGATGAAAGATCTCCGGAGGAGACCACTAAGAAATCACATCCTGACGCCGGGGGGGTAAGAGGCAAGAGAAAGGGTGAGGAGAGGGCCAGTCCTTTTGAAGACCTGATGTTTCCGCCTCCTCTGAAGCGGATTGTCCAATCATTGTTCAGGAAATCTTGAGCGGGAAAGTTGTCTTTGTTTGGTTTGACAGCTTTATCTACATAAATTACGACAGAGGCAGAACCTATCTTTCCTTTCCACAGATTCTTAAACATAACAGGAGAGATGTTATACAGGCAATCATACTTTTTACGGTAACCCAATACATATATCTGGCTGCGTCAGACAAAGAGTTTTCAAATGACCTCAAACATGACATGTAACAATGAGAAGAATTCAGGTTTGCGTCTCAAATATACGTAATATAGGCATTTGTGGTTCCTTTTAAACTACAAACATTCCCAGATCTTGCAATCGGACGTAGGCCATCAAACACACATAAAACATATCAAATATGTATTGTTAAGTGTCTTTTTGACTGGAAATTCCAGCAAAGTCCTTATGGGTGTGTGTAGTGTGGACAGAGAGAGAGATCCTGCATGCACATTCTTTTGGGTCGTAAACTGGTAACCTGACACTTCGGCCAGTGTTAGCAGTTTGTGTATGTGTGTGTGTGTGTTGAAGTCCCAGGGTTTATGGGAAGAAATACATTTAGTTATTTGGATGATCCTTCATTCCGCTCAGTCCTTACACAACAATACAATATTTATACATTTGGAACATAATCAGATCAAGTTGCCCTCAAAATGGCAATGATTTATTTTAACCTCTTTGATTCCAGCCATCCTGACATTCTGCAAAAGGAAAACTTTAAGTTATGTGCTGCGCAGGTGTGGCACCTTTTCTTTCAGCCATAATAATAACCCAGGCCAGGATAGTTAGCCAATTTCATCCATAGCCATTATTTTACTCGGCACATTTTGCCCTGTCTCCCAATCCTGCATGCTCTCTGTATAGAGAAACAAATTTCGAGGTTATTGTCATAGTAAAGTACGTAGTTTCTTTTGTCTACTGTTCTCCCGTGGCCTTCGATGCCCTGGCGTTTCCTGTTGAAACAATCTTTGTTATTGGAGTGTGCGGCACACTCACAGACATCAATTTTGTTAGGCAGAAAAATGGCTTCTTTCAGGGCTTTTATCCAATTACCCCTAGTGTTCTCCCAACATTTATTCAGCAAATGTGAACTCCTTAATAAACCATATTTGGCAATTATTATACCATCTCCCTCTTGATGCACGACACAACTCGAGCATCAATTTAACATAACATTTAACATAGTGTTTTTTATAAAGTTTCCCCATCAACACTAACCCAAACGTTGTCCTTCAGACAAATTTCCTCCAGACATCTTTCTCTGCCTCTGAAACAAAAATATTACATTCCTCACTTAAAGCCACAATCTCATCTTCTTATCGAAGTATTTGAAGGGCGTCGGCCCTCAGTCTCACCGCGGATACTGCTTTTCAGGCCTGTTGTTTGGTCTCTTAATTCAGTCATCTACAAACATTTTCAAAGTCATCAATTGTTTCTATCAAGTCAGGTCGTGGTGTACAGACTTGGTCAATGTCAGTCAAATATCATTCTCCTCCTTTGCTTACAATAATCATGAATGTGAGGGGCTCTCTTGATAATTTCATGTTGACTTAGCCAATATGTCATTTTGTGTTGCCATCAAATCTACAACATTTTCATTTATCTCAGCCCATGCCAGATTGTGATCTACAACTCCACAATTCCAATTTACCTAAATACCTAAACTGATCAATATCCACAAAATCAGTACCACAAACGAACGCATACAATACATAAAGTGCAGTCACCATCACACACACTCATAGTGGACATATCTTAACTGCTCATTCTCAATGTTCGCCTTTCCTTATATCATCGTTAAAAGGATTTAAATTTTAAATAAGATTTTAAACTTGACATTTTTCCTGTAGCTTTTACCTAACTTTACTCTTAACCAGTTTCAAAGCATGTCTGTTCATTATTCATTTAATTTTTTTTTTAGAAAAGTCAGCTGGGTTGTTTTGGTTCATTATCATTATTTTGTTTAAGCTTGCCTTACCAGGCCTGATAACAGAAAGACAGACAGAGTACCAATCCCTTCCTCCAGCAGTCTCTTTCACTATACAAATAATCTCTTCAACAGCCTCCTAAGACCGAATCTTAATTAATCATAGTCTAGAACCCTTAATAGTTCACAAATGTTAATATACAAATGTTTAACTCAAATTAGAACAATCTAAAATACATTATGCTATGAGCATTTCTAAGGTTATCTTTAGTTTGAATACTTGTATAAATTCTCAATTCACCTAACCTTTGTTATCCAAACTCTACAAAAACTGTCTTAATCTTTAGTCACCACCATGTCTAATGACCTTCAGCAGTTAAAACCATCTTATAGACATATTAGTTCAAAATCAACACTTCTATAATTTTCCTTGCCCATAAGGCAACCAACATGTTCCTGATATAAACTAATACGTTTTGTTACTGTCTCCCCAACACATAATGACAATCCCCTCATGGTCTCAGCTGGCTCTTGAATGCCCATTCCCATTAGCTCTTTATCTATAATCTCCTTCTCTTCAGGGTGTTGTCCCCTGGCATAGTTGCAGACACTTGTCACAATGAACAACAAGCGATACAATGAATGCGGTTTCTGGTGAGTGGCATAGAGGAACTTACGTTTATAGGCCAGACTGCTGTAACTCGTCACAGCTTCATCTCCCCTTAACGGTATAAGGACGCTGGTGGCCTCACAGCTCCTGCTCAACTCTCATACCCATCTCACATAACAGTGTCTTTACGGTGACCCCCTGGCTTGGGTTGCCCTCTGTTAGGCCAAAGAGGATCTTACCCGTCATTGGGTGATCACCTCGTACCCACTGGAAACTGCTCATTCCCATCACACAATCAGTTATTTCAACAGAACTCAGCTGTTTTCTGGAGCCTATGAAAGGCACATTCAAGAGTCACCTCATCCGGACTGCCTAATAGTGTTAAGGGAGACAGGTTAATAACAACAGTATTTAATCACTCAAATTTGTTAGACCTGTCCGAATCAACAAAATCTCAGTGAACTTTATTCACAACCATCCATTCAGTGTACTGTTACCTCTGTAGCCGGAGCCATCGGCCCTGTTTCATGGTGGAGGCTAAAATGAGACCAAGAAGTTACAATTACCTAGTCAAAATGTCACTTCTATCGTTTAAGGTCTGTATTACTATTTTAAAGACTTCTTTAAAGTCATTCAGTTTTACTTTTAAAACATCTTTACTATAAATAGCTTATTATCACTTATGACAGGCTCAGATAACAGCTTTTATATTGAATGAGAGAGAGACTCTGAGGCATTCAGAACTGGTACACTGTACTTTCATAAACATCAAACATCATACTTTACCTACCATTCTTTAACTCTAGCCCAGCTTAAGGCATCTTTGCCAGAAATTACATGCGTGTTCAAATAAACATAATTTTTATAGTTGTCTTTTGCCCATATCTCAGGGAATTTAGACATTACAAATTTCCACTCAGATTGAGTCTCTGTCGCTCTGGCAGTTTTCAGCCACATCAACATCAGATTCAGATAAGCGAGCTGTTTCAGCCAAATCACAAGCTTATCTTTTAAACACCAAAACATCAGCTTATATTACTCAGTCCGTAAATTACACAGACAACCATTATAGCTACTTGCTTCAATACCCTTATTTTCTTAACATTAATAAAATAAAGCAGATATATCATAATTTCAATCATTATTTTATCAAAATATAGAATTGTTCCCCATTCTGCTTAAAACATTCTTCATATCATGTTAATCCCTGTCAATCATACAATGCCTTATTTTTATTCTGAAACTCACTTTTCATACAATTTAAACAGTTAATTTGACTTCCATAAATTCTGTCAGAAATGTTCTTTTCATCACATATAGTTTTCTACTATATTTCTTCTCAATCTTTCCCTACATGCCAGTTCCTTCTGTATCCTCTCCTTTCTTTTCCCTACATGCCAGTTCCTTCATTATCTAACCAGTACATGATTGTTTGCTTACAATCCCCACACACACATGTCTCAACCTTTTGTTTTTCACTTCCCTCTTCCATTAAGTCTCTCACTTACAGTTCCCTCTATTTCACAAAGCCAGCCTTATTGCTGCTTGCTACTTCAATCCTTATCATATAAATTTAAGTTCTATAGACATCTAATGTCATGCATCCATTTACTGGATAAAGAAGTAAAAACCTTATTTCTCCCTGCCCTGTTCAACTGATTCCCGCACCACCTTTAATCTTGTGGCGCTCAATATCATACATTTCTGACCATAATGTTTTCTCATTTGGTAGTACACCGGTGTATCATATTTCATAATCTTGCTCTGAGATTTCCCCATACTGGCTGCTTTTCTGTTCTCTGTGGATTTCTCTTCAACGCGCGTTTTCTTAACCTGTTAGGCGTCCCCAACAGACCCGATTTTTTCTTTTAACCCAAATCGGTCGGGTTGCACTGTTAGTGCCCTCCTAATTATGGTTTACCAAAAAAATCTGGTTCCCCCTAATTAGCCTCGGTACCTCAAAACAATTTGCTCCGTGGTGGAACAACTAATTTTCAGGTTCTCTTCTCTCGTATCTGTTTGAAATCTCTTGATCTGTCCGTAGATCTTAATCAATCCAGATTACGTACCACAGAAACAGCCCTCAGCCAATATGGTTCAATTTCACAGACCTCAATTAATCTGAATTTAATTACCTTACCCAGAGATGTTGTTCTCATGCCACTTGCGGGTTCTTTAGATTCCAGTGGTCGATTCTCCCGGCCCTGATATCGGTCGGCCCCTCTCTCTCAAGTTTACGAGGTAGAGCTGGAACTTACTCATTCCAGGTGGCCAAACACCGTCCGATCTCAGGTCCAGGAGGCACGTCCAAGGAATCCCACTTCTGACACCAAAACTGTTGTGGCGAAAATTCATTAAACAAACATCACTGCGTAAGAGACACTCATTGTCAAATTATAAAAATAGAAGTATTTATTCTTGCAAGAATAGGAGCAGTCTAATACACAGTTGTTACCCTGTGCAGAAGAGTGACACACCTCCAGACAGACTGAACTAGCTTTTATCTTAGTTTCAAGGCCTTCTTCCCCCCAGAGCCTTCCTCCCAGTAGTTTTCCATAGACGTCACTAGTTGGCCCACTAAGCCTCCCCCTGCACCAAATGGCCTTCTGACATCTAGGTCAGAGGTCCTTGTTCGTCTGTTCTCTGGAGTGTCTCCCCCTTCTGCCTCCACAGGTACATAAACAGAATCTTCTCTTACTACAAGTGAGAGACACACATGTGACATTCTTTGAATCATCTATATTTTACTAAAGATCAATGAATATCATAAAATTGCCACCACAGCACTTACTCTGAAGGTCCTTTTGAAGCAACTCTATCTCTAGTGCAATTTTTCTCTTTTTCAAGTTGTCAAGTTCAATTTCTCCTCTTAATTTGTGTTTTTTCAGGTCAAAATACTCAATTTTTTGTTGAAGATGTTCAAGTGTGCCAAGGTCAGACTGGAAATGACATTAGTAGAGTCACGTGACAAATGTGTAAGGGAGGCAGCCCCTGTGTTAAAAACTGGTAGAAAGTGGTCAGCAAAGAAATCTGTAGTAGAGGCAAAGGCTGACCTTCAAATAGGGGATATCGTGGGACAGGTACAGCATGGAAGAGGGGGTTTTGGGCTCAGTTTAGCTCCTCCTTTAGCACAAGGCAGGCCCAGCTCAAAGGAGGAAGCTGGTACTCAACGAGGTGCGAAAGCAGGAGGAGAGGATGAGGAGTATAAAGGCCATTTCCCAGGCCAAGCAGGGAGAGTGGATGAGATGGGAGAGTGTGGAACAACGCAAAATGGGCTGGCAAGACCTTTGGTCAATGGAAGAGAGTAGGATCAGTTTCCTTATTTGGTCAACATATGATGTTCTCCCATCACCGCAGAACCTAAACCTCTGGGTAGGAGAGGATCCCTCTTGTCCTTTGTGTTCATCACCTGCCACATTAAGGCACATTTTGACAGGATGTAAGGTGGCTCTTAGCCAAGGTCGGTTTACTTGGCGCCATGACCAAGTACTGAGAAGTTTGGCTTTAGCATTGGAAGGCAAGCGTAGTATGACCAATAAGTTGCCACCTGTTCTAGCAAAACATTACACGCAGAAGACAACATTCCTCCGCCCAGGCGAGCAACCACCAAGAAAAGGTGTTAACACCAATTCTCGGCCAGGACAACTGGAAGCTGCTAGGGACTGGAAGATGCTGGCTGATCTTGATCAACGGCTTATTTTTCCACCTGAGATTGCCACCACTAACCTACGACCAGACATTGTTTTGTGGTCTGGATCAGCACGCATTGTTCAACTGATAGAGTTGACAGTGCTATGGGAGGATGCTGTAGATGAGGCATATGAGAGGAAGAAACTGCGGTATGCTCATCTGGCCACTGAAGCAGAACAGCGAGGATGGAGAGTCCAGGTTTATCCAGTGGAAGTGGGTTGTCGAGGTTTTGTGGCACACTCTACAACCCGGTTCCTCAGAGACGTCGGATTCAGCGGCCAAGAGTTGCGTCGCACAGTAAAGAACTTATCTGAAGCAGCAGAAAGGAGCAGCAACTGGCTGTGGTTGAGACGGAAAGATTCTAGCTGGCAAGGTACAGGCCGCCACGCTACGGTTTCGTAGAATTCTTGAAAAGCTTGAAGAGTCTGTTGGTTTATTTGTATAGGTTGTATAGTATAGGTTGTATAGTATACTATACAATTTGTATAGGTTGTATAGTATAGAATGACGGGTGGTTGGGCAGATATTGTGTTTTGCGGTAGGTGGTATGCCATACGGAACCGTTGCCACTGTAACTGCTTTAACGCACCAGTGGGGCTCGACAGCCTTAGTCAATCGGGTTGGCGCGTATGGTTGGGTTGCGGAGAGATTGTGAGATTGTGGTTAGGTCTCAGCAGCAGGAGGGATGTAGAGGTCAGTAAGCTGGGCTGAGTTGAGTGGGGGACAGAGGGGGGTGACTCTGGGACGCCAGAGTCACTGTCGAGCCCTCTTGAGGTGTCGTGGGCTAGTCGACGAAACACTGAGGACGGAAGGTGCCCACTTGAAGACCCTAGAGATGTCCCCTACTCGGCTCAAGACGGTTGTCGTGCTGGTCCACTAGGGAGACCACACTGTAGTTGCAGCCGTCGTGTGTGCTGACGCGCCAAGTACACTGCAGCCGTTAACGCCGGACAGAAGGGGAGTCACACCCTCATATGGAAAGAAGCGTAAATGGATGGAGAAGCATAGTTTACTGTAAAGCTACGTCTTAGTGTTGATTATCTTGGCGAAAGCCGAGTACAAATCAGCATGAAGTTTTAACATCTACTCTCGTGTAATGGAAATCAACTGTGCGCACTCAATATACTGTCATTTTGGCCAGGTCTCTCTTGGAAAAGACGTTTTAAATCTCAATGAGATAACCTGTAATAAAGGTTAAATAAAAAAAAAATTATAATATGGATGTTTATGTTAATTCAACTCTGGTTGACTGTTGTGGGTCTATTTGCACTTT
The DNA here is from genome assembly GCA_031834385.1 of Semotilus atromaculatus. Taxonomy (NCBI): domain Eukaryota; kingdom Metazoa; phylum Chordata; class Actinopteri; order Cypriniformes; family Leuciscidae; genus Semotilus; species Semotilus atromaculatus. Next base: position 9,665,438 of record JAULUF010000044.1, on the reverse strand, counting down.
TTTATAAGCTGCTCTTTGTTGTTATTAAAAGTTGTTCGGGCTGTGATTTAATTTAATTGATTTGTGTGCGCTAAAACGGTTCTGGATGTTTATGTAAATTTAAATCAGTTTGACTGTTGTATTTGCACTTTTTTATAAGCTGCTATTTGTTGCCAATAAAAGTTGTTAATATAGTGCATGTTATGTTGTTATTATTTCAGTATTAGTGTTTGGTATTCAGTTTCTGAACGGTGTAGGCACAAGCCAACAGTTTGGTGATGCCGTCTGAGCTTTACGTCATAATTTTTAATTAGTCACGGTAATGCCATATACCGCGGTAAAATAGAGAGGAGGTTTGACGGTATAAAAATTTTGATAACGCCCAACTCTACTCTCGATTATCATTTTGTATATAGAACAGTTTCACAGTTAAGAGAAGACGTTGCAAACGGATAATTGTGGTTGTACAATAAATGGAAGGATTTGGGCTTAAGTTTGATGAGGCACAGAGTGTCATTCAACGACTAAGGCCTAGCCCACACGGACACAGGTATTTTTATAAGCAGAGTTTTTCCTCCGGCGTTTAAAAAAAAATCTCTGTCTACATGAAAACACGCTATCAAGCGCTGTCAAGAGCATGCAACACCAACAGGCGGCAATATAACCCTAACCGTAAAGCCATGTTGGCCAATCATAAGCCGTCAGCGACGTACAATCTGATGTCAAACACAGCGGATAACGGGGCACACTCTGACGTCGCAAGGCAAAAACTCCGGTTTTACTGTCTGCACGACAACACTGCAAACGCCGTTTCTGAAAATACTCACCCTGGAAGGGGTTTTCAAAAATGCTCGGTTTCAGTGACCTGATACTGCGTTTACGTGTGGACGAACGGCCGAACCGCATAAAAAAAAGTCACGGTTATAAAAATACCCGTGTCCGTGTGGACAAGGCCTTAGTCCCTTGGAATGTAGCAGCCATCACGCTGTTGTATTTCCAAGCATTCTTGAACAACACCAGTCGTTGCATGTACCATCAGAAGCAACAGCAAGATGTATCAGTGTGTCGCTAAGGACAGTCATTCTGTGGGCATTCTGTTGCAGCTGGACAGTGATGAGCTGGCTCACTTCACGGGGCTCAGGTGGAGAGAGAATGGAGGTAGGTTGCTCACCAGTGTAACTGTTCTCCTCGGGGCTCAGGCAGAGAGAAGGATGATGCTTCCATAGCGGAACTGGCTCTCCCAATGCCGTTGCGATGCACTCACACTCGTGTTCCACTGCAACCCACACATATCATCACACATGATTATATCAATATACAGCACTGCAAAGCCTCGTCACTCACAGCATAGGGCGTTGGCCTGGGGTCCAGTCTACTGCTCGTCAATACAGCCTCCTTAATAACCATGATGAAGCGTAGGGTATTCAAACCTTCTCCAAAGAGACAATTTCACATGCCATGAAGTTCCATCACATTCCCAAGGGCATCCATCATATCACAACCCAGTCAATGTGCACCACTTATCCCTCCTCAACAATGATTCTCTTCTCCAATCTTCTAGTTCGGTCTCAGCCCATCAAACTCGCCCTTTTTCCCGGCTTCCGATCTCCCATTACATCTGGAACACCAAACTGGCCTGAGCACCCGACTGCTGGGCCACACACTGGCTGGAAGACACCCCGGCGGGACCGCCCTGTTTTCAATTATTCAATGATAATTTGCATCGTTACTCGGAATAACCGGAACCGGAGTCTTCACGGGTCCCACACCGGAACTACTCCCCAGGGGAAACCACGCCTGCAATTAAAGGTTCCGCCTCCATCCTGATCGTCACCCGTGACACTTTCTCAATGTTTCCGGAAAGAATAGCCTCTCATGCCTTGAACAGCCTGCATGCGGTCAATCGCATGACTGACTTTATGATGTTTTATTAACAAAGTTCGAGAGGAGCACGTTCAGATAATTAACACGAGTGGAGAGTAGTAGAGTACTCAGCAATCAACGATATAAGGTGGGACTTGCAAAAATTGCGGGAACTTGCAAAAACTGCGGTTTGATGAAAAAGAGGAAAAAAAAGTGTTTCCCCAACACCCGGTTCTCACTAGGCTACTACCTTAAAGTAAAGAGTCATTTCTTAGAATAAAAATTAAACAAAAAGAAAAATTAAAGCAAAAAAATTAAAAATTAAATTTTGATACAGCAACATTTTTAGAAGAAAATCTTCTGTTTAACAACTTCTGTTTATAAACAAAAATGTATACGATACCCACAAAAAAACTTTTCTCTCCAAGTCCTGCAGCTTCCAGTTCCTCCCTTTCAAAACTTTGTTGGTGCAACACTATTTCCCTTTCGACAACGGCCATTTTGTGTTGCGTCTAGCTAGGCACTATGGGAAAACTATTCTTTAGAACAGGGGTCTCAAACTCAACTTAACTGAGGGCCGCTGGAGGGAGAGTCTGGGTCAGGCTGGGCCGCATCAAGTATTCCACAAAAAATAATATTCAAGTATTCCAAAAAAGGAGCACAACTGATCCAATCTTCTCAATCTTTATTATTAACGTTTCTTCTGAACTGTTCCTCTGAATTTGAACATTCCGTTCTGTACATGATTGGTTCTTCATGAGCTGTCCTTCTGACAGTTAAAGTTCATTTTACAAACTTTCTTTGTCTTTTCCTTATAAACAACATCTTTGTGATACTTCATTTCACAAACATTCTTTTTCTTTTCCTTATAACACATATTTGTGATACTTATATTTGCTTATGTCCTTTTTATTTTCTTTATACAACACATTAATGATATTGAATGTTTTTTTGGAAGGCACATTTCCTTTTATTATACTTAGAAAAACAATTATTGCTTTTGAAATACAAATATTTGCAGTCATGTCTGTCCGTCTTAGCGCCTGTTCACATATCGCGTCTTTTGCGCGCTCAAGTTCGTTATTTCAAATGTAGGCGCGGTATGCTCGCTCATAATGGAAGCGATGCGGTCGCGGTGCGACGCGCTCGTTTTTTCCAAGCGTGTCCGCGCCGCATCGAGATAAAAACATCTCAACTTTTCAGAATGGCGCAAGCGCACCGTAGCTTAGCAACGACAGACGCCTACGGAGCGCAATTAACCGCCCTAGAGCTTTGGAAAAAGGAGAACGCGGCGCGCCTGGCGTTTTCTACGCGTTTTTAGGCGCTATAATGTTATGTGAATTCAGCCTTATTGAATTATTTCTACACATGTATATAGTGTCTCAGGCATATTACTGACTTTGCACAAATCAAAGCAAACCTTCTTATCAACCTGCTGGACACATATTACAAGCTCAAAATGATTATTCTCACGTTGTTTTAGAGCAGGGGTCTCCAACACGTCGCTCGCGAGCTACCAGTAGCTTGTGGCATGTTCACATATCGCGCTCACATATTTTGCGTGCTCAAGTTCGTTATTTCAAATGTAGGCGCGCGGCAAGCGCGCTCATAAGCGACGCGCTCATTTTTTCCAGGCGCAGTAAGTTTGTACTTCGCGGTTGTCTATGACAACTATTGACAACAAACCCACCGTAAGCTGTCATGAGACTATCTATGGCAGCCCATAAGGGATAAAAACTTTTTTTTTTTTTTACGCGGCACACGCAACGACGGGCCGCACTAACATTAAACTTTAATGTCAAGTAGGGGGCCACAAAATATCACCCCGCGGGCCGCGAGTTTGAGACCACTGCTTTAGAATATATAAGCCTTTATTTTAAAATGCAGTGCAGCTGCACAGCGAGCATAGAGTCTAGCTTGCTATTGGCTGTGCTGCAGCAATTGCACATCCTATGGCGAGGCGGCAGAGACGGGCGAACCAATCAGGGTGCTTCGCGCCGGAGTTTGCCAGAACCTGCCAGAAGGGCCGTGGCTTATGACTATATAAGCTGGCCACCTCACCATGGAGTTAGATTTAATCTCCTTCATCGAAACTTCACATTATTGACTTCTCCAGAGATCTCGCAAAAGTCAAAATCAAAGTGCACCTTGCAGCGGAACGAGCGACCTGTCAGCTAAGCAGAGTCAGAGGACCGACACGTCTCCCTTAACTCGCCGTTACCTGCAGCTATGCCTGGGCGGTCTGCGGTCTGCGGTCTGCCTGGGCCTCGCCCAAGCAAGCTGCACTCAACCAGGGCAGCTACCTACATTGTTACAGCCTTCCCATCGCCATCCTGTGCTCGCGGCTAGCTCTCCTCTCGGACAGCGTCCCCACCGCTCGCGTTCTCCTGCTCCCTTCTCTCAAGCCTCGACAGAAGAAGCGGCGTGCACAAAGGATTGTTGTTAAGTCCAATCTGAATGTTGTTTCACCATGGGAAGTGGTCTTTTGATAACTCTTTTTTTCAGCATTACATATGGTTTCACAACTTGGATCACTGATTGCATGACGAGTTTGTTTAACATGGCTTAACCATTTACTGTTCAAACTAAAATAGGTAATGAGCTTGCTAACTTTGGCACAGTTATTTGGTAGCTAATGGGACACCTTGCCTCTAAACTTTAACTAGCCTAAACCCATTTGCTGCAGAAAATAGTCTAACGTTATATTCAGCCAGCTCAACTTTGTCTTCTTCAGCCACCCTTTGTAATTGCAGTGTAACATCTAAGTAATGCATAGTGCATTGCCACTACTGAGAGAAATGGATAGGTAACTCTTAGTTGAACCAGCCCTAAATGATGATTTTGAATATATATTTTCTTTGTTAACAGGGGCAAAATGCTGTTGCGTGTTCAATTCGGGGAAGAGCAGAAATACGTCAAGCTGTCTGAACTGACATTCGATGCTTTCTTGTAAGAAGGTGGGTACATTAGATTAAAGCAATATATACATCACCCAATGACAAAATAATACAGCATTAACTTATTATGTTATGATATCTAGTTAGGTCAATAATAATTTCTGTTGTGCTTTATATGTTCAGTTATATAAAATCGGGTGCAGATTCTTGTCTTTCATCTTTTTGTGAATACCTGGGGGCGAACTTAAACCTTTGATTCTTGTGAAAAGGGAATGCATGTTTTTTCATTATTAATGTTTTTTTAAACAGCATGTCTTAAATTCAACATAACAGAAAGCAGGCAGACAGATATTACGGTGTATGACCAGTCAGACACAGAAGTTGACAGAGGTTTTTGAAGGAAGTGAAGGAGTCACCTGGAACTTTCAAAATCATGCTGGGCAATGGAGGACTTGGTATTCATTCAGACAATTCACAAAATTAGTTTGTTTAGTTTAAAGGCCGGAATGAGAACATTTATTGTCTTAAAAATGACTGTTTCTTGTAATATGTTTCCATGCTTTGTACAAATTTCACAATGAGCAGGTGCCTCTCAATCATCATCATCATCATCATGCTCGGGTACATCTGATGACACCGTCAACCTGAATTTCATAATGTGTGACCCTGTTGAAGAAGTAGCCGCTGACGAAGGAAGCCAGCCTAAACGGCCATGCCACATAAACTACGAGGCAAAAGCGGTAAGTGGTGGAAATTGCTGTTAAGTCCAATCTGAATGTTGTTTCAACTTGGGAAGTGGTCTTTAGATAACTATTTTTTTCAGCATTACCTATGGTTTCACAAAAACGGAAAGCACATTTTATTACACCTAAAGTTGATTGAAAAAATCCTAACATCAAAGCCTGGTGGTGAACGCATTATGCAAGAGTATGGAAAATCCAAATCTCTGACAGATGCCACCAGAAGACAGATTATTAACATTCTTGCTGCTGAGATGACAGAAACACATGGGTAGGCATTAAGCATAAAGATGGGCTGTAAAGAAACATTGATATTATTTTACAGTTATTAATAGTGTAAATTGTTTTGTGCAATGTCAATTGAGTGTGATGTTAACTTTGAATTCACAATTTCTGGACACACCAGGAGTGGGTGGACTAGCAAAATGTAGGTTACAACTGTACTTTGCGGGGAAACCGCCTTCACCTGCCATGTCTATCAGCTCGCTTTCAGGTTAAACTTTCCGAGACTGTGCAACTGGGTTATAGGTTGCCAGGTTAAGGTGACAAACAGGTTGAAATTGTATATGGTGTGTGGATTGTGTTAATATAATGCATTTCTGGCAACTGGTCATCATTAGACAAACATATTGGTCTGATTATTCATAAAGGACTTTGGGTCATGCAAATTACAGGAGTTGCCCGGGAGAAATAACAAACCGGGAGGGGTCCGGGAGATAGGGCTAAAAAACAGGAGAAACCCGGGAAAAACGGGAGTGTTGACAGGTATGGTTACATTGCAGATAGAACAAGATTTTAGGCTTCTGTTTGGTGAGGCCACAGCCAAGTGGCCAATCACTTTCAAAGCAAAAGTAATAAAGGAAAGCCATGTCACTTGTACCCACCACAGAACTCTTGGATTTGATGCTGAAGTTGAGAATGGTATGAATGAAACAGTTTTAAAACATTGTATGAATGGAACATTTTAAAACCTCCTGAGAAAACCAGGTTGCTGCTGGAAGAGGTGTTAGTGAGGCCTGCAGGGGGCGCTCACCCTGTGGTCTGTGTGGGTCCTAACGCTCCAGTAAAGTGATGGGGACACTATACTGTCAAAAAGCACCGTCCTTCAGATGAGACGTTAAACTGAGGTCCTGACTCTCTGTGGTCATTAAAAATCCCAGGATGTCTTTCAAAAATTAGGGGTGTAACCCCGGCATCCTGGCCAAAATCTGCCCATTGGCCTCTGTCCATCACGGCCTCCTAATCCTCTACATATACTTATTGGCTTCACCACTGTCTCCTCTCCACCAGTAAGCTGATGTGTGGTGGGCGTTCTGGCACAATATGGCTGCCGTCGCATCATCCCAGTGGCTGCTGCACAATGGTGGTGGTGGAGGAGATTCCCCCTTCCATGTAAAGTGCTTTGAGTATCCAGAAAAGCGCTATATAAATGTAACAAATTAATTAATCAGAGATCAGGTAAACCCCACCGACACTTGTTCATTGGTTCTCAGTGACTCCTCATGATTCATGGGTTGACAGAGATCATCGCCCTCAGCGGTGAACCATTGGAATTTTGAATTGTTTCGAAACAGTTATGACGTAATGAAGCCTTGTTTACTGAAATCATGTGACTCATATGACATGTTGATACACGCTCTGGACCATTGATTCGGAACAAAAGATTTGTAAAGGCTTCGAAGCTTCATGAAGCAGTTTTGCCCTGCCTTTGGCCTTAATTGGGAAAATAAAAGTCCCATCATCTTTAAGACTGACTCTTCTTGTTTTTGAATGTGCCATAACTTGACGCCTGATTACGACCATCCTACAACACTAAGTTTTGTTAAAGACTATATCTGGATCATATTCAGAACACTAATCAAAACACAGATGGAGTAGATCGAGTCCACCAATACCCCAAAACTTCACAGTCCTGTAGTTTGTCTTAGGTCGACATTTCGTCCTGGGTGGGAAGGAGGCTGTACTGTAAAAAAAATATTAAAAAAAATAATAATTGACATTTACGGTAAAAAAAAACGGCAGCTGTCGTTGCCAGTATTTTACCATAAAAAATATGGTGGCAACCTTTTATGTTTTACAGTATTTAAATTTACGGGCAAAAAAAGAAAACACAATGTAAAAAAAACTGTGACATTTATGGTAAAAAAACCCGTTAGCTTGGTTGCCAGGAGCTGTTAGCTTGGTTTACCATAAACAATACAGTAGTAACCTTTTAGTTGTCATGGGACAACCCAATCTTTCATCTAGATGAATTGGCCGTAGCCTTAAAAAATGTCATGAGGTGCGACCGTGATTCATCTTAAATTAATTAATTTCCTTAACATACATTTTTTTTTTTTTTACATGTTCTCAGTAATTAAAGTGTTTAAAAACAAAGTATTTGCATTTCTTTTGAGTTTTTGTTTATAATGATCTCATATTTTGTTCTGCAATTTCAGTCGCCGCCTTAAAGGCAGTTAACACTTATTTTTCCTGTATATCGCATAAAACTGATAAAAATGTTTTAAAAATACCATTCACTTAATGATTCTGTATCAGTGATTTATATTTCAGCCACAAAAATTTGATATTTTATTTTTTAATTGAATACAGTTATTGCTATTATTGGTCACACCACATGATGAGTGGTCGCTCCAAATGACACGAAGACCTTATATTGTTAAAAATCGATTTAAAGAGATCAGTAAACAATACATTTAATACAAAGAATAGATTTAAACCAGATTTTATTCAAATGTATTTTTTTTATAAACATTTATGAAAATCATCACAAATAAATGTAAACTTGTGTAAACACAATGTAAACTTGACGATTACAATGGAACTTGACAATGGAGACAATTCAATTAAATTAAATTCAAATTTATTTGTATAGCGCTTTTCACAATACACATTGTTTCAAAGCAGCTTTACAGAAAGTGCATTAGAAATGTACATAGAAAATACAGTTAGTTCATCATGTATTAATTTAGGGCATAACATATCGCCAGCGTTGAGTCGTCTCTTCACAGGCGTCGAGTCGTCTCTCAACAGGCGTTTAGTCGTCTCATCACAGGTGTTGGATCATCTGAAGTCTCCGTGAGAGGCTGGATACAAACTGGAGCTGACGAACGCTATTTACCTCGGGACTTGCGTCCCGAGATAACAGCAGAAAGGCAGATGAGAAATAATTAGCATAGCTGATGTTCATAATATTAATGCATTCGATCTGATTCGGCAGTAGTATAAAAGGTAAGCATTATGTGAATGCGTGGTTAAAGAGATGCGTCTTTAATCTAGTTTTAAACTGAGACAGCGAGTCTGAGCCTCGAACAATATCAGGAAGGCTATTCCAGAGTTTAGGAGCTAAATGTGAGAACGCCCTCCCTCCTTTAGTGGACTTAGATATCCTAGGAATGACCAGAAGCCTTGAATTTAGTGATCTTAAAGAGCGCGACGGATTGTAGGGCGATAGAAGGTCCGTTAAATAGACTGGAGCTAAGCCATTTAGGGCTTTATAGGTCAGTAGCAATACCTTGTAATTGATACGGAACTTAATAGGTAACGAATGTAGAGATGATAAAATTGGTGTTATATGATCATATTTTCTTGATCTAGTAAGAACTCTAGCGGCTGCATTTTGGACTAACGGTAGCTTGTTTATTGAGGATACAGGACAACCAGCTAATAAAGCATTACAGTAATCTAGTCTCGAGGTCATGAATGCATGAACTAACTTTTCTGGATCAGAAACTGATAGCATGTTACGTAGCTTAGCAATGTTTCTAAGGTGGAAAAAGGCTGTTCTTGTAACATATGAAATATGATTTTCGAAAGACAGGTTGCGGTCAAGTATGACACCCAGGTCTTTTACTGTAGTGGATAAAGTAACAGGGCATCCTTCTAAATTAAAGTTGTATTGTAAGGGATTTTGTGGGTAGTTTTTTGGACCAATAAGTAATACCTCTGTTTTATCTGAATTTAATAGCAGGAAATTACACGTCATCCAGTATTTTATATCTTTAAGACATTCTGTCAAGTTAGATAAGTTAGTGTTTTCATCTGGCCGTGATGAAATATATAATTGAGTGTCATCAGCATAACAGTGAAAATTAATTCCATGTTTTCTTATAATATTACCAAGTGGCAGCATATATATTGAGAATAGTAGAGGGCCTAACACAGATCCTTGCGGTACTCCATAGTTTACTGACGTTATCTTTGATTTTTCCCCATTTAAACAGACAAAGTGGTAACGGTCTGATAAGTACGATCTAAACCAGCTTAATGCCTGTCCCTGAACACCAGTGTAGTTTTGTAGTCGATCCAGGAGTATTTTATGATCTATAGTATCAAATGCAGCGCTAAGATCGAGTAGAACTAGTATTGAGATGCAGCCTTGGTCAGAAGCTAAAAGTAAATCATTTGTAATTTTAACTAGCGCAGTTTCTGTGCTATGATACGGTCTGAATCCTGACTGAAATTTTTCATAGATATAATTTTCTTGCAAGAAAGAGCACAATTGAGCGGACACAACTTTTTCTAGTATTTTAGACATAAATGGAAGATTTGAAATGGGTCTGTAATTTTCTAGGTTATTTGGATCTAATTGTGGTTTCTTAATAAGAGGTTTTATTACTGCCAGCTTGAATATTCTTGGAACGTGCCCTAAAAATAAAGATGAATTAATAATATTGAGAAGAGGCTCTTCCACTACAGGTAACACTTCTTTAAGTAGTTTAGTGGGTATTGGAAATAATAAACAAGTTGTTGGTTTAGATGCAATAATAAGTTTATTTAGCTCTTCCTGTCCTATAGTTGTAAAGCAGTGTAGTTGTTCTTGAGGGGCGATAATTGAGGCTGAATCATAAGACACCATAAAATATTGTACATTTACAATTGTGTTTCTGATGTTTTCTATTTTCTCAGTGAAGAAATTCATAAAATCATTACTACTACATTGTAACGGAATATTTTGCTCAGGTGATGCCTGTTTATTTGTTAGTCTGGCCACGGTGTTAAATAAGAACCTTGGATTATTTTGGTTATTTTCTATAAGTCTGCGGAGATGCTCAGCCCTGGCTGATTTAAGAGCCTTTTTGTAACGTGACATACTATCTTTCCACGCGATTCTAAAGACCTCTAAATTTGTTTGTTTCCATTTACGCTCTAAGTTACGAGTTTCTCTCTTGATAGCATGCGTAGCATTGTTGTAGTGCTCTAGTTTTCTCTCTAACCTTTTTTAATCTAATTGGTGCAACAATTTCTAATGTATTAGAGAAAATGGCGCTCAAACTGCTAGTCATTTCCTCTAGTTCATCTGATTGTTTGGGTTCACTGAGCAGCTGAGGTAGATCAGGTAAGCTATTTGAGAATATATCTATAGTGTTTGGAAGGATTGTTCTGCCTGGTCGATAACGTGGCGCAACATGACAAATTTCAGCAGTACGTAACATGCAAGTTACCATGTAATGATCAGTTACATCATCGCTTTGCGGTACAATATCTATATCGGTTGGATTGGTTCCATATGATATAATTAAATCTAGTGTATGATTTAGGCGATGAGTGGGACCACTGACGTTTTGCGTGACCCCGAAGGAGTTTAATGAATCTGTAAACGCAGCCCCTAACGCATCATTTGTGTTATCTACGTGTATGTTAAAATCTCCAACAATTATTGCTTTATCGACATTGACCAATAGATTTGATAGAAAGTCTGCAAACTCTTTTAGGAAATCGGCGTAAGGCCCTGGAGGTCTATATACAGTAGCCAAGGCTAGAGATAATAGGGATTTCTTTCTTAAATCTAAGAGTGTAACATTTAGCACAAGTACTTCAAACGAATTAAACCTGTGACCTGTTTTCTGAGTAACATTAAGAATATCTCTATAGATTGTTGCAACACCGCCGCCACGACCAATCAGACGGGGCTCATGCTTATAACAGTATCCTGGGGGAGTAGACTCATTTATACCGAAATAATCATTTGGTTTAAGCCAGGTTTCAGTAAGGCACAGTACATCGAAACTATTATCTGTGACCATTTCATTTACAATAACCCCCTAAGGTGTGAGCGATCTAATGTTTAGAAGACCTAGCTTTAGAACCTAGCTTTATTGTTTATCACTGATATTGAGATTTTCTGGTTTAATTACAATAAAATTTTTCCTAGATCCTACATTATATATATTATTTGGCCTTACTAAATGAGGAATAGACACAGTTTCTATATAATGTTCTACATTGGTACTTATATCAATTAAGTTGGGACAGCAAAGACTGTGATTTGGACTTTGACTTACTAGTCATATGGTGTGTAGCGTCTTGGAGATGTTGTCCGACAGAACAGCCGCTCCGACTCTGCTGGGGTGCAGGCCATCAGCACGGATGAGCCTAGGTCGCTCCCAGAACAGATTCCAATTATTTACAAAGAGCAGTCTCTGTTCATTACACCATGACATTAACCATTCATTTAGAGCAAATAATCTACTGAACCTTTCTTGTCCTAGTCGGTACGTGGGAAGCGGTCCAGACACGACGATCGTTGCTTCAGGCGATGTGCTGTGTACGGTCTCGATCAGGCTCCTGTAGTCCTCCTTCAGAACCTCCGTCTGCCGCAGCCTGATGTCGTTCGTTCCCACGTGCAGCACGACAGCTCCGACGCGCTCGTCACCGTTCAGGATCTCGGGAACCTGCGCAGCGACATCGAGAACACGAGCACCAGGAAAGCAGTGAGTGCGCACCTTACCTTTACCCGAGGTAGCGCGGACATGACGGACGATGGAACTGCCGATGATCACGGCGTCGTAGCGTTCCGACTCGCGAAGAGGGGAGAAGCGGTTCCGGGTGGAGATCTCGAAGGCCGGGAGGGGCGGGGAGGTCCTTGGTCTGGTCCTGGCTCGCGTCTTCCGCCGTGGAATCACCCAGGGTCCGTGGTGCTGTGTCGGTGCCGGAGTGAATGAAGCCTGGGATGATCGCGTCCTGGTTGCTCGGGACCTGTGCAGAGAAACACACGGAGTAGACGAGGTCGAAGTCAAAAAATGATTAACCACTGACCTGTGAGAATCTGCGCGTGATGTTTCAAGCGCGGACCGTCGATCTCGCAGCTCGGCCTGTCTCTCCAGCAGCTCGCGGATCCGCCTCTCGACCGATTCGAGCTCCAACTGCACCGAATGCAGCTCGAAGGTGTCTTCACCTGCACTCAGAGGTAACGTTAGACACACATCCGATATATTCGCCATTATAGCAGATGTGCTATTGTGGCGAATTATAGCTTTCAGTTATACGGGTGTAAATAAGACGATCGACAGGCGAGAGACCACGCGTGCAATGCTAGCGGGCTAAGGCTAGTAGCAGAAGTTCGGAAAGTTGGATATAAGTAGCGATATCAAAGCAATCTGATTGTTTTTTATAAAGAATAGTATGGGCGATATGTTCACACGTTTGTAAAATTGGAAAATTTAGGTTTATAACTAAATGTGAAAGAAGAAAATCAAGGATTAGGAATCAATTCGACGGAGTTGTCTCAGTAAGCTTGTGTTAGGGTTAACGCATGCGCAGAAAAAAGGCTTCCATGGAGTTGTTTCTTGATTTGAGACAATGTAATTAATACATTTTGATTTCATTTTGATCAGAACCATGTATAATCATGTAATCATGCCTTATCACAAACAGTTAGTTGAACTTGACAATCATCATTCTGCTGATGGGTATTTGCAATGACTGAGAAAGTGTGGCCAATGGTGTTAACTGCAGGCATTTTCTTTAACCCCAGTTATTTCTGAACTTTGCCCAATCTTGGCTGCTCAATTTAGAGTAGCGGGAGGTTGCTGGCTTAGGTTCTGAGATGACAGAATGAACATCTTTCTTACAGTAGAAAATGACATCTGGAGTTTGTGGCCACATGAATAAGTTCTTTTCACCCGACTGCCGCAAGGAGCTAACCTGGACTTCCTCTCCCTCAACCTCAAGGACCTGACCTACATATGGAAGCTCATCATAGGTTACAATCACAAACTTGCCACTCAAGTCTTGAAGACTAGCTTGTTCCCTTGGTGGCTTAAGATTGCTTGAGGGATCCTCAGTGTGGCACATAGTGTCCCTCAGGTCTTTTACTGGCTGATAATATAGGCATGTCTTTAGTTCTGCATGCTTGCAGAAGCACAACACTTCCCTATGACTAATTTGTGCTTCACTTTGGACCAATGATAGATTAAAGCAGAAGAACATGTTAACGAAAAAAATTATTTCTTTCAGGTAATGAAAAACACACAAGTTGTCCAAACTCCATGTTGCTTTTTTATAGTTTCAATTTAAACATTTTTTAACATACCTTTCTCTTCTCCTAGCAAGGTACTCCTCTCTGGTTTTTATTTTGCTTGGCAGTGGCATCTGGTAAAATAGATTAAAATAGTTATAAATAAATACACAATAAATTACTAATAAATACCTAATTACCAAACTGAAATTTCATACTCTAAATTATGTTTTGCACTTTTCTCATATTGTACAGATGACCCAAATTGCATAAAGATCTATTCCAAATGATACTAAAATATAAAGTACTTTTATGTATATAAACCATCAATTGAATATAAAAGCACAAAAATGTAAGGATGGCTGGCGCGAAACAGACGTTCCGAAGCTTTGCGAGATCCCGAGGCAAAGATGATTCGAAACACTGATCCGAAGCGTGATTCAAAACACCCACGTCACGTGACAACGGCTAAATGAAGCTTCTAAGTGTTTCATCAGGTGGCGTGCTCCGCCGAATCGGGGTTTCATTGATTGGTCGATTCGGGAACAAATCACACAATCACACAGTATAAAAGTTATGTTAACGCATTTTCATATCGTGGGTTTTTGTGAGAGGAGTTTGGTTTTGAGATAGCGGATTTTTGGTGATATAGTGACACTTATAGTGCGATTTGTTTAGTTATATTTAGGATTTAATTTACATTTACACATTGACTTAGAGACACACAGAGTACATATAGTGACACATTAATAGATGCATTGATAGAAATATATATATATATATATATATATATATATATATATATAGATTAATAGATAGATACATATATATTACAGATACATATAGATTTCAGTCTATGTTATCTTATGTAATGTGATTCATGAAATTTATACTTCATATGTGTTGTCAGTTTATGATTTGTTACTAATTGCCGTGTTCTTTTAATTCAGAACCACAAATGTCAACATCAGGCCCATCATCATCATCATCATCATCATCATCATCATCAACACCAGTTGAAACACAGGACAGTTTATGGGAACATTTTGACAGTCGTATCCGTGAGACCCAGATGATACACAATCCTACAGCTGATGCCACAGTGGAAGTGAAAAAATACCTCAGCGATGCGATTTTGCAGAGAACTCATGATCCTCTAACTTACTGGAAAGAGAGAGCAGTAATCTTTCCTCATTTGTATGTCCTAGCTAAAAAAAATCTTTGTATGCCAGCAACAAGTGTCCCTTGTGAGAGAATTTTTTCAAAGGCTGGAGAAATTATCTGTAAAAAAAGAAGTAGGCTGAGTCCTTCAACAGCACAGAAATTACTATTTTTTTATAAAAATCTATAAGAAAGTGAGACATTGTGGCTTGATTTATTTTTATTAATATTCATTTTTCATGACCAAAATCACATTATGCAATGTGAAGAGACTACAGGTTACAAGCTTCATATATTACAAAAATACAATAATAAAAAATAAAAAACACATTTTTTATTAGCTCTTTGTAAAGGTTGTTTCAGATCAACACCTGCAAGTGACCACTAGGTGTCACCGTGGAGACGGGTTTCGGATTGATTCGAAGCCTCGAAACAAAATGGCACATTTGCTTCAACTGTTTCATTGCTTCACGAAGCCTCGATCTGCCCATCACTACAAAAATGCCAATCTAGGACATATACCTATCATGGAAAACACTCTGCAGTGGTCGCACCACATGATATTTTCAAATTTAGTCAAAATTTACAGGCACAGATTTGGCCACCTAAACAAAACAAGCTAGCTTCCCAAAAAAGTTCACTATTAAATTTATAATAAAAATACATATTTGTGGAAATAACTTAATATTCATTTTATTTATTTTTTTGGTCATACCACATGATATCCAAATATGGTAACTACATACCAGCCGTTAAAAAAGGTAATTTTTTTCCAAATTTAAGAGAGTGTTAAAAAAAAACCTGCTTGCTGCTTCCACAGGTCCATGGCAAATTGGTATATGATGCAACTTCCTGTCTTTGAATGGATTTCAACATAAAAGTCCCAAAGTGGTAGTTTCTTGATTAAATTCCATTTTATGTCATTTCATAAAATGGAAATCATCAGACAAAATTTGTGTAAATATTATGATGGAAATATAGATGCAAATACAGTGCAGAAAATAAATATGAATAATACCGGCACAAACCAGGACAAACAAACAAGACTATTTGGGGTGAATTTGGATTATGTGAGGGGCTGAGTGACTTCCAAATTACCCATAAATATTATTTTAATACCTAAACATTTGAAGCAGCAGAAACGAAAAAGAAAATTTTTACAGCACAAACAGAGCACAATTGATTGAGACCGTTTCGCCGGCGTTTTGCATTGGGTGGGGGGGCCAACTTCACACAGGTCCCTGAGCCCTTGATCACTTAGAATCAATATGGAGCTGATTTATTATTTATAGTTTTTTTTCTGTAGAAATTTGTTTAGGCTTGTATGTATGCTATTAAAAATTACAAATATTAAATGTTAATATAATTATATAAAATATAAAAAAAGATATAATAATAAATTATATAATAAAAAAACATATAATAGAATGGCTGCAGGGCCGGATGGCTGCTTGCCTGTGCTGGGCTACCTCCATCTACCACTCCCCACCCCTGTTACAAGTCTTGTTCATGTTGTAGAGTGTACTGATTATGTGATAATGTTGCTGAGGTGTTTTTTTTCCTGTTCCCACACTGTACTCCTTACAGGAGCATAGTCTGGGGGTTGCCTTTTTTTTCTCTCCTCATGTCATGCTGTATTTTTTCCTCAATTCCCTGTCTTCCTGTTCTGTCTACCCCGTTCTCATATATGTATTATGTTTGTATGGACAGGTTGATGGCCAATTTCGCTGGTACTTGTGACTAAGTGACAATAAAGGGTTTGTGACAAGTGAGTGATTTGATGGTCTTAACTTATGCAAGTCAAGTCAGCGCAGTGCAATGAACTCCACACCTTCACTTAGTGTACATGAATTTAAAAGAGAATGGCCTTTCCTGTATATGAATAAGTTTTCAATGCAGAACTTCACTTCACTTTCTGGGATCGAGCTTGACGAAAGGCGGAGAGAATGTATTGCTGAAAAAGGAAGGAGGGTGCTCCAGTTCTCAGCTTCTTTGCTGTACAAAAGAAGTGAAGACTGTTCTTGCCGACATTGAATGTCTTTAAGGTGAAAACATGGACTCAACATTTGCTGACATATTGCTGATGATGACCTTCTTTAGAGAGAAAGATGATGCCATTTTCCTTCTTGATGATGTAATTACTATACTGGATTCATATAATGGCCAATTAAAATATATATTTTTTAGATGTATAAATATTTTTTGCTGTTTCCCACATAAGCACTCTTTCTGCTTGACCTTTTGCTTGCAGGTCACCAGTACCCATGCAGATGCTCAGTTGTCTCTACCCACTACACCAAGAATAAAATGAAATGACTGAGATTTTTTGCAGAAAGCGGAGTTTTCCACGATCGCAGCTTTGTGGAGAAAGCTTTCACACTTTCATATGCTGCTGTGATGAGCTGACCAGGACCCTGGAGCTTCAAGTTAAGGATATTTAGCTCCTGTGTTATGTCCACCAAGAATGCAAGGTCCATGACCCATTTAGGATCATCAAATTCAGGAACATCCATTCTGCCATCTTCCATGAATCTCTTCACCTCTGCTCTTAAGTCAAAAAATCTCTTCAGGATATTCCCCCTGCTGAGCCAGCGCACCTCATTAAGTAAAGTACATCGCCATATGTTGACTCAATTTCTTCTAAAAAGGCCCGAAACTGGTGGTGCTGTAAACTTCTCGATCTGATGTAATTGACACATTTCAGGACAACAGACATGTTCATATTTCATGCATTTGCTGCACAGAGCCTGTTGGTGTATAATGCAGTGCAGAACAACTGCTGGATCGGCATTTTCCTCTTCTAACTTTCTTTGTACCAGCGCTACCAGTCCGTTTTTTTTTTGCCTGTAATAGATGGGGCGCCATCAGTGGTAATGGAATCAGTCTGTTCCTCGGCAAACCAGTGCTGGTTATAAATATATCGCTGGCTGTGGTACGGCCGTGCATTGGATACAAACTTCACGACGACTCCGTCACTTCAAATTGTTCATTTATACTCCTGATGAAAATGGCTAGCTGCGCAATGTCTATTATGTCTGTGCTTTTGTCAAGCCCACAGAGTACGCAGTGAAAACTCTAGCTTTGCCGCGCAACTGATCATAAATGTCACTGGACAACTCGCTAATCTGCTCTGCCACTGTGTTTGCCGATAGAGACCGATTGTTGAACAAGCCCTTCTTTTCTGGACATAGAAGCTCAGCGACTTTTAACATACACAACTTCATTGTGTTCCCTGGACATTTATCGACCATGTCCATAAAAGAGGGGTTTTATAAAATTGCCGGTAAGATATCTTGATAGGGTGACATCATATGAACAAATTTAACCTTTCACATTCGTTTTTTTTCTCTTTTTCAAAAAAACACATTTCATTTCAAGAAATCTATTATACAATAGTCTACAGTAGCTACCTGTTAAGAATGATTTTAAATATATATTTTTAATTCCTATGATAGGATTCCCTAGAGTCATAGGAGCAATAGACTGCACACATGTTGCAATCTCCACAGCTCTAGGAGAACATGAGGCAGATTATGTGAACAGAAAGTCCTTTCACAGCCTTAATGTTCAGGTATTTGAAAAATGTGAAGTTATTTTTATTTGCATTGAGATCAATCTTTAAATAAGTAACTAACAGATAGGACAATTATTTACTGTACATTTCATCTGCAGATGACTTGTGATCATGAATGCATGATCACAAGTTTGGATACCAAATGGCCTGGCTCAGTGCATGACTCACGAATTTTCCGTGAGTCTATTTTATGTCAGCGCTTTGAGGAAGGCAAGTTAAATTTGGTACAGTACACTTTAAAGTTTTAATTTGAATAGCAAAACTTACACAATTTTCCCCTTTTCTGTTATATGACAGGGCTTTTTGATGGCCTGTTGGTAGGAGATAGAGGTTATGCATGCCAGAAGTTTTTGCTAACCCCCTATCCTGACCCTCAGACAGGGCCACAAAACTGCTTCGATGTGGCCCTCAGAAAAACCAGAATCAAGATCGAGATGACCTTTGGCATCCTAAAGGCACGTTTCAACTGCCTCAGGTGCTTAAGAGTGTCACCAGAGCGGGCATCACAGATAGTGGCTGCATGTGCCATTCTGCACAATATAGCCACTATCAGAAAGGAGCGAGTACCACCATAAAACCAGCTTCTCCCTGATGAAATTGACACTTGACCACCCAGCTGGCACAGCTGTCAGAGATGCAATCACAACACAATATTTTACTAAATAAAAGCATACTGACACTGCAGATAGGTCTCAAAGGCCCCATTTACACTGCATGGTTCAAGTGACCCAAATCCGATTTGTTCCTCTCATGTGACACAGATCGGATAGGACCGGTGAACGTGTAAGCAGGAAAAAAAACGCATGGATTCCGATTTTCTCAGATCGGATTCAGGCCTCACTCATATGTGGTAATAAATCGGATGTGAATCGGATACGTGCATTTGCGTGTGCCACATAAGCAGACAAATCGGATTTTCCCCAGTAAATGCGAGTCGTTACGTCATTAAAAGTGACGTCAACTCAGGTGGACGCCACCAACTGAGATCACATGACATCTTATAGGCGCAATGGAGGACGAAGGATACACACAGTGGAGCAATTTTCATGGTTTCATGTCTTTTGAGGGTTTGGGGCGAAGAGTGCGGGCAAAAATGCAGGGTTATTACAGAAATAAATTTCACGAGACATTTCACGAGATATGGGAGGCACAGTTTTAATGTGTCCTCTTTTTTTCTCCGCCGTACGAGACCAATGTTTTGCTGATTTCTCAAAATATTGTGGAAAGCAAAACACCGGATAATTTTATTCGCATCTGCATCCATTGCATTTCGTGCTGTTTTACTTCTTTTTCCGGGTCAGAACGTACACTTTCAGTAGTTTCAGCAGTGTAAAGTGTAAATGCAAAAATCGGATACGGGTCACTTTTAAACGATGATGTAAGCGGGTCGTCGGATATAGTTAGAAAATCGGATTTGGGCTTAAGACCAGCAGTGTAAATGCAGCCAAACTGTTTTATTGGTCATGTGGCTAGGGAGGAAAGAGAGAAAGAAAAATTACATTAATAAACATTCATAGTGTTCATACAGGGTTGCTTGGTTAAAAGAAAAGTTCACATAGGCTACTGAGATCTGTTTTTTCTAGCTGTTTGATCTCCAATTTAATTTTTTTTTAATTTGGAGCCTCCTCAGCTCGCAGTCCAGCTCCTTCAGTGAACAGTCTAGTTCTAGACTCCTTTTGTAAAGGGCCCTGACTGAGTCGGTTTCCACCTGAAACAATTCCACCACAAACAATCATTACACGTTTTCTGGAGGTTGATCAAATCACAAAAAGTGGCATGACTTTCTACAAACATAGGACTGACTGTAATTAAGGGTTTAAAGCATTACCTTGTTCACATTTCTTCTGAAGCCCATTGAGGTAGAGGCTTCAGTTTCTGGGGCAGGTTGTGAAAAATCCTACAATAAAAGAGATGTGTTTTATGTGGATACAAGACGAACCCAATCACAGACAGCAAATAACTCACACAGGGTTTATTAACGATAACGACAAAAACAGAAAACAAAACCCACAATGGGGCAAAACAAGACAGAATAGACAACACTAGACTAAGACTCAGACAAAAAACTAACAGCTAAGACCGGATCAAACACTTCTTTCTAGACAAGACTTTCAACAGGTTACTCACAGCTTGTTTCACACAAAGTATGACAAGGTATGATAATGAACCGGCCCAGGATAGCAAACACAAGGGGATTAAATAGGGAGAAACTGTTAATGACAGCAGGTGACACTGGTAAAGCAATATTGACAAAACGAGGAGAACAAGGGGGCGGGGTTAAGTGACGAGACAACACAAGCACATGGCCCAAACAATAGGCCATGCGCTTGTACACAAAACATGGGTCTGCCATGATCCTGCCACAAGACTAGGGAAAATCAAGGACGTGATGGCAGGATCATGACAATGTGTAAGAGCCAGTCATTTAATTATGACATTCAAATGTGTGCCATAATAAAAAGCCCAGTGCATTCACCTCAGCAACTGTCTCTGAACACACAGACAGAGTATCTTCATCATTTGGTTCACCCTATAAATTGAAGGCCAATTTAAAACAAAACTGTTATAAAGCATGTTATGTTCATTGTGTTCTGTCTGCTGCATACTGACCTCTGTGCAGGAGACTGTGTGCATGTGTGCTGGCTTCAACAGGGACACTGTATTTCCCTCTACTGTGCAGAACATAGAGTCAGCCATATTTAACTTTTTTTTAAAACATTAGTAATGCATTGCACACACATACTCAGTGTCACTTGCTTAGAGGAGCCAGCACCAGGGTCAGACTGTAAAATCCCATCCATAATCGGCCGTCCCTTGTTGTTACTCAGCGCCAACTCCTCCGCCACAGTGTATTCTGGAGGAGGTGGCCCTCCCCCAGTTTTCCTTATGTCACACTTTTTTCTGTTTGCTGCAAACAAGTGTTTGTGATTAAATGTTCACAAAAGTAATAAAAGGTTTTGGTAAATTCTCACCACTTTGAATTATATTTTTATATTTTGTCTTGATCTGCTGCCAAGAACGTTTGGAGTTGGGGTTGCATCTAAAAATCAATGAATATCAATCTTTCTTAGGATGTAATAGCCTATACATTCACACGTTACATACATCTACACACACACACGTATGTATGCATGTATATATCAGCACGAATACACATTTTAATTTTAGCATTTAATACATTTTTTATATGATTAGCCTACATAAATTTACATTAATTGTTTAACTTAGCCTACGCATTAACGCAATCAGCAATCTTCCTCCAAGATTGTTCTCTTGCTTTGGCAGCAGATACAGTGTTACTGCGTGCTTGAAAAACACTCCTATATTCTTCATATTTCTGAATTTCTGACTCAAAACCAATCCTGTAACCCCGAGTTTGTTCAACTACCATCATGGTATAGGCCCCTGATTACTTGATTGTAATATTAATTTAACATAATGTTGGGTCCCACTTTATATTAAGTGGCTTTAAGTACCATGTACTTATTGTGTACATACATGTTTTTACATTGTACTTAGGGTACTTTAATTCTTAAAAATACCAAAATACTATAAATTAATTACAGTTGTAATTACCCATAGGAAAAATGTGTTGCTCATCTGTTGTTCAATCTCATCTCTTGAGATCAATTTGAGCTTCTCATATTCATATCATTCTGTGATCATTTGTTTCTGAGTTACTTCTCCTAAGGGTCCCTTAGGAGCAAGACATAAGCTAAAAAAAGACAAGACACCAGTAAGACAAAGGAGGTTAAATTGAGAAAACCATTTGAGCAATACTTGAGAAGTGGGATAAACAGCGGAGATCTCATAATTGTATACCCCTGATCTCAATTATGTCTTGGTTATTTGAAGGAGAATTAAGGAGAATAACATGAGATGAATCTGAGACTTTTATGAGACACATCTGAGAATTATGAGCCTTAAAAGAGATCTTATTATTGTGTGTCCAACGTCTCTTCCATCTCTTGATTATTTCTCTTTAATGTCTTACTGAAGCTATATATGAGAATGATATCTGAGGTATATTTGAGAAATAAAAGAACAAATTGAGAATGCAATTTAAAGATGAATTATCTTTATTAATTAGAAATAACTGTAAAAACAATACTCAATATTGAAAAGTTGAAAACTGTATTTGTGTAACACCAGTACAACACTTCAAGACAAAAAACACTGACCAGCAAGTGGAACAACAATGCTCACACATGAAAAGTATGGTGGCCTGGAGGTGCAAACCAACATGACAAGATAACAGGGTTTGGTTAGAATGCTTACTATAGTAAGACACACTTGTACCAACTCAGCTCACTCCTCAGATGTAGGTGCTAGAGTGTGGGGACATCACTAGTACAGTACAGTACAACACTTCCAGATTGTAAAAATAAAACACTGACTAGCACATGGAACAATAATGTTTGGCTCACACACACATGAAAAGTACGGTGGCCTGGAGGTGCAAACTAACATTACGAAATCTGAAACACTTTTACAGAGCTCGAGACCAATTTAAATTTTAGAAAACATTTTTACATATCATAAAACAAAATGACATTACCATAACACATTTACAAGTCCCGAAACAAATTTAATTTTCAGAAAACAAATTACCAAGAACACACTGTGAACTTGCCATGGTCATTACCGGTCTGGCGGTCCCGTTGCCTACTACTACTAACTATATTTAACATTACCATGAAAATGAATAAGAAAAATAAAAGAAGGGGTAGAGAGAGAGATAGCAGTCCACATAGGACAGGCTATATCAGTGGCCTACTCCTTGGAGCCTGCTCTGGCCCTACATTTGTTCACAAAGGCTTTCTTGAGCTTGGCCTCCTCAATTGGTTCCCAGTCCGGTAGAGTTGCACATCTCAGGACATAAGCTGTAAGACAAGAGCATTAAAATCTGTCATGAGTAATTTCACCAAAAAAAAATTACCACATAGACCATATACAACTGCACTTCAGGTTAAAAGGAAATAACACCGTGAGACGTCCATTTCAGTTCAGAGAATTGCAAATCAGCAAGTAAGATTTTTTGGCCAATCATGAATATAAATAAAACAACAGTGTTATCCTTAAAGGTGCTATAAAGTGATACTGGATAAAACTTCATTTCTGGTTCTGGTTTGCAATGTTTGGATGAGGAGGGCATGTGACTGATCATCTGATCAGCATGGGCGCAGCTTGAGTTGTCTGCCAGAAGTAGTTTCGTAGACTTTGCATCAATCATTGCTACAGTCATGATTGGATAATCATTCCCACTATCGTGGCCTAAAAACACACAGAGCCTAATTTTGAAAAAACTTACTTAGGATTCCGTCAACTTTTTTACGGTCAAGGACCTGCTTTCCTTCTTTTCCTGAGGGGTTGTTGCCAGGGCGACCAAAGGGCACTGCATTTTGACACTCCTCAACAGTGAAGAAATGATCAAAAAGTGCATGAAACAGACGCATGCAATTTGGTTTTGATGCGTGATTCATGGCAGCCAGGCGGAATGATGAGATGAATATGCCGCTCCCAGGAAACAGCTCCTGCTGGCCTGATGGTGAAGCTGGGCTGCTACAATATCTCTCTCCAATTAAGTCGCAGAGAGTCTGAAGCTCTCTGACCTGGCCTGGATCTGAAAGGGAAAAATAGTACAAACAATACAGGAGTGAGAAAATACCAAGCAACTCTTTAAAATGGTTAAAGAGCTTTAATGGCAGGCAAGTTTATTTTTGAACATAATTAAAACATGCCTAGATAACCTTGCATAGGCTACAACTGTTACAGTGTTGTTTATTATGTCATGTTTCTGGTTTGTGGTTCTCTGTCTTTGGTGTTTTCATTCAGTTTGTACCTTGTTTCTCTGCCTTGTTAATTGTATTCTGTTATCCCTAGTCATGTCAATCATTAGGTCCCTTGGTTCAGGTGTGTTGTCGCGTTAGTTTGTATGGTTCCGCTCATTGTTCTGATTTGCCCCAGCTGTGTCTTGTTCCCTGATCCCCTCTGTGTATTTAAATCCTGTCTGCTCTTTTGTTCATGGTCAGTTATTGAATGTTTTTAATGAATGTATGTACGTACCACGAGTGTCTTGTCTTTTCTGTTCTGAGTTTACCCGTCTGTTTTATTAAAGTCTAGCCTACTGCTGCATTTAGATCCGACTACCGCCTTTGCTTCCACGCAATTCGTGACAACAACACCACAAGAAATTATTTTTTTTAGAGAGAGACATTTTGGAATATGTCTGTGGGAGGTATATAGAATGAACACTTGAGGGATCATTAATAAAACCAAGGCTTGACAAACAAACCATAATAATAATACAAAAATCTTAATTCTTGTCACAAGAAAACATTTCCATTTCATTTTTTTTTTCTTGTCATTTTTTGTCAAGCCTTGATTATATTGATTACAGCTGATGTCCTGTGTTAATTCTAAACATCTATCTTCCAATGATGTATACCTAAGTATTCCCCTTTTCCACAGCTGATGGTTATTGCACTTATGGGACCAATAGATGCATATACAGTAGCTTGTTCGTGTGGTGTCATGTCTTTCTACATGGCCTGAAGAATGCCTATGTAAGGCCAAACATAGGCATGTTTTAATATGTCCCAAGACTTAAGTAGCCCACCATTAACTAGTGTGTCCCCTACAAAGGCTTTACTTGGGTGGCCCGCCCAAGAAGATGAAACAAGAACTCAAAACTAATACTGCTGCACTCAATTTCTATTAATATTGAGGAAAAAGGGAGTGAAAATGGATTTTACTTAATTGTACCAGTTCAGATTAATTTGATCACCTTTAGCCCATGTACGCACTTTCATTAAACTATCAAAATTTCTATAATTTAATTAAGTGTTATTTCTAATTTGCTAACCATATCAAGGATTATGTGCAATAAATAAGCTTAGTTTATAAACCTTCCCATACCATTTATACTTTTTAACGCCACAACCCACTTTTCTGCCTTTTTTCTAGGATAGTTCAAACAGTGTTATGTGTTCAAGGCCCAATCACTAATATAGGTACAGAACTATTACATCACGAATGAATTAGCAATTAGAAATGACTTGCCTATTCTCGAGATGACTTCATCGATCCTTCTCTTTTCCTGTATGATTCTTTCAAACTCCCCCTTACAATCCTTACATGGTGTCCATGCATTTTCTTGCTGGCTGGCTGCATGGCCTCCACCAGGTGATGGACCAGAGGTGTTGAGGCTGTACGGTGATGGGCTGGGTGTATGGCCTCCACCAGGTGATGGACCAGAGGTGTTGAGGCTGTACGGTGATGGGCTGGGTGTATGGCCTCCACCAGGTGATGGACCAGAGGTGTTGAGGCTGTACGGTAATGGGCTGGGTGTATGGCCTCCACCAGGTGATGGACCAGAGGTGTTGAGGCTGTACGGTGATGGGCTGGGTGTATGGCCTCCACCAGGTGATGGACCAGAGGTGTTGAGGCTGTACGGTAATGGGCTGGGTGTATGGCCTCCACCAGGTGATGGACCAGAGGTGTTGAGGTCATACAGTGATGGGCTGGGTGTATGGCCTCCACCAGGTGATGGACCAGAGGTGTTGAGGCTGTACGGTAATGGGCTGGGTGTATGGCCTCTGTAGGGTGATGGACCAATGGTGTTGAGGCTGTACTGTGAAGGGCTGGGTGCATGGCCTCCACCAGGTGATGGACCAGAGGTGTTGAGGCTGTACGGTGATGGGCTGGGTGTATGGCCTCTGTAGGGTGATGGACCAATGGTGTTGAGGCTGTACGCTGATGGGCTGGCTGCATGGCCTCCACCAGGTGATGGACCAGAGGTGTTGAGGTCATACAGTGGGCTGGGTGTATGGCCTCTGTAGGGTGATGGACTAATGGTCCCCCCTTTGGCAGAGCTATAATAAAATTACATGGAACCAGAAATGACATTTCTGTAAACACAAATTGCCCAGAAGAGATTTGACCAATAACTACAAAGAACAGACTGGCATAGACATAAATGAAGGGTAGATTCTGCCTTGACAACTGGGGCTGTCTACTCTTTTTATGTATATGATGGCCAGTACCAATAATGAAAATAAATGTACTATGACCAAAATCTGCCATATTTATAATCATTTTATACTTTAAAAACATAAAACATTTCGGTCCCACTTTATATTAAGTGGCTCTAATACCTGTGAACTTACATGGTTACTAGATATGTACTTAGTAAGTAACTACAGTGTAAATACACATTGGTACATAGTATTTACAACTGTAATATTTGTGTAACTACAGATATGTAACAACCCACGGAAAGGTATGTGTAAGTACAAATGTGTAACAGGACATTGGTAACAACACTTTTTTCACTACAGTAAGTACACATGTGTAACAGGCATTATGTAACTACATTTTGTAACAACAATATGTATTCACACAAGTTGTTCCACTTCCACACGCAGTCTTCCATACTGTAGTTACCAGTTTAGAACACACTGAAACCATGATGATTCTTATGTGTATACCATGTATTTACTATATGACCGGCAGGACTTATGTTGAATTACAGCTAAAGTTTTCCCTTGTGGTACCAGTGTACTTACATGGTAACTCCTCAGGAACTGTCCACTTAATATAAAGTGTAAAACGGTCATAACTTACTGTGTATTATGCAAAACCCAACCCTGTGCAACACTGTATCAACAGTGTACTTACATGGTAACTCCTCAGGAACTGTCCACTTAATATAAAGTGTAAAATGGTCTTAACTTACTGTGTATTGTGCAAAACCCAAACCTCTGTGCAACACTGTATTAACAGTGTACTTACATGGTAACTCCTCAGGAACTGTCCACTTAATATAAAGTGTAAAATGGTCATTAATTACTGTGTATTATGAAAAACCCAAACCTTTGTGCAACACTGCATTAACAGTGTACGTACATGGTAACTCCTCATGAACTGTCCACTTAATATAAAGTGTAATTGTTAGGGTCATTGTTGTGTACCACAGTAAATGCAAAACACAAGGTTACGTAGTGGATAGTAAACTCTGAAATATAAATGTGATAGTTATGCTTTGATAGATTCTGGGATATTACGGCATAGCACTTTTAAAGATTTACTCTTTATTTTAAATTTTTGATTTGACATTGTGGTGACCTATTTGCCTTTACAGTAAATTACAGTGTTCTGTAAACAATAAACAAGAATAGCCTACACTTTAAAACCTTAAAAATACTTTGTTTAATCGTTTAACCATTTTGTAGTATTTAGTTTATTTACCGTGAGACAAAAAGCGTTTTCTCCAATAAAACACAACATAAATTGACAAAAAAAAAACATCAATTGTATTAGCCTGATGTAATCCAAATCTTTAGAATCCATACGTTGTTTGCAAGAAACAGATCCAAATTCAGCCCTTTATGATCTTCATCTCCATTTCTCAGCAGCGATCGCAAACGTCAAATCCCGCGCTCAGGCGCGCTGGTGATGAATTCAAATTCAAAAAATGCGCCTTCAAGAAGCGTTACGACATGTTTTACGGCCGTGATATCAAACGCTCATTGGCTCTCGCCTGATTCGTCACATATTGCGACATGCCGTGTTTCAGTCGGTGTAGTAAATTTGAAATGGAGAAGCGCGCGCGCTTTCACAGAGCGAACCGAAACCGGATTAACATTTTCATGGATTAATAATTTATATTCTGATCTGTACCTCATACACAACTATTATAATACTGCCAGAGACAGAGGACTGCGGCTGCAACGCATCATCATGTGAACGACTTTTGGTACCGGTTTTGACATTTTCGCAATAAACAAATTATTGTGAAATTTATAACGTTACTTGTCTGTCTGTTATGTTTTTATTTTCTTCATAACTGTAGCCTACGTAGTTTTAAGGAATGGTTATGGGTAGGTTTAGGGGTATGAGTAGGATTAGTGGCTCAAAATATATTTTAATGCTTAATAAAACTATGAGAGGTTTGGGTTTGCTGAGATGGTCTCTGTTATGACCGTTTTACACTTTATATTAAGGGGACAGTTCCTCAGGAGTTACCATGTAAGTAATTTACACTTTTAATACAGTGTTGCACAGAGGTTTGGGTTTTGCATAATACACAGTAAGTTATGACCATTTTACACTTTATATTAAGTGGACAGTTCCTGAGGAGTTACAATGTAAGTACACTGTTAGTACAGTTGCACAGAGGTTTGGGTTTTTCATAATACACAGTAAGTTATGACCAATTTACACTTTATATTAAGTGGACAGTTCCTGAGGAGTTACCATGTAAGTACACTGTTAGTACAGTTGCACAGAGGTTTGGGTTTTGCATAATACACAGTAAGTTATGACCATTTTACACTTTATATTAAGTGGACAGTTCCTGAGGAGTTACCATGTAAGTACACTGTTGATACAGTGTTGCACAGGGTTGGGTTTTGCATAATACACAGTAAGTTATGACCGTTTTACACTTTATATTAAGTGGACAGTTCCTGAGGGGTTACCATGTTAGTACACTGTTAGTACAGTGTTGCACAGGGTTGGGTTTTGCATAATACACAGTAAGTTATGACCATTTTACACTTTATATTAAGTGGACAGTTCCTGAGGAGTTACCATGTAAGTACACTGGTACCACAAGGGAAAACTTTAGCTGTAATTCAACATAAGTCCTGCCGGTCATATAGTAAATACATGGTATACACATAGGAATCATCATGGTTTCAGTGTGTTCTAAACTGGTAACTACAGTATGGAAGACTGCGTGTGGAAGTGGAACAACTTGTGTGAATACATATTGTTGTTACAAAATGTAGTTACATAATGCCTGTTACACATGTGTACTTACTGTAGTGGAAAAAGTGTTGTTACCAATGTCCTGTTACACATTTGTACTTACACATACCTTTCCGTGGGTTGTTACATATGTGTAGTTACACAAATATTACAGTTGTAAATACTATGTACCAATGTGTATTTACACTGTAGTTACATACTAAGTACATATCTAGTAACCATGTATTAGGGCCACTTAATATAAAGTGGGACCAACATTTCAATACTGGAAATAGCTGATCAACAAGATCACAATATGTTGTGACGTGAGCTCGTAAAAAGATGAATGTAAACGATTCTGATCATTAAGCAAAAATAATAGCAAATAATTTTCATCAGGGCCCACAAGTCACTCACATACTATTTACTGAAATACAGTAATGGGCTCCACGCACAGCTCCACTACTTCCTGAATTTAAGGCAGCTCCTTTGTTTCCTGTCTTACATTATTGGACAAACTGATTAATCCACTGACCATTGTGACTCAGACACACGTGGATTAATCAGTTTGTCCAATAATGTAAGGCAGGAAATAAAAGAGCAGCCTTAAGTTCAGGAAGTAGTGGAGCTGTGCATAGAGCCTATTCTATTATCATAGATTGGATAAAGTTATCCTAATGCTGTTTTTTTTTTTGGTTTTGAACTTTGCCAAATCTGATTGGATAATGATAAAAAGTGTTGAACTCATGGGCCCAGGCGATTATGTAATAATTATGACAAACCTACCCATAGGGTGGTGGTCCAGCTGTGTTGCGGCCTGTTGCATGTCCCCCGTCAGGTGATGGATTCAGCGATGGGATTTTCTCGCCATGCTCAGACAGTGGGCTCCTGTCTATTATAATGGTGTCAGACCCTGACGTTATGTCTGATGGCTCATCGCCTTTTAAAATATTTAAAAAGGACTCTTGTGGAGTTAGGTGGCCTTTTGGCAGCTTAGCCTGATCCTCCCCTGAAATATATTCAACAGTGGCCTTATAAAATTTACCATCTGACCATTTTGCTAAAACAGGGTCTCCTGATCTAAGATCTTGCAGCTGCACAGGAGCCTCATCTCTTGCCAAAATGTCAGATCCTTTAAAGATTTTGCCGGTATAACCATCCTCCCATCTGACAAATGCAACACACCCTGAAAGAGAGAGAGAGAGAGAGAGAGAGAGAGAGAGTGAGAGAGTATGTTTAATTTCTATTTCTATTTGGCCACAACAATTTAGACTGGTATTTTTAGACATTATTTGGACAATAATGTTATGATTATTACCCCCGTATGTAACAGAAACTATTACGTTAATACTTACCAGATTGCTCATTTGGGGGAGGGGAGCTCAGGTCCTTCATTTTTTGAGTGGGAACCCGTAGCCTCTTTTTTGCCAGCACTTTGTTTTTCTCCATCCTGTTAATGAAAAAAAATACATTTTAGATCATTAACGCTAAGTATAATATAAATAGACACTATTTTAACCTAATTCACTTCATATATTTGAGGCAAGAATCAAAATTAGCAAAAATCAAATCAAATTATTTTCCTAATTGATTGTTAGTTTTATAACCTATAACCACCAAGATTAAAATAATTTAAAGATCATGAACCATGATAGCATCCCTATTATTGGGTGAGTCTTTGCATAAAATCTCCTCACAACATACGGACTCGTGACACAATATTTATGAACTGCAGATCTGAAATTTTAGAGATATTTAGCTACAGCGTGCGACACCATCCTGTTTCTCCCAGTCCGGTCATTAATATGAGCTCAGCTTCGCCGATCGCCAGTTCTCAAACTGTTTTCATTTCAAGGACCCCCAGTTTGATATACAACGTAGAATCTAACATTAACCGTTAGCTAACGTTAACATTAGCTAACTTAGCCAACCATCCCATTTTCGACGGGCTGAATACAGTTCGGACTCCGGAGTTTCTGTCAATTACTTGTTGGCCAGACACCTAATTACCTAATCCCCACCTTCCATTATTATGATAATGTCAAAATAATTTCATTCTTACCTCTTCGGCGTGGCAGGGGCAAAAGCCAACAGGTGCAGCAGCAGTGACCAACGTACTTCTCTCTCTCAACGGCTCTGTCTCACCCCAGCGAAATTACGAACTGGCGCCAAGACCCGCCCTCCAATCTTCTTCTTCTATTTTTATCTTGACAACTTGTTGTTGTATCAATTTTATTTGTTCAGGTCCTATCCCCTGACCAATCCGCTATCCTAACTTAACCACTCGAGGTGAAAAGTCTAATCAATCGTGATCCATGCAATGAGCTGCTTCGTAGGGCGGGTCTTGGTGCTACCGGTCACGTCTCCCGCGCGTGCAACGTTCGTCAGCGTCTTCTTTTTTTTTCGGCGGTTACTGCACTGCCCGCTGTGGAGTGTGGGGCAGAAATGGCTCGAGTTTGGAAGAAACAGCAAAGCTCTCTGTAAAGGATAACGACTAACGGTAAGTAATAGTAATAACGGACACTTTTATCACACATGAGATAGGATTCTTGGAGTAACGTCACCGCATTGCGAATGGCACATTCAAGGCCACTAGCTATGCTAACGTTACTTAGCTACACCTAGCTAATAGGCCTAACATTCCTGTAAATGTTTGTCTACAGAACTCTAGTCTGGCTATCACCAGACTAAGTTCATGAATCAAATTGCCGGCAGAGAGGCAGGGTTTACCCAGACTAGCAGAACTCTATTCTTTATTAAAATAATTACAACTCGCTATATGGTTACAAATCTCTAGACTTTAGACTCCAAAGAAATGTCAAAACATACGAGAAATACACGTGTGTATTTTTGGAATTATTTGGCACAAAACATGTCTTAGTGACATAATATTAGGAGGTTTAATTTACATGAGTTAGTAATACAAATAACTTGCATTAAATTTACATTTGATTTTGGTGATCAATTGATCATCAATGATCAATACTTTTGGTACTTAAATAATATGATGTTAATAATTATTTTGTAGTTTGACTTAAGATTTTGAAATTGTGGTACATAACAGTGCAGTAGCCGAGTATTAATAAAACAGCTCTATATTATTTCTGATACCAGTTATTGTCACTGGAAAATTGGCACTTTCTAAGAAATGTATTTCTGTTTACTAAAGAGCTGATTAGATGTAAACCTCTGTTACTGAATAAACGTTTCAGAATATATCAGAATATAGAGTTTTACTTTTACAAAAAGTTCCACTGTATATTCCATCAACTGGGGTCTGTATTTATATAGTATTGGAGTGTCAAAATGACCAGACGAAAACCTGGAAAACGATGGAGAAGGACTGATGAAGAAGACCCAAATAAACGACCAAGACGGGCTGCACAATTGGTGAGTAGCCTGTCATAGTTGTGTTGCAGTAAATTTGCAGCAGATAGGATATTTAATGCCTTATTTTCCTCCCTGCAGTCATCCCTCCCTGCAGCCACCAGTGTTCATGTGGAGACTGATCAGCAATATTTAGGTAACTTATGAAATGTGTTGGTGTGTGTTTAATGTTCAAAAGCCACACCAAGTCCCATGTGCAGAGGAGAGAGAGATCCTGAACAGAATTAGTTCTGATTAAGAATCACAGGCCCTGTAAATAGATAGATTAGTAGATAGAATGCAGTCTACAGTTGGTCAAACCAAACATGGCAAAATAGCTATCTCTTATTCTTCTCTTTTTCTTTTTTTTATCTTTTGAGTTTCTTACAAGAAGGTTTCTCACCCAAAATCTGTTTCGGGTGAGAAATCTGAAAAATGTAATTTAAGCAAAATGAGACTCTAATATTGATCTAGAAAGAAGGTGTTAACCACTGATGTGTCCTCTTGTCTGTGTCAGGAGATAGCAGCAGCGGAACACAGCAGGGGGGGGTGCCTCCTGGAGGAACCCAAAACGCTGCACTTCAAGGGGAACACGGCCAACATCCAGGTGTCCATGCAGGATGTACCGCACTCACTCTCGGACATCAAGTCTCTCACCACCTGCCAGGTACACACACCCTGTCTGTCTGTAATGATGTACAGTATATTTTGTCACTGAGCAGGGGTCTCATTTATAAAGCGTGCGTACGCACAAAAAAGGCCTTGAAACAGGCGTACACCTCTTTCGACGCATAACGCCCGTTTCACACATACTCCGTGTGCAGTGCGTATGCGGTGCGTGTTGCGGTGCGTATACGGTACAGGAGCAGCACACGCTATAGTGCTTTCACATATGCTGCGTTTGCAGTGCGTTACTGATCCGCTGCTGTAGGCTACCACAAACACATACTCACTATTTTTATTTCAAATCCAGAAGTTATGCAGCAACTTTTATTAAAAAAAAGTTTTGTCAGCATTGCGATTCTCTTTGTACACATACAAACTTGAATGGACGTATGCACGTTTAAACACAATTTAAACAACATAGGCCTATAATTCCATGTATTACTTCTATATATATTAAGTTGCTTAAGAAAGTGGTCAAATATATTTAACCATGTAGGCTACTTAAATATTAAAATCGTTAACATTTTAAATTAAAACTTAAAATTGACAAAAACAGCCGACTCTCATGCCTTTTCTTTTGCATTTAAATTTTAATACAATAAATCTTGCATGTCACAAAGAGCTTGTTTTTCCACCTCCACGAATGAGTGTCGTTCATTATTATGTCCTTGTTGAGGTAAATTGTCGTTTACCTTCTTAAAACCCCCGATCTTAAAGTATAAAGATGAAAAGTAGTATTTAATTAAATACATTTATGGTGAGATTACTACATTTTATTGAATGAAATGCATTTATGGTGAAATTAATACATTTTCAGGTCAATCTGTGTTCATTTTGACCACGAACCGTGCGCTGTCACTTTAATTCTGCGTTTGCAGCACAGCAAAAATAGACTCGGTGCGGAAACGATCTCTGCACTGCTGTACGCACCGCAACTGGAACGGATCGACGGACTGCATCCGCGTGCAGTGTGAAAGCTCTAACCTGTTAACATGGGTACGGAAAAAAATACGCACCGCATACGCACTGCAAACGGAGTATGTGTGAAACGGGCGTTAGTTGTGATTTATAAAAACAAACTTGATGGGATAATTTGCGCACCTGCACGCAAACTGTGACACATGTGTACGAACGTTTTGGA
The DNA here is from genome assembly GCA_031834385.1 of Semotilus atromaculatus. Classification (NCBI taxonomy): domain Eukaryota; kingdom Metazoa; phylum Chordata; class Actinopteri; order Cypriniformes; family Leuciscidae; genus Semotilus; species Semotilus atromaculatus. The sequence continues at coordinate 9,631,060 of JAULUF010000044.1, read as the reverse complement.
GACGGCGCAGTTTGGCGACACCGATGGTGAGCTGGAGTTAAATGCACATAATCTTAGAATAATTTCTTAATGCGCATGTGAACGCCATCAGAGTTTATCACAGGTTTGCATTAAAGTCTGTGTAGAGAGAACGGTGTCGTCTTAGCGGCCCCTAATTTAATAACTAATGAACGTTGCGACGGAAGTGAATTAATCACAACTAACTTTAGCTAGAAAAAGCTAGATAAATAGCTAGATAATACCAAGTATTATCCATTTGTCTCTGTAAAGCTGCTTTGAAACAGCCTACACTGTTAAAAGCACTATATAAATGAAGATGACTTGACTTGACTAACATTTAAATATTCAATAAATAGAAATATTTGTTGTGGATGCAATGCTTTTGAACACTTTTCTTCTGGCATGCTGTGCTTTAATGTTTTAACTATAATTGCTAATCATTATAGCTGAATATTAAATTAATAGATGAATAATTGTTTGAGAAAATAGCTTTGTGCAAATAATGATCAACATGGTCTAAATCTAAATCTGTTTCAATTCGATTTAGCCTGTGTATTTTACACTATTTCATTTATTTATTTTAAAAAAAAAAGGCAAACTAAATTATTTTTATTAATGTGACGTGACGCACATCCATATTTCATATTGACTAATGTCTTGTAGCTGTTGAGGCAAAATTAATACTTAAATAAAGAGCATCACGTTTAAGAGACAAGATTCCGAATTGTATTAAAAGAAATATTTATTTTCTGAAGAAAATAAACAGGAACCCATTCTAACACACATGCTAGCTGTGGGCCAGAGTGGGAACAAAGAACCAGATTCTGGCTAGCAGTTTTATACTGTTCTTAGATAAGAGAAAACAAAAGGACTGGCCACCCCTAGCCCCAGGGGTTTTTTCATAGAGGTGACACACCAAAATACCATCTGATTGTCTTTACTCATGCTCTCACAGCTGTGTAAACATCATAATAGTAAAACAGGGTTAGTTGTTCCCTTTCGTTCGTCACTCCGAGTTCCGTCGGATGACGACGAATGGGGTTTCGCTTAGAAAGCCTATCAGCTTCGAGTATACAAAACGAGCCAATGGCAAGCAAATGCCATGGGTCTGCGGAATTTGCATGACGTAACTCCGCCCCACCTCGTGGGTATAAAAGGAGGAAGTCCTGCAGCAAGCAGATATGTTTTCGCTTCGGAGCCAAGTTTAATTCTTCACTCCACAAGCCATCTCTGAATTGTCAGCTTTACACACGAGTTCCTCAGTGTTGGTGTGACGGCGATCTCCGGCGGGGCGCGCGCTTCCTGCTTATCTGTGCAGTGGTTTGCCAGAGAGTGTGTGTCTCCCCGGGCGCTTCAACACTTGAGTGTTTCTCTCACAAAAGAGCTTGCACGCGGCACGTCTTTTTAAAGATGCCTCGCCCGTGTACTTCTGGTTGCGGCAGATCGTTTTCGGACTCTGATGGGCACGAGCGTTGTCTAGTGTGTTTGGGCATTGAGCATGCTAGCATGCTAGAGCGGCGCTCGTGGATGAGTCATGTTCTCTCTGTGGAGACATGACCATCGCGTCATTACGGTCGAGACTCAATGAGCTCGTAAGAGCGAGAGTCCCCTCTGCCACACCCCGATCTAGTGCTCCCTCGCGGGGTGCTACTTCGGCTGGTGGCCAGGGTGATCTGAGGGTTACGGTTTGGCAAAAAGCGCCGACCATCGGTCCACGCGTCAAACCCCCCTGCATGACGGTGCCCGCTAGTGAACTGTCGATTTCCGCGGGTCTACCCTCGGGCGCCCTCCTGCGGCTCCCGCCCCTCCCGCCCGGCCTACGCAGCAGCCTCCACCCAGGCCCCGGCGCGGAGGAAGCCGCAAGAAGGCGCCACAGCCCTCTCCCGCCCCGCCCCCCGCTAAACGCCAGGCCAAGCGGCGCTCCTGAGACGGGCTGCTCAGGGATGATGTTCGTTTCTCAGGAAATGGTAGCAGGACCACTCCTTCCCCCGGTGGAGGGCCGGGGGAGAATCTTTTGTTCTCCTTTCCCCGCTGCTCACCCACGGGTGGGCAGTACCCTAAAATGGTTAAAGATAGAAACGAACCCCTCTTCCCTGAGCTTACAGAGTTCTTGGATGACACAGAGTGCCGCCCACAAGCCACGCTCTCCTCGTCCCCCTCTGTCCCGGAGGCGGTTGACACGGCGGGTCGCCCACGGGCCGCCTCAGCCCTGTCCCCCTCTGTCGCCAGCCCCCCGTCAGAGCAGGCCCCCGTGGAACGCTGGTCCTTCCCTGGCCTCCTCTGCTCGGGCGCGGAGCTTAACTGTGCCCCCACATCGGGCCGCTATGCCACCCACGTCTGGGCCAGTTACTCCGCTTCGCTGCCCCTCCGGGGGGACGCCTGTGGCTCGCATGACCCCGCTGGTTCAGTACCTGGGAGCCTGGCTAGAGCTTCCCCGTCTGTCCCGCTGGGTCGCACACACCATCAGGTTCGGCTATGCGATTCAGTTCGCACGGTCTCCTCCCCGCTTCAGGGGAGTCTGCTCCACTCTGGTCGGTGGCAATGCCCCTATCATGAGAGCCGAGATTGCCACCCTGCTGGCGAAGGGTGCAATCGAGACTGTCCCTCCAGCCGAGATGAGGTCCGGCTTCTACAGCCCTTACTTCATTGTCCCCAAGAAAACCGGTGGGTTACGGCCAATCCTGGACTTGCGCGTGCTGAATCGCTCCTTACACAGGATGCCGTTCAAGATGCTCACTGCCAAACGCATTTTCGAATGTGTACGGCCCCAGGATTGGTTTGCAGCGATCGACCTGAAGGACGCCTACTTTCATGTCTCCATTCTTCCTCGACACAGACCGTTCCTCCGGTTTGCTTTCGAGGGGCAGGCATACCAGTACGCGGTTCTCCCTTTCGGGCTAGCCCTGTCTCCTCGCGTCTTCACGAAGGTCGTCGAGGCAGCCCTTGTTCCCCTTCGGGTTCACGGGGTTCGCATCCTGAACTATCTCGACGACTGGCTGATCCTAGCTCACTCTCGAGACCAGGTTTGCGAACACAGGGACCTTGTGCTCCGGCACCTAGCTCGCTTGGGCCTTCGGGTCAACTGGGAGAAGAGCAAACTTTGCCCCGTGCAGAGGATCTCTTTTCTTGGTATGGACATCGACTCGGTCGCCTGAGTGAGGGAACGGAGACGTTCCGTCTTCTTGCCACTTCCGCTGTATACCGCGGGGATCGCCTGAGCTCAGCCTTGGCTCCTCAGCGAAGAAACATATCTGCTTGCTGCAGGACTTCCTCCTTTTATACCCACGAGGTGGGGCGGAGTTACGTCATGCAAATTCCGCAGACCCATGGCATTTGCTTGCCATTGGCTCGTTTTGTATACTCGAAGCTGATAGGCTTTCTAAGCGAAACCCCATTCATCGTCATCCGACGGAACGTCTCCGTTCCCTCACTCAGGGAATGAGGGTTACATACGTAACCGAGACGTTTCTCGTACTCAGAAATACAGAGATTATGTGGTATTTCAATGCAATGTTCATTATTAATCAGCCAGTATTAAAATTTCCAGAACATAGGCTACCTACCGGTAAACATGTTAGATGGATCAGATGGATGAATAATCATATGCAAATGATATGCAGATGAAGATATGCATAGTTAAACTAGGCATTGTAAGCTCCTTATATGGTTGTTTTGGGGAGGAGACGCATGTGCGCACAATCTTCCGCTGACTCTGGCTGACTGGGATTTATAAAGTGAATGTTGCGCAGGTTCTGGTGTATGCATGGTTTTAGAAGTCTGAATATTTTTTTGCGCATGTCATTTTTGGCTTTCCGGCGCACGTACACTTTTAGTAAGGATCCTACGCACAGTTTTATAAATGAGACCCCAGATCCTGCTAAAATATGACACAATAATCTGATTGTAAGAAAGTGATATACAGGTTGAGACGATATAGGTTTTGTTTTGTGAATGTGACAAGATGTTTTTTTATCCTTAATGATTTTTATTCTATTTTATTACCAGCACAAGGTATCGTGGCACAAGAGAGTATTTCAACTGTTAACTCTATCGAAGACAATGAAGAACCATCTTCCAGATCAGCCTTCAGAGATCCTCCTGATGACCTAACAACTGAACTACATGGCAATGCTGAGTATGATCCATCTCAATTATTTGAGGAAGCTCTCCCTGATGTGGGGGATTGGACATATGATGATGGACATTTGTTCAATGAGGGATTTGAAGAGGGTTTGAGTGAGGACTGTGCAGAAGAGTCAAATTTCAAGGACACAACACACAAACCATTATATGACAATGCATCAATAACTGTTGCAGAGAGCCTTCTGATCATCATGGCTTACGTAAACTGTCATAAAGTAACTGATAAGGCACTTAGTGATTTGCTTAAAATGTTTAAGGTGGTTTGTCCTGATAGTCTGAATACAGACTGCTTAAACAGTGTACAGAAGTTAAAAGACTTTTTTTTCTCACATGCTGCATCATCTCCTATTGTATTGCATAAATATTGCAGTACTTGTTTTGGGTCACTAGAAGGTGAACAATTGCAATGTCTATCTTGTGGGGCCAGTGTGTCAGAAGAAAGATCCTCATCCTTCATAGAGGTTCCAATTGATGCTCAAATAAGGTCATTGTTTCTCAAGCCAGGTTTTCAGGAGAAACTTAACTTTAGATTAAGCAGGAAGAAGACAGATCCTAACAACATTGAAGATATATATGATGCAGAAATTTACAAACAGCTTGTAGATGGGGGTGGTCCTCTTAGTGACCCTAAAAACATCTCACTTACTTGGAACACAGATGGGGTACCTATTTTCAAATCGTCCAAGTTTTCAGTGTGGCCTTTTTATTGTATCATCAATGAACTGAGTTTCATGGAACGCACAAAAAGAGAGAATATGATATTTGCTGGACTTTGGTATGGGGACTCAAAACCATCCATGGTTACATTCCTTAGACCACTAGGTGACACACTGAGTAAACTTGCAGATGATGGAATTCTTGTGCAACCTGCAGAGTTGACATCTGAACCTTTTGTGTGTAAAGTGCTCACCATTGCTGGAACATGCGACTTACCTGCTAAAGCATTAGTCCTTAATTCAGTGCAATACAATGGGAAATTTGGATGTCATAAATGTGAGCAGCCAGGAGAGACTGTAAAGACAGGGGAAAGGGGACATGTTCATGCATTTCCATACCAACATAGAGATCCAAAAGGCCCACTGCGCACAAATGAAAAGTTTGCTCTTGATATGAAAATCGCAAATGAGACCAAAACCCCCGTTAAAGGGGTGAAGGGTCCTTGTTGGCTTAGCAAACTTAAATGTTATAACCTTATCAAAGGCACTGCCATAGATTACATGCACTCAGTCCTTCTTGGAGTAATGCGCCTTCTGATGGTTCTGTGGTTTTCTCCAGAGTTTTCTCGTCAGCCCTTCAGCATGGCAAAAAATGCAAAGGAAATTGACAGGCGATTTCAGGATATCTCTCCTCCATCCTCCACTCGATATCCTCGATTAGTGACATCTCACAGAATGTTTTATAAAGCATCAGAATATCGGGATATTTTGATCTTCTATGGACCTGTTGTTTTCCGTGGAATTCTTGCAACACTGTACTACAAGCACTTCCTTCTACTAAGTGAAGCCATTTTCATTTTGTTGATGGAATCCATATCAATTGAACAGATTGATCATGCAGAGAAACTACTGTGGAACTTTTGTTCCCAAATGGCTAATCTATATGGTGAGCGGTACGAAACTGCAAATGTACACCTTCTTGTGCACCTAGCAGACAGTGTGAAGGCCCTTGGTCCATTATGGACTCATTCGTGTTTCCATTTTGAGGACAAGAATGGCTATTTGTTAAGGCTCATACATGGCACTCAAAATATACCTATGCAGATGGTCCATGCAGTCAAACTTGTGCAGTCTATTCCTGTTATTTCACAAACCATAAAACCAGGGAATGCCATAGCTGAATTTTACACACGGATGACTAAAGATGATAGTTTCTGTCAGGAAAACAATGATTTGTCTAGGACCAAACTATATGGAGCATCTAGTGAACTTCAACTGGACACAGTTCAAATCTCTACATTGGAAAGACATACTGGTCATTGCATCAGTTCTAAAACAGTAAGGATCTTTCACAGGGCACAAGTTAAGAGAAATTATCTCACATCAAAACACTATGGGAAAGGCAATAGAAGAAACAATTTTACAGTCGTTTTTTCTAGTGATGGACAAAGAAAGTATGGACAGATTGAGTTCTTCTTTACCTCAGAACATTCATATGCCAAATGGGCCCTTGTTCATGAATTCAAAGTTGCTGGTTTTTCTTTGCTGCATGATAGTGTAACAAATGGTACATGCAGTCATGTTGTTCCCCTATTGGAAACCTCTGTTAATACAGTAGTTTCCTTGGATTATATATTGGGTAAAGTTGTTTTCTTTGACTTGACATCTATGCCTGGCATTGTTTTTGCAGCTAATTTCCCAAACACACTTGAAAAGTTTTAACCCCTTAATATTGGGTTTATACTGGATGCAACAGTGGGTCATGGTCAAGGGTGTGTGGTGGCAAGATGAATAGCCTCTATTGTATTATCAGGGTGCTTGAATAAATTGAATTAAAAAAACAGCATGTGCTCTATTATGTGTTACACACTCTTTTACTGCTCTATACAATAGAGCTTTGCTGTGAATTCTGTCAGCACAATGTCAACATTTAGAAAGTTCACAAAGGTGTCTTTTGAGAACCACATGGCTTATGTTTTGATGGGTTACGTTTTGGAACTCAAAATTGTAATTAATGAATTGTATGGCTTTTGTCAGAAATCAACACATTTTGTACGTTGAACATTAAACCATCTCAAATTATTTGCCTGAATTTAATACTTTTCTTAAATTTTGCGCTGAGATAAACTGAGATATGATTGAGCTATAATATTAAATAATGTCTCATATTGAGACTAATTTGAGAGCTTGCACTACTCTTATTTTTTCTTTTTTCTGAAACACTAGAAAGAGACAACTGTAAGAGAATCTGAGAACTCAAATAGTGAGCAGTACGAGACATATTTCTCACTGAGATATAACTGAGATCAAATTGAGACATATTTGAAAGCGGCACAGTATGTCTCATTTTTCTCTTAGTTGAGATCAGGAAAAGAGACAGCTGTGAGAGAATTTAGAGAACTTGCACTGTGCTCAATGTGAGACTTAATTCTCAGGAGAGACATTTGAGAAGAATGAGAAAACCACTTTGGTCTCAATTAACGCTCATTTATATCTAGGAGATGTAAATGTGACATAAAGGAGATCTCATCTTCAATTTTGCTTTGCTATGGGTACATGCTGGTATTTTACACAGTTGACCCTTCCCTGTGGAGGGTGTGTGTGAGACACTCAGCAGGTTTTTGGCCAGTGACCTCTGACTTCAGAGGTGAGAAGACCCCCTGGTTTTGAGGTAGTCATTAAGTTCCTTTGTTCCTCTTGTCTAAACAAGGGAATGACAAGAGATATAAGACTGCTAACAAGCCCCTGCTCTTTGTCTTACTCATTCTGCAGCTGGTCTGTGTGATGACTAGGTCCTATTCTTGCAAGAATAAATCTTTTAATTTATAATTGGAAGTCTCTTACGCTGTGATGCTATTTGTTTGTTTAATTGTTTTTGCCACAACATAGGAAAACTCATACTTATTTTAAAATATTTTTTTCTTTTAATAAATAGGACATTTCTCTGGCATTTCTTTATTTTTGCTGTATCGAAAATGTACCGAACCGTGACAACACTGTATTCAATCGAACCGAACCGTGAATTTTGTGAGCCGTTGCACCCCTAACCAATTTTAAAGAAAACAAGAAGAAAAGTGGTTTAAAAGATGGCAAGTAAAATAAAAAGCACATCTGTATGCAATACAGTTTCATTATTGTTCATTATTATCCAGAGCGGCTTACTATAAATAATTTGTGCGACCAAATCATGTTTTGCGCCAGTAACTGAAAAATTTAGTAGCGCAAGTGCCACCAGTGGAAAAGGTTAGTGTAGTTCCCTGTCACGTCATTGACCCATTAACTCAGCTGATAGCTACTGCCAAGAAATGCACAACTACATTAATTTGTTCCACAATATTTTGTAGATATGACCAAAACAGGCAAATCCTCCACCTATTGGAATGACATCTGCCATAGGTATGACCAGGGCACCTTCCAGTTCGGTACAGGCAAAAGGCCTGGAAGCAAAAAATGTAAGGAGACCCTGGAGCGGATTGATGCCTGTCCCCTGCAAAGGGGGAATAAGGTGGACCTGTTTGGCAGGCACATAGTGTGCACTTGTGGGTTCCATAAGGTAGTTATATGATATAATATATCAAAGGCATGATAAGTCCCTGTATCATGTAATAGAATATTTTATGGGCCATCTCCTGATCTATTCAAAGAGTGCAGAGTTCTGCAGAATAATTAGTGAAATTATTTAACATGAATAATATGAGCTTCATTTTCTCCCAGCCAACAGATAAGGCCTTGATTGAGGCGGGGCCAAAGGTAAAGGCAGGCAGCACCTCAGAGGTGGCAGGGAAATCACAGGGAGAACAACGAGTGAAGTGTTCACTTTGTAGCGTGGTTGTGGAGGCAGAGAAGTTCTCTGATCACCTCTCTGACCACCACGTAGAAGAGAGGTGTGACAACTGTGGGGCCAGAGTCCAGGACTCCTCCAACACATTGAGTCCAGCCATTATGGGGCCCTATTGGCTCCATGTGTCAGCCCTTCAAAAAATCCCACACGGCGCCGTCAATCCTCACGGCCCACTCCAGCTCCACCACGGCGCTGTCCATCCCCACACTACTCTCCAGCTCCATAGCCCTCACCACCACCGCCGTAGGGCTCTTCATCTCCGTAGCCCACTCCATCCTCACGTCCAGCACCTTCACTGCAGCCCACACGATCTCTGCCTCAGGCTGTTACTGATTGGGAGAGCTTTCTTCCCAGTCAGTTCAAGAGAGTCCTCCAGCCAGCAGATTGGGTGTGGATTGCCAAGTCCCTCTATGAGCCTACAGGGCAGCTGAGGCAGAAGATCCAGGCGAACTGGTTTTATCCACCGATGCAGTCCAAGCCGTCTCCTCCTAAGCCCGGGTGGCACTTCCAACAGAGGATGTTCTTGTGGGCACCAATGAGGATGTGGGGCATTCCTCTTGAATGCCCACAGTGTGGCCGGAAGATGCACCATTCAGGGATTTACCCGAAGGTCAGGGAGGTGATCGACATGGATTGCCGCTAATACCTGCTAAGTGGGGACTATCCACGCTGCAGTGCATGCATGTTGCCAGTATGCCCATGAAGACAGGAAATCCTTTCACAACTGAATGTGGCACACATGACCATGTTCTGGACATCGAAATGTGGGACCTTCCTCAGGCCAAGGACCAGCGGCAATAGTTCTCCTACCTCCAGTCAGCAGTAGAGGAAGTCCACAATGAGGAGTGGACACGACGGACCATCCAGTACCTCTCTGACACTCAGCATCATTTGAGGAATATTGCCTTAGTCCAATCTGCAACGACACCTGCCTTTTCTGCACCTGCACCCTTCAGGCCACTTCAACTCGCCCAGTGGTTTAAGACTGTCCCCTCCAATGACATCCTCAGCCATCTGGACGAGATGAACGGGGTCATTACCTCCACCCATGGCCGATTCCTGAAGATGGATTCTACTAAGAAGGTATAATACATGAAGGTTTGAGCATAAGGTTTATTTTCAGCCATCCATGCAAAGTAATTGGACAAGATATAATTTCATTATAATGATGAAAAAAAGCTGACTGGTGGTATTGGGGACACAGCTGCATGAATGACCAACATTGGCAATGAGCTCGGCCATGTTCTGAACAGTGTTCTGACAACAGTTGAAGGTACAGGACTGCAGGAGCTTTGCCAGGGCGTCGTCAGACGCTACCAGAATGCTGGCGAGCCAGAGCCTGAGGTCATCTGCTGGCGAGCCAGAGCCTGAGGTCTGACCGGGATTGCTGCAGTCAGTCAAATTTCTACTTTATCAAATGTGCATTGCAATATATTTTACAAGAGTTAATAGTAGTGTGAACAAAAGGTCCGCTTTCCCTATTTGTGATTATCGTCAATGTAATGTAATTGTAATCAATTATAATGACTGAAAAGTATGTTGAAGTGAAATCAAATGCATGGTTTTTCATGATTTCAGGGCTGCTGGAATCAGTGTGGGATCTTACTGACACTACAGGGTTTCACCTGGTTAACCCAAGCATGCACCATGTCTGGGAGATGCAACAAAAATATCTCGAGTGCATTTAGGACTCTCCACATGTAGAATTGTACACAAAGATGGGGACACTCCAGAATGGTGGCAAAGTCCTAAACATGCATAGGTGTGGCAGGGGGTCATGCTCACTGGAGAGTTTTCACCACCACCAGTGTGCCTAAATTCCTGGTAAATTCTGAATGTTAAATTGCAGTATGTTATGTAGATGTTTAAGTTGAAAAGCTACTTTTTTCATTATTCTATGTTGCTGTTCTGTCCTCAGTTTAAAATAATTTTCATTCTTAGGATGGAGATGCAATGCCATGCATACACAAATGTACATGTTAGAGGGGGCCTTGAGATGAAACATGAGCTGGGCAAAAGAAGCTGTATCTGTGGTGGGGGCCTAAACCCTCAGGACATTTGATGTCTGCTTAATGTCTCATTTAAATCACATTAGCCAACTTGGTTGCCTTTGATTGGGCCCTTGGTTGGGCTTTGATGCCAGAATTCACCCCTCCAGGAAAACCCACTGATAAGATATCTCTCAGGGCAATGCTGAGTATTGAAGTATTCCTCTCTCTCCTGTGTGTCTGTGTGTGTGTGTGTGTGTGTGTGTCCTCTCTCCATTAACAATGAGTTGAAAATTATTGCAGGGGAGCGCATTGCAGTGGAGTACTTGTTGGCCCTGTCCAATAGAGGCGACCAGTTGATTGCACACCACAATGACATGCCTGAAGTACCCCCAGAGGAGATGATAGTGAAATTGACACAACTGTGTGCCATGAAGCTGACCTTAGGGCTGATGACTCTGACCTTCCAGTAGCTGACGTGGAGGCCCTGGTGACCAGTCAGGTGGTTGACACTTAGGGTTGCCAACTTCCGAAAAGAAAAATGCGGGACAATCGTGGTTCTTTACAGGAAAATAAGGCAAGCGCAAGGTCTCTCGCTCACTCTCCCTCTTCTCCAACGGGGGTGGGGGTGCTCTCTGCACACGCAAGGTCTCTCGCTCACTCTCCCTCTCTGCCGTGCGTGCTACGCGGTTTGGAGCAGTCTCTGTCTCGCATGCAGGCTTGTTCTAGATTCCGGGAGATTTTAACTAATTTGCGGAGGAGGCCGACATAGTCCAGTGTACACGTAATTGCGTCTAAACACGTTATCTCGTGTACAGACGTTATGTTTTGGCCAAATTTACATAAATTTGATTAAACATCTAATGGTGACGTACATATTTACACAAGGACATGTAATTGATAAATAATGCATATAAAGGTGACGTACCATCTTACGTACCATTGCACGTGACCGCATGTCAGCGATATCTATAGTTACATGCTAATGAGATTGTTACGACCAAGAAGGAGGAGGCATTTCAAAATACACGCGGAAGAGAAAATGGCGTGGAAAATGGTACATTTTGTGAACAATTGTAAACGCGTTTTCAGGAATGTGTTCACTTGTGTCTATCAGACAATATGGAAGAGGATACAATTCAGTCCATTATTTCAAGGTAAGTCATAATGTATAAATTAGTCAATTTAATCTATAAAGCAGTTGTGTAGAAAACAGTGGTGTCATCCAGTTCATTTCAGTTCTCATACAACAGTGTCAGTGCGGTCTGAATATTAAGAGCTTTCAGACACTTCTTTCGTAAAAAAATTACAGACAATGGTAAGAAGTCTGCAGTGGGCGAGCAGAAGACTTGTTGAATTGAGTACTGTGGAAGAAATGATCGCTGTTGTGGAACAGTTCCTGCAGGAAGTTCAGAACATCGAACATACATGCCATCAGCCAGTTAGTTCTTGTCAAAGTTCCTTTGTTGTTAACATGCATGTATAAATAAATGTGTTACTTTACATAAATACAATACATCTAAATGCATAACTTGAGATGTCAAAATGTAGGGGAGACTGGGGTTGGTTTGCTACTATATTTTACTGTTAGGTACGGTGACCGAGAGAGCTCAACACACTGAAGAAAACACATGCAAATAGAAAAACATAAAAAAAAGAAAACATCTTCATCAGTTTCACAACCGAAACACGCTGCAAAAGTTCACAAAACAACGAAATACAGAAACACTCTGCAACAGTTCACAACACAACAAAATACAGAAACACGCTACAAATAGCACAGACCGCAGCGGAAATGTTTCCAGGGGACCCCAATAAGTGACGAACCCAGCTGGGACGTGTTTACAGCTGTGGTAGATTTTTCCCTAAACCTAACTACATCTTATAATATTTATACTCTAGCGTGTCGTCTACTCATCGACATCGGCCGAGTCTAACCCTATACCCTAGCATGTCTACTCATCGACGTCGGCTGGGTGCTAATCCTATACTCTAGCGCGTCGACGACGGCTGAGTCTAATCCTATATCCTAGGACGTCTACTCATCGACATCGGCTGGGTGCTAATCCTATACTCTAGCGCGTCGACAACGGCTGAGTCTAATCCTATACCCTAGCACGTCTACTCATCGACGTTAGATGAGTCTAATCCTATACTCTAGCGTGTCGTCTACTCAGCGACAACGGCTGAGTCTAATCCTATACCCTAGCACGTCTACTCATCGACGTCAGATGAGTCTAATCCTATACTCTAGCGTGTCGTCTACTCATCGACAACGTTGAGTCTAATCCTATACTCTAGCACGTCTACTCATCGACGTCGGCTGGGTGCTAATCCTATACTCTAGTGCTTCGACGACGGCTGAGTCTAATCCTCTAGCGCATCTACTTTAATTTGTACCTAGTTGGGGTATGTTAATGTTTGTTCCAGCAAAGAATAAAAAGTATGCTGACTAACCCCAGTCTCATCTAACTTATAGCGACTGACGTTAAAAAGCATGTCTCAGTGCAGTGTGGATTACTTTGCAATGATTGACAAAAACAAAAGTATTTGTTAATTATAAAATATTTGTTAATTATAAAATATAAAAGTTGACACGACCTATTTTCACTATCCCTTTACTAGAGGATGCTTTATTTTATTGCAGTTTCTTAGTAATTAAAAGCCCTTAAACCTGAGGCAAAATAAGGGGCCGGAGAATATGAGTAATTATGGTAACAAATAAAGAAATTACAACAACATACTGAAGGAATCAATATATTCTATTTTGTAAATGCAGAACAACATATACACATTGTGATGCACTAAGACACATAGACCCAAGCCATTGTTACATTCAAAAGGCAATACAATGTTGACAGGCAACATCAAATGTATCTCCACCAACAGAAATAAAACCAAAGTCCATAGTGTGGTACAGAATAGAATTAAAACAACATAACAGAGCATGGTATTCTATTAAGGCAAAACATTTCAAACTGCATTCAACATTACAGTTTTTCTCGATTGCATAAACACTAGGGATGTGCATCTCCATAGCTGAGACCGATGCGATACGCATCTCGATGCACAGCCAACGATTCGATACATTAAAGATACATATAAGCATCTACCGATGCGATGCAATACGATTCACTACTTTAACGATTCGGTGTGATCCGATTTCGATTCGATTCAACGCGATGCGATTCATAAAGTAGCTTAAGTGCCATATATCTGACTTTTAACGCATGGCTCTTTCACAAACACAAGATTAGGCTAAATAAAAACAGACATACTTTTCCTGTCCTGTCTCCAGTTACATTTTTTAACAGCTCACACATTTAACAGTGAAACAATCTAAGGATGCTCAGGGATAAACAATAAAGAAATGTTCCTAATGTGATTTCAGCAGGTAGGCTAACAGTGACCAGAAAGCAGGTGCTGTTTTAACATAAACAGTAATAAAAATAAAAAGAAAATTTCACAAATAGGTCTTTCATAACTGTATTCAAATGTAATATATATATATATAAAACCCGATTATTTGCAGTCACAGGCTCCTGTAAACCAGATTAACTTAAATGTCCTACTTTAAGGTTTAAATGTATGTAAGGTGATATCAGGACACGCCTCGCACTCTAGTAGTGTTGCGATACGTCATATTCACGTACAGCAGCGTCAGCAGTGGTGATGAGAGAACGCGCTCGAGCAACAGTTTAGAAAGAAGAAATCAATCTAGTCGAACTGGACGCGCGAATGAGGCGAAATCGCAGGACCTCCAGACCCGCGTCAACGCGTCTTTACATTGACTTAACATGGAAATCTCCCGCTTCAGACGCTTCATCTGCGTCCGGTGTGAACGCAGCAGTTACATAATGGTCACAAATGATTGATCACTTTCTAAATAGTAAAAGTATAACGCATCTACTAATAATTATATATGAATAAATCTTTTTTTACCGATGCAGATATGTTAGAACCGATGCATCGCGATACAAATGCCAACTTGTATCCGATGCACACTTATTTAAATCGATGCATCGCATCGTTAGCTTTTATGCCGATGCACCGATGCGAATCGATGAATCTTACCATCCCTAATAAACACATTTCTTGAAACTATACCTCGTATTCTCAAAACAGGAAACACAAATCCATAACGTCTCACCCAATTCCCCAAACATCCTATTTTCGGGTCAAAATGAAGCTCTACACTCAAAACCATTCACTCTTGCTAAAAAACCAAACTTTGCCCTCAGACAGGACACACAAGCCCTCAAAATCACACACACTACAACATAGTCTAACACACTGGTGTAATAAATTCAAAACAACATTTCCAAAACTGGTAAGTTATGTTGCTTGTGGTCCCCCCCTAGCCTGGCTCCGCCTTCCTACGCACTTCCGCTCAATTTCATTTTCCTTCAGTACTACGTCTGGGATTGTGCTGTAGACTTCAGTTTCCAGAAATAAATTTTTTGTAGGACCAATCAGCGAACAGAAGGAGTGGCTGAGAACGATGACGTCGACTCGTGCGTTATTTTGAGTTGTAGCTCAGTAATGGCAGAGGAGACAGATGCGAGTGAAGCCATTCGGTCCGTTGTGGCAACGCTGCCAAATATCAAGAAGTTAAAGCCGGAGCAAGAACAATCTTTGCTTAGTTTTGTGTTTATGGCCATCCTCCCACGGGGTTCGGGAAAATACATATGTCACGACCAAACATTAGCGATTGGTTATGGCAGATAGAGTGACTCTGGGCAGATCCAATAGTTTTAGACTTCAATAGAGTACCCGCCTACAAGGAAGTTAACGCTTGTCAATGGAGCGGTGCCAGACTCTCTGTACAAATGAAATGTACGAGAGTCTGGTAGAACCAGGCTAGTCCCCCCCCCTTCACAAACCTTTTCACATGATGAACACAAAAGACATAACCAATGGATTTGTACTCTTCTTTTTTTTTTTTACTCTCTCCTCTAAAAAATGTTTTATATTTACTTACGTAAGATGTGTGTGACCATCATATGACAGTAAAAGAGCACACACAAACCTTATTCTAATATGTAGTTGTATTGGAATGGTTAAGAGTGTTGGTACGTGACAGGAGGGCCTCCATTCAAGGATTAAATATGATGAACAAGTCTAAGAATGTTCCACATATGGTTGAAATACCATCATTGGCCTAGCAGACTGATCTCACGAAATAGCGTATGTATGACACGCCAATTCGTATTTCCATTTTTGGCGTGCTATCAACACGCATAATCGCTTTTCAGCGTGTTTATCAACGCCATTGACTTAACGTTACATTACTATATATAAATATATGACCTACCCCAACGACGTCCCTAAACCTACCCGTCACTGGGGTTACAGTTTTTTCCAATTGCTAACACACAATTTTGCAAACTAGTCTGGTTTTATCAAAATACTTAACACAATTCACAAAACCACACACCCAAACTGCAAAATACCTCATATCTCCTGCAAAATGAAGCACTGCAACCAAAACTACATATAGCATTATCAAAATCAAACTTTTGCACGAAATGGTACACACTTCATTCATATTACCAGATTTTTGTTTAACCAACTACACACTGTTGGGCATAATGAAAAGCACTCTCATCTTTAGTATGCTTTGCTATAATACTAAAATACTTCAAATTGTAGAAAATTCTTCAGATTGTTCACATGACAGAAATATTTGCAGATACACACACATGCTGTTGAATTTTTTTTTTTTTTTTTTTTTACCAAACAAGTCAGTGCAACATATGCACAGCAGATATATTTACATTGGCCTGAACAAAAATATGCTCACAAAAAAACAGTAAACTGAAAAACAAAATTGAGGAAAAAATAAATATATATAAAAAAAAGAGGCAAGAAAAATAATTGGGTCAGCTGGGTCAGGCCACATCACAGGCTACATCTTCCCTTGCCAGACATCGAGGGAAGAAGCGCCTTGAGTGCCTTATCCATCCCTGAATCACACCCACAGCAATCTCCTCATGCCTCTTCCATAGCCTGCACAAGAGGCATGCGCACAAAGGGCTGCCGGTCGTATACCTTCCACCGCCATGCTGAAAATAACTCTTCTAGGGGCCCCTACTCTTCCTCTTTCTCTTCCTCCTCTTCCTCCTCGTCTTTCTCTTCCTCTTTCTTTTCCTCTTCCTCCTCCTCTTCCTCGTCTTCCATTGTTGTTGTAAAAAAAAAGGTGCTCACCTGTGGTCTTTTCATAGTGCTAACATCCTGATTGAAGTGTTAACCATTAACCATTGAAGTGTTTGGCCAGCTGGCACATGTATTAACCAATTAGCTCATGTAGTGTCATTTTAAATGGCAGTGTTTTGAAATGGCAAACATGTGACTTTCTGTCAGATTGTTGTGTCTTATGCAGAGAACCGTGTTCAGTGCATTTAAAAAGTGCCATTTTGAATTGCAAAATGTGTGTAAAGCAGAAAATGTGTTTAGAGTTTTGAAGACTTGAGAAGAGGTTTTGCTCTCTGTGTGTCAGTTTAAATAATTGAGCTGTCCATGTCATTTTAGTGTGTTAGCAATTGGAAAAAACTGTAATAGCATTTATGACTCTTCCCCTACCATCCTAGGAAAAAAAATATCTCTCCCCAGATGTAGATATTCATTTTGCTTAGTTTCGCTCGGAAATTTAACGGCGTACACATACACACGGAATCACTCGGACATTTAACGGCGTAGACATACACGCAAAAGATGACGGTTAGTTTCGGCGTGGACATACACGCGGATAGCTGAAAATGCGTATAGATAACACGATTTGAAAGTGGCGTGTATGTTTACGCAAAGTCATGATGTCATGTTGGGCCTAGAAAGATAACATTCTGGGACTCAAGACTGTAGTAGTTCCACTGAAGTAGAAAGGATGCCCTCCTTCACTGTCACACTCTGCAGCCACTCTGTGTGACTGTACAACTGCTGGCCTTTTCCTGCAAGAAAATAAACCTCATCAAAGACAATTGGAAATGTTTGTCTCTTATTCGGTGATAGAATTTTCTTTGCCACCACACCTCCCTGAAGGTTCTGATGATGAAGGCGACGGTGAAGCACTCAAATCTGGCCTTACTTGTAGCCCGGCCTTCCTCATAGTCATACCATTGACAAAGACATGGTCAACTAAAGTGGCTTGAATTTCATCCGAGACTGCTTGTCTTCTTGTCCTTGCCCTTCCCCTTGCCCTTCCTCCTCCTCCTTCTCCTCCTCCTCTTCCTTCATGTCTTTCTGTATCCATTGTTCCAAAACTCAAAATGATTCAGGCCCTTTTTTCTATTGAAAGATCTGATTGATGTGTGTTAAATTTTGACTCTTAGTGTTTTCACCTGGGTAATTGTGTGCTAACTGAGCTGAAGCTGTGCTGACTTGAGTGAACAATATTGAATACTAGTGCTTTCTAAATGACCACATGGTCTAGGCAATGAGAAATGAAGGGATTTGTGTGTAGAGTTTTGCAGTGACAGTTCAACAATTCTGATTCATGTGTCAAAACAGGGAATAGTGTTTATAGTTTAGTGAAAGGGGTGTGCTTTTTGATAAATGGCATTATGGTTTTGAAACTTTAGTTCAAAAGCCTGGTTATAGTGTTTAAGCAATTGAGAAAAACTGTAATACCACATCAAGAAAAACATTAAGTGCATAATATGGTGTGAATAACATGTTGCATCATACTGTTCAAAATAGTTTGCCAATATTTGCCATCTAATGAGAGAAATGGCATTTTTTTGACTTGGCATGAGTGGTGAAGTCAGATGTATATGTTGTCAGGGCAATGTGCAAAGCAGTGTTGCAGATGCTGGTCAGTGAGGGATATGCGATTGTGAGTTTTAATGGTATTCATGTGTGAGAATGAAGACTCGCAAGTGTATGTTGAGCCAAACATTGTCAGAAGAAAAAGTGCAAAATTTCTCTCGGCTGACTTCATGGATAAAGAATTTCTCAAAACCTGCCTGCGCAATGACTGTCTTAAGTTAGCTGACGACTGAATGTCAATGAGTTCCAGTTGTAAAGACCCATCATCCAATGACGATACCAGCTCCTTCCCTTTCAATGCAAAGTCTGCCTAAACATTCACACAGAAAGGGTCCTTCACAAATCTCATCACTTCACTGGAGATGCTGAAATCCTCAAACCTAGTGGAAAACTTGTTTTTCAATGAGTCAATAAACCCTGACATCACCTCTGTAATTTGCAGGCCAGCTTTTTCTGTCATGTTGAGTTGGTTCAAATGTTGGAAAACATTGCTCAAAAAGCAAACAGCGGCATTAAACTCGTCATTTTCTATCAGACACAGAAACTTGCCAGCTTTTTTCAATTTTGAAGACCAGAGAAAAACCAGAATCTCCCCTCTTAGTTCACAAAAACATTTCAAAGCGTTTCCTTTTGTGGCAACCACAGGGACAAAGGACACTACACATATGTTGTAGGTTTTAGTTTAGACTACGCCACCCTGGGAATTTCACCCAGAGAATATGATCCGCACACAGGTTCCTCGCCAAAGACAGGAAACATGGAGACACAGGTATTTATACAAAATTACAAAAAAGGAAGTTTATTATAATTTATAACAAGACCCCATACACGGAAGAAAGACAAACCTCAAATACAATGTTCACAACGAGGAAGCTGCGGCCTTGGCAAGAGATGTGTATATTCCCCTCATACACACTACACACTCACTCTCACAGCAAAAAGAGCCCCAGTGAAATGATCGGTCACGGCACACGTTGTAGACACCACCACCAAAGATAGGAGGGAAACAATCAATTTCCTAAGCCTAAAAGGCCACAGCTCCTAAAAACAAACATACTCTCCACACCACACACACACACCACACAGAAAAAAGAGATTAATAAAAAAGGTCATACAAGCAAACAGGTAGGTGACAAATACTCATCCACCTACAGGCCTTGACATTCAACCTTAATAGGCAGAATCCAAATAAAATAAACAATTAAAGTAAACAAATTTTGAAAATAAACTTTACCAAAATCAATAAACAAGAAAACAATTATTTTGTGTTATACATAAATCAACACTTCAAATGAATAAACAATATCCAAAAATAAATCAATTCACAATATTATATTTACCAAGGAAGACAGTTTAAGACATGAAAAATACAAAAGAAAGAAAACCCCCAAAAAAGGGAAAGCAAAGTTAATCCAAAATAAGATATCAAATAGGAAAATATAACTTCAAATCCTATTGTGGGCAAAACATCCACTGAGGAAGTGTGTGGAAGCAGAAAATATGAAGATGTAACAGCACAGCAGTCTCAAAACATTGTATCAGCAGTATCAAATGGCCTAGGACAAAACAGCGGTGACACTGCACGAACTGTAGTTCTCCGTAGCTGCGAGGCCAGGCACCCAAAAGGGCATACCCTCACTAGTTTAATGCAGTCGTCATTCACCCACCTGAAGTCCACAGACGCCCGCACAACAGCCATCTGAATGAAGCGCAAATGGGAAATTGTCCGCCCAGAATGGTCACCGGCTCAGCCGCGTGCAGCAAAAAGCAACAGGCGAGAGTTTCCAAAAGACAGGCTGGAAGTGGTCACAGCAGCGCGCAGCACGAAGCAAAAAGGCGAGCGTCCACAGAAGACGCGCAAGGAGCCTAAATGCAAGCGCAGATTAATGACGTCACATACTTTAGAATGCGGACAAATGAGCTTTCAGCTCATTATGCCACACTTTGCTAAGCCATCTAATGTCATTGTGAATGAGCAAATCTTTATATTCAGCAGACATGTCAGTCAACAGCTTGCGGAAAAGGCGGTGCTGTAAACTGGAGGTACAACGGATGAAGTTTATAATTTCCATAACAGAGTCCATGGTATCTTTTAACTCACCACTGAGCTTGGCACACAGGAGGCTTTGGTGGATGAGACGATGCAGAGATCTCACCTGCGGAGCCGAAGCTGCCATCCTCCTGGCGAGCCCCTGATCCCTGCCCACCATCGAGGGTACACCATCCGTCACCAACATGTTGACACGCACCAAATCCAAGTTGTTCTCTTCAAAGATTGAAGCAATTTTGGTTAAGATAATCTCACCGGTAGTGTGCCCCTCCATGGGAATTAGTCCAAGCAGATCCTCACGAAAACATTCCCCATCAAAAAATCGTACATAGAGGCACAGCTGTGCAACATCACTGTTATCAGTCGACTCATCCACGGCCAAAGACATCACCCCAGCCTTCCTCAGCTTGTCCAAAAGCGTCTCAAAAACGTCTGATGCCTCGACTCTCCTGATATTTGACGTGTCAGAAATTGGAATTTGCTTGATCGAATCGGTAATGTTTTTTTGTGTTTTCTCATCTGTTACCACCTCCTCAATGGATGCCAGCATACACTCCTTGACTGTCTCTGAGTCTGTAAACGGCTTTTTCTTTTTGCCCAATATCCATGCCACTCGTAACGATGCCGCAGTTGCTCTCTCTTGATCCGTACAGGCCCGAAACAAAATGCGACGTCTTTGCTCATAACAAGATGTAAGCCCTGTTATCTTTTGCCTCAGAGCAGCAGAGCCCGGTGGGAAAGTAGCATCAAAGTAAGCATGTGTTTTCTTGAAATGCCTTCTCAAATTATACTCCTTGCACACGGCGAGGCAGTCATTGCAGATTAAGCACACAGAATTCGCATCAATGACAATAAACGTATTTCTCTGTGCATTCTTTTTTTTTTAAATGTATTTATTTATTAGGGACAATGTACAAAATACATTAATCTTACGAAAAGATGTTTTGTACCAGAGTTAGCCGAAGCTAATTTTCATCCGCAGTCCCCGGGCAGGTGCACACAATATTTAAAAGATTACATTACAAAATAACTATCAATAGCACTAGCAAGTAGGCTACATATAATATTAGTCCAACAATGGTCATTTAAAAACAATCAATGTTCAAGATGAAAAAACTAATCAAAAGACCCTCACAGGTATTTATACACATAATATATACAACAAAGTCAAAAACATTTACTTAAATATTACACTTGTAAATTTTAAATGTGCTGATGCTGACAAAGCTGGTTATCAAGGATGTATTTCTTTAAGTTTTGAGAAAAATTGTTCAGATCTACAGACAGCTTTAGACTGTTAGGGAGTTGATTCCATAGTTTAATGATTTTAAATGAATAAGCTGTCTGTGCAAAGGCGGAGGATCTTTTCGGGATAGCACAATTTCTGTGAGCAGTGGATCGGGATGTTCGGTTTGTTTGTTAAGAATAAAGTTTTATGAATTTTTTCATTGAGGGTGGAGCAATATTAAGCAATATTGAGGGGAATAGCAAAAAAATGGTTGGAGAGCTATCTAGGCGAGAGGAGACAGATTGTTGAGATTGATCAATATAAATCAGGGTGTCTGGTTATAACGTGTGGAGTACCGCAGGGGTCAATACTGGGACCTACACTATTCCTAATGTATATTAATGAATTATGTAAAATAACAAAAAAAAATTAATTTATCCTTTTTGCTGATGATACCAATATTATTTGTGCCGATGACAATCTGGAGCAACTTTTGGCCTCGGTAACTGTGGAATTGGTAAAGTTAAAAACCTGGTTTAATATTAATAAACTGTCTTTGAATTTGAAAAAGACAAAAATTATGCTGTTTAGTAATCTTAAATATAATATACCTGTTAAAATTGTTATTGATGACACACTGATTGAAAAGGTTCAACAAAATACATTTTTGGGCGTTATAATAGATGAGAAGATCTCTTGGAAACCCCATATAAGCTACCTGAGGACAAAAGTGGCTAAATGTGTTGGAATGATGAAAAGATCATGTAATTTACTGAACACTAAAGCTCGACTTCTACTGTATCATTCATTTATTATGCCATATTTATATTATTGTGTTGAAATTTGGGGGAACTGTTACAA
Organism: Semotilus atromaculatus; assembly: GCA_031834385.1. Lineage (NCBI taxonomy): Eukaryota > Metazoa > Chordata > Actinopteri > Cypriniformes > Leuciscidae > Semotilus > Semotilus atromaculatus. The sequence continues at coordinate 9,608,529 of JAULUF010000044.1, read as the reverse complement.
AACTCACTTACAGCCCTTGATCACTCTGCAGAAAAAGGCCATTAGGATTGTCTCTGGTGCTCATTACAGACATCATTCCAATCCATTGTTTGTAGAGCTGGAAGAACTTAAATTGCAGGACGTGGTCAATTTTAAAACTGTTCAAATTATGTTTAGGGCATCTCAAAATTCTTTGCCTCCCAATGTTCAAAATTTATTTCGTGATAGAGATGCTCATCATAGTTACACATTAAGAGGAAATAAAAATAAATATTTGCCCAAACTTAGAACCACTCTAAAATCGATGTGTCTCAGTGCGAGGAGTGAAGCTCTGGAATGATTTGGTGGATGAATTAAAAACCTGTCCTAATATAAGTCATTTAAAATATTTGTTTAAAAAAAAAAATGTTATAAAGAAATATGTAGAGGACAGAGAATGATGCCCTCAGCATGAAGCTAGTGGTGAGAGGGTGTAGAGGCAGAGTGTTTGGACCAGTGTCTTTTGTAAGGGTGTGTGGTGTGTGTGCGTTGTTTTGTCTTGTTTGTCTTATACCAATTATATAGTAACAATTGTTCTTCTGTATGTACTGTACAGGAATACTGTTGCTCTTGAATTATTTTGTTTGTATATTGTTTTTATATTGCATTTTGTGTTGAATGTGAGGGGGTTTGGAATCATATAAGCGTTTGCTTCATCCACCTCCTTTTCAAACCATGCACTTGTATAATTTGTCTGTTATGTAGCCTGTTATGTTGATTTGTGAGAAAACTAGAATGCAGGTTTGAAATAAACATTATAAACAAAAACTAAAAAAAATTATTAACAATTTTAAAAACAGTTCTCAAATTTGTAAACTGAATTAGTGAGTCAAAACTTAATACTTTATATTTACTTAAAATATTGCAATGATGATAGCGAGGGGCTTTTCTGTCAAGCACCTTTAACGCCTGATTATAGACTGATCTGAGCGATTTAAGTGTGGTCTCGTTGGCCTGAGACCAACAGGACAAACAATAGGTGATGTTTGAAGAAATCGTGGCATTAAAATACATGAAAGATGCCTCAATTGTCAAACTATTCCTAAAATGTTTAAAAATAGAAATATTATATTTAATGGAGTTAGACATTTCTTTTATATGTTTTTTAAAACTTAAAGTTTGATCTAAATGGACACCTAAATATTTAGTCTCTGTCACGATGGTAATTTTTTGTCCATTAAAATAGATGTTAGGCATATCTTTAACTTTTTTTGGACTTAGCGAAATACATTCCAACAGTCTTTTTAGTATTTAGCGTTAAGCAAGAGGATTTTAGCCAATTACTTATTTTGTCCATGGCTAAGGACAATTTAGTAGCTACTTGCGCCATATCCCTCCCATGTACGTAGATGACGGCATCATCTGTGTACATGATGATGTCTACACCCTTGCACACAGCCGGAAGATCATTAATATAAATACTGAACAACAAGGGTCCCAAAATCGCTGAACTGATTGTTGAACTGCCTGTTCTCTGAGTAAATTTTTCTTTTTTTTTAAGGTAGATAGAGACATTTCAAACTTTGTGTTTATTTATATCAAAATTACTTCGTGCTTGGCTTGAAAGAAAGTCAGAGCGTTTAGGGCGCGCCACTAGAGCGCGCCGCGAATGGGCGATTTTGATTGGTCATGTACCTGTTTTGCCACCATATGGCTTAAAGGGGTACATACCGCCTCATACTGCACGAAAGAGTTTACAATTAACCATAGTCATGCGCTGTATGAGACTACCCATATGTTATGACTACACTCAGTGGCGTAAATTTGTTTTAAAAAGTAGGTGGGACATTGCTAACACAATGTTAAATCATAAATCAGATGTATGTACAATAACATTACGATGTCCAGCAATCGATCTAAATAGTACATTGGGTTTAATTTCTCTTTTAAGGTCTAAGATATGTTGTCAGTGTTTGTGGCAGAACTTTTGCCAAGCGTGTCAGAGGTTCTGGGTTCTAATCCGCACTTGAATATTTTTTGTTGTTTTTTTTCTCATCAAAACCGATTATGTTTATGAGTGGTTGAATATCAGGCAGGGACACGTTTGTGTGCATTTTGTTTTGAAATTTCACCGGAACGAATAGTCTCTCCACAATGGATTGAAGCACGCGTGAAGCCGTGTGAAGACGAGCCACAAGAGAACACCGTATCTGCGCCACTGAACGCTGGGGCAACGAGCACTTTGATCACTTGATTTCAAAAACAACACATTTCAACACTAGATCTCATTTAACAAACGAACTAAATGAATGCTCTGCTAGTTAACTGGAGATGTTTTATTTATTTGTTTTGGTACATTCGTGCCGTGGGAGTGGTAGGGACAATTCCCACCCGCCCCATCCGCAAATTACGCCTAAAGGGCCGGTACCAAATCATTCAGGGGCCGCCAATTGAATAGCCTGGATTTTACTATCCCCTAATTGTGATAGTCTTTCCTGAGGCTTGCAGTTGTGCATAATAAAATGTTTGACTAAAACCGCATAATTTCTCTGTTCACAGATGTAGCTGCCCCTCCGGCCTTTGCTGCTATTGAATTGGTCAGTAAAAGGACTGAGTTTTGTGTTGCTACAGGTTATTGAACCCCAAACCTGGACAAGCACAATATTAGGTAACATATGCATGATGTTCTCTTACGAGAGGTTCTCTCGTATTGCGTAAGTTTAGCTTACGCTACGGGAAAGATTCATCTTCTCGAGATATTGAAGCCAAAAAATTATCCTTAATTTTGTATTCATTGTCAACGCAGTGCAGCAGCTAGCAGACCTAGAGCAGGCAGTCTTGTGTGCTCATTGGCTGCCCTGCGGGCATCTGCTGCAGCCTACCCGTGAGCCCCGCGTGACGAGGCGCCCGCGCCTTCATAGCGCTTAGCGTATAAATACAGGGGCTGTAGGCTGAATTCCCTGATTTTCGCATCACTGGATCTGAGAGAAGCCATCGCCGCCGTCGAACAGCAAACAGCCAGCTTAGGACAGCGCTGAGGAAGCCGGCGTCTTCGCCACCTTCAGCCATCCGTGCGAGCTACGCTATCCGGCGACATATCCTTTTTACATTGTTGTTGTATTCTCTTACTCCTAAAAGAGCAGCGAGCGTCTTTTTCAAGATGCCTCACACTTCCTGTGGCCGGGGCTGCGCGGAAGCAGTCACTCCGCCCCTTGTGGGACAGCGCAAGAAGCGCCGTTCCCAGAGACAGCCGGAACCTGTGGCCACAGCGAAGCGCTCGCCGGAGAACCTCCCTCTCGCCGTCCCCGCCTCTCTTCACCGACGCGCAGCTGCCGCTCACGAGCCTCACTGCCGTCGCGTCTGAGGATGAGGTTGAGGGACACGCCACAAGGGACTGCTGTTCTAACCGCGGCTAGCTTCCTTTACGTTACAAGGAAGCTACCGCGCCCCAGCAGAAGCAGTCACTCCGCCCTTTGTGGGACCGCGCAGTGATAAGCGCCGTTCCCAAAGGCAGCCGGAGCCTGTAGCCACAGCGACGCGCTCACCGGAAAGCCTCCCTCGAGCCTCGCTTTTTCACCTTCCCCGCCTCCCTTCACCGACGCGCAGCTGCCGCTCACGAGCCTCACTGCCGTCGCGTCTGAGGATGAGGGACACGCCACAATGGACTGCTGTTCTAACCGCGGCTAGCTTCCTTTACGTTACAAGGAAGCTAACGCGCCCCGCGCGCTCTTTGTTATCTGCTCGCGCTACTTAAACTTACGTTGTTTCCCCCGTGGCTCAGTGGCTAAACTCTAAGCTTTTGCGCCAGAGACCCGTGTTCGATCCCGGCTTCGCAGCAGAAAAAATCCTCTCCTCTCTGAGCTCGCGACCAGCTTTCTTACGTACAGAAAGCGAGCGCGCGACCCGAGCGCATGCGTCACCGGCGAAAGAAGGAAAGAGTGTGGTTTTTTGTCCCGCCGAGGCCTGACAAACCCCCCCTCCTTTTTTTTCTCAAACATTTTCCAGCTCCTCCTAGTTCGAGCGGCTGGTAATGTCTATACTGCAGTAGTGAGAGCCTGTGATAACACGCACGCCTGCAAACAGTGCCGACACACACACAAACATTGTGATGACGCTCTCTCTCTTATCTGCTCGCGCCAACTAAAGCTTACGTTGTTTCCCCCCGTGGCTCAGTCGCTAGACTCTAAGCTTTCGCGCCAGAGACCCGTGTTCGATCCCGGCTCTCGCAGCAGATAAAATTTATGCAGCTCTCCTCTCTGAGCTCGCGACCAGCTTTCTTACACACAAAAATTGTGATGACGCTCTCTCTCTTATCTGCTCGCGCCAAATAAAGCTTACGTTGTTTCCCCCGTGGCTCAGTGGCTAAACCCTAAGCTTTCGCGCCGGAAACCCGTGTTCGATCCCGGCTCCCGCAGCAGATAAAATTTATGCGGCTCTCCTCAGCGAGCCGCCGTATTCAGACCCGGCTCACGCCGATGGTGTTTTTTAGTGTAGAAAGGTGCCCACATCTCAGTGTTCACCCCTACACACAAGCACAACACTTCCCGTGTTATTCACGGAGCCCACTCCCTTAAAGCGGGAAACCACTCGAGTGTTGAATGTAGGAAATGTGTCTGTAAGAACTGATTTTCCTGCTAAGACAAAAGCTGAGATAAAACTCGCCATAAAGCAATAAAACGCACCCTGGACAGAAGATCGCAAAGACAGAGCACAGGACACTGTCTTGTCCCAACGTTTCTCCTACCTTATCTCTGCATCCTTCTCTCCCTCATCTCCTCTCCCCCTGAGTCAAGTCACCAAAAGTTCACTAAGAATGCCTATATATCATATATGATGTATCTTGGGAATCTATTGTTTTTCCTTTTCGTGTTTGGTATCATTTTGAGTGTCTCAGTGCGATTGGTAAAATGGTCTTAATTTCATTGCAATCATTGGTAATATGAGAAAGATTGAGGACTTAGGAGAATCCTGTGTTCCTCTTTGGGTGATGTTTCTTCAAGATATCTCCCCTCTCCCCCGAGACCAGGTGCTACCCCCTTGCAGTAAAACCCCCATGCAGTGCTGTGTCAGAGTTTTCCCCTTGGAAAGCTCTCACACACTACTGTGTGTCTCTGTCAGGAATGCATTGCTTACTTTTAGAATCATCTTTGAGTAATTGATGTCATACATTTATTATTTATGAATTGGCTTTTAATCATTTACTTGTGAAATTGACACGATACATTTTTCCTGACAAAAATAAATGTTAACCTTGATTATTCTGAAGTTTTCTGAAATCATTATTTCTAGTAGATTATGTGTAGTCTGTTGTTCCCGCAAATCTCTGTCCAGGATAGATTACACCTAAGGCACTAATGAATGGAGCATGGGGCACATCATTATGCCTTCTGATTTCTGACTATCTCCTAACTTAGCATGTTGTACGCTGCAACTATTGAGAAAAATTACACCTATGAGTCAGCAGTGAGCGGCCGCGTAGGGTAAGATAGTTTGCACTGCACCCTCTGACTATTTTAGGACTGGCTAGTTTGTGATCGTGAGTGCACACTCGCGACGTGACGTCTCAAAGCGACACCAGGTCCTTAATGAACGAATATTTGAAATTATGAAATGGCCAGAATAATCAAAGATCTAAATTAACTCATAATCAGTATTTATGACTGTGTTCTAAGAAGAGAAACAATCTAAATTTGATTAACATTGAAATTGGAGTCAGATTAAGCGTAGAGCTAAAGTATTATTTAAACTAAATTCCAATAAATTAAGTGAACTTCACTGGAGCGCTGAAAAGACATACACGCATTATTCCTTCGACCATACCATTGGATTCCGTCATTGGGCCAATGGGTGGACCTTACATGTCCACGAGTTCGTGCCCACGCCTATTTTTCTGCCCGCTCTATCACTAAAGACTCATATCAAACTATGAGAGAACGTTTGCACGTGCGTGTCCCGCTGCGGCCGGACCACCGTCAAAGTTTATTTCCCTGTCAGTCCCCTTCAAACAGGCTACTGCAGTGGTCCATTTAGCAGCCAACGAGCCGGTTCATTTACCCTCTCGCCTGCACACAAACGCCGTTTTCACGGCGACCCAGAGAAATCTAAAAAAGAGTATAATGTCTGGTCCTGCTCACGCCGTTGGTGTTTTAAGTGTAGTGAAAGTGCCCACGCCCCAGTGTTCACCCCTACACACATGCACATCAAATCTCGTGTCACTCACAGAGCACACTCTCATAAAGCGCAGAAAAGCGCCCGAGTGTTGAATATAAGAAATGTGTCCACAGGTTTGTGCCCACTATCTGCCCGCTCTGTTACACGGTCAATAAAACAGGTTATGAATGTAAGTCTCATGCCCGCCAGAGAGCGCTCACGCTTACTAACACACACCTCCCCCCGGGCGCCGCCCGCGCGTTCAAGTGTTATCACGAAACGCAGGGCGTTGATAAGACGCTCCCCATCAGTTATGATCGGGGCGTCAAATACACTTGTAAGTCTCGTGCCCGCGCACATGCGCGCACGCTTACAGAAAGCTTTTCCGCCCAAAGCACTGCTCGCGCGTCAAAAACTGAGAATAAAATGTTCCCCTAGCGGCGCACATAGCTGCGTGGGAAAATATCCCAGGGATTTCAGAATGGGTTTTGAGCACAATAAGGCAGGACTATACACTTCAATTCATTCGCCATCCCCCGCGCTTTCGAGCCCAGACCGCGACGATAGTGAATGCGGAAGTAGCACACCTACTTCACGCAGAAATAGCAAAACTGCTGTGCAAAGGGGCTATAGAAAAAGTACCGCCTTCTCTGAGCGAGTCAGGCTTTTACAGCCGATATTTTTTCGTACCCAAGAAGGATGGAGCTTTCAGACCTATCCTAGATCTGAGACATTTGAACAAGGTGCTTGCAAAAAGACCGTTCAAAATGCTCACGACCAGAAAAATCCTCGCGCACGTTCGCCCGAGGGACTGGTTTATCTCTCTAGATCTGAAGGATGCCTATTTTCAGATTCAGATATTACCCCGTCACAGGCAATTTTTTGAGATTCGCCTTCGACGGTCAGGTATATCAATACACCGTCCTGCCGATCGGCCTGTCCCTAGCCCCCAGCCCCCCGTACATTTACGAAGTGCATGGACGCGGCGCTCGCCCCCCTGAGAACTCAGGGGCTGCGAATAATGAACTATCTGGACGATTGGCTAATATTGGCACAGTCAGAGACGGAACTGATGTCTCACAGAACAGTGCTTCTCAGCCAACTGGAAAGCTTGGGTCTCACGGTCAACTGGACCAAGAGCTCATTAATGCCCAGTCAGTCAATTTCCTTTTTAGGAATAGAACTGAATTCTGTGGCCATGACGGCTCGTTTGTCGACACAGCGCGCGCGCCGTGTTCGCCGCCTAGCCGCATCTTTCCAGAAGGGTAGCGTTCTCGCTTTGAAAACGTTTCAAAGGATGCTGGGTTGTATGGCTTCAGCGGCAGCGGTGCTCCAGCTGGGCCTACTGCGCATGCGCCCGCTCCAACGCTGGTTGAATGCTCGCGCGTCTCGCCGAGCCTGGGTTTCTGGCGGCCAGAGAATCAGAGTGACTCAGACCTGCATAGCGGCTCTGCAGCCCTGGTTAGTAGCCGACTGGTACCAGCAGGGAGTGATGATGGGAACCATCTCTTATCGAAAAGTCATTTAGACAGACGCGTCCAACTCGGGTTGGGGCGCGCTGTTCGAAGGCAGACCGGCCTTTGGCCAGTGGTCAGACCAAGAGAAGTGTTTTCACATAAATTGTCTGGAGATGATAGCGGTCGAGAACGCGCTGAAGCGCTTCCTCCCGTTCATACAGAACCAACATGTTCTTGTCCGCTCGGACAACATGTATGTGGTCTCCTATGTAAACCGTCAGGGTGGTGTCAGATCCAGAAACCTCTGCAATCTGACAGAACGCATCCTTGTTTGGTCCCAGATGCAACTGCGCTCGCTGAGGGCGGCACATGTGCCTGGCCATTTGAACGACGGCCCAGACATACTGTCCAGGGACAATGTTCCCCCAGGGGAATGGTCCCTGCACCCCCAAACAGTCCAGAAACTGTGGCGCCTATTCGGCAGAGTGGAAGTCGACCTATTTGCGTCAAAAGACAATGCTCATTGCCCGATGTTCTTTTCGAAGAACGAGGATGCGCTGGCTCAGGTCTGGCCCAGCCTCCCACTATATGCTTTCCCTCCGGTCTCCCTGTTACCACAGGTGATCAAGAGACTCAGGGAAACGCGCCACTCGGTGCTCCTCATAGCTCCGCACTGGGAGAATCAGAATTGGTTCCCGGAACTAGCACGGCTGTCACATGCAGCTCCGTGGCCTATTCCGGTGAGGGCAGATCTCCTCTCTCAGGCTCGCGGCTCGATCTGGCATCCCCATCCAGAGCGCTGGTCTCTGCACGCATGGTTGATCAACGGATACTCGTTGCCCTGCCAGAAAGAGTGATGAACACGATCACGCAGTCTAGGGCTCCTTCCACAAGAAGGCTCTACGCGTCTAAATGGTCGGTGTTCTCCAAGTGGTGCACCGACAGAGGTCTGGACCCGCGGACGTGTGAGGTTGCGCATCTGCTCACTTTCCTACAAGGGCTGATGGATAAGGGGAGGTCCTCATCCACGCTCAAAGTTTATGTGGCGGCCGTGGCGGCGTTCGCAGAATCGACGCACGGCCAGTCACTGGGAAGACATGAGCTGGTCATCCGCTTCCTTAGGGGAGCTAGAAGGATGAATCCGCCGCGCCCCCCCGTCGGTTCCTATGTGGGATCTTTCCTTGGTCCTCGAGGCCCTGGAAGCCTTCCCATTTGAGCCACTAGACTCCGTGGAGTTAAAATACCTATCACTAAAAAACGTTTTTCTGACTGCGCTGTCATCAGTCAAACGTGTGGGGGACCTGCACGCGCTGTCAATCAGCGCGACGTGTCTTGAGTTCGGGCCGAATGACTCTAAAGTCATCCTCAAACCTAGACATGGCTACGTTCCAAAAGTGATGGGCACTCCTTTCAGAGCGCAAGTCATTTCACTGATGGCTCTGCCAGCGTCAGACAGCGAGACAGACGTGAATCTCCTTGCCCAGTTAGGGCGCTGAGGTTTTATACTATGCGCTCCGCCTCCTTCAGGCGCACGGAGCAGCTGTTTGTTTCGTTTGGTGGGCGCACCAAAGGTCTCGCTGCCTCGAAACAGACTCTGTCCAGATGGATAGTGGACGCTATAGCGGCCGCTTACGCGTCAAAAGGTCTACAATGCCCTCTGGGCATCAGGGCTCATTCCACTAGAGGCATGGCCTCATCGTGGGCGTGGTCCAGCGGGATTTCTATCCACGACATATGTGTAGCGGCGGGCTGGAGCTCCCCGTCTACCTTTGTCAGGTTCTATAACCTAGAAGTTCCCGCCCTGCAGGCTAAACTTCTGTCAGTCTAAGCGAGTTGTGCGTTCTGCCCAAATATATCATGCTCAGACCACTCTCACGTGACTCAGCTCTCCTGGTTGAGCTGCACTAGTAGGGTATGTGCTATATGCTTATACAGACCAGTGCTCTGCTCTGTATTCCCTATGGGTGCTTATGTACAAGTGATGGCCCGCGTGGCTGGCCACCTTATTTTTCCACTTATTTGGGTTTCCCGAGAAACCTTGGCAACTCATGGGTGGTTGCTTGGCGTGCACGGCGTTGACAAAAAGTTCCCGTAGCGTAAGCTAAACTTACGCAATACGAGAGAACCTCTCGTAAGAGAACGTACTCGGTTACTAACGTAACCTCGGTTCTCTCTAGAGAGGGAACGAGTATTGCGTAACCGGCCGTGCTCGCGCCACGAGCGACTTCGCTTCAGTCGACGAAAACCAGGGAATTCAGCCTACAGCCCCTGTATTTATACGCGGGCGCGGGCGCCTTCATTGGGCGTGACGTCACGCGGGGCTCACGGGTAGGCAGCAGCAGGGCAGCCAATGAGCACGCAAGACTGCCTATGCTTTATGACAAAAAATTTTCACATTGTATAACAATAGTGAAGTAATTAAAACTAGTAATAAAACTAATTATGTTTTAGTTTACAATTAAACTATATCATGTGATTGTGCAAAACTTCTCATTAGGGAAATGACTAGAAGAATAATCAAGTTATGTGAATGGCAAAAGTATTTGCGCAACAGTCCAGTGTGTTTATGAGTAGATAATAAGCCAAGCAGTGATGAACTGCAGCAGTGTAATGAACCGTTTTTGTACAGCTAAAATAACTGGACATGAATGACACCAGAAGCCTCAAATATTCAAGTTAACTCTTTCCCTGCCAGCATTTTTGATAATTTTCACTAAAGTTTCATGGCCCCAGAATATTTTGTTGTATGAATATCTGAAAATGCTGACCCTCTGTCATGCTGACCCTTTTATTCTAGCTTCATGCAATCCTTTGAATGAGGTAAGTTTAATAAAAAAAGACAACATTTTGAGCAAAAAGCTGAGAAAATCATGTTTTTGTATAAGTCGTGCTGTATAGATGTGCTGAATCTAGATCGGATTCAGAACGATGATCAAAACACAGATGGAGTAGATCGAGTCCATCAACACCCTTAAAGCTTCACAGTCCTATAGCTCGTCCTGGCTCAACATTTCATATAGTAACAATAGGCAGTTTTGATTTATATGCCGTTTAATGTTGGTGATTGCGTTAATTTACATATCCATATGATTACATATGCATATGCTTGTTTCTGCATATTTTTCGTCTGTGTTTTGATCAGGAGATTCAGTATTCTTTCAGAAGATGCATAATAGCGCCTCCAGGGAAAACACGCAAACCCGTCAAATTCAGTGTTTGCCGGGGAAGTGTTTTCTCACAAATAACAGAAAATTTACTTTGCAGTGCCTCCTTAGTGTTTCCTCCTTCCTGGAAGATGTGCTGTCCCAGCAGGAAGACTGGAAAAATAAAGCCACACTGCTCGGGTACCAACACTGATTCAACATTATGGCTGCGTTCGCAACCGCATACTCAATGAGTAGGTACTTAATTTCAGTAAGTACTTACTTATCGAGCGCTAAAAGAGTAGGTACTTTATAGCCTGATCTCGTTGAGTATGAATGAGATCCGGACATCATCCGCCATGTTGACGTTATCATGTGACCTATGACGTTATCACAAGCGCAACAATTTAAAAGTTATGAGCAACAGGTGCACTGACATCTGATTGCATCAGTACAACCTAACTAGAACGGTTTTCATCAGCGTCTGAGATGGTTGGCATGTCTGCAATAGTTAGACGAATATGTGCACAAAGGAGAAGTCGGGCAGCTGCTCGAAGATCTCGCCTTTGGAGAACACTGATGATTTTATACTCAAACAAAGCAAGTATTTCTACTATTACTACTAAATTAAGATTACCCTAGAATGAATTGCATTACTAGCCCACCCCAACACTTATGCACAATAATAATGACAAATGCTGACCAACACTTAATTATATAACATTTTCTTAATGAATTTTTTTTTTATAGTAAAACAAGCAAACTGTTATATTGTCATATGACATAGCTATGCATGAATACACACTAGACAAATGCAGCTGATGTGAATACATACATACATTATTTTTTCAAAATAAACTTGCGTTCTAAACTACTTAGATCGAAAGGTAACTTCGCGTCTGCTGCCATGTTGGATCCATAGATAAACAAACTGCTTGTCGTCATCGTCTTGCTGCTCTCTCCCTGTTCTGTGATTGGTCCCCTCCCTGAGGCGAAAATCTGGTCCATGGAATCCAGGCTGCCTGGCAGCGTGAATAAAATTGCACTGCCTGCAAGGCAGCATGGGGAAACCCAGGCTAGATTAATGGATGAATTTATGAAATTCATGTTTTATTTACTGACAACAATATGAAACATGAATAAAAATAAGTAAATTAATGAATAAAATAAATCAACACAATAAATAAATACACATACAAGTCAATACCACATGAAACATCGCTTTATTCAAGCTTTTTGTTCTAACAAACTATGATGACCACATCATACTGCCATCTCAACAGAGCTGTTCCCATTCTGCATCTTTATTTTGATGAAGCAGCTGACCACCGTGCCCACCTTCGCCTGTCTCTGCCATCCATCATGTCCCTGATTGCTGCAGTCAGACTGGGATCTGACCATGGATGGGAAAGGGACTCATTTGTGTTTGAATTGAGTCACTGAATCGTCAAACAGTGAGATGTCCTGAGCGTTTGAACTGAGACATTGAATCTTTGAACTGAGACTTTGAATCATTGAACAGTGAGAGATCCTGAGTATTTGAACTGTTGAATGAATCATTGAATGAAACGGTAAATTGACTGAATTAGTCAGGTGTAGGAGAGTTACCTCTAGAAACTGTATTAGAGAAATTGAACTGACGTCACGAGAAATTGGGTTATTGTTATCTGTAATATTATTGCCTTATGTTCAACAGGGTTCATCAGGGTATCCGCAGGGTCTTGAAAAGTATTAAAAGGTGATAAATAAATTTTTGGGAAAATTAAGACCCAAAAATTATTAAAAAGTCTTATCACAGCTCTATAAAGTCTTACATTTTGAAAGTATTTTTTTCTGAATTAGCTGTCCAACAGTTTGAGTCCCAAAAACATTGTAAAAGTGTGTGAATTTAGTCATTTTTATAAAAACAAACAAACAGGTACATAAGAAACTAGGCTATTGTGGGTGCGTTCGTAAATTGCCTCTGAGAGCACCAGAGCGGGCAGGCGGGCGGAAGTTCAAAAGCACAATGTACGTTCTGGCGTTCCCAGTGCATACAACGCACCGAAATGTTTTAAGAGAAGGTTTGTGAATGCATGAACAGAATGGGGAACTGCAAATTTGCAGCGTCCTGGCTGGAAATGCCGGACTTCAAAGAGTGGCTGCAGCCAGTCGAGGGGAATGTCAGGGAGGCATATTATACATTATGCAAGAAAAAAATAAGTATTGTGTCAATGGGCATTAACTCGTTAAAGTCCCACATGTGTTGTGCTAGCTTCTGTGGTAATCGCGTTGCACCACCACAACCTAGTGCCAACGTCGTTACACCACCGGCAGTCACACCTGAAGCTACGGCTACAACCCGGGCTGTCTCTGCCATAGATATGCATAATAAAGGCTAGATGTCTTACGGCGGAGTCGCTATCGTCATCACCGGTGGCCATCTTGTGACAGGCTAGCTTTCTGGCAGGCTCTGTGATACCTGATGTAAGGTGAGAACACAAATACTCTTATCTCGCGGAAATCTTGTCCGATTTACAAACGGTTTGGTTTCTTATTAACGTTATTAATGTGGCTACAATGTGGCTATAATACTGGATGTTTACATAATTAATACATAATTATTCGTAAGTGTGCAGTCAGTGTCATAACTACATCTCTGACGTTTATAACGAACCAAACCGTTTGAAAATCGGTAGAAAATTTAACAAGTTATGGTTATTTAAAAAGTACATGCACCATAAAACACAATGTTACGAGTGAGCAAGCAGCCTGTGACAAGATGGCCGCCAGGTGCTGACGTCGACCTCCATTGGCCAGCAGCGCGGACGAGACATCTAGCCTTTATTATGGATATCTATGGTCTCTGCTTCCTCATCTTCTGCAGCCGACATAAACTGTTAAGTTAAAAGTATCACTGATGTAAATGGTTACAGCTTGAAGTGGCGGAGAGGTATTAAAAAATATTGAGAAGTTCTTGAAAAAGTCTTGAAAAGGTATTAAAATTAACTTCAAGATTCCTGCATATACCCTGGTTCATCTGGGTTATAGTTTTATTGTTTCAGTACTGTTTTACAGATAGACTTTGCAGAAAATTATATCTGCAAGTAAATTATATCTGCAAGTATGCAGATGAGATCCAGGCCACCTATTATGGTGATTCATACAAGCAGACAACTCTTCATAATGTTGTTGCTCACTCGAAGAATGGCGTGGTGTTCATTTGTACCATCAGTGAATGGATGCGCCACAACCCATCCACAATCTGGGCCCACCTGAAAAAAGTGCTTCCCTATCTAAAAGAATTGAACACAGCAGCAACCACCCTGCATGTTATAAGCGATGGCCCAACCACCCAATATAGATCCAAGAAGAACTTTTTCTTTTTGAGCAAAATTCCTTATGAGATGGGATTCCAGAAGGTAACATGGAACTTTTTGGAAGCTGGACATGGAGAGGGTCCAGCTGATGGAGTTGGTGCTGGAATCAAGCGTCAGGCTGATGCAATTGTGGCCCAGGGCATTGACAGCCCAAACGGCAAGGTGTTGTATGAAAAACTTAGGGACCTGCCCTCATCTGTTCAGCTTATGTACGTCACTGAGGAGGAAATTGAAAGGATGGACAGTGTCCTGCCTGAGCACCTGATCACCATCAAAGGAACAATGCAGATTCATCAGGTATCTCATTCACTCACTCACTCACTCACACACTCGCTCCCTCACGCACGCACACAAACACACACTCGCTCACTCACGCACGCACACACATACTCCATCATCATCATAATCATGAGTGTTAAGCAATGAAACATTTTTCTTTTGACAGACAGAGGTTCTGAAGAAAGACTCCAGGAGCCTGATCGAAACGGTTCGCAGCACATCGCCTGAAACAACGATCATTGTGTCTGGACCGCTTCCCACGTACCGACGAGGGCATGAAAAGTTCAGTAGATTATTCGCGCTAAATGAATGGTTAATGTCATGGTGCAATGAGCAGAAACTGCTCTTTGTAAATAATTGGAATCTGTTCTGGGAGCGACCGAAGCTCTTCCGCTCTGATGGCTTACACCCAAGTAGAATCGGGGCAGATCTTCTGTCGGATAACATCTCTAAGATGTTAAACACCGTTTGACTAGTAACCAAAAATCCAAATCACAGTCTCTGCTGCACCAATTTAATTTATATTAATACTAGTGTAGGAACATTGCATAGAAACTGTGTCTATTCCTCGTTTACTGAGATCAAATAATAAATCTACTGCGGGATCTAGAAAAAATCTAATTGTTATTAAAACAAAAAAACACGCTATTAGTGAACAAAAACAATTTCTAAAGCTAGGTCTTCTTAACATTAGATCGCGGTTATTGTAAATGAAATGGTCATAGATAATAATTTTGATGTACTGTGCCTTACTGAAACCTGGCTTAAACCAAATGATTATTTCGGTCTAAATGAGTCTACTCCGCCAGGATACTGTTATAAGCATGAGCCCCGTCTAATCGGTCGTGGCGGCGGTGTTGCAACAATCTACAGGGATATCCTTAATGTTACTCAGAAAACTCGTCGTAGGTTTAATTCGTTTGAAGTATTTGTGCTAAATGTTACGCTCTTAAGGCCTGTTCACACCGGGACGAATTTCGCGTGCGATATTCGCCGACGTTTAACGCCTCGTGACTAAACAATGGGCGCCAATGTGAGTGTGCACACCGACGCGTAAAACGCCACGCGTAAAAGCGTCATTTTTTTTTTAAACGCCTCGGGTTCGTTTTTTTGGTTTGACGCGCCGCGTCAAAAACTATCCGACCAATGAGATTGGTGCTTTTGCTCACGTGTCTGGAGCTTCTGAAGTTGCAGTAATACACAACTTGGGGGCGCTCAAACACAAAACGGTCTTGCCGAGCACACATACGTAATGGCGAAGAAGATATACAGCGCCTACACTCTGCCGGGAAGAAATAAGACGAGGAAGATGCAAGGCAAGATGAATGTAGAGATGCTGGTCTTGTTGGTGTCTTTATAAAGAGACACCAACGAGAATAAATAACTATATGACACACGCAACAAACTTGCTCTCTTCTTCTGAATGACAAGCGAGTGCACTTTGTGGACCGGGGTATTTCTGTACATTAAGCGCCATCTAATGTCAGGGAATGAATTTGCATGTTCACTCGGCTCATCGTCAGCGAAAATCGCTTAGGTGTGAACACAAAAAACGCGTTGAAAAACGCTGACGAATAACGCGAGCCGAAATTCGTCCCGGTGTGAACAGGCCTTTAGATGTAAGAAAAAAAATCCCTATTATCTCTAGCCTTGGCTACCGTATATAGACCTCCAGGGCCTTACACTGTTTTCCTAAAAGAGTTTGCAGATTTTCTCTCAGATCTATTGGTCAACGTCGATAAAGCATTAATTGTTGGAGATTTTAACATACACATCAAATGATGCCTTAGGGGCTGCGTTTACAGATTTATTAAACTCCTTCGGGGTCAAGCAAAACGTCACCAGACCAACTCATCGTCTTAATCATACACTCGATTTAATTATATCATATGGAACCGATCCAACCGATATAGATATCATTCCACAAAGTGATGATGTCACTGACTATTACATGGTAACTTGCATATTACGTACGTCTGTAATATGTCATGCTGCGCCATGTTATCGACCAGGCAGAACAATCCTTCCATCCACCATAGATAATTTCTCAAATAGCTTATCTGATCTGTCTCAGCTGCGGCCTGAACCCAAACGAACAGATGAACTAGACGAACTAACTAGCACTATGAGCACCATTCTCTCTAGAACATTGGATATTGTTGCACCCATTAGATTAAAAAAGGTCCGAGAGAAAAGTATAGCACCATGGTACAATAATACTACGCATGCTCTAAAGAGAGAAACCCGTAATTTAGAGCGTAAATGGAAACAAACTAATTTAGTGGTCTTTAGAATCGCGTGGAAAGACAGTATGTCACGTTATAAAAAGGCCCTAAAAGCGGCCAGGGCTGAGCACCTCCGCAAACTAATAGAAAACAACCAAAACAATCCAAGGTTTTTATTTAACACCGTGGCTAGACTAACAAATAAACAGACGTCGTCTGAACAAAATACCTTGTTACAGTTTAGTAGTAATGATTTCATGAACTTCTTCAACGAGAAAATTGAAAGCATCAGAACCACAATTGTAAATGTTCAATCCTTGCTCCCGCCTTATGATTCGGCCACAATTGTCGCTCCGCAAGAGCAATTACAATGCTTTACAACTATAGAACAAAAAGAGTTAAACAAACTTATCACTTCATCTAAAACAACAACATGTTTATTAGATCCTATACCAACTAAACTACTGAAAGAAGTGTTACCTATAGTGGAAGAGCCTCTTCTCAATATTATTAACTCATCTTTATCTTTAGGTCATGTTCCAAGAACGTTCAAGCTGGCAGTTATAAAACCTCTTATTATTAATCTTCCATTTATGTCTAAAATATTAGAAAAAGTTGTGTCCGCTCAACTCGGCTCTTTCTTACAAGAAAACGACATCTATGAAAAGTTTCGGTCTGGATTCAGACCGCATCATAGCACTGAAACTGCGCTGGTTAGAATAACAAATGATTTACTTTTAGCTTCGGACCAAGGCTGTATCTCAATACTAGTTTGTATCTAGTAGTAGTAGTATTGAGTAGTATCTCAATACTACTTGATCTTAGTGCAGCGTTCGATACTATAGATCACACAATACTCCTAGATCGACTACAAAATTATACTGGTATTCAAGGACAAGCATTAAGCTGGTTCAGGTCATACTTATCCGACCGCTACCATTTTGTCTATTTAAATGGAGAAAAATCGATCATAACTTCGGCAAACTATGGAGTGCCACAGGGATCTGTGTTAGGCCCTCTATTATTCTCAATATACACTCACCGGCCACTTTATTAGGTACACCTGTCCAACTGCTCCTTAACACTTAATTTCTAAGCAGCCAATCACATGGCGGCAACTCAGTGCATTTAGGCATGTAGACATGGTCAAGACAATCTCCTGCAGTTCAAACCGAGCATCAGTATGGGGAAGAAAGGTGATTTGAGTGACTTTGAACGTGGCATGATTGTTAGTGCCAGAAGGGCTGGTCTGAGTATTTCAGAAACTGCTAATCTACTGGGATTTTCACACACAACCATCTCTAGGGTTTACAGAGAATGGTCCGAAAAAGAAAAAACATCCAGTGAGCGGCAGTTCTGTGGGCGGAAATGCCTTGTTGATGCCAGAGGTCAGAGGAGAATGGCCAGACTGGTTCGAGCTGATAGAAGGGCAACAGTGACTCAAATAACCACCCGTTACAACCAAGGTGGGCAGAAGAGCATCTCTGAACGCACAGTACGTCGAACTTTGAGGCAGATGGGCTACAGCAGCAGAAGACCACACCGGGTGCCACTCCTTTCAGCTAAGAACAGGAAACTGAGGCTACAATTTGCACAAGCTCATCGAAATTGGACAATAGAAGATTGGAAAAACGTTGCCTGGTCTGATGAGTCTCGATTTCTGCTGCGACATTCGGATGGTAGGGTCAGAATTTGGCGTCTACAACATGAAAGCATGGATCCATCCTGCCTTGTATCAACGGTTCAGGCTGGTGGTGGTGGTGTCATGGTGTGGGGAATATTTTCTTGGCACTCTTTGGGCCCCTTGGTACCAATTGAGCATCGTTGCAACGCCACAGCCTACCTGAGTATTGTTGCTGACCATGTCCATCCCTTTATGACCACAATGTACCCAACTTCTGATGGCTACTTTCAGCAGGATAATGCGCCATGTCATAAAGCTGGAATCATCTCAGACTGGTTTCTTGAACATGACAATGAGTTCGCTGTACTCAAATGGCCTCCACAGTCACCAGATCTCAGTCCAATAGAGCATCTTTGGGATGTGGTGGAACGGGAGATTCGCATCATGGATGTGCAGCCGACAAATCTGCGGCAACTGTGTGATGCCATCATGTCAATATGGACCAAACTCCCTGAGGAATGCTTCCAGCACCTTGTTGAATCTATGCCACGAAGAATTGAGGCAGTTCTGAAGGCAAAAGGGGGTCCAACCCGTTACTAGCATGGGGTACCTAATAAAGTGGCCGGTGAGTGTATATGCTGCCACTTGGTAATATTATAAGGAAACATGGAATTAGTTTCCATTGTTACGCCGATGACACTCAAATATATATTTCATCACGGCCAGATGAATACGCTAAATTATCCAAATTGACAGACTGTGTTAAAGATATAAAAGATTGGATGACGCGTAATTTTCTTTTATTAAATCCAGACAAGACAGAAGTAATACTTATCGGTTCTAAAAACCGTCCACAAAACCTCTCACAACACTACTTTAACATAGTAGGATGCCCTGTTACTTTATCCTCTACTGTAAAAGACCTGGGTGTTATATTAGACTGCAACCTGTCTTTTGAAAAGCATATTTCATATGTTACAAAAACAGCCTTTTTCCACCTTAGAAACATTGCTAAACTACGTAATATGCTATCAGTCTCTGATGCAGAAAAGTTAGTTCATGCATTCATGACCTCGAGACTAGATTATTGTAATGCTTTATTAGCTGGTTGTCCTGCATCCTCAATAAACAAGCTACAGTTAGTCCAAAATGCAGCCGCTAGAGTTCTTACTAGATCAAGAAAATATGATCATATAACACCGATTTTATCATCACTTCATTGGTTACCTATAAAGTTCCGTATTAATTACAAGGTATTGCTACTGACCTATAAAGCCCTAAATGGTTTAGCTCCAGTCTATTTAACGGACCTTCTATCGCCCTATAATCCATCGCGCTCTTTAAGATCACTAAATTCGAGGCTTCTGGTCATACCTAGGATATCCAGATCCACCAAAGGAGGGAGAGCATTTTCACATTTAGCTCCGAAGCTCTGGAATAGCCTTCCTGATATTGTTCGTTGCTCAGACTCGCTCTCCCAGTTTAAAACTAGACTAAAGACGCATCTCTTCAGCCAGGCATTCATATAAAATTTTAAAACTTACAGTTACTGTAAATCCGGCCTCTAGTTCATAAAAGCCAGAGGAGAACTGGCCCCCGACTGAGCCTGGGTTCTCCCAAGGTTTTTTTTTCTCCATTGGGTTACTTGATGGAGTTTCAGGACACCACTGGGTCACTTGATGGAGTTTTTCGGTTCCTTGCCACTGTTGCCTTTGGCTTGCTCAGTTGGGGATATTCAAATTAATTAACCAATCATTAATAACATTGATCAGCCCTTCCAAACTTGGATGTCTTTTTTTATTTTTTTATTTTATTGTTTTCCACTAATAAACAAACATTGTTATGTTGTTTTGATTGATACTGTGAAGCTGCTTTGATACAATCTGTATTGTGAAAAGCGCTATATAAATATACTTGACTTTTAGATTGTGTCTACAAGTCCAGGAGACATATCTTGGCGGGTCTTAAGCTGCTTCTGCTCAGAGCCCCAAATCTGCCAGTGTTTTGGTCTGAAACATGTGAAACGGCCCAGAGCACAGAGGCCTGAGTCGGCTTTGGGCCCACCAATCCCAACTCTCAAATCTCAAGACATCACTCTTCTACATGAGGGACTGATTGGAAGCTGGTGTGTGGTCCGCTATGATGGGAATCCTTATGCAGGCCTAATCCAAGATGTGAACTCAGAAAATGGAGCCTTGGTGAAAACTAGGGATGGGCATTTTTCAAAAATATTGCATTCGAATATTCAGGCTCATAAAATTGTTTATTTAAATTACGTTTACCGAAAATGACGTTATTTTTTAAGTAAATTTAAAAAAAAGTTTTGGTCACCATTTCTTAACAAGTTTACGATTAGGCAATATACAAGCTTACAATATATATGTTAAAGCTTTATTTTAGTTAAAAACATTAAACAGTTGGCCTACGTGTAAACAAAATATAAAGAACAAAAGGAATTCAGCTCAAGCAGCGCGAATGGAAAAAAAGTAGCAGACTGCGCCAGACATCGTACAGAACGTACACATACACTCGACTCAGCATGATTATCGTTTTTATTTTGTGTCATGTTTATGTTGAGAAAAACAATAATATCCACATGCAGGGGCGCCGCCAGCAATTTATGCTCGAGTGAGAAAACGCTCTACGCTGACGTTTCAGAGACACAAAGATAACGGTGTTCTAAGTTTCTAACATCACTTTGCGTTTTCTGTCCTTAAACTTGTCTCCCTCAATGAAACTTAAGGGAAGTATATGTCTAAAAAAAATAATTTTGCTATTAGATAAGTTATCATTTCTGATCACTCGCGCTACAGCTGCGCTTACCTGCAGTGGTAATGCAGTGATGGACAGCCGTCTTTCCTCAGTCGACGACTGCTGTTTGGATTTCATGTGATTTCTCATTGCGTTGATGATATTATAACTCAGATTAATTCATTCATTTTATCAAAAGTAATTCCATTCTGTAAGATCATTTAGTAACATCATTTTCAACTAGTAAAACACTTGTTAAACACGCGCCAAAGCGCCACCTAGAGGATTTAATTACAACTGCAAGCTAGTGCTTGGGATTTATCAGGGATTCACTGCATTTACGGCCAGCAAAGCATTTAGGCTACTGCTTCAAAACATTCAATAAAATTCGAATAGCATTTTATTTTTCGAATAATAATTACAGATCGAATATTCGAATATTCGTGCAGATCCCTAGTGAAAACCATGTGCCAGATAGGCAAGAACAGGTGGTACTGTTCATATGAATGATGAGATAATTTGGTATCAGCCTGAGGACGTTGTAAGTTTGGTCCTGGAGCCTCAGCCAGTGACGAAACGTCACATGATGTTGGATCCATTAGTGTGGGAGGAAGTACTCACCGAACTTGACTGCGAGTGAACCTTGGCTAATATACGGGTGAACGTAATTCATACAAGAAAGTAAGAATTATATCCCAAATTAATCAAATCTAATATATATAGTTTCTTGTATTTCTTTTCAGTTTGGCATATTTTAAACATGTTGAACACTTGTCCCTTGGGTTCACCTGTTCATCTGTGAGTGAACCTTGGCCCATATACACTCACCGGCCACTTTATTAGGTACCCCATGCTAGTAACGGGTTGGACCCCCTTTTGCCTTCAGAACTGCCTCAATTCTTCGTGGCATAGATTCAACAAGGTGCTGGAAGCATTCCTCAGGGAGTTTGGTCCATATTGACATGATGGCATCACACAGTTGCCGCAGATTTGTCGGCTGCACATCCATGATGCGAATCTCCCGTTCCACCACATCCCAAAGATGCTCTATTGGATTGAGATCTGGTGACTGTGGAGGCCATTTGAGTACAGCGAACTCATTGTCATGTTCAAGAAACCAGTCTGAGATGATTCCAGCTTTATGACATGGCGCATTATCCTGCTGAAAGTAGCCATCAGAAGTTGGGTACATTGTGGTCATAAAGGGATGGACATGGTCAGCAACAATACTCAGGTAGGCTGTGGCGTTGCAACGATGCTCAATTGGTACCAAGGGGCCCAAAGAGTGCCAAGAAAATATTCCCCACACCATGACACCACCACCACCAGCCTGAACCGTTGATACAAGGCAGGATGGATCCATGCTTTCATGTTGTAGACGCCAAATTCTGACCCTACCATCCGAATGTCGCAGCAGAAATCGAGACTCATCAGACCAGGCAACGTTTTTCCAATCTTCTATTGTCCAATTTCGATGAGCTTGTGCAAATTGTAGCCTCAGTTTCCTGTTCTTAGCTGAAAGGAGTGGCACCCGGTGTGGTCTTCTGCTGCTGTAGCCCATCTGCCTCAAAGTTCGACGTACTGTGCGTTCAGAGATGCTCTTCTGCCCACCTTGGTTGTAACGGGTGGTTATTTGAGTCACTGTTGCCCTTCTATCAGCTCGAACCAGTCTGGCCATTCTCCTCTGACCTCTGGCATCAACAAGGCATTTCCGCCCACAGAACTGCCGCTCACTGGATGTTTTTTCTTTTTCGGACCATTCTCTGTAAACCCTAGAGATGGTTGTGCGTGAAAATCCCAGTAGATTAGCAGTTTCTGAAATACTCAGACCAGCCCTTCTGGCACCAACAATCATGCCACGTTCAAAGTCACTCAAATCACCTTTCTTCCCCATACTGATGCTCGGTTTGAACTGCAGGAGATTGTCTTGACAATGTCTACATGCCTAAATGCACTGAGTTGCCGCCATGTGATTGGCTGCTTAGAAATTAAGTGTTAACGAGCAGTTGGACAGGTGTACCTAATAAAGTGGCCAGTGAGTGTACACTGCTCTGGTTCAGGGAGTGGTGAAACATGTCACATTTTCACAGAAATTATCATTTAGATTTTTTATGAAAACATGAGGATGATTGTATTTATGATATTGTTTTTGTGATATTGTTTTTGTTTCAAATTATTTGTGACACATCGAATGAGTTATATTTTTTATGAAGTGCTGTTAGGCCAGTTGTTCATCAATACACTATCCCTGTTTGAAATAAAAATAAGAATAAACTTCAAACTTGAATTTGAGATTCATTTTGTCCTACACATTGAGGTCATGACTGACTGTTGCATTTACATAATTTATAATTCTACTATAGGTTGTACTATATATCTGAAATGTTATTTTCACCATAACCCACCACAACCACAAATATATTTTTTTGGGCGCTCAGGCACAAATGGGGGGCGTTACTCACTGTTATTCATCACAACTTTTAAGCCTCTGACAACACAAAATGTTAATTTGAATGTAAAATAAAATTATGTCTGTGCAAATTAATGAATTAATATTTAAATGTTGCTAGTAGCCCACTCAGACAGCAGCCTCTGAACTCTGCTTTGCGGTTTAAGATGAATGTGTCCAATAAAAATGCACACAAGCACAATTACGTAGGCTAAAACAATTTTGATATCAAAACACATTCAAACATCATGGCAGAAAACAAGAAGAAGTGCAGACAGTATAGTGTTGAGTACATTAGATATGGCTTTATACCCTCACCCACGAACATCCAGCTCCCGATGTGCCTGCTTTGCCAGCAGGTTTTCTCTAACGAGGCAATGAAACCATCCCGTCTAAATGTGCACCTAACTAAAATTCACCCCAATAAGGCATCCAAGGATGCTGGGTATTTCCAGGACCTCAAGGAGCAACTTCCAAAACAGTCCATCTCCAAGATGTTCGCTAGGAAGGTAAACCAGACAGAGAGTGGGTTAGTAGCCTCCTATAACATCTCTCTCCTGATAGCGAAGTCCGGGTTGCCATTTATATTGGGGGAGAAGCTGGTTATCCCAGAGATTAAAGAGGCCATCTCCACTATCCCATCGCCAGTGATGCAGGCCCGCTCAGCAATGATAGTGTGGCTCGGAGAATAAAGGAGATGGCGCTGGATACTGAGCAGCAGTTGTGTGCCACACTGCTTGAAAATCCATTCAGTATCCAGCGGGATGAAACCCCGACAATAGACAATAATATTCTGCTGATGGCGTATGTGACGTATATGTCTAAGAGAGATGTGGCCAAGGACGTTTTGTTTGCCAAATAGCTCTCCACTGACACACGAGGGGAGACGATATTCAGGGCCCTGAGTGACTACCTGCTGGAGAACTGTATTCTGATCGCCAACATCCTCGCCTGTGCCACAGATGGAGCTCCCGCTATGGTTGGCAGTTACCGTGGCTTTGCAACTTTGTTAAAGGAGCGTGTGCCGCAGGTGTTAACAGTGCACTGCATGTTGCACCGTCACAATTTAGTGGCCAACATTGTAAGTCCTGCTCTCCACCAGTCTCTGAACATCGTTGTCAGGGCCATGAACAAAATTAAGGCCGATGCTCTGAATGACCAGATCTTCAGGCAGCTGTGCGGGAAGAACGATGAAGCGTTTCAGAGCTTGCTGGTCCACACTGAGGTACGGTGGCTATCCATGGACATCTGTCTGGCTAGGCTGTGTGAGTTGTTCACAAGTGTCCTGGAGTTTGGTGTCCTAAGGGACACGCTGTGGTCCTGTCGAGGTGACTTTTACCTGGCAGATTTCTTCGGGAAGATGAATGAGATGGGAGCTCCAGGGAGATGCCGTGACAGTGGTTCATTCAAAGGCCACCATCTGCAGTTTCCTCGATAATACAATTTAATTTATTAAATTTTAAATATAAATTTAATAATAATAAAATAAAATTAAAGAGATTAAAGACATTTCTCTGGAGTAAAATGTCACAAGAAAGACTTCCTAGTTTAGCTCTTCTGGGTATTGAGAATGCCCGTGCTCGCAACATCGACATTAAAACTGCAGTGAACGCTTGGAGAGCGCAAAGGATTCGGTAGAGTTTTTGCTTGTTTGTGTGAGGTAGTCTGTGGATAAAAAGAATAAACAAGTTACTCGTCAATAGTTGGTATGTTAAAATGTATAGAAAGTTAATCTTTAAGAATAAAAACAGCATATAGCTGAAGTATAGAGTTAATCCTTTAAAGTATGTTTTTCTCGTAGTTCTTTTTCTTTTTACTGCAAGGCATACATTTTCTTGTATAATGATATATGCGGTACGCACCCGCCTACAGGATGTCCGGGAGACGCGTGTTGTGTTCTTTAGCGGTCCACTGGAAACAAAGATGCAGTGTTGCCAAACCCCCTCAAACTAACTCAGACTCGGGTGCACACTTGTTCAGGAAATAAAGTAACCTGCGCATGCGTTTTAGCAGATGACGGTGATGGGGGGTGGTGATGGCGCAGTGGGTGTGAGAGACCCGGGTTCGAATCCACTGTGACACCAATGTGTCCCTGAGCAAGACACTTAACCCCTAGTTGCTCCAGAGGTGTGCGACCTTTGACATGTATAGCAATTGTAAGTCTCTTTGGATAAAAGTGTCAGCTAAATGAATAAAAAAATAAAAAAATAAATGATTTACCTTGGATATGAGTGAGAGTGATCTTGCAGTGTAATCGTGCAGATTTAGTGCAACCCCCCAAGTGTTGTCCACAGAATAGGGTAGGATTCATAGATCATTTTGGGGTAGACCTGACTAGCTAAAGTGAGACCTCTGCATCACTCCGTTGGTCTATGTAGTGTAAGTGTAAAAAAGTGTTAGTACATACCAGGTCAGGCCGCAGACAGACTGGCTGAACTGAACATCTGCTAGCTGTTACGTAGTTCATATAAATTACAACATAACGACTATCACCTAGCTACAGGACTTTAACATAGAGGCCAAGTCTGTTCCACAAACTACCAAAAGCAAAGATAAACAGTCACTAAAGTTGAAACATTAGATCGCTTCAAGAAAAATCACTAATTGGAAATGAAATTACTGTGCAATCTGCATTCTATCATTCACTTTATGTCCTTATATATATCCATTCTTATTTTTGTTTGTACTCAAACATGTCAAAAAAAAAACATTTTTTTTTTAAAATAACTTATTTTATTTTTATTTTCTCACGTCTACGTAAAGGACTGTATGCACTATTACCATTATGAGATCTGCTACATACTTTGCCTTGCTTAATTTCACACTAATGCTAGTCCACAATCCCACATGTACAAAAACCACCCATCAAACATTTTGGCGTCACACAGCCAGACAAGTTTATTGGACTAATATTTTTAACCTCTTAGAAGATTCCAATATAGAACTTGTATCAAATCAGCCTCTTTTGGGAGAAACACCTTTTAATCTTAATTAACACCATTTACCTGAACATGAGCTTTTCTCTTTATGACTACTTCTGACAATGCTTCTTTATATGAGCCAAAAGATAAATGGATGTACTGAAATTCATTCCACATGAAGAGCAGTTGTATAGTTTCTCTCCAGCACACCCCTCTTGTGCTTGTGTTGAAGTCTCTGAAGCAGTGAAAAGCTTTCCACTAAGTGAAACCTTGTCCGTTTTTTCTCCAGTAAGGATTTGTTGGTGCCGTTTCAAGTAGCTTGCTCTGGTACAGGCATTCACACCGCTATGCATTTTCTGGTGCGATTTTAAATTGCCGAGCAATTTAAAACCCTTTCCGCACAATGAACACAAATGGGATCTCTCATCAGTATGACTTTTCAGGTGTATCTCTAAGTGAGATGGCAAAAGGAATTTTTTACTACAATGATCGCAATTAAACAGCCTTTCTCCAGAGTGAATGCGCAGGTGATTTATGAAGTTGATCCTCTCCGAAAACCTCTTTCCACACTCAGAGCATTGCAATCTCTCACCGGAATGAATCTGCAAATGACTTTTCAGGTTTCTTTGATAAGTAAAGCTCTTTCCACACTGGGGACACGTGTAAGGTCTCTCTCCAGTGTGAAGTCTTATGTGACCCTTAAGATTTCCTTTGTGTGTGAAACCCTTTCCACACTGAGGGCAAATGAAAGGCCGCTCTCCAGTGTGAAGCCTTATGTGAACCTTAAGGTTTACTTTGTGTGCGTAAGTCTTTCCACAGTATTGGCACCTGTAAGGCTTCTCTCCAGTGTGGATTTTCATGTGACTCTTGAGGTTTTTATTTAATCGAAACCTCCTTCCACACTGAGGGCATTTGAAAGGCTTTTCTCCGGTGTGAGTTATCAGGTGCCTGTTAAGGTGATCCATGTCTGTGAAACTCATACCACACTTATGACATATGAAACAGTTCTCCCTTGTGTGAATCTTCATGTGGCCATTAAGGGTTACTTTTTGTGAGAATCTCTTTCCACACTGATTACATGTGAAAGGCTTCTCTCCGGTGTGAGTTCTCATGTGGTGCCTAACGTTCCCTTTGTGTGTGAAGCTCTTCCCACACAGTTTGCAGTAGAAAGGGCTCTCGCCAGTGTGAATTCTCATGTGGCTTTTAAGGTTTCCTTTTTGAGTGAAACTCTTCCCACACTGTGGGCAGGTGAAGGGACTCTCGCCAGTGTGGATTCTCAGGTGGCTTGTAAGGTTTCCTTTTTGGTTGAAACTCTTCCCACACTGTTGGCAGGTGAAGGGACTCTCTCCAGTATGAATTCTTAAGTGACTATGAAGGTGTCCTTTACGCGTGAAACTCTTTCCACATTGACGGCAAGGGAATGATCCTGTTTTCTGAGAGGAACTATTTTCAGTCTCTGCACAACTTAAAGATTTTTCTCCACTTGTGAAATCAAGGTTTTTCTCCTCCACTTCATTAAGTTCTTGACCTTCCTCTTTCAGCAGCATCGGGTCTAAAATTAACATAATAAATGGTCAAATCAATTCAAGACTGGAAGGTGAAACAAGAAATAGAGGTGATCACCAGTTTAATGGCACAAAGTAGCAGACATCAAATAACTAAAAACTAGGGGCCAGATTTACTAACATTAGCAGTAGCACAAACCCTCTTTTGGAGTTAACCCTCTGGGGTCTAATGTGTTTTTGGGGTTCATGAGATGTTTTGACATGCCCTGACATTTGTGCTTTTTTCAGTTGCTTATAAACATATTAATGGCACAGGTGAAATTACACTCTATTTAGCACAACTAGAGCTATCATAATATGTAAGCAACATGTATGTACATGTTTGTATTTTTGAGAGAATATTGTTTATGCATGGTTATTGAAAAAACTAAAAAGTAAAGTTTCTGAAATAAGGCCACAAAACACATACTAAATATCTGTCCACAAGACTTTTGACTAATGAATGTTGTCGCCTAGAGTTTTTTCTTCAAAATGATCTGAAAATCATCCTGCCTAATCATTCACATAAAACAATAGATTGTTTTAAATTGTGAAAAACATTTTTTTGTGTGGGAAGTGAATATGCGGATGATATTCGAACGGCCCAACCCTCTCATGAATAATTAGGTAGTTCTCACCTGACTAGACAATGACCCTGCATAATAATGAGCCTTTCATTCAGGTATGTCACACAAGAAAGAATGCAAGGACAATATATATATATATATATATACAATCAAAATATAAATGAAAATCAAAAGCACATTTTTAGTCATACCTAGAAACAAATCCTGGTCAAATATATAGGCTATATGGGCCATTCTACAGAACTGGTTCAAAGTTAGATTTGGAAACATCTTGAAAAGAAAATGGTCCTTTTCCATAAATGTCTTATAAAGTATTACTTTTTTAAAGTAGGCCAATACATTTTATCATACATATTTCAAAGTTAAGGATTCATTATTTTGATATAGCTTGCATTGGAACAAACACTATAACAGTTGATTTAGTTTATTTGTGACAAAACATACTATATATTTAACATATGAGCAGAAACTGTTGAACAAATGAACAAAATCTTATTTGATGTCTATTTTATAGTAAAAACTTTATGGTGCTAACTTTTATAAAACTTTCAACGAAATGTTGTCATTACAGACACTGTTCTATATCGCGATTAGAACAAATCTCAGGTGTCATGATCTGGCTCAAGGGTCATGACAAAAGAGGGAACGAGGCAGCATAAATGATCAAAAAGAGATTTATTTAACAAAAGAGGCTATATAGTTGGATGTGGTCATGTAAAAATAACGTTTACTAATGTAGGAGCGAGAGTGAATGAATGACACAGATGCGATGGACAGCTAGTAACATCGCGCGCGCATCTGTGCCATTCATTCACACAAAGACACGCAATTCATAAACAGTCTTTGTGCAGTTTCCAGACACTAGCCTATTCAATAACGCGAAAAGAACAAAGCACTTAAGAATAAATAACTTACTTCATCAGCTGAATGAATCCGTGCTCCTGAAACGAGTAATGAATATACCAGCACTTCTGAGGTAACTTTTCCAGGATTATTACGATAGTATTATTCCTCACAGCAAAGACGAGGTAAGTGCAAGATTCTTATTGAACTGGATGTTTTATCCAGCTGATGTGGGCGTTGTCATGGCTTGCCTCAACATTTGCGTTTGAATAGCGCGCGCTATACGTGGGCGTGGTCACATTAACGCGTAATGAGCTGAGTGAAAAAATACTGAGATCACTCTCTTTTCATACAGATTACATAAACTGAGAATATTTGTTTTTTATATAAATTACTTCATTGAAAAGAAGAGAATTCAAGCTTCATAAAGAAAAATATCTCGTGCCTGTATGACAAGTATTTTCTGAGTTATGAGTTCAGATTCGGACGCGTTTCAGAATGGACTGCACTGACAGAGAGAAGGCAAAAATCGCATCATGTTTATTTTTCTTTATTTGACAAAAAGCACAACACTTTGTTTTTATTGTGAGTGTACAGAAAAATAATAGACACTTAACAGAATCTTATGATGTACAACACTTATATGTAAGATCAAAATCAACCGAGTATTTTGAGTCTCTTTTGCACTGATAAGAAAAAAAGCGAGCAAATCACGCCGGCGTGATTTCAGACCCCAGAGGGTTAAAATCTGTCAGGATATACTAAAGACACACAGGGATTAATTAGTGATGAAAAGACAGTTATTTTTGCGACTTATTGCATAGGCCTATGCATGTGTAGGAGTTTCCCTTTCAGACACAAAAATTATAGTAGAAGAGTAAGTCAATCCTGAAATGCGTTTCATTAAGGTTTATGTTAGTAAATTTACTGGTATTTGCGCCATTATTTAACGCACAGAATAGCATGTTTTATCCATTGATCTATAAATGAATGGATTGCTTATTGCGTTTTAAACCGTCATCAGGCGGTGAAGCCAATGGAAGTGTTCGAGCGGCCATCTTACTATTATCTATCAACAGAGGACATCATTGATTTACAGCCAACACATTGACCCATAATCACCCGATTTGCAGCGTCTCCGTTTCACAGGATCAGTTTTGCTGTATGTAAACTAATTGTTACTTCAGATGTTATCTGTACTGTTTATAGACTTTTCGGAGAGGATAAGTCATATATTTTAATCGTGGATGTGGTTGTGTCTACTGCACACTTCTGACACAGGTAACGGACCAAACACAAAACTAGATTTAATGTAGGTAATTATGGAGGAAATTAAACATGAACACGTATCTATGTTGTTTAGTTGCAGAAATTGGTTTGAATTAAGCCTATACAATAAATATTAATACAAGCCTCTGTTATATTGCACTATAAAATTCAAAGTTTACCATACATCATCTTGGAAATAAAGCAGTCAGTGTTATATGTCTGAATAAGTTATAATGCGTACGTATTTTATTTCCTGATTGAGCAACATCTATTTCAATGGCGTTTTATTAGAAATACAGTTTCCATATGAGTAAAGCGTTATGTTGTTGAATTAATTATTAATTTAACCGTTTTTGCATTATTTGCAGTTAGTCTACTGTATTAATAAAAACAATACTACAACACAAATACATAAACACAACAGTACAAGGCAATTTCAGGTTACAAGGCATAGGCTAAATCTTTATTCCAATTTTAGCGCACTTTGACATTTGTAATATTTATGGCTAAAGTGTCTTGTCCGTCCGCTGATGTTCACTACTGTAATGATTATGAATACAACTTTTTAATAAGCAGGGGAAATTCCTGACTTTAAACAAATAACCATTTACATGCTTGGGACTTTTGCATTGTAAGAATGTACAGGGAGACTCCAGATATAAAAACGGTGACTTATTAGGTAATGTTTTCTTAGTAAAATCATATAATTTTTTATTAATCTAATAGAACGTCAGTGCTTAATAGGGAATACCAATTTTGCGGCGCGGTGGCTTCGCTGTTTATGGGCAATCCAGTTCTCTAGATCAGTGGTTTTATCCCAATTTGTGCTTGACATGATGCATTAGTTGCTGTAGCAGGAGGAACCGAAGACGTTATACAAACATATGCTGCCCTAATCAGTGATGGGAATAACAGCGTTACTTTTTTCAGTAACGAGTAATCTAATTGATTACTCTTCCCATCATAATAACGCCGTTACTGCCAAAAAAATGCGTCGCGTTACTATAATTGATAGGGCTGTAACTAGGGATGTCACGGTACCAAAATTCCAGTAGTCCGTACCGATACCATTAAAATTTGACGGTTCTCGGTACCAATTTCGGTACCACAGCAAAATCTGTTTGAACAAATTTTCCAATTTATTTAACTATTTGAAAAAAATTATTAAATTAAATTCAATGACTATTATTTATGACGTAAATTTATGAAAGCATTGAAGGCTACATGCTGTTTAAACGAAAATATTGATGATATTGAGAAATATTGCTTATAAAAAAAATCAAGTGAAAAATAAGCAACCTTCTATGCACACATTATTATTATTATTATTAGTAGTAGTATTTTTAATGAATGGAGACATAGCTAAATCTATTGTACAGTAGCCTAATATAATTATTTCTGTCAATTTATTTCAGTTAAACTGAACTTTTATTTTGACGGTTTGCCGTGAAGACCTTTTGAGTTTCTGTGTGTGTATGATATGACGATAGTTTTTCTCAAATGAAACGGTAAAATGCTCATGAAAACAGCGTGAGCGTCACTAGTGTGTGTGTGTGTGCGCGTGCGTGTGTGATTTACAGGATTTACAGCCACCACATCAGCAGCGCCGCCGGTCACCATGTCTCAGCGCTTTCATGAAGAGGACGCAACTTCACGCTCTTTGTGCATGCATGCGCATCCAGAACCGGGTTTGACCGGGTACTCGGTACCACCGGAACTTGGTACCGTGACATTTACATTTTTTTAGTACCGACTTGGTACCGAAGTACCGAATATTTTGACAACACTAGCTGTAACAATACATCAAACCCACGATTCGGTTCGTATCACAATTTTTGAAGCACGATTCGACACAAACCTTGATTCTTTTAAGTGATGCGGTGATGACACGTTCATGTAACATGTAAGGGTGGCGCTGCCAATAAAGCACCAAAAAGCTGTCACAAAGAACCGGCAAAAGTAATGATTATGAATATGTCAAATCTAGCAAGGAGACATTTTAATTGTTTATTAATAAACAAGTGTTTTTTTTGTCTCAGTGTCGGCTGCAAAGATGGTGTTGACGATGCTGACTCGCGATCTTCACAGTAGTGAACGCGCCAGAGAGAAATGCACATTTCATATGGATTACATAAGCAGAGAGCAGTCTGTTTTGAATTGTTCTGTTTAAAAGCTTTCTATAGCTTTCTATATTTCTCAGGTCTGTGAAGAAAGTAGGCTATCTTATACGCTGAGTTTTGGTTCATTTATGAGACGGGCCCCAGTTCACGCTCTGGCGCCTCTGTGTCATGATTATCTATTGTCTGCTATATACTTCTTATTTATTAAAGGGGTCATGACATGAGAAACCAAATTTGCCTTGATCTTTTGGTATATAAGAGATCTATGTACTATTAAAACTTCCTGCAAGTTTCATAGCTTAAGACGTCCTCCCCATTATAAACGAAGCATTTATTTAATCAAGCTCTAAATACAGCTCGTTCTGGATCCATGGTTAGAAGTGACGTCACGGTGCGAAGTGACGTACCAGTCGTTTGCATATGACCGCCTCCAGCGCAGAACAACTACGCCTCATTTCCCATCGCTGTCGTGCGGCTCGCGCCCACATGTGTGCAGTCGACGACTCGACGTGCAGCGAGTGGGTCTGTTTACAAGAAGATTGCTATGCCACGCAGATGTGCTGCTCCTGTTTGAGTGTTTGAATACGCTGCCGAATAGGGATGTCAACGATTAATCGACGATCGATTAATTGTCGATAAGACATTTAATCGATAAACCTTATCGATCATCGATTAAGCAGGTTCATGCGCGTGCATGCTGCTGAACCGTGAAACATGTGAGCGAGCGCGCCCGAGTTATGTTTGGGACTATTTTACACCTTCATCATGACTATAAGTTTGTGTGTGCATTCGCAGCCTTTTGTTTTCTGCAAATGTAAGTTGTAATACTGTTTATTTTGTGTACGCCTATCTATATCTGATTTATCTCATATTCATATTGGATGCATTTGGTTAAGAATTGACGCTAAAGCCTGATCTTTAGCGCGCGCAGCTCAAACGGCAATGCACGACTAATAATGACTATTGGGACTGTCATATTACATAACATTATAAAGAGAACAATATTGTAATAAAACATTGTGAATTATTTGGGTTTCGTTGCCGTGTCGCGTTGTTCCAGGAAGATCGCGTCCACAACATGAGTCATTCTGAATGGCACCTAACTTAGTTCAAGTTCACTTGTGCATTTACGTCATTTTGTGCAGATATAATTTGTAATATTATGTTTATTTTGTATATATCTGATTAATCTCACGTTTCTTTGAGTTAAATAACGCGCGAGCAAAGTGCTCAACGGTTATTCATTCAGCGCGTGCCTCTCAAGCAGAATGCACGACTAATAATAACGATGATTAATTTGGGACTGTCATATTACATAACATGAGAACGCTATTTTATTAAATCGTGGTGAATTCATTGGGTTTAGTTGCTGTTTTCAGTGCGTTGTTCCAGGAAGAGCACGTCCACAACAGTCACACATTCTGACAAGCACGCATCTGAGGCGGCGCTGGTGACACGTAGTCGTTATATTTGATTATTAAATAATTAATTTAATTTAATTATCAATCACATCGAAACATTTTTACAATCCTACAAGCCCTTTATTTAGATTAAAAACCATTCTCATTAATTTGGTGAGGAACATAGCGTTTTGAGCAGCATTTGCAGACCCTCATGCTGTTGGCCATATGCCACTGCAGCAGACGCATATTACAGTATTAAGGCTAACGATTAATCGATTAATTGATCGTTAATTTAAACGACGATCGATCATGGGAATTTGTGAAAATTGACATCCCTACTGCCGAACGATCCAGACGTCAGCGAAAGCAGTTGGATGCAGTTTTATTTGCAGCATATGCAGCGCGCCAAAGCCTTATTTGAACGGTGAGTGATCAGATGAGTGTGACAGGGAATGTTACTGAAAGAACGAGCAGAGAGAGAGAGAGCCCCGGCCGCGCCTTCAATCTCTCTCTCTCTCTCTCTCTCTCTCTCTCTCTCTCTCTCTCTCGCGCATATGAATCAAAATCAATTGAGAATTGACACGATGGTAAAAGATTGGAAGACCGAAGTTTCACGTGGTGGAGCATTGTGTAGTCTACATGTGATACAAAACTATTAACATTAATAATTTATGCACAAGCAGCAATGATGTTCGCCATCATAACAGTGGGCGTTAACTCTGAAGTCTTAAAGGGGAAACACCCCCAAAACAGACTGTTTGAATCAGAGGGGGAGAAACAGGGTGGGAAAAGGTCATAAATCACTACATTTTTTAAGTTTTTGGTAAAAAAAAATATAGTAATACTATAATTGCACCTAAGGCAACATAATAAAACAAAACAAAAAACCATGTCATGACCCCTTTAAATCCAGGCAATTGGTTGATGAAACATTGATTAAAATTAAGATACAATTTAGAGTGCCGAAGTTATGACGCCACTTTGTAGGCCAAAACGCGGAAGTGAGTTAGCATTTTAGCACTTCCGGTTCCCTCGCCCTAAAGTCTAAGGGTTTTTGCTAAATCGCCTGAAATAAGGTCTGTGGTTAACAAAGCCTCTAAATATTTTCACGTTTTGATCTATGACATAAAACACACCAGTTATAACCTGCTTGTGATTTTTTTTTTACTTTTTACCGTTATCATTGTATATCTAACGGCTTTATTTAGGCTTCAAAATGTAAAAATTTTTGGATTAACTTGTAAAGATTATCTTGATAGAGAAAACGTGTAAGGGTCACAGCTCTTTGTTGAACACAGATCTTATTTTTTGCGATTTTCCAAAAGTCTATGGGGAAAATGCATAGCTTTTCAATCGAGGGAACCCATGCGCCGCTAGCTTCCGAGTTGTCCTACAAAGTGACGTCATAACTTCGGCACTCTATACAAAGCAGAATTCACTTTAAAGAGAAGAAAGGCCTTGTGCTTTCTGTTTGAGGTCTCTGTGAAAGTTTTAAAGCAGTCTTATAGTGCCGCGGTCACGTCCGTAACATTGTTTTTTCCTCATAAATGCGTCCATGACCCCTTCGTGCGCATACTCAAAGCACATTGCTATGAATCCTGCTTTGAATAGAAGACCGGTGTACAGACGCCAGGGCTAAGTCTCGCGCATCTGAGTTTTCGCTCGTGCATGATTGCGCGTCCATGTTCTTCGAATGGGCCAGCGTTGGAGGAAAGAAGGTAGGACCTTTTGAGTTGTGTATTTTCAAAATCTGCCGGCCGTTTTGGAAATCACATACCCCACCTTTAACTAAAAAAGCATTGCGAACTTTTGTAACGATGCGTTTGGTCATTAACTTTTAAATGCATCATTATGCAAACATTAGGAGAGTTCTTCGAATGCAAGACCCACGACTGGAAGATCAACGTCCGACTACATTTCTCTCTAAAATGGTAGGAAATTTAATTTAATTTAGTGTTGAGGAAAGATGCAATTATGACTTTTATTATCTTTGAATCTGCAAATAAAAGTAAACAAACGGAAAAAATAAAACAAAGTTGTTGTTTTTATAGGTAATATGCAATGTAATCTTGTTAAACCGTATTTCATAAAATTGGTATCGAAAAAAAATATTGTTCAGGAACCGGTATCAAAGTCAAGTTATCTGTATAATTTTTTTTTTAACGATACCAGCCCAACAGTTTATATGTCTGAATATGACTGTAAACATCTTATAGATGTAAAGATCTTAACCCTTTAAAGCCTGACACATTAAAAAAATGGCAGAAAATTATATATTTTTGGAAATTAGATGTTTATTAAGCCTTGAATCAAAATCAAAAAAAAAAATTTTGCCAACTCATTTTGTTTATGATATATTTTTTGTATCACATTTGATACATCAGGCTTTTTGGGAACGTTTTGCTTACAACAGATACAAAAAATCTATTATGCCTTTAACCCTTTCATGCATGAATTATGATAACCTCAGTCAGGTTTTTTTTTTTCCTTTGTGTTTTTATTGCTCTTAGGGCATGAAAAACAAGATTTGATTTGATGGTTTTTTTTTTTTAAACAAATTTTTCAAAGAGATTTTCAGATGTCCACTTGAGTGGACAGCATGCATTTATGGTTTAAACTGAAGAGATATTGTATTAAACATAATACAATAATCAAACAGATAAAGTATGTGTATTTAACAAACTAATCAATACAATTACATCAAATCATGTGAAAACTATAAAATATATAAAAAAATATATATAAATCCGAAATATTGCAAAGGCAATTGACCTTCATACAAGTTGCACTCCGTGTATCTTGGATATCAGAACATGAGGATTTGATTCCATCAGAAATGTCTACAGCCTGTCCAGGTACAACTGTGGAAACACTCAGATGCTATATCCAGTGTGCCAGAGTATGTCAATTTACCCTTATTAGCTGATAATTCTGATTATGTTAGAGATGGACACATTTCTAGCATAGCCCTCTTCTGAGAAACCCTAGCGATACGTTTTTTTCAATCTCATCTGAAATGAGCAGTGTTGGGGCAGGCATAACACATTCAGATTACTTGTTTGATGTTACAAGTAAAGTAATGTGTTAGAAGTAACATGCATTACATAATCAGATTACTTTTTGTTGTTATGAATAAAGAAACACATTACAAGTAACATGCATTACATAATCAGATTACTTTTTGATCTAACAAGTAATGCATTACAAGTAACATGCATTACGTAATCAGAGTACTTTTTGATCTAACAAGTAATGCATTACAAGAAGTAACATGCATTACGTAATCAAATTAATTTTGATCTAACAAGTAATGCATTACAAGTAACATGCATTATGTAATCAGATTACTTTTTGATCTAACAAGTAATGCATTACAAGTAACATGCATTACGTAATCACAGTACTTTTGATGTTATGAGTAAAAACGCATTACAATAATGTGCATTACGTAATCAGATTACTTTTTGATGTTACGAGTAAAATGCATTACAAGTAACATTCATTACGTAAACAGATATTTTTTGATCTAAGAAGTAATGCATTACGCAATTAGATTACTTTTTTGATGAAATGAGAAAAGTAATGCATTACAAGTCACAAATTATGTAATTACATAACTTATTTAAAGTAAAAAAAAGTTACTGCAGATTAAGTATTTTCAAAAACAATATTCACAGTAAAAGTATGAATTGTAGCTAAAATATAGCCATTGATGCATGAGGTCCACTATAGTGGACAGGTGATTAATCAGATTTTTCTCCCAATCTAAAATCAAAATTTGGAAAATTTTACTGTGATATGACTCATTAGATATTGCTTGATGCTACAATATTTTTTTTACCTACAAGAGTCTCCTAGGATAGAAGGAATGGGTGGATATTCCGGAGCAACTTGGCATGTCTGACAGGCCATTGGCCATCTGGTTTGGAGGGTGGAAAAATCAAAACACAATGGCTTACAACTTGGTTGCAATGCATAGGATGATGCACCAGGGTGGGTCCACTGAAGAGATTGATGTGCAACTTTGCCATCAAAACCCTTGCAAATTCAAGAAAATGCTTTTTAAATAGCTGTCCACTGTAGTGACCACTATGCGTGAAAGGGTTAACAGTTTGAAAACATAGAACATTTTAGGCAGTTTTTCTCTCTTTTTTTTCATAGATCTTTTTTCCAGTCCTTTTATTTTACTTTCTGGTAGTCATAAATTAGATAACATTACTACAATTTGACATTACTGTTTAGACATAAAGCACCATTAATACCTGCTGTATCAAATTTGATACACAATTTCCAACACGAATTACTTGTAATTTAACGATTAAATTATTAAGTAATTATTCATTATTTCAATTCAGAAAGGGTTAAATTAATTATATCAGGCGCAATCCAATATTATTTTTTACTTTAACAACTTGAAATTAGCCTTTATTTTCCTGCCGAAAGCGTCTGGCTTGATCCAATCGCAGCCGCCATTTTGAAAAGCTAAAAAATCACCCCTCTACTGCCTGCAGTACAGTGAAATTCCACAAGATGGCAGAATACACGTATCAAAATAGATACAACAGGTTTTCAAAGAAAGTATTGCTCTCACTGATTCAATATATGTCTTAGAAACTCGTGTATCAAATATGATACGTGCGGCTTTAAAGGGTTAAAATAGTATTAATTTATTTGAAAGGAAAAACTTAGAAATGAAAGTGGAAACCAACCTATTTGGTCCTCAGTATCTTCATCTTTCACTCTGCATGGTTCTGGAATTATTATGTCTTCACTCTCCTCTTTAATAAACTCCATGTTTGTATGTCAAGGAGATCGTTGTTATTTCACCGTAAGTGTCTTCTACTTGTTTACACGCTTTGTCGTGTTAAAGATGATGGGAATAATTTACCAGAAAAACACCCAAGTCTTTCTGTAACTCGTGTGGATGCGTTTTAAACATAATTTACACTCAATGTTGCACCATTGCTTTATCTTTACTGTTGCTAAATGGCGTTATTACGCTGTTCCAACTGTGAATCGTTTTAAACACCTTAAATTCGGGTTCAAAGGCACAAACCTCTCCTCTGCCAAATCTGAAAACACACTAACTCTTGTGCAGCATTAGGACGCCACAACACATATCAAAATAAAAGTCTCGTTCACACGTTGTTTTTACAGTGTAGGCTACATTAATAATGAAATATACGTCACAATAATTAATATGTCGTCCAATGAGGTGAAAATACTGTGTTATCCAACCAAATGAGGTTGGAGATTTGATTTGACATCAAATAATCATTTGAATTTTTTTTGGTGTTTTTATGCTTTATGCCGTGAATATGGACCACTCCAGTGAATACATTGGTTGTTATATTAAATAAGCATTTCACCAAATTAAAAATATACTGGGACATATTTAAAGAAAACTCTTATTTTGATGTGTGTTGTGGCGACATGGGTGAAACGAAGCTTCTCAAAGCTTCGAATCAATTGAACCAGTTGCTCCGCAAAACGATTCACTGTTTCGAAGCGTTGGTTTGAAACGTTACACACTGATGACCCCTGCTGGTCAGAACAGTGGAAATGCAACAAAAACACAGGCCAAACATGCACAAAAACATATTTTACAAATACATTGCAAACGTTTTATTTAAAGTAAAATCTAACGAAGCCTCTTTTACTGAAATCACGTGACTTTGACAGTTTGACACAAGCTCCGAACCACTGACTGAATCGAAACAAAGGAACCGTAAAGGTTTCGAAGCTTCATGAAGAAGTGTTTCGCAAGTGTCCATCACTACTGTAGATTTGTATTATTCTTAAAATGGTGCGTTCGTGCGTTTATCCAGGATGCTTCAGAAAACATAAAGTCTTAAGATTACGAGAGCCGGCATCAACGGGAGATGGAAGATTGACATTTCACCAGTTCCCTGTAAATGATCCTGAGCGACTGAAGCTGTGGCTGCTCGCGGTTCGCTGGGATGTTAAAACACCCATGGCAAAAATCGAGAGATCCAGGCTGTGCAGTGAACACTTCTCCCCCGAGGATTACGAGCCGGAGAAGGGGAAGCCAAGGCGACTTCTGAAATCCTCAGCTGTGCCTGTGCTGTTTCAGCAAAATGAGGTATATATAATGTTATGTGAATTGTCTAATAATTGCTTGCAACTGTTGTTAAATTATTATTATTATTATTTTCTATCTCTACATTTAATTTAACCTATCACACTTTATGATGTAGGCTATGTATATGATGGTGATACAAATAGTAATTAAAAACAGAGAGTGCATGTGACATTTAAAATGTATTGCACTTATGACATTCAAAATAAAAATAAAAATATCTAAAGACATTTCTTTATATGAAAACTAATAAGACATTTAATTAATATATAGCTAAAATAATAATTTTAATAAACGTATAAACAGCAACAACAAAAAAACAGCAAAAAAAAAAAAAAACTTGCTAACTTTATAGAAAATAATGTGCCATGGCATTTATGCAGTTCGTCATCACTGAAAATCAAATTAATATGATATTAAAAAATATATTTGCTTTGAAGAATGAGAAAAATAAGAAAAAATACTTATGAGCACTCATATTTTATATTCTTTAATAATAAATACAAAGCATACAGTAACTTAATTTTCTCCTAACCCGAAAAGTAGCTAATCGAACTGACCACAAGAAAATATATTCTATAAAATATAGTATGAAAACAAATTAAAGCTTCCATAATAAAATTAGAGATATGTTGATTCAATATTTTTTTTTAGCAGATAAACACTTAATATATAAATTATTTCAGCAGCACATCACGACAGAAATATTACTGACAACTCGCTGTTTTCTCCGTTATGCTTGTTCTGAGGTCAGATGTCATAATGTTTTAAATATAAAGGCTTTGCATTCAATTTTTAGTTTGATTATAATGATTAAATTTCACATTAAAGAAATGTCCATACTGTTTTTTTTTTTTTTTTGTAACAACATATGAACTTGAAAGAAATGGGATGCATTTTACAGTATGGTTATACATGTATTAATATATTTTCAAAATGAATGTAAAAGTTAAAAGTATTTTTTTCTCATTAGTTCATGCTGTGTGAAGTGAACTAACAACAAACTATTGTAGTATTACCCATTAAAGTCCCCATGAATTCAAAATTGACCATACTTACTTTGTTTGCTTAAATTGATTGTTTTGTGGTGAACAAATCATCCGTGCAAGTCAATCCACACAAAAAAAATTTCTGGCTTCGTAATCTTTAATCAAAGTCTGAAAATGCCCCTCCCCTCTGCCTTGGAGGACCTTCCCTGATGACGTAGGTTTGACGGTTTGGGTGTCTGCTTAACATCCGTAACCACGCCCGTCCAACTGACAGTAGACAGGCTACTAGGAACACCTACTTTTCTAGATCCAATCAGGTGCTAGTTGAAAAAAAAAAAGCCATGCCCACTATTTTGCCCGTTTCTCTCGGAAATACGTCACAACACTGGAGAAAAGTCAGTTGCAACTTCCGGTTCACAGGGACTTTAACATGACTTGCTGCAATAGCAATAATGAAATGAAAATGAAATAGCTTCACCAAAAGTTTTTGGTTTATTTTTATTGGTTTTAAAGAATTACAACTACAGTCAGGGGAGTGCATTGAATAAACAAAAAAGACAAATACATAAATAAAAAATACAAAAACAATTAAAGCAGGGTATGATGTGAGCCTTAATAAAAGAACATAAATCTGGCCAAAAACAAACTGAATGAGGACAACCCCAAAATAAACGATAAAATGTTTTAACATGTAAACCACAATGTACAAAATATATCAATGTCACACTTAAATCTAAAGATAATACTTACAAGGGTAATATTTATAAATGAGTTATTAATCGCGGTCCACTGCTCCGCACGTGCTGCAGAATCGATACAGAAGCAGCTCTATCAATACTCATATCCATAAGCAGTATGTGACGATACACCGTATTGAACACAGCCCTAGTGTATTATGAATGTATTCCGGACGTACATTCGTCATGTCATTATAATGTGATCTATCAGCGTCAGTTAAAGGGTTAGTTCGCCCAAAAATGAAAAACATTATCCCATTATTTACTCACCCTCAAGCAATCCTAGGTGTAAATGACTTTCTTCTTTCAGTCAAACACAATCTTGAGTTATATTAAAAAATATCCAGCTCTTCCTAGCTTTATAATGGGAGTGAATGGTAACCGAGCTTCAGAAGGCCTTTATTAACACCCTGGAGCCGAATGGATTACTTATATGATGGATGGATGCATCAAAATCTGATGTACCATTCTCTCCCATTATAAAGCTTGGAAGAGCAGGGATATTTTTTAATATAACTCCTACTGTGTTTGGCTGAAAGAAGAAAGTCACATACACCTACAATGGCTTTAGGGTGAGTGAATAATGGGAAACTGTTTTTCATTTTTGGGTGAATTAAAATAGTTGCTTCACTGCAATTCATAAATCCTCTCCTGTGGCCTCATGGGATAGTAACTGTTCTCAGCGATTTTGGGCTAGAGCCCCTCTACCCATTATCTAGGTACTCGACTACCACCCCATCAATAACATGTAGGCTAGTCTTATTGTTTTACCTGAATATTATTGTTGATTATTATTCTGTTTATTAAAATTAGGGCCTATTATTATATTTACACTACCATTCAATTTTTATACATAGTTTAAAAAAGAAATTATGATTATGATTATCTGACCTAAATGTTTCACTCAATGGATTTGTGTTTTTACTGGTAATTTCATTGCAATAGCTTTCACACAGTACCAGGGGAAGCTTGATTTTTAAACTTTGAACCGAATTTACAAAAAAAGACACTTAAAGAGTCTGTAATAATTAAGAACAAATTAACAAATTACAAACAATAGCACAGATAAATACAATACAATAAAGAGACAAATTGAATGAACAGCACTGCACGTTTTTCAGGTGGGTCTAACAGTAGTGTAGACAATAAGAAGTACCACACACACACACAGATGTATCATAGTCTTAATTGTATAAATTAAATAATGATTAATTCTTACCATTAAAGTTACTAAAGTCATTTAAAATTTCGAATAATTCGAGTAATTTCGAACCAAAGTAAAGTTTTCTCTTTGTCTTTTTTCTCTTGATTAACATTAATGACATACAGGACAAAATCTAGTCCCACCATACTTTTGTTCTCATTATGGAAGCCATTTCACTCGGATATACTTCACAATAGGGTAGGATAGACTATTGCAACTTCTGTTTCATGAAAGAACTCACAATATTCCCATCATCCAACAGGTAAAAAGGTCATTTGGATTCAAACATGCAGGAATAACTTCTTCAGGGAACAATACTGAAGAGATGGAGTTTATTAGAGAAGAGAATGATGACATAAGTGATCCACAATCATGCAAAATAAAAAATGAAGATACTGAGGAACAGAGAGGTTTGTGTCCATTCCTGATTCTTCATTACTTATGTGGAATAAAAAAGTAACAAAGCTTCACGTCTCAATTGTCCAATCTGCGCTGGAATTGCTTTTCATCTTCAGGTTTGATATACTTCCTGGTGAAGTTTGTTCCATACACACCTTTAGGTTTATGCTGCTTAAAAACAAGAAAAGAACAAGTTCTGATTATGTTTTTGACTCATGTTTAAAGGCCTTTTCAAAGCTGAATGTATTGATAGACCCTTATTTAAAAAAGGGTATTTTATACCTTTATTTATATTTATATAGACGTAAATGCATAAAGAAATAATAAAATCATAAATGTCACTTTCAGAGAAAACGCTCTGCATCAAAATATGGTAAATGCAAACAGTGAACTCGGTGAAAACCTACAATGATTAAATAGCTTTTCTCCCAGAAGTTACCTTTATAAACCAATTAATAAATCCTGATTTAGCTACCTGTTATGAAGCACTTTTATCTTTGATTATTTTTAATTAATTTAGAGAAGCGGAAATTGTTAATCATGATTAAAATACGGTTAATCCTGCAGCCCTAATAAAATGGACAGAATTTGAAAGCTGAGACTTTGTTTCTTATCAGAAGTAACAAAGCTCTTTGTTATTATTGGATAGGAGATGCTCTAGTCATTGAGGATAGGAGCAGGCTTCACTCAATGTATATACTGATGAATTTTTAAGAGTGCTGGCCTAAAAGATAGGCTACATATAAAATGGAAAAGAGGCCGCACTATGCATATATTGTTTATTTTTGCACAGACGGGTTTCGGCGTGTGCCCTCTTCAGTGTGCAACTTAAACAGTGTCTTTAACTTAAACAGTGTCTTTAACTTAAACACATGTATCCCGTGTGGGATGAATGATGATCTATCATTAAGTTGTTTCTTATAATTGGAACAATTGTATTTTTATATATTTTTTAAAATATTGTTGCAAATGTATAACAGCCTCATGTACTGTTGGTATTATTGGTCTGGTCATTATCCTATATTATAGGCTGTTGTTAATATGGGTGTGGCAATGGGTGTTGGTATATAAGACTGGGTACATTGTGATTTTGTTGCACACCGAAGAAGGCACATGCCGAAACGCATATATAATAAAAAAATAAACAATATATGCATATTGTGGCCTCTTTTCCATTTTATAGGAGATGCTCTACAAATAATGTGTAGTGTAGGGAAAACCACAGACCCGGCAACCCTGGCTTGAACTACGGGTGAATCATAATTTTTGCTTTAAAGTAGCTATTTCTTTTAAATTGTTAATGCGTTATTGTCACATTAATGCTGCATAGACACCTAAAGATAATCGGGCTGATTTTGGGCCGATTCCCCCCCTTCAGAC
The DNA here is from genome assembly GCA_031834385.1 of Semotilus atromaculatus. Classification (NCBI taxonomy): domain Eukaryota; kingdom Metazoa; phylum Chordata; class Actinopteri; order Cypriniformes; family Leuciscidae; genus Semotilus; species Semotilus atromaculatus. The sequence goes on along the minus strand of JAULUF010000044.1, from coordinate 9,563,638 downwards.
AATCCTAGCTATGTACCGATTATTTTGATGGTTCTAAAGATCGTATCAGATTTTCCTGTGGTGTGAGGTGTGTTAAGAGTGTCCGAACCTGCTCGGAAGAACATTGGAGCCGCCCCAATCGCGAATCGTGAATATTCAACATGTTGAATATTTACGTTCAGAAATCCTGATGTGATGGGGGAACCCTGAGGACAAACGCGCACACGCTCTGGAGATTATCACGTGAAACGAAACAATATCCAATAGAAAGCGAGATGATGGCGCCTTTCCTCAGGAAAGCATAACAAACGCAGTCATGGCCAGCACAAAGTGTAAAACCTACCATAATAGACTGGAAAAGGAGAAGAGATGGTCAGAAATAGTTTCTGCAATGTTATTACCAGGTAGCTAACCAAATAGCAACAGAGTAGATTTTGTGTGTGTGTGTGTGTGAGAGAGAGAGAGAGAGAGAGAGAGAGAAAAAATTAACCATGGTTTTATTATAGATGTATTGAACATTTTTATAAACAAATAAATACTATAGTTAGAATTTTTCTTAGCAAAACTATGGTTAATTTGTGGTTATCATGGTTTATCTAAAAAATTTTATTTGTATTGTAAAACCATGGTACATTTTCGTAAGGGGAGAGAGACAGGGCCAGTGTGTGTGCATTACCACAACCTTTATCTGAGAAGTTCACTAAATTCCCGCCGTCTCCACGACTTTACCTAAACCCTTTTCTTTTTTTCCCCGTAAATTTTCGGTGAAAATCATTCTATTATCGCAATTTCTTCCTGCATATTGTCCACCATGCATTCTGAAGTCTCGCGATATTTTACGAGATTTCCTGTGTTTACAGTCGGGACTCAGGTTGAAAATCTGTTAGTGTGTGGTGTGCTGTCTTTGTCACATCATGGCACACCACACACTATAGGAGCAAAACGGTTCAATCTAGGATTTTTTATCCTTCATGTTTGTGGTCCAGCACATTTTGAAAATCTAATAAGATGTAAAAAAAAATATTTTAGTGTGTACCCAGCATAACTCAAATTCAAATTCATCAAAAAATAAATTTTCTTCAATGAGTTGCAGTTTGACACATTTTCTGCCCCCTTTTGATTGACAGGATATAATCTGTAGGGGTGAGAATCTTTTGGATCCCATGATTCGATATTTTCTCTCCTCTCGATTTTGAATCAAATTTCAAATTGATATATGCATAGATTTAAAATCTATGATCAAATCTAAAATCAAATCTATGCTTAAATCTAATTGAAATTTGATTCAAAATTGAGAGGAGAGAAATTAACAGCACCTACTGTTAGTCCCAATCAAGCGGGAGTAATATAATTTAAATTATACACAGCTCATAAGTGCGTTAATTTAATGTAGCCCCCTGTGCCCTTCAGCGTTCAGTTTTTCCATCTTTAAAATGAGTGAGCATCAGGTAGACAGATGAATTAAACAAAGCGATTATCATCTGGATCTGGGTTGCGTTTCTCAAAAGCATCGTAAGCCTAAATTGATTGGTGATAATCATTCTATGATCAATTTAAGCTTACGATGCTTTGGGAAAAAGCAGCCCGGATCAGTGGCCGATCGTTTGGAGTTTGAGATATATATAATACAATGGTGTCATGTAAATGCCTCCTTGATCAAACCCACCTGCATGTAACTTTCTAGTGATCCTGAAGAGTAGTTAGTCTTGGTTTGCTCAGGTGTTTGATTATAGGGTTAGAGCTAAACTCTGCAGGACAGTAGACCTTGATAGCCAGAGATGATCGGCCAGCAGCCATATCACCCTGTAGCCCAAGACTGGTCACCCACTGAAGCTAAGCAGGGCTGAGTCTGGTCAGTACCTGGATGGGAGACCTCATGAGAAAACCAGGTTGCTGCTGGAAGAGGTGTTAGTGAGGCCAGCAGGGGGCGCTCACCCTGTGGTTTGTGTGGGTCCTAACGCCCCAGTATAGTGATGGGGACACTATACTGTCAAAGAGCACCGTCCTTCGGATGAGACGTTAAACCGAGGTCCTGACTCTCTGTGGTCATTAAAAATCCCAGAATGTCTTTCGAACGAGTAGGCAGGGGCGGACTGGCCATCTGGAGATCCGGGACTTTTCCCGGTGGGCCGCTGGCCAATGTGGGCCGGCCGGTTCACAAATATATATATAATATAATTTTTAAAAAATGACGGAAATCATAATATTACATTTCTTTTCTACGCAAATGGATGAGGGAGTCGATCGCGCGGGCGCCAAGGAGTGTGTATCGTGTGCATGTGAGTGTATTGGCCTCCCTCCCTGTTAATTAGTTTAGTCTACTCCATTGCGTATCTTGAAACACGCCCACTTTCACATCCTGGAACACACCAACACCAATGAACTAGCGCTGATGAAAGCCGACTGTGTTGTCGCCTCGCGTCGCGGGAAAAAAGCTGCACTTGTACAGACCGAGAGAACTACAGCCGACTGTCAGCTATAATGCGCCTGCATGTAAATGAGACAACTGACTATTTCTGCTGATATATTCGTCTATATTCGTCATTCAAAAAGAGAAACCGACGCTGCCGGCTGCAGATACACAAACCGTAAACAAAGCAGTGCGTGCTTACCGTTTTGAATATCAATCCTGCTAAACACTTTCTTTATTCCACTCCGTTCATGTTAATATTAAAATATTCGCCAAGGAACACTCAGGTAAGATGACGTAACATTAGAACAGCCTTCTATTTGTACCGTTTTGACTTCTTTGCTCGCTGTTTTGCTAATAATATCGTGCAGTGCACTGACTCGTTCACTAAGCTGAACAGCCTATCAGAGTTCCCTCTTTCACCGACATGTTGAATCGGCCGAAAAAAAGCCGACGAGGACCAATTTCAGCCGACGGTGCGGAACACTGAGAAAACTTAGTCGGCCGAAGCACAAAAACTGGCTCCCCTGACTAGCTGATATGCTGTCTTGATAGTTTTATATTAATAATGTTGTGTCTTAATGTTCTTCTGTTTGTTTCCCTTCATTTTACAAATATGACCTAATATATGTTCTGTTTCTTAAAATAAATGTTTAAATAGCATTTATTTTTGTACTGTGTTATATTTATGCTTATAAGTGGTGTTAAAAAATATTCTGCACATTAATGGGCCAATGTGTTATGATGTGGGATGTGGTGGGCTGCTGTGGGCCAGAAAGTCCAGGGCCACTTTTTGGTCCCAGTCCGCCCCTGCGAGTAGGGGTGTAACTCCTGCATCCTGGCCAAATTTGCCAAGTGGCCTCTGTCCATCATGGCCTCCTAAACCTCCATATATACTGATTGAGTTCATCACTGTCTCCTCTCCACCAGTAAGCTGTTGTGTGGTGGGCGTTCTGGCGCAGTATGGCTGCCATCGCATCATTCAGGTGGAGCTGCACAATGGTGGTGGTGGAGGAGATTCCCCCCTTCTATGTAAAGCACCTTTGAGTGCCAAGAAAAGCGCTATATAAATGTAATGAATTATTATTATTATTGAGAACACCTTCTGTACTATTTCAGGATATTTGGTAACAGCGTCCCTCCTACCGCATAACAATGAAAGATTTGCCAGAAAATCATGTCAGTGGCAAGGAAAGAGTTTGAATATTCTGATAAAATTGACCTAATTTAAAAGCTGAGAATCTGTTTCATATAAAAAGGAACAAGCACAAATCTTATTGCAAAATTGGATGGTATGCATGCTACAAACAATGTTTGGGGAAGTTTTGTCCACGCATCAGCTGTAAACAGCATAGACTAAAATATTGATCTTGGAATTTAAAAATCAATATCGTTTAATCAAAATCGATAAAAAGTCGTGAAATAGATTTTGTCAACCCAGCCCACGCAGCTGTTTACCTGTTGTTGCTTATCCACATGTGTGCATTAAATATATACCCTAACACAATCAAAACGTGCCATCGGGTAAGATCTAATCAAGATCAGTTCTTGTTGATCAATTCATCATCAAGAGAGTTCAATCGCAGTGTATGAACTGTTTTATAATTGTTTTTGTACCTTTTGATTAATATTTGACAATTACGTGTTCATTTCAGAGGTGATAGCAGTGAAAGTGGAAGGTCAAGAACTCAATGATGTTGAGGAGAAACATCAGTATCACAGACCTCTTAGTTTCAAAACTGGACCGATTGGAAAGTATTTGTCACAAACAAGAAGACCCAAAAATTATTTTACCTGCCCTCAATGTGAAAAAAGTTTCACACAAAAAAGTCACCTTATGGCTCACATAAGAATTCACACTGGAGAGAAGCCGTTTACCTGCCAGCATTGTGGGAAAAGTTTCACACAAAAAGGAAACCTTAAGGATCACGAACGAATTCACACTGGAGAGAAGCCTTTCGCATGCCATCAGTGTGGAATGAGTTTCACACATAAAAGAAGTCTTAATGATCACATAGGAATTCACACTGGAGAGAGTCCTTTCATATGCTCTCAGTGTGGAAATACTTTCACACATAAAGGTGACCTTAAGAGACACAGAAGAATTCATACTGGAGAGAGGCCTTTCAGTTGTCACCAGTGTCGAAAGAGTTTCACTCGTAAAGAGCATCTTAAAACTCACACAAGGATTCACACCGAAGAGAATCCTTACATATGCACGCAGTGTGGAAAGAGTTACAAACATCTAAGTAACATAAGAAGACATATGACAATTCATTCAGAAATTACATTACACTAATCACAGTGTATTATAACAGCAGACTGTATTAAAAATTCCTCACTGCAAAAAGAGCATTTATTATTATTCTGCCGTTTGACTCGACAACTTTTTTGTAAATCCTTTGTCCACAGAGAATTCTTTTGTCACCAGGTATTTGTATATGTGGTCTATTTTAAAGCATTTCAATTGAAACTGTTTGATGTACTGGTACAGTTTGTATATGGTGTATTATACAACTGTGCTGATGAATGCTTGATTCTGATTGATTGACAAACGTTCTACGGTGTGCAATTATTTTCAGGGAAACGAGCGGCTAAAGTAGTTCCAGCGGGTCTCGACCGCATTACAGTTCCACATCACTTCGCCAAATGATTTCAGTATATTTTCAATATTTTTAAAGGTCTTTACAGCCCACAGAACCTAAAACCACGACGCTGACCGAGCAAATAAATATAGTAAACAATAGGATAAAAAAGACCCAATTATTTCCAAGTTTTTTGCCACAAAATAATTTTTTTTATTATGTATTTTGCAATTACTAGTTATTATGGAAAAGTACATCTCTCTTCCTTACTCCCACTCAAACGCACACGCATACAGTACAGACACACACACTTGCGTGTTGTCAGCGCTGCTCTTACGATTTTATCAGTAAAATAGGTAAGCAACTTAAGCTACATGACGTTTCTCACTATTGAGGTGCCGATAAACGTAGTTTCGTTAATAGTAGATGCTGGTGCAGAACACTGTTGAGAGACGCACAGACTAAGGTAAATCACACGCTAAATCTCTAATAACTGCATTGGACTGCTATCAGTGGCTTAAATCTCCTTTACTAGCTCTAAAATTACATTTTGGAATTAGCAACGTAGGCTTGGGATGAGATGCGTAATAGAAAAAAGAAATTAGTCCCACACATAAGAGCGTTTTAAAGACAAAAACCTGACAAATATTTTGAGATGCATCATCTAAATAAAGTTTTGAGGTGTGGTCATCATAGTACAAGCAGAATAATTGACTCTGGGCCGCTGAATTATTAGAAAAAGAATGCGCTTCGCATTGTATTACCACCTCGTGTGTTTTATTTTTCTAATAATTCAACCACCCTTCATCAATTATTCTTACTTCTTTCATGGTAAAAGTGTGTATATTATGTTTTCTTTTTATACTGTGCCTAGTATTCTGTGTATTGTGTATATTGTATTTAACATTGCACTGCAAGTCGCACTTAAGATATTACATATTTGTAATAAATTGATCAGATATAGATCTGTATACTATAGATCGGCCTGCTTTCTGTTGGTGATAAATATTGTAATATCCATGCCCTGGTCAACCACTCACTCACCACATGAGGGAGGATCACCAAAATACTGACCTCATACCTGAACCTCACAACAGCCACTGTACAAAGACCTGAACTTCCTCTCTATCTTTTCGAAGTCTTGTATCTTTCAAGTGCATTTAAGAGTGTTTCTCTTACCAGTGGATTTACCTATGCATTTGTTTTTCCACCTATTGCCTTGTGATTTGGATTTGTTTGCCTGTTCAGATTGTTCTGATTTTTAAAGCGTTGGTCCCTTCTAATAAAATCTGCACATGGATCCCCGTGTGTCTGTTTTTTCCTTCACAATTATATTTTATTTTTTCCCAATCCATTTTGTTATTTTGACTGGGTAAAGGAATTTTAATTTTAGGAAAATTAAGGGCATTGATTATGCTTTCAGATAATTGAATATGAAATATGATTAACAACAACACTTAGATCCACATTTTTGTCATGACAACTCTCGGGAGATTGGTATGGTAATGGATATTAGCATGGATATGGATATGGCAATGTTAATGTATTTGGTCTTGGCTGAATAAATCTGTTACGCTGCTGCAGAGCAAGTACTGAGCCTTGCTACTCAGAATACATTCACAGACATTGCTGAGCATGTAAGTCATGCTGCTGCTGCACATGTAAAATACATGAATTAACCCTGTAGCAGATCCATACAGGTGGAGCTGAGGAAGGGGGAGGGTTTCTGAAAGGGCCCTTCAGACAGTAACAGTGTCTGATGCAACAGTAACCAATCAGCTGTGCCAAGTAGATAGGTGTGTGTGTGTGTGTGTGTGTGTGTGTGTGTGTGTGTGTGTGTGTGTGTGTGTGTGTGTGTGTGTGTGTGTGTGTGTGGCTGTGTATAACGTGATCAACTGCTAAATTCAGTGTTTTCAATTACATATGTAGGATTTGAGGGCGAACCAAACACAAATTAATCTTACAGATGATTCGCTCAGGCATAATTTCACACAAAACTCAACACCTCAGACCCCAAATCACCAATCCAGAACCATAAAAGACAGGCTCCAGCCAGCCTACGCTAACCAGCGAAAACTCCAAGCTAAAACTTTATGGCCATGCAAGCTTCAAAGAGATGAGCCCAGCTAAAGGAAGAATGTGTTAATGTTAGATAGTTTGGAAGAGACTGATTGGTTCAGAGATGGCACAGCTTGGGACCAACCAAGATAACGGCAGAGGTTGTTTGATCCCAAGACTAAGGATTTAAAACAGACCTCCTTCTTAAGGACCTCTGAACAACCTCAGGGATGAAATCTTAAAACCACAAAGACTGATCAAAATACATAAATTCATCTTAAAACAATTCTTTGACTGACTACAGAATTTTACAGAATTTTATATTATGTCTACGACCTATATATGTTACTGTTTATGCTTAGATCACATAAGTCATGTAATTGTTATAACTATTAGATGATGAAAAATGTCTTGTTTCCTATCAGTACGATAGTATGTTCTTAATTCAAAAGATGGCTTGATTGAAATCTGTGGATAGGAATCATGTCTAAACTGTACCTTCTGCACTCTCTGCTAGAGCTGGAGAGTGAAGGGATCACAAATAACGCATGATTTACGACGAGAGGTGACGAAAATGCCACATCTCTAGGGCTGTCAACTTTAGTCGTTTAGTCGACTAATCAGACGATGCCGTCTTGGTCGACTGACATTCTCATTGGTCGATGCATTTTTTTTTTTTTTAACAATAGAAAGAAATGTTCATTGATTTACTCCTTGATATTTATTCCTTTATAAGCAGTTATATATTACTGTATTCTAAATATAATTAGCCTATGTTTTATCCCCAACTTCAAATGCTTTAATTTAGGCTATTTTGTATCAGCGCCACAGTTTAACGCAGCACGTAGAACACTCGGGAACCGCACCTGTGGCTGGCTGCACTGCTGCTTCGCGCTCAGTAAGGAATATGCTATGTAGTTTTGCTGTATTCATTCAGTTAGAACGCTACTTGCAGTGATGGAAATTAGCACCCGCCACCAGCCAAATGCGGGTGAATTTGTGTTGTGGCGGGTAAACTCGCTTCACCTACCGGCCACCGTGGCGGGTAAATAAAAATAGCATCATGCGACGTTCGTCTGTTATAGGACAAATTAGTTTGAATAAACGAGCAGACACTGATTAGCAAGACAACTAGCAGTGAATGTGCTTTCCATTAAATGAATCACACACAGTAAACAAATCCTTAACAAAAACAGGGCTATTCTGGTGGGTGCGGTGATGCTGTGGTGACGCATTCATGTAACATGTCCTTACAGTGGCGCTGCCTATAAAGCTCCTAAAATCTGTCACAAAGAACAGGCAAAAGTAATGATTATGAATATGTAAAATATAGCAAGGAGATATTTTAATTATTTATTAATAAACAAGTGATCGTGATCTTCGCAGTAGTGATCGCGCCAGAGAAATGCGCATTTCATATGGATTGCATAAGCAGAGAGCAGTCTGTGTCTGTTTTCTTTAATTTTGAATTGTTCTGTTTAAAAGTAGACATGTCTATGAGGCAAGTAGGCTACCTTACGCTGAGTTTCGGTTCATTTATGAAACGAGCCTCCGTTTCGTGATTATCTGTCTGCTATATTTACTTCTTATTTATTAAATCCAGGCAATTGGTTGATGAAACATTGATTAAAATTAAGATACAATTAATACAAAACGAATTCACTTTAAAGATTGTGACTGTCACTATAGACCTAGGACAGAGCTCCTCATTTTGCAGTTAAAAAAATCTGTTAATTTGCAAAGAATTATATTATTATTATAGTTTTAAATATGTAGGCTTTAATTTATGTTTTTCGTTGTTTTCTATGACAATTGTTTAATAAATGTTCAATCAAAATGCAAAACATTGCGTCTTTTTTTTTTTTTTGTCGACTAATGGTTGCGCAGGACAGGACTTTGGTTGACTAAGGATTTCTTTGGTTGACTACGGCCCTACACATCTCAAATAAAGACAGGGCCTAATTGGTCAGAACTCATCCAGGAGGCTGGACAAACATTTGATTTTAAAATCTTAGGATACGAACAAAGCCTCAGAACAGTTTTACAGTAGTCATGGAAAAGCCATGACGGAGTAACCATGTAGACGAGCAGACGAAATAACCCAAATCAAGATCAGAAGAACAAGGGTTAAACAATTTCATTTAAGCCATCTAACTACTCTTCTCAATTTTTTTTCTTTTAGTTTTCATTTCCGTTGAGAGTCTCGGTTCTAAGTTAAGTTTTGCTGCAAAGTTTCGGTTAAACGATTCGACTGCAAAGCACGCTTTCAACTTTTAAGACTTTCCATCCATCCGCCAGCACTTCACGTGATTGGCCACCCAAGACATCTATCCAGGCACGAGGAGACCGCCAGCCAATCAACGAACCTGGGAAACCCCCTTTTACACCCCAAAAGAATGCAAAGACAAGCAAGTAGCCTCCAGCCTCTTAACTGAACTGGTGCATTTATATAATATTTAATAACCCTGCCTAAGAAACGATAGAAGGGTTAAATTAATGATTGATGGTTCTTTCAGGTCATGTCTTAAAAGGGCATAGAAACTTGGGATTTCATCTTCTCACTCTTAAAACTCATTCTTTCCTCTCTTTCTTTCTGCAGCTCGTATGAATGTGTGTGCGTGTGTTTGTGGTAGATATAAGTTTTATGTGTTAGTGTGCTTACGAATTTAATGTCTTAAACTGCTGATATAAGTTACCTTGCTAATAAATAGAGTTTCCCTTTCAGTCGAGAACGTCGGACGTAGTCGACTGAATAGGGATCGAGTTAGAGAGCCAATTATCTCGATTACTATTGAACGAGCCAATGTAATTGGCGTGCGTGACTCGCATTACACACTCCGCCCCCGCAGCGCGGGTATAAATACGGAAGTGTATGCACGCACCAGTTGCCTTTCGCTTCGGAGCCGATCGTTTGATTTCTCTGAAGATTGCTGTTGTTTACAACGAGCGAGTGTGTCGGTGTTCTTCTGGAAGACTCTCCCAGTGCTGGTGGTATCTACAGCGCGAGTGCAGCGGTGATCGCGAGCTTTTGAGCTCTCAACTGCTGTTTTAACAGCAACAAATTTCTGTTTGATTATGTTTGTTGACGGCTGGTTAGAGGGCTTAAAAGTGAGTGCTTCACTGTTTCAGTTCTCTGTTCAGTGTTGCCGCGGTCATTTCCCCTGTGTGCTCCGGCACTGGTGATGGGTCCTATTTCCTGAAAGAGCAACACGGGTGCGTTTGTGTCTTTTTCAAGATGTCATTCCACCCGTGCGTTTCTGGATGCGGTCGTTCCCGGTTCCTCTATGACGGTCACAATTATTGTATCACGTGTTTGGGCTTACAGCACGCTGAGGCAAGTTTTTGTGGATGGTTTATGTTCCCATTGCGGGAATATGACTGTCGCGGTGTTGAGATCGAGACTCGCCTTCGTCCGCGAAGCGCGAGTCCCCATTACCGCGCCCTGCCCTATGGGTGCCGCGTGGGATGGGTGAGAGGAGGATAGTGTTGGATGTCTTGCCCGGTAACCATTCCTTGTGAGCTCCTCACTCCTCCCTTCCACCGCAGCCATTGGAGTCCCCTGTGGTCGTGGACGGCACCTTTTACTGCCGAAAACTGACTGAGTGGTTCTTACCCCCTCGCTACCCTTGACGGAGGAGCGGTGAAGGGTTATGAGGCTATCTCTCCAGTGGGGCGGTCTGTCGTGACACAGGTGCACCTGTGTCCGGCGGCCGCTGCTTTTGGGGGGATCCTCGTCTCCCCCCTAAGGCCTGTGAGTTTTTGTTCGTTCCTACGGGCAGGACTTACAAAGCCTGTGGGCAAGCCGCTCCTCTTTGTGTGACATGACGTTGCTACAGGTCTATCAGGCCAGGGCACTCATGGATATGCACAAGGGTAGACCAGACCGTGCGCTCATAGGTGAGCACCGCACTGCATCTGACCTCGCCCTCCGGGGCATGGGTGTCGTGGCGTGCTCGATCGGTCTGGCGATGTCCACATTAGTGGTTCAGGAGCGCCATTGTTGGCTCAGCCTGGTTGATATAGTGGATGCGGACAAGGTTCGGTTCCTGGTCTCCCAATTTCCCAGGTTGGCCTGGTCGGTGACGCGACGAAAACTGCACCCAACAGTTCTCTGCCGCCTAAGCGCAGACGGAGGTCGTCCGGCACATCCTGCACCGGCGGCCCGCTGCTGCCTTCACCCCGCCGCCGGTGGCAGTTCCTCCGCCTGCTCGTCACCGAGGGCGTTCCCCTGTCGCCACTCTCGCTGGGCCTCTGCAGCAGCCTCCACCCAGGCCTCAGCATGGAGCCGACCGCAGTGGGGACGCCCAGCCCGCTCCAGGTGCTGCCAAGCCAGGTGGCAAGCGACAGCGTAAGCATTCCTGAGTGGGCCGCTCAGGGCTGGAGGAAGGTGCTCTTGGAGTTGGTTACTCCCTCCCCTGGGTGAGGGCTGGGTGGAGTCTTTTTTGGTGTGTGTCTGTTCCTTTGGTGTGTGTCTGTTCCTCCGTCTGTTCCTCCGCTGTGTGTCTGTTCCTCCACAAAAGAGTGGAGCAAGCGGTACCCACACTTCAAAGAAAGAGCAAATTCTTCTGTTCCTGGGTCCCAAGAGGCAAGTCTAGCGGTGTGTGACCCTGTAAAGCCTTGCACCCCTTAGCCCCCTCTTGTTCGCCAGCACGGCAGCTGGGTGCGGTTCGAGGTCCCGGTCATCCGCCTTCTCACGCATCCCTGGCCGTCTTGTGGAGACAGGTAAGTGTCGTACACCACACTCAGACCCTACTTCGGGCCGCCTTCAGGCCTTCCAAACTGGGTTCCTGTCTTCCACCTTGGGTACGTCTGTGGTCCCTGGCCCGGTTCGTGGAAGCCAAAAAGGTTTCCCAAACCGGTCCAGGTGGAACTATTCCATCAGACTCGGCTTGCGATTCTTTTCGTTATCGGCTTCCACCCAAGCTCAGTGATATTCATCACACCTAGGTGTTGAGCAAATATGCTCCTAAAATTAGTGACTTTTTTTCACACCTAAGTGTTGAGCACTGCTCCTGTCTTGTGTGCGCCAAAAAAAAATAAAAAAACAACAACATCGCAGTCTCCTGGCGAAGGACACAATGTAGCCTCTTCCTCCAGCCGATATGAAGGCCGGCTTCTATGAGGCTGTACTTCATTGTACCCTAGAGAGGTGGGTCATGATCATCTTGGTCCTGTGTTAATTGAAACGGGCCTCCGTTTAATTTTGTTACACAGAGATGCATTTCCAAATGCTCCGTCCCAAAGATTGGTCTGCAGCTTTCGACCTGAGAGACATGTGCTTCAGATCTCTATCCTTCCGCACCACAGGCCATCCTGTGTTTGTGCGTCCGAGGGGTGTGAAGTATCAGTACAAGTCCTACCCTTCAAGTGCTCATAGCCAGTTGGGTCCTCAGGTCAACTGGGAAAGAGTAAACTCGTCCACAGACTGAGGATCTCTTTTCTAGTTTGGAGATGGATTCGGCCTCTGCATCTCTAAAAAAATATGAGTGTGTGGATGGTTAGTGCTCTTTAGAGGCTCCTGGGGCATATGGTAGATGCAGCCACTCAGCTTCCTCCATGTGAATACCGCATCAGCACTGACTTCACGGCCGGGTCCCGAGGTGACCGTGGCAGAGCAGCACGCTCCGTGTGAAAGCACCCTGTCCTGCTGCCAAACCCTCAGTCCGTTCAGACCTGTTGTTTCTTCGGACCAATGGTCCTTAGAACGAGTGTCCATCAATACTGACTGAGGGGCCACGTACAAAGGGCATGCAGTAACGGAGGTCTGGGCGGCCCTCCGACTGCATCCATTGTCTACATTGCGACCGTTGCGCTACGCTTCCCTTGCATGTTACAAGTCCGTCACCTCTTCCTTGGAGTCAGAAGCTTCTGAGGTTGCTTCATTCCACTATTTCTTCTGGCTGCTCAACCGTGCCGCCAACGAGCCTCACGACAGCCTATGACCAGGGAGAGTGGAGACTCCATCCCCAGGCGGTCCAGCTGGGCAGGGACCACTTCGGGGACGCACAGTTACATCTGTTTGCCTTTCCGGATTCGTTCCTCTGCCAGTTGAATTTTTTCTGTCCGAGCGGACATCCCTTGGACAGACACTGGCTCTCAGCTGACCCCGGGGCCCCGCAGAAATGCGTTCCCCAGTGAGCCTTCTAAAGCGGCTATGCGACTCATTATCGCTTGGCGCCCTCTAAAGTCAGTGATTTTTATCACACTCAGGTGTTGAGCAGGGATGCTCCTGTAGCTCAGTGAATTTCATCACACTCAGGTGTTGATCAGAAATGCTCCTGAAGCTCTGTGATATATACAGCGCACATGTCGCTTGCACAGACTGTGCTAGGTCAGGAGTGGAGCAGGTCTTGATAGTTGCCCCTTATTGGCCCAACCAGACCTGTCCTCCCCTCGACAGCCCTTCCTGACTTCCCCTGAAAACATTCTCAGGGACGGGTCACGATGGCACCTGCGTTCGGACCTCTGGAGGATTTCAGATCAGTCATAAATTTGGACACGGTGGTTCAGGTAGCTACCACAGGGATTACGTGGTAGTCAACATCACTTCTGTGAGAGCCCCCCAGAATAGGATGTTGTGCTTACGCCAATTAGAAGTGGAACCTATTCGTTGAGTGAGTCTTCTCTCCGTGAGGAGATCCTGAAAGCGTTCGGTCATTTCAGTGCTCTCTTTCCTGCAAGATGGGTTGGAGTGAGGGCTGTGCCCTCCACCCTCAAAATTGACATGGGAAGCACGTCCTGATCGTCATGTTCCTGAGGGGAGCAAGGGAAATGAATCCCCTTGCACCCCTCTTTATCCTCTTGGGCCTTATCTCTGGTGCTACTACACTGCACTGCAGAGTCAGCCCCTGAGCAACTGCAGGCAGTGAGTTAAAAATTCTGTTTTAAGAAACAGTTCTCCTGCTCACCTGGTTTCTACTAGAGGATAGGGACTTGCTCGCTTTCGGTCAACGAGTTGTGCTTGGAATTCGGGCTGGCTAACTCTCACAAGCTGAGACCCCGGCCTGGATGTGTGCCCAAGGTTCCTACCTCTCCCTAAAGGTGGGACCAGGTAGTGAGCCTGCAAGCGCTGCCTGGAAGAGGCAGACACAGCCCTGGCTTCTCTGTCTGTCCGCTTCATTGCGGTTATACGTGCACAGAGTTTAAGCTTAGTACCTCAGACCAGCTCTTTGTCTGTTGAGGAAATCAGCAGAAGGAAAGGCTGTTTCCAAGCAAGGTTGGCCCACTAAAATTAGTGGTTGCCTTCATCTTGGTGAGAATTCCAAGATGCACGTGTCCACTTAGGTGGTGAGCTCCTCTGAAGTGAGTGTGTGCTCCCGCCTAGGCGTTGACAGTGCTTCGCTGACAGATATGTCAGAGTTGGGGGCTGGACGACACCTGTAGTCAAACCGCTGCTTCTCGTGGGCTCCCTTCTTATGAAGCCAGTTTCACCGTGAGCCCGGTTCGAAGTGTTGGCTTGCTGCGCCATTCCCCTCCTATGGAGTGGATACGTGCACAATTCTTGCTCCAGTAGAGTTCTCCTTAGCTGAACCCTGTCGAGTTCCTCCATACCCTTCGGCTACGGACGTGGCGGACGTCCGAAGCCAGGCCTATCACTTGTATGCACTGGTGGAACTTGTGTTAGGCTGGGTCCATATGTTGTGATCCCTTCGGCGGTCCCATATGTGTATTCTTCCACGGTACGGCTCCCTGCGTCGAGCCCGTGTCTTCCTCTGCCATCACTGTCTGGTTGAGTACTCCCCCCTGTCATAGGCTGGAGCCACCTCAGTGACATTCCATATGTTGTACTGCATGGTCATCCACCCAGTTCATATGTGTATTCCACATGTTACCTCCTTGAGCAGGATGTGGTTCGGCAGCGTCCCTTCCTTCCATGTATAGGGATTGCTTTCCCAGTGATCCTGCAGGAACAGCAGTGTCTTCCCTGGCCTAAGCCCTGTCCCGTCTACTTAAATTAGGGGGTTCATTTGGCTCAGTCTAGACACTGGAAGGTGGCAGCACGAGTGGCGGTTTCAATTTGATCCCTATTCAGTCGACTACGTCTGACGTTCTCGACTGAAAGGGAACGTCCTGGTTGCGTATGCAACCCACCGTTTCCTGAAGGAAACTTCTGCTTTCCACTTCTGCTGGACCACCGCTGACTCCGGGGGCTGATCGGCTCCTCAGCGAAAATGCAACTGGTGCGTGCATACACTTCCGTATTTATACCCGCGCTGCGGGGGCGGAGTGTGTAATGCGAGTCACGCACACCAATTACATTGGCTCGTTCAATAGTAATCGAGATGATTGACTCTCTAACGCGATCCCCATTCAGTCGACGTCGACTACGTCCGCCGTTCCCTCCTTCAGGGAAAAGGTGGGTTGCATACGCAACCAGGACGTTCACTATAGTTTAGATATTTATATCCGCTGCAGAGCTGATAGTTAAGGCCAGTCCAAATGAACGCTGGACGAGTGGAGCCATTGCTCGGCCATACAAGTGATTCTTTCAAGATTCCCTATAAATTAATTAATAATTCTCTTTGTGCTAAATTGGCCTGTTTGACCCTTGCAATTACATATGGTTTCAGACATTTAAACACATATAATTTATACTATATACTATACACATATACTAGCAAAACAATACATTTATAGTTTGTAAAATACACAGTGATGTCTATGGAAGCGGCAATAACAATCCTTTCAAAAATACACACTGATGTCTATGGAAGCGGCAATAACAATCCTTTCAAATATAAATTGACGAGGTGTTTTATTCATATCAGATACACATAATGTAAGTAACTTAAAAGTTTACTCTATTCTTCAACCACTTCACCTGACACTTACTTTCATGTATTACGGGAAAAGTGGATGAACGTGTTGACGTGTTGTAAATCTGACAGATCCGATATCAGGATAAACTATAGGGCTGCATTTTTTGGGGAAGGAAATCTAATTGTGATTCAACTATGTTCAAAATACTCACGTTTCTTCTTCGTCCTAGCGTTTTTCCCGCGCAGGTGCAGGGTCCGCTTTTTGGCAGGCTGCTCTCCATTTATTCCGGTCCGTAGTGTCCTCCGGGGCGACTTGCACGTCCTTCATATCTTGCTTGATCCGGTCCATCCATTTAATCTTTGGGCGGCCACGTGGGCGGTTACGGGGTGGGTCAAGGCATATAGCTGTCTTCGCCACTGAGTTCTCATGGCTGGGTGAAGGCATATAGCTGTCTTCGCCACTGAGTTCTCATGGCTGGGTGAAGGCATATAGCTGTCTTCGCCACTGAGTTCTCATGGCTGGGTGAAGGCATATAGCTGTCTTCGCCACTGAGTTCTCATGGCTGGGTGTTACATGGCCGTACCAGCGGAGACGGGCCTCACGCATCTCCGTAATCGACGCTATACCCATCCGCTTCCTGACGTCGATGTTCATGACGTGATCTAGCCTTGTCAGCCCGAGTGACCAGCGGAGCATACGCATTTCCATGGCATGTAGAAGCTGGCCATGTTTGGCAGTCGATGGCCAACATTAGGCTGCAGACAGGGCTACAGGGCGTACAATGATCTTATAGATTTTGGACTTTAGGCGGATGGTCATTCGGCGATCGCATAGCACTCCCATGACTTGGCGCCATTTTGACCAGTCGGCACTCACACGTGCGCGGTCATCCGGGAGGGTGTCACCGTTCGATGAGAGTATTGATCCAAGGTACTTGAAGTGTTGAACTTTCTTTAGATCCGTTCCGTCGATGCTAATGGTACCATCAGTCTCAGGTTCAGACTCAAAATACTCACGTTTAAGCCACTGAATTAATTATATGTATAACGACATCTCTCATAAAGGGTTGCAACTTTAAATAAATTTTAAAAAAATCTGAAAAATACCTAGCCTCTTCGTTAATTAGCACACAAAATACCATTGGTATCCTACTAATAGCCTAAACTAATCTTGATATAATTTGAAAGCTTACAATTTCTAGTTTTCATATTTGGTGACTGATTTTCAAAATGAATTGCAGAAGAGCAGTAATTTATCAATTTGCAACAAGAATATTTTCATGCTCCTAAGGCATGTTCAGATTCAGTTCATAAAAGATTGGTAGAAAACTCAGTTTGTTTTCATGCCAAGTGTTCAAAAGATAACATTCATTATTTTAGTTATTTTTTTTGAAAAAAGGTCTGAAAATTTTTTAAAAGTAAAGAAAAAATCATATACCGTAAAACTTCAAATAATAGCCCAGGCTTTTATTTTCCCAAATCACCGAACTGCACCGGCTTATATTTGAGACAGGTGTCTATATGAGACAGGCCTTTAATTTATTGTTGAGATGTTGTTCATTGAGTGTAGAGATAACAATCCAAATAGACGGCTGATAGACGGAAAGCATGACAGTAGGAGGTTACCACATTATATTGCGTTTTATTTATAATTCGAATGTGTTTAACAAATCAGTTAATGTAAGAATTAGCCTACTATATTACCGTATGTCTAAAGGGGGTACGTCGCACACCAGACGAGAAGCGCAGCGGCGCGTCGCATCTAGGACAACTCAAGGTATCGCACAACGGATGCGCACTTTCTCAGTTTATTGCCAGCAATATTGTTATGTTTAAGGACACTATGAAATTAAGATAATGTCTGTACTATGTTATGATTGTACTGTACAATTAAATACAATACGTTGCTAAGTCTGCAGTCTGAACACTTTACCTCAGACCGTCCATTAACTGAGAATATTGAGAATATCATAATACCTCGAGTTGTCTTAGACATGGCGCGGTGCTGCACTTCTCGTCCGGTGTGCGACCCCCTTTAAATTATTGGGAGCATAAAAAAACAAAACGATTTGACAGCCATGGGCTGAACAATACAAGTTACTGGTAATATTAATTGAGTGTGTATTAATACTGGTGTGTATTAATCAAGTAAAAATACAACTGACAAATCAGATTATGTGTGGCAGTGGCTCAGATGTAGGTTTTCTATAAACCAGAAGGTTGGTGGTTCAATCCCCGGATCCACCTGACCAAGTGTTGAGGTGTCCATGAGCAAGACACCTAACCCCGGCGGCATCCTGAAGAGCTGGATGGCACCTTGGATGGCTGATACCGCTGTCGGTGTGTGAATAGGTGAATTTGAGGCAATATGTAAAGTGCTTTGGTGGCCATTGGGTCTGTGAAAGCGCTATATAAATGCAGTACATTAGCCTTGCATAACAATCTGCATTTATAACATTTGTCATAAAAATTAAATATACAGGCTAAAGTTCAGTTGACAAACATTAAATTCAATACAACTGCAAATTTAATTTTAAACATTTGTTTATGGAACTAAAAAAAAAAAAAAAAGACTAAAGCTCTTGTTTGATCTAATTAAAGCAGCACTATGGAAAATGTTTTACCTTAAAATAATGTTTCCAAACTCTTATCAGTGGCTCATCGAGTCGTAACAGGGTGAAAGGCACTTCTGGATTCGCTTTGCAGTCCTATATCTGCTATAACCACACTATGCAAGTTTGCCAAATCGGGTCGCGTTTCTGTAGTCATTCTGTAGTCTGAGACATAAGAAGACTACAAATTTGACTTGCTTTACGTCAAGCGTTACAATTGTCATTATTTAGTTTTTCTTCGTTTCTGATGTCGCAATACATCATACTTTGATGAAATCATGTAACATACTCTACCTTGTCTGTGGACATCGTTCATTCTAAAGCCGGTGCTGGATATACAGCGAGCGTGCATGCGACGGTAGGCTAAATTATTTACGACAGCGGTAATGGACAATTTAGTTTCCAACCAGTAGGGCGAAAAGTTCCATGGTGTTGCTTTAAAATTGAGTATAAGCGTATAAAAAGAGTATAAACCCTTTAAATGAACTTAGAACTTCAAGATCCAAGAACTTGAGCAGACTTAAGCCCTATTTGCACAGGATTAGTATTATCTGGGGACCACGTTTGATTTAGAAATTTTACTTTACAAATTACAGACATGGCCGATTCGCATGGGATTAAGATCACAGACAACCTCCACAATTACTACAAATAACTAGAGGTCACCAGGTAATACTTATCCCGTGCGAATAGAGCTTTAAAGTGACACCCAGGATAGTTATATTCAGAGATTATTCACAATCACATCTTTAAGACGAGACATAAATAAAACATTTCATTTGACTTGTAAAATGTCTTAGAACAAAGCACATTTAAAATTATAGTAAAAACTGAACAAAAACTCAATTAGCTCAAATAGCTTAAGACGTCCTCCACATTATAAACGAAGCATTTATTTAATCAAGCTCTAAATACAGCTCGTTCTGGATCCATGGTTAGAAGTGACGTCACGGTGCGAAGTGACGTACCAGTCGTTTGCATATGACCGCCTCCAGCGCAAGACAACTACGCCTCATTTCGCATCGTTGTCGTGCGGGCTCGCGCCAACATGTGTTCAGTCGACGACTCGACGTGCAGCGAGTGGGTCTGTACAAGAAGATTGCTATGCCACGCAGATGTGCTGTTCCTGTTTGAGTGTTTGAATACGCTGCCGAACGATCCAGACGCCAGGGAAAGCAGTCGGATGCAGTTTATTTGCAGCATATGCAGCGCGCCAAAGCCTTATTTGAACGGTGAGTGAGATGAGTGTGACAGGGAATGTTACTGAAAGAACGAGCAGAGAGCGAGCGAGCCTTCAAACTGTCTCTCTCTCTCTCCCTCTCCCTCGCGCATATGAATCAAAATCAATTGAGAATTGACACGATGGTAAAAGATTGGAAGACCGAAGTTTCACGTGGTGGAGCATTGTGTAGTCTACATGTGATACAAAATGATTAACGTTAATAATTTATGCATAAGCAGCACTGACGTTAGCCAATCATAACAGTGGGTGTTAACACTGAAGTCTTAAAGGGGAAACGCCCACAAAACAGACTGTTTGAATCAGAGGGGGAGAAACAGGGTGGGAAAAGGTCATAAATCACTACATTTTTAAAGTTTTTTGTAAAAAATAAACTATAGTAATACTATAATTGCACCTAAGGGAACATAATAAAACAAAACAAAAAACCATGTCATGACCCCTTTAATCAATGAGTGCATTCACACCGGGAGCGGGAGCAGTGCGTGAGTGTCAATCAGGAGCGTCGCGTGAGCAGCAGTGAAGCGGGTTTCGGCGCCGTGTCTATTTTTGCTGCGCTGCTCACGCTCAATTAAAGTGAAAGCACACTTTTGATGGACAAAAAAAAAAAAAAGGATTTAAAAGTGCCCAAAATGCACAGAATTTGCATGTCGTGTGTTTTAACAAGAACTGGAGTAGGCTATGTCAGAAAAGAAAATGAAGACTCTTTATAGAAAATATTTATAGAAAATGTACCCTGAGTAAAAGTATATGGTGTTTTAAAAAATATATATATATATATATAGAAAATAAATATTTGTGTTATTGAAAATAAAAAAGTGGTTAGAAAAAATAAAATCGGAATCGGCTAAAATCGGTATCGGCAGGTCAAACTCAATGGAAATCGGAATCGGCCTAGAAAATTGTAATCGGTGCATCTCTAACAAGAATGCAAAAACAGTTTTCATTTGACATTTAAATGCATTGAACTTCCATAACTCCTGTGGAGTTCATCTACTATGTTTGTGATTTCTATGTGTTTTACATTTAAATTTAATCATTAAGCAGACACTTTTATCCAAAGCGACTTACAAATAAGGAGAACAATAGAAGCAATCAGACCAACAAAAGGGCAACCGTATGCAAGTGCCGTAACAAGTCTCAATTAGTCTAGCACAGTACACGCAAGGTTATTGTTTTTTTTTGTTATCAGAAAAACAAGCCATGTAGAATAGAAAAGGTAAGTGCTTAATTGGTATTAATTGGTCAGGTGCTGAAGCAAAAGATGTGGCTAAAGATCAGGCCACATCCACACAAAGCCAGAGCTTTCCCTATCCAATGTTTTTTTTCCCTCGTTCAAAAAAAAAATCCATAAACACGGCGTCTCATGAAATATGCGTACACATAAAACCACTGAAACCGACTCAAAACTATGAAGTATACATGCCAGACCATTATGTGGTGCTGTAATTCTGCCACAGAGATACACTAAAACTAGAGAATAAGACTTGGAGCATGCGCATAAACCTTGCGTGCTGTATAAAATAAAATTAGGCTCAGTAGCTTCATCTTTTATTTTTTTACCAAGAACTTTATTGAACAATATGAACAACTATAAATGACCTGGTACAAAATAGGGATGAGTCGGCAAAAGTAATCTGTATGAATGCGTCAAATACAGCAAGGAGACATTTTCATTGTTTATTAATAAACTAGTGTTTCTGTGTCTCAGCTGCAAAGACTCACAATCTTCGCAGTAGTGAACGCGCCTATAGAGAGAAATGCACATTTCATACGGATTACATAAGAGAGTTATCATAGCATAAGAAAGAAAATATAAATAAAGAAGTAGCATAAAATTTAAATATTCAAGTAAATAAAGGGATAAAAGAGGTTCAGTAGCTTCTTGTTGTTGCTGTTACGTGACTTAGCGGTGTCTGACTAGGGTCGACGTGGGGTAATGACATCATCGTTTCACAAAATATATGGATGGTACACAAGGGTGTTGTTTTCAGATTTATCCACTCTGCGACCCGGTTAAAAAAAAATTGCGGTTTCAGTCCCCCAAAACGCCGGATCCGTCTGGACGAAACACCGATATGATTTTTGTTACACGTCTCCATGTGGACAAGGCCTCAGCTGCTCGAATTGAGTTAGGCAGGTCATTCCACCAGCTGGGAACAGTCCAGGGCTGCGTTCGGAATCGCATACTCAATGAGTAGGTACTTAATTTCAATGAGTACTTACTTAACGAGCGCTAAAAGAGTAGGTACTTTATAGCCAAATCTCGTTGAGTATGAATGCGATCCGGACATCATCCGCCATGTTGACGTTATCATGTGACCTACGACGCGTTATCACACTTAAAAGATGAACGACACATTTAATTAATCTCTCTGTAAATATCCTGATGAAACTTGCTCATTTTGTGGTAGCCTATTGTTGAAGAAACAGCTGTCCATCATTTTGTGAATACATTTAGGGTTGATTTAAATTGTTATATTTTAAACCCTACTAATGTGACCCACAGTTTTATAGGGCCTAACGATATAACTTTTTATTAAGAAACCCCAACATCGTCATCTCTTGAATATGTTGTTAATTTCTTTATTTTATACCCAAAAAGTTTCTCCTTTAAGTTTTCCTCTTTTTCTTGATGAATTTACCTCTTGTTTGATCCCTCAGAATTTTTTATGTATTATGAAAAACTATTTAAAGATATTTAGCCTTGTTATTGTTCTTTTTTCCTGTGTAGCCTATAAATATCATATTATGATGTACACAAACCAATTATCTTTATGTTTTCTGTTTTGTCATTATGATTGTTCATTGTTAGATACAACTATGGTATCTTTCCATGATCTTGTATGTAATAAGTTTAAATGATATGAGCGACAGGTGCACTAAACACCTCATAACATCAGTAACTCGACAGCACAACCTAGAACAGTTTTCCTCTGTTTGTAATGTCTGCACAAAGGAGACATGCGGCTGCTCGAAGATCTCTCCTTTGGAGAAAACTGTTGATTTTTTACTTTATATAAGTATCGCTCCTTAAAAATTAATATTACCTCAGAATGAATTGCATTGTTAGCCCACCCCAAAACTTAAACAATAATTAATATTAAATGCTGACCAAAACTTAATTACATTACTTTTTTAAATACTAAAAATGATATAATTTAATAAAACAAGCAAAATGTAATTTGTTTTGTCATATGACATAGTTATGCATGAATACACACTAGATAAATGCAGTGAAACATCTCAATTGTCAGTCAAGCAATGAATTAATGAATGCATACATTTAATTCAATAATTATATTTTATATACTGACAAAAATAAGAAACATGAATAAATGAGTAAAAGAACAAATAAAAGTAACCATCACAATAAACAAATGCATATACAAGTTAACAACACATGAAACAAAGCTTTATTCAAACTACAAGCATGTATTTACAGGCGCTGAACAGCACATACTGCCATCTCAACACAGCAGTTCCCATTCTGTGGCTTTATTCTGATGAATTCACCAGAGGTGACCGTGCCGGTGTTGTGCCGAATTTCGACCCCCTGCCGAATTATTACCCCCCTCGTTGAAGTCAGTACCTGATTGCCTAATCCTAACCCCACCCCTAATCCTAACCCCTCCCCCACAACTAATCCTAAACCTACCAATGCTAGGGGGGTAATAATTTGGCGGGGGTCGAAATTCGGCACAACACCGGAGCTTGTTGCTGTGCTGCGCTTCACAATCTGAGGCAATAAGGGCTGGTGGAGTGATGGAGGGTCTCATAAGGACCGGTGGAGTGATGGAGGGACTCATAAGGGCAGATGGAGGGATGGAGGGACTCATAAGGGCAGATGGAGGGATGGAGCCTCTCATAAGGGCAGATGGAGGGACTCATAAGGGCAGATGGAAGGATGGAGCGTCTCATCCATGGCACTGTTTCCAGGATTCAGCTCCTCATCCTCAGTGCTCAGACCAGTCTGCAGGCATTTCAGATCCTACAAAAATGCACAAACATTATACAAAAGCAGTCATGAACAGTAATAATAAGGAACAAATAAAATATATAACATGTTTAGTTACTTTATAGATTTGATTATTTACCTTATTTACAGCACATTTGTCTAATGTAAACAGTGTTGACAACAGTGAATTATCCTACATAATAATAACACACATACATCACTCGTCTTTTTCATGTTGTGATGTGCTCATCTGCAAAACTTACACAATATTTTCCTTTCAGATGTAAATAGACATTTTAAATAAGCGTGTTTAAGATGTATATGGTTATGTAAATACCCTTTAGAGACGTAACGTTACGTGTGCTTACTGGAGCTCCCCTGTTAGCTACTATACATAATAAAACATGTTTTTACAGCAAAATCACAACTATACTATACTGTCTAACTCCTTTACACTTTGAACAGTTAAAACGTTTAGTTTAACACATACGATTTAAACACAAGGAACCGTGTTTACTCACCTTTGAAAACCCCCGCGTCACTGATCTCCGTGATGTTTGATAATGACGTATCCTCTCGCGTGGCCTCCTGGGATAGAAGAGTATCATGAGTACCCATCGGTTGAGCACTCAAAAATGTGGGCGAAAGCAGTAGATCATCCGGGAACTTCTCGCCTACTCTTTTATGAATACTGATGTTTCGAACGTACTGCTTCCTTCACGTACTGTTTTCGCCTACTATATAGTAGGAAAGTAGGCATATTCGAACGCACTTAAGTCCGAATCTCGCGATAATTAACACGTCACCCAGTTAATTCTCGCCTACTCTTTTATGAATACTGATGTTTCGAACGTACTGCTTCCTTCACGTACTGTTTTCGCATACTATATAGTAGGAAAGTAGGCATATTCGAACGCACTTAAGTCCGAATCTCGCGATAATTAGCACGTCACCCAGTTAATTCTCGCCTACTCTTTTATGATTCGTACATACTTTTCGCTCGCCTACTCTTTTTCCCCTACTATATAGTAGGGAAGTATGCGATTCCGAATGCAGCCCAGGAAAAGGTCAGTGAGAGTGAATTTGTGCCTCTTTGGGATGGCACCATGAGGCGTTGTTCACTTGTCGTTCAGGTTGGATTGCTCCTGTCTGCCTTGATCAATTGCTCCTGTCTGCCTTGCTCTGGTTTACGTCTGTAAGCTCCGTATAGCTTTCTGTTTTGAATTTCTATTTACTATAATTTCTTGTTGTTTATATTGCTAAATATAACTTACTCATCAACATATATTAGATATTGTCTAATATTGCCTATCACATTAATCTGATATCACTAGCTTTTATCTAAATGGTTCTCGTTAACATAACAATCTAGTATTTCGCTATCCTGTTAACCTGCCATCCGTGCTTGCCAGCTTTTTTTTTTTCTCTCACTCGTGCCTTTTACGAGTCTTATCAAACTACTGCGGTAAGTAGGATCAGTCAACAAACACGGTGAGTAATGTCTTCTCCACATGTTATTGTCACTTGCACTTCGTGTCACATCTATAGTATATCCTTCTCTGTCAGCGGTGAGGACTACACATGTGATAAATACAGGGAGATAGTCAGGCTGATGGAGATGATTGAAGAACTAGAGACATGCATCCAAACTTTAATTTAGGGATGCAACGATACCGCTTTTTCAAAACCGATCCGATCCGATACAAAAATTCTGAGTATCGGCCGATACCGATACCAATCCGATACCAGTGCAGTTTTTTTTTAAATCAAGTATAATTTCTATAACTCTGTGTGTTGAACTGATAATCACTCTTTTGTGTGTTAAACACAATCTACTTAATACAGACAACTTCATTATAGAGAAAAACAACAAATCCCAAAAATATATGATCATAATCTATGACAAAAATGCTATTATAAACTAGATTAGTGGATAATTCAGCAGTAAAATTTAGTCTAGAAAAATCACAAGTGCACAATTATTGTATAAAATCTGAACATTTAGTGAAAAAAAAACATTTAGTGGGTAACAAATAAGAGACAATAAGTGTAATCTCATAAAACATTACACATTGCTCTTTGTATTGTTGTAAAATACATTAATGAAAAACAAGACAACAAAAATCAAAAAGATTAATTATTAAAAATAGCCTAGGCTACTATAAAATTGAGACATGTTTTAAATGCATAGCACAGCTGTTTAACGAGTCAGCAACATATGATAGATAGGACAGAACAAGAAAGGCTATTAATAATCTTACATTGCGCAAAAGTATTATGATATGAAAGGCTCAATACAGTGCTGCAAACAGTGCTTATGCGCATCCCAAGCGCAGAATGATGCGCTTGAAGCAACACGGAGTCACAGCGCGCAGCTCTTCGAGTCCGCAATCCGGATTGAAAAGTTCAAAGCACAAAGGAAATACATATTGATGCGTAGTGTATTATACAGTATCTATCTATGCAATAGTTGCCTTTCAATAGTCAGCCTTTTCGTTTAACAGTTTTAAATTTCAGTCACTATGCGTGTGAAGAACAATTATAATGCTCTGACTCTACTCTAGTGCTGTGATCTAACAGACACCCTGATTTAGTTACAGCAATAAAGTCCAGCAATATAAAAGTTGTTTTATCCGAAACCATAGACCTTTATCTACAGATCAAGTATAATAATAGTAACATTGAATCATCTTAGAGAGTGTTTCATCGTGCTGACTGTTCTGTAATGGGAACTATGTTTAAGGGAACTGTTGTAGTACGGGGACATGGGTGGTGACACGGGGGTGTTATGATGAAAACTTCCTGAGTAAAGAGTTATTCTGAGTATCACGAGCATTCCTGGTTTGTTATTGTGAAGCTAACACAACATGGTGTCAGAAGCGAACTGAACCTAAAAAGGGTGTAATACCGGAGACATAAGGGGGAAAATGGATAGAGAAGCGCCAGCCCCACCAAGTTGTCAGAGAGTTTACAGTTGGATGCTGATCTAACGCTAGAGAAAGCAATAACGAGAGTGAGACAAAGCGCGGCAGTGAAAAAACAACAGCCAATACTGCGCGGAGCAGAGCAGCCAATAGGACACATTGAGGCTATACACAAGAAGGAAAGGAGATCACAAAAGCCACTTAAAATTAAGACAGAAAACCAGTCACTGGGATGTGGTAGATGTGGAAACAGTAAGAATCATCCTTGGAAAGACTGCCCTGCTAGAGATGCTGATTGCAGGAGATGTCACCGTAAGGGACATTTTGCAGAAAAATGTAGGTCAGCTGGAGGGGTCCATAACATAACAGAGGGACAGTCAGAGAGTTATGAGGATGGTGATTTTGCTTTTTTCGGAGAGGTGTATAAAAACGGAGCTGATGGATGGAATGAACTGATTGTGCTGAATGAGGAAAACACAGTTTTCAAATTGGACACAGGGGCTGCTGTCACAGCGATTCCAAGCAGCAGTATCTCCATCGAGAAATATGGAGTGTTGCAGCCACCTGGAAAAGTGCTGTTCGGACCAGGCAATCAAAGGCTGGATGTGAAGGGACGGTTTAAAGGGCGACTAAGCATCAAGAATAAAACTACAGAACAGGATATTTATGTAGTGGGTGGACTGTCCAAGCCCTTATTAGGGCTCCCTGCAATTGAAGCCCTCACACTAATACAGCGTCTCCACACTGTACAAGAGCAACAGGAGGATATTATAGCAAAATACCCCTCAGTGTTCTCTGGCTTAGGCAAATTAAAAGAGCCATATAAAATCGAGTTGGAGCCAGCTGCTGTCCCATATGCGCTGTCTTCTCCACGACGTGTCCCACTGCCGATGAGAGATAAGGTGCAAGCAGAGTTAAAACGCATGGAGGATATGGGAGTGATTTCTAAAGTGTCTCAGCCCACTCCATGGTGTGCGGGCATGGTGGTAGTGCCCAAGGCTCAAGGAAAGATACGGTTGTGTGTGGATTTGACGCACCTAAATAAGTGGGTGCGGAGAGAACGTCACATCCTACCTGCTGTAGACCAGACACTTGCAATGCTTGCTGGTGCCAAAATATTTACAAAACTGGACGCTACCTCCGGCTTCTGGCAAATTCCATTGTCAAAGGACAGCTCACTTTTGACAACATTTATCACCCCATTCGGGAGATATGCGTTCAACCATCTACCGTTTGGAATCTCATCAGCCCCAGAGCACTTTCAACGTGGCATGTCGCAAATGCTGGAAGATTGTGAAGGAGTTGTGTGTCATGCGGACGACATTTTAGTCTATGGAGAGGACATGCAGCAGCATGATGATAGACTGCATCGAGTCCTTAAGAGACTGAGAGATAAAGGTTTGACTTTAAACGAGAAGTGTGTGTTTGCAACTGACAACATGATATTTCTGGGGCACCGAATCGGAGCAGATGGCGTGGCACCAGATCCAGAGAAAGTCAGGGCGATCTTGGAAATGCCGGAACCAACGGGAGTGAATGGAGTAAGGAGAGTGATGGGAATGGCTAATTACCTGGGTAAGTTTTTACCCCACCTTGCATCCTACACCCGCCCACTCAAAGATCTGCTCAGTGAGAAAAATGAATGGTGCTGGGGATCACCACAGAAAGAGGCTTTTAAGAAATTAAAATCAGAACTGAGTTCACATCGTGTGTTGACATCCTACTCCCCAAAAGCAGAGACATGCGTTTCCGCTGATGCCTCATCTTTTGGCTTGGGGGGTGTACTGACTCAAAAGCAGGCAGATGGAACATGGAAGCCGGTAGTGTTCATCTCTAGGAGCCTGTCTGAAGCAGAAAAACATTATGCCCAGATTGAAAAGGAGGCTTTAGCAGCCACTTGGGCATGTGAACGGCTGTCCTCATACCTCCTGGGCCTGAAATTCAGATTGGAGACGGATCACAAACCACTGCTCTCGCTGTTAAGCACCAAAGCACTAGAGGAACTACCTCCACGAATACTGCGGTTTCGTCTGAGGCTGATGAAGTTCACTTTTGACATAGTGCATGTGCCTGGTAAGCAAATGATAACTGCCGACACATTATCCAGAGCTCCAATGAAACACACATTCACAGAGGTGGAGAAGGAGAATGAGAGCGACGTTAAGGTGTTTGTGGATTCTGTAATTCAAGCCCTCCCAGCTACAGAAATGAGGTTGAATACAATAATCAAGAACCAGAAGGCTGATCCTATCTGTGCTAAACTCATCCAATACTGTGAGACTGGGTGGCCTGAGAAACATGTCCTTCCACCAGAGCTGAGACTATACTGGTCTGAGAGAGAGAATCTTACAATGGCGGGAGAGCTGCTTCTAAGGGGTCAAAGAATCATGATTCCCCACAGCATGAGGCAAGAAATTCTTCAAAGGATACACGAGGGTCACCAGGGTATAGTAAAGTGTCGAGCTAGGGCTCGCCAGGCTGTCTGGTGGCCAGGACTGTCTGTGCACATCAATCAGCTGGTGGAAAGCTGCAGCACATGCTCACAACACAGGGCGGAACACAGAGAGCCGTTGTTAACCACTTCAGTACCAGAGAGACCATGGCAGCGGGTAGGCACAGACCTATTTTTCTGGGAGGAAAAGACATACCTTTTGGTCGTAGACTATTTTTCACGTTACATTGAAGTAGCACACCTAAATGTAGCCACAGCCAACACTGTCATCGCGGCTTTAAAAGATGTGTTTAGCCGCCATGGGATTCCAGAGACAGTTATGTCCGATAATGGTCCACAGTATAGCTGCGCACTCTTTAAGAACTTTGCCAGTGAATACGGATTCACACACATTACCAGCAGCCCAGGATATCCGCAAGCAAATGGGGAGGCTGAGCGCGCAGTGGCTACTGTGAAAGGTCTCTGGAAAGGTGGGGGGGAGAAAACAAACAACTTTTAATGGGGAGACAACTGCGTACTACCATACCACAGCTTCCAACTTTTCTAACCCCTCGATGGCCAAACATTAAGAGATTCAGGGAATCTGACAAGTGGGCAAAAGAGAGACAGCGAAGCAGGTACAACAGGCGTTACAAGACACGTCCCTTACCAACATTGCGGCCTGGACAGAGTGTGTGGCTGCAGAAAGAGAAATCACAAGGGACTGTCACTTGCCAGGCAGAAACACCTAGGTCTTACCTAGTACACACTGAGGGAGGTCGGATCAGGAGAAACCGCACTCACATGCGGCCAGTTCTTTCACCGCTTCAAGAATCCGTGGAAACAACTGTCACAACCCTTGAACAGAGTGACATTGACACTTACACTCACCGGCCACTTTATTAGGTACACCTGTCCAACTGCTCCTTAACACTTAATTTCTAAGCAGCCAATCACATGGCGGCAACTCAGTGCATTTAGGCATGTAGACATGGTCAAGACAATCTCCTGCAGTTCAAACCGAGCATCAGTATGGGGAAGAAAGGTGATTTGAGTGACTTTGAACGTGGCATGATTGTTGGTGCCAGAAGGGCTGGTCTGAGTATTTCAGAAACTGCTAATCTACTGGGATTTTCACGCACAACCATCTCTAGGGTTTACAGAGAATGGTCCGAAAAAGAAAAAACATCCAGTGAGCGGCAGTTCTGTGGGCGGAAATGCCTTGTTGATGCCAGAGGTCAGAGGAGAATGGCCAGACTGGTTCGAGCTGATAGAAGGGCAACAGTGACTCAAATAACCACCCGTTACAACCAAGGTGGGCAGAAGAGCATCTCTGAACGCACAGTACGTCGAACTTTGAGGCAGATGGGCTACAGCAGCAGAAGACCACACCGGGTGCCACTCATTTCAGCTAAGAACAGGAAACTGAGGCTACAATTTGCACAAGCTCATCGAAATTGGACAATAGAAGATTGGAAAAACGTTGCCTGGTCTGATGAGTCTCGATTTCTGCTGCGACATTCGGATGGTAGGGTCAGAATTTGGCGTCTACAACATGAAAGCATGGATCCATCCTGCCTTGTATCAACGGTTCAGGCTGGTGGTGGTGGTGTCATGGTGTGGGGAATATTTTCTTGCCACTCTTTGGGCCCCTTGGTACCAATTGAGCATCGTTGCAACGCCACAGCCTACCTGAGTATTGTTGCTGACCATGTCCATCCCTTTATGACCACAATGTACCCAACTTCTGATGGCTACTTTCAGCAGGATAATGCGCCATGTCATAAAGCTGGAATCATCTCAGACTGGTTTCTTGAACATGACAATGAGTTCGCTGTACTCAAATGGCCTCCACAGTCACCAGATCTCAATCCAATAGAGCATCTTTGGGATGTGGTGGAACGGGAGATTCGCATCATGGATGTGCAGCCGACAAATCTGCGGCAACTGTGTGATGCCATCATGTCAATATGGACCAAACTCCCTGAGGAATGCTTCCAGCACCTTGTTGAATCTATGCCACGAAGAATTGAGGCAGTTCTGAAGGCAAAAGGGGGTCCAACCCGTTACTAGCATGGGGTACCTAATAAAGTGGCCGGTGAGTGTATGTGCACACTACTAAGGGAGTGAACATTTCCAGGGACACTGATATGAGTAGAGCACCTTATGTGACCAGTTCTGGCCGAGTATCACGGCCTCCTGAACGTTTGAATTTGTGAGGTAGAGAGAGAGAAAAAAAAAGAGAAAAAAAAAAAAAAAAAAAGGGAACCTGTTCACTGTTCATGAGAAGGTG
Source organism: Semotilus atromaculatus (assembly GCA_031834385.1). Classification (NCBI taxonomy): domain Eukaryota; kingdom Metazoa; phylum Chordata; class Actinopteri; order Cypriniformes; family Leuciscidae; genus Semotilus; species Semotilus atromaculatus. The sequence continues at coordinate 9,532,389 of JAULUF010000044.1, read as the reverse complement.
GAATATTGTGTAACCTGTAAGTTGTTTAAAGGTTTGTGTAACCTGCAAGTTGTTTAAAGGGTTTTTCAAAGAGGTATCCAATATGTTACAATTGGAAACCGTTCCCTCCTTTCTTAAAAGGGGGAGGTGTTCTGTAATGGGAACTATGTTTAAGGGAACTGTTGTAGTACAGGGACATGGGTGGTGACACGGGGGTGTTATGATGAAAACTTCCTGAGTAAAGAGTTATTCTGAGTATCACGAGCATTCCTGGTTTGTTATTGTGAAGCTAACACAACACTGAGTGTCGTAACCGAACGCGACGCGCTGTTTGAATGCTGAATGGAGAATGACTGAGAGCCGCAGTGGAGGAAAAAAGTTTACGTGATCTTGAATTTAATGACTTAAATATTAATTTATATCTCACATTATATATAATGTCTTCAGAACACTTATAAGATAGTGGACGAAAACTTTATGGTGCTTTATAATGTTTTTGTGCCTTTTGTGGGGCATAACAATAACACAGAATAGTATACGCACAATATCGGATTTGGATCGGCCTCTTCTGACCGATACCCGATCCGGCAAAAATGGCAGTATCAGAGCCGATACCGATACTGAGTATCGGATCGATGCATCCCTACTTTAATTGAGGTTAGTAAGAGTGCAAAGGCTTTAGATACTGCTTGGGATGTGACTAGCTTAGTGAACTTGTACATTGTTGGGCTGTAGAGCCCGTGCAGCAGGGCAGCTGGGTGACTGTGAGACGCTGTAGTCGCGGGACAAAACACCGCTCTTCCATTACGACCACAACATTAAAAAGATTCTCCCCACTCAGTGAAACACCCACTGAGAATCCTGTAGAAAGTGTGATGGTGCTGCTTTTCTCTCTAGTAATATGGCACATAGTCTTTGGCTGCATTTACACTTGGCATTAACATGCAATCACTGTGATCCGATCAAGCAGATCGGATCATTAGCCAATCAGGACATGGTGCGTTTACATTTGTTCACATTAAGGCCCTGTTTACACGAGAACGATTCCGAGTGAAAACGTAAAAATATTTTATCGGATGTGCCTTTCGTTTACACGGTGACGCCGTTTTTATGGCTTAAAAACGCAAAAAAGTGAAACCACCCTCCAGAGTGGAAAACTTAAAAACGCTCCACCGTCGCGTTCCCGTGTAAAGGGTAAAAACCGGTAAAAACGCAAAACTGCCCTCGATCACGTGCGCGTTTACGTCACAGGCATTCGCCAGTACAGGAAAATAATAACTAACATGTCGGATTATTTCCATACGTCGGACCTTCAAGTTGCCACAGCAGCTCTGATAAACATACAAGAGTCTTTTCAGCAGTTGCACAAAATATTCTCAGATATTGGTGTTGTTGTGTGGCAGTGCTTCGTTGCCACCTAGCCGCCTGGAGTGCACACTACATCGAATTTCACACACTTTTGCGTCACCATATGCACGCAGATTTCCCCTTCATAACGCTCGTCTAAACGCAGAATAAAAAGTGAAAACGCAACGCCACTTTTGCGTTTTCTCTTCTGATCGTTTCCGTGTAAACATAGCCTAAGTAGCCATTGTATCTGGATAACCGATCGAATTTCTGTTTTTGCATAATATTTAAATTAGGTCTGTAGCCAAATTAAGAGTAGCCTAAAGATGATACAAATTAAGCAATGTCCCAATTCCTTTCACTCACTCACTTTACTTTCCTGTGTAATCTCCAGTCTTAGATCAAATTAAGTTTTTTGCATGAAGGAATATTTCCAGAGCTGATCATACAAAAATATCTGGGTTGAGTTAAACAAGTCACATCATCGATCATCTGGGTTTAAGGTTAGCATGCAATGACTATATGGGAGATTAATAAACATGCTGAAACAATAAAAACATTTAACATTTAAAACGTTAAAAAATAAAAAGTTAATTCCCATTATTCCTCTGGCAAAGCAGCGCACACTCTTCATTATCTCATGACTGATCACAGCTGTGATTGTAGGCTACAGGCGATCGCCTCAGATAATGTTGCACAATTAGGCTAAAATGAGAAAATGACATACAGTATCATGTAAATCTAAATAAACCGTTTTAATTATTGACGTTTGAATAATTCAATAATTGAATTATTGTAAGATTCAAATAATTTTAATTTGTCTAAACTGCGTCTGGCCATTATTTTCTGACAGCATGTGGGGAGACTGAGATTGCGTTTACATTACACTGAGATCCGATCACAATGCGTCCTCGACTACCTCCGAACCTGGACATGCGGATCGGATAACATTCCGATCAGAAACGCGTTTACACTTGTCTTTTCAATGTGTATGTGGACAACATCCAGATACAGGTCGCATGTTAATGCCAAGTGTAAACGCAGCCTTAGAGCTCAAACGTGACAAATTGGGGCTCAGGTCAGGAAGCAATAAGACTGGCTAAACCGACCGTCTGCTAGCTGTCTCCCTATTAAACATTGTATACATTTTAAAATATTTCTGATTACTTACAAAGCACTAAATGGTTTAGCCTGCTGGTGGTAGATCCTTCATCAATTTACAACAACTTTGGAACAGTCTTCCCAACATTGTCCGGGAAGCAGACACACTCTGTCAGTTTAAATCTAGACTAAAAACACATTTCAATTTTTATAATTCAATGTTAGGCTGCATAGATTAGGTCAGCCAGATCCGGAAACACTTCCCATAAATCCTGATGTACTTGTTACATCATAATAAGAATGGTGTCTACACTATTATTAGTCTCTCTGTTTATCCCGAGGTTTACCGCTGTCCACCAGATCCCGGCCGTATCCAGATCTGATGAAGGACGACAACGCAGTCCTGAAGTGTCAACTAGTCTCTCCCCTGTGAAGACCTCCTTCCCTTCACCTCTGTACAGATAAAATGTTGTCAAAATAATTCCGGTTCGCATGGACATGCAGAAGCGATAAAAAAAAAATATATAATTTAATTATTTAAGATGAATTAGTTGAGGTCAATTTGTAGAGAAAGACTACATGCCTGTGCACATATATATTCAAATGCGCATACCTATAGACTAAACATGTAATACACATGCACGCCATCTGCGTTTTCACATATTTCACATGAGCTGAGTAGGGTACAATCTGGTGTGTTCAAGTACCTATACGACCATACGCGCCAACCCATTTGACTTAGGCTGTCGAAGCCCCACTGTCGTCGTTAATGCCGGTTCAGTGGCAACGGTTCCGTATGGCATACTACCTACCGGAAAACAACTATATCTGTCCAACACAAATCCTCATTCACGCAAAATACAGTACACAGGCTTGTAATAACTGTGATAAATATGCAAACTACAAATAATCCAACAGACTCTTCAAGTTTTTCAAGAATTCTTCGAAACCGTAGTGTGGAGGCCTGTACACAGCCAGCCAGAATCTTTCCGTCTCAACCACAGCCAGATTCTGCTCCTCTCTGCTGCTTCAGATAAGTTCTTCACTGTGCGACGCAACTCTTGGCCACTGAATCTGACGTCTCTGAGAAGCTGGGTTGTAGATTGTGCTGTGCCACAAATCCTCGACAACCCACTTCCACTGGATAAACCTGGACTCTCCATCCTCGCTGGTCTGCTTCAGTGGCTAGATGAGCATACCGCAGTTTCTTCCTCTCATACAGTACGCCTCATCTACAGCATCCTCCCATGGCACTTGTAGGATTTGAGAATGTACCAAACACAAATGAATCTTCCATGTGATTCATTCAAACAGAATTCAACACTCCAGATCTCACATCAACATTCCAACCATAAAGATTTTCGGCTCCGACCAGTCTACTCTGGCCAAGAAAACCCCCAATAAGAATTTTTATGACCCTGTAAGCTTCAAAGAGATGGGCCATGCCAGGAAGACCGTTGTCAAAGTTAGATAGTTTGTAAAAGACTGATTGGTTCAGAGATGGCAGGGCTCAAAAACCCATCAAGATAACGACAGAGGCTGTTTGATCCCAAGAAAGGGATGTAAAACAGACCCCCTTCCGTCTTGAAGACCTCTGAACGACTTCATTGTTGAGACCTCTTAAAAACCACAGAGACTTTTCATATAAAAATGCATACAATCACAAAACAATTCTTGACGAACCTTATAATCAAACATCGTTCAACTACATAATTCTATATTGTGTCTACGACCCCTGTATGTGTCTATTATGCTTAGTTCACATATAAGTCATGTAATTGTTGTAACTATTAGATGTGTGAATGAAAGGGTATCGTGTCTCCTATCAATGCGATCATATGTTCTTAATTCAGACGATGGCTTGATTGAAATCTGTGTAAAAATGTTTCGTGTTCGTATAATAGGAATCATGTATAAACTGTATCCTCTGTACTCTCTGTTAGAGCTGGAGAAAAAAAAGGGATCACAGATAACGTATGATTTACGATGAGAGGTGAAGAAAATACCACCTCCCAAATAAAGACAGTGTCTAATTGGTCAGACCTCATCCAAGAGGCTGGACAAACATTTGAGTTTAAAATCTTAGACCCGAACAAAGAGTTTTTTTTTCTTAAGAAAGAATTCGAAGAGAGTCTTGTCAGAGCCATGACGAAGTAACAGACGAACGAGCAACATGTAGACGAACAGAGAAAATAACCCAAATTAAGATCAGGGTTTAAAACAGCTTTATTCAAGCCATCTAACTCGTTTTGCTGCAAAGTTTCGTTTAAACTAGGGCTGTCAGTTAAACGCGTTATTAACGGCGTTAACGCAAACCCATTTTAACGGCGTTAATTTTTTTATCGCGCGATTAACGGTCTTTTTGGCCTAGCAAACTTTGTAGTTTTTTTTTCACATGCTTTTGCACCAGGACGCGGCATGCGCGGCGCTGCGCTATGAAACCCATTCATTTCAATGGCTTGCGCCGCGCGAGGACGTTTTGAAAGCGCAAGCGGATCTAGCTAGACCGGAAACAAAACAACAGGCACGCCGCACACACTTGTTTGGGCTTGCGAGCCGGATGCGCGAGTGCGAATCTCTCTGCTCGCGCGCGGAATATAATGTGCCGAGCACGAATCTCTCTGCTCGAGTCGCGCCTCGCGCGCTGTCAGATACACGCTGCTCTTGTAAGAATTTTCTCTGGGCTTGCTCAGAGAATATGCCTGCACTTAAAAACGTGTTCAGTCAGTGCAATCGCGAATCTCTCCTCTTCCCCAGCTAACAATTTTAGGTTATAAGAACGTTTTCATAACGTTCCCATTAAGTTATAAAAATTTTATTTCTGAATGTTATTGGAACGTTCAAAACGTCCAGTTTTGAGTGGATGACGAGCGCGAGACGCCGAAATGGATGCCAATAAGATTCTGAATTGAAAGTTTACTTTTAAAAAGTTGCCAAATGGTTCCATTGACAAGACCAAAGTGATCTGTGTTTTGTCGTTGTGAACTGAGCTATCATCATCGCAGCACGTCCAGTCTGAAATACCACTTGATGATGGCCAAGCACACACACACACACACACACACACAGCTGATGCGAATTCTCCGCCCCCTCGTCAATATCAGGACCTCGTCAGTATTTCTTTCACCCTTTTATTGATGGACAGTGTTACATTGTGTGAGAGATTATTTGCTCCAAGTGAGAATGTTTTAGTGTGAAATTGAACAGTATATATGCCAATATTGTTTTCAATAAAAAACATTTGCACAAAGCAAGCCGATCCACTTTTCCATGTTGATGATAGCATTAAAATGAGAAAAAATAATGGGACAAAAAGAAATCAAGAGACATTTAGAATAGATAAAAATGTGCGATTAAATGCGATTAATCGCGAGTTAACTATGACATTAATGCGATTAATCGCGATTAAATATTTTAATCGTTTGACAGCACTAGTTTAAACGTTTCGACTGCAAAGCGCTTCCAACTTCAAAGACTTTCATCCATTCGCCAACACACCACGTGATTGGCTGCCCAAGATCTAGCAGGCACGAGGGAACCGCCAGCCAAGCAACAGACCCGGGAAACCCCTTTACACCGACAAAAGGGATCCCCAAAGCAAACCGAAGACAAGCAAGTAGCCTTTAGACTCTTAACTGAACTGGTGCATTAATATAAAATTGAATAACCTGCCTAAGAAACGATAGGAGGGTTAAATCAATGATTGATGGTTCGTTCAGGTCATGTCTTTTAAGTGCATATAGAAACTTGGGATCTCACCATCTCACCCTTAAAACTAATTCTTCCCTCACTCTCTTTCTTTCTGCAACTCGTATGAATGTGTGTGTGTGTGTGTGTGTTTGTGTTAGATATTAGTTTTAAGTTTTAGAATAATCAATAAAGTCTTGTTTATATTTTAAAGATAATTGTCTTGTGTTATGTGCTTACAGATTTAATGTCTTGAACTTCTGATCGAAGTTACCTTGCTAATAAATAGTGTTTCACTACATTTTGGATAATTATATTCTAATGCAAAGGTTATAGGTACGGCCCGTGCGGATGAACGCTGGATGAGTCATTTGCTCGGCCGTATAACGGATTATTTTAAGATTCCCTATAAATCAATTGATAATTCCTTTTGAGCTAAATTGGCCTTCTGGCCCCTTAAATGCATTTTATATTATACGTTAGGTATTACCGTACACACTGTTAACTCTTATCGGGTGAACAAGGCGTGCTGATCCAGACCACAAGACAATATCTGGTTGAAAATTAGTGGTGGCAATCTCAGGTGGAAAAATAAGCCGTTGATCAATATCTGCCAGCAATTTCAAGTCTCTAGCAGCTTCTAGTTGTCCTGGGCGAGAATCGATTTTAACACCTTTTAAAGTGGTGGTGGTTGCTCTCCTGGGCTGAGGAATATTGTCTTCTGTGTGTAATGAAAACACAATTTATATGATGAACAGATTGAATTTGGGCTTCTATTCACATATAAACATTCATCAACTCACAACATGCATGTTTACTTGATGTGCGAGAACCAATGAGGTTCATTCTCGTGTTACGCAGCACTTTTGCACTTCAGCAAGAGTTTTTTTCTCGCAGGTTTAGTTGAGCTTCTGTTTATGATTGGTGATCAATGTTTATGTAAATAAAAGCCTAAATTCAATCTGTACATCATATAAAGTGATCGCGTTTCTTCAGAAAATTTGGACTAAACTATCAACGGAGGTAACAGAAATCGCTCAGATTTAATCAAAAAGATCTTCATTTGTGTTCCAAAGATGACCGAAAGTCTTATGGATTTGTAACGACAGAAGAGAGAGTAATTAATGACAGAATATTCATTTTTGGGTTTATAATCCCTTTAAGAACATTACATAATACAACTTACCTCATGAAAAAGTAGACAAAAAGCCAAGCATGGGATGCTGTATATCAAGCTCTTGTAAAACCTGTGAAATTAAAAATATATTAATTAGCATGAGATGTAGGTCATTCAATTAAACTTTAACTGTGTTATTATTTCCAAGTAATGTTTAGTGTTACTAAACCTCATATTCCTGTGTATTATATGCATTAAAATTCAGATCAATATAAAATGTGATTATTGACCAGGAAAACTAGTTTTGATCATTATGTATACGTCATATTGTATGTTTAAATCATGGTTTAAATGCAGCTCATTTAATTACAGCATCTGTAACAATAAAATAGTAGTAATGTACAATAGTAAATAGAATGGACAACACTGTGATAAGATTAAAACATACATGTCACATGTAAGATCATAACTATGAAACATTATGAATTTGAACATGTAACAGGAGTGTGGAAATCACTTGCCATAGAGTCATAGTACGATCTGTGTAAAATTATAATGCGTGCATCCACTGTCCTGACCAGCGTCAACCGACAGTGTGCATACATGTGCTCTATATTGTTGTTGCATTTTACATTGACATCATGTTTTGTTAATTAGTGTTTACATAAAGATTTTATCAAAGAATTTGCTGACTTTCTATCAAAATTAGTATTGGCTGCCGATAAAGTCCTAATTGTTGGTGATTTTAATATACATGTAGATAATGAAAAAGATGCATTGGGACTGGCATTTAAAGACATTATAAACTCAATTGGAGTGAGACAACACGTGTCAGAACCTACTCATTGTCGTAATCATACTCTAGATCTAATATTATCTCATGGAATAGATGTTGATGCCGTTGAAATTCTGCAGCAGAGCGACGACATCTCAGATCATTATCTAGTCTCGTGTAAATTACATTTAGCCAAGGCTGCAAAGCCGACTCCGTGTTATAAATATGTTAGACCTATCACTTCTGCCACTAAAGATGGCTTTATTAATAATCTTCCTAATCAGTTTCATAATCTCAGCATCCCGGATAGCTTAGAAGAACTTGATATTGCAACAGAAACGTTTAAATCTCTCTTTTCCAGCACTTTAGACATAGTTGCTCCGTTGCGCTTAAAGAAGATTAAAGAAAATAGTCCAACGCCGTGGTACAACGAGCACACCCGGGCCCTTAAGAGAGCAGCCAGAAAAATGGAACGAAACTGGAAGAAAACAAAACTAGAGGTATTTCGGATTTCATGGAAGGAGAGCTCGATTGCTTACAGAGAGGCATTAAAAGATGCTAGAACGGATTATTTTTCAACCTTATTAGAAGAAAATAAACATAATCCTAGGTATTTATTTGAACAAGTGGCTAAACTAACGAAAAAGAAAGCTTCAAGCCCAGAAGTTTCCAAGAAACACAGCAGTAATGACTTTATGAACTTCTTCACTTATAAGATCTATAATATCAGGGACAAAATTATAACTATGCAACCGTCTACTACAGTAGCGCATCAGGGAGTGCATTGTAGTCTCCGTGAGGAACATTTTGATTCATTTGTTGCTATAGGAGAGGAAGAATTTTGCAAACTTGTTAATTCATCTAAATCCACAACTTGTATGCTAGACCCTATACCGACTAAGCTACTGAAAGAGATGCTTCCAGAGGTCATAGATCCTCTTCTAAATATCATTAATTCATCTTTGTCTCTAGGATACGTACCAAAAACCTTTAAGTTGGCTATGATTAAACCGCTTGTTAAAAAACCGCAACTTGATCCTACAGAATTAGTCAATTACAGGCCAATCTCAAATCTGCCTTTTCTGTCAAAGATACTAGAAAAAGCAGTATCATCACAACTGTGTTCCTTTTTAGAAAGAAATAATATCTGCGAGGATTTTCAGTCCGGATTTAGACCGTACCATAGTACTGAGACTGCTCTCATTAAAGTCACAAATGATTTGCTCTTATCATCCGATCGTGGTTGTATCTCTCTGTTAGTGTTACTTGATCTTAGTGCTGCATTTGATACTATCGACCACAACATTCTTTTAAATAGACTAGAAAACTATGTTGGCATTAGTGGAATTGCACTAGCATGGTTTAAATCATACTTATCTGACCGTTTTCAGTTTGTAGCAGTAAATGAAGAGATGTCTTATCGATCACAAGTTCAGTACGGCGTACCACAAGGCTCAGTACTAGGACCGCTGCTGTTCACTCTGTACATGCTGCCATTAGGAGATATCATTAGGAAATATGGAATTAGCTTTCACTGTTATGCTGATGATACTCAGCTGTATATTTCTTCAAAACCTAACGAAACTTACCAATTCTTAAAATTAACGGAATGCATAGCTGATATAAAAAATTGGATGACCAGTAATTTCCTATTACTAAATTCTGAAAAAACAGAGATTCTAATCATTGGACAAAAAACTGCCACACGTAATAACCCAGAATACTGTCTAACAATTGATGGCTGCTCTGTTAAGTCTTCGTCGTCGGTTAGGAACCTGGGTGTGCTCTTTGATACCAATCTTTCATTTGAAAGTCACGTGTCTAGTATCTGTAAAACCGCATTTTTCCATCTTAAAAATATATCTAAATTACGTCATATGCTCTCACTGACAAATGCGGAACAATTAGTTCATGCATTCATGACATCCAGGCTAGATTATTGTAATGCTCTTCTGGGTGGTTGCCCTGCACGCTTAATAAACAAACTACAGCTAGTTCAAAACGCAGCCGCTAGAGTTCTTACCAGAACCAGGAAGTATGACCATATTAGCCCGGTTCTGTCAACACTGCATTGGCTGCCTATTAAACATCGTATAAATTTTAAAATATTGCTGATTACTTACAAAGCACTAAATGGTTTAGCTCCCCAGTACTTGAGCGAGCTCTTAACGCATTATAGTCCTTCACGTCTATTGCGATCTCAAAATTCTGGCCAGTTGATAATACCTAGAATATCAAAATCGACTGCTGGCGGTAGATCCTTTTCCTATTTAGCACCAAAACTTTGGAACAATCTTCCTAACACAGTCCGGGAAGCAGATACAGTCTGTCAGTTTAAATCTAGACTAAAAACACATCTCTTTGGCTTAGCATACACATAACACATTATAGATTTCTATAATTCAATGTTAGGCTGCATAGTTTAGATCAGCCGGAACCGGGAACACTTCCCATAATTCCTGATGTACTTTGTACATCATAAGAAGGATGGCGTCTACGCTAATATTAGTCTCTGTTTATCCCGAGGTTTACCGCGAACCGCCGGATCCAGGCCATATCCAGATCTGAGGAAGGACCATCACATGGACACGATGACAACGCATCCCTGATGAGCCAGCCCATCAACACTGTGAAGGCCCATGAACACCTCAACACACTCATCTCCTCACCGGCCGGATGACCCAACCCAACCAGATGAACTGGATAAATATCATGAAAGTTCTGATCACATCTGACTCCTGACGTTATGCTGCCTAACTCATAATCATACACTGTTCGTTTGTTGGCCAAAGGAGGACTGGCCCCCTGACTGAGCCTGGGTTCTCCCAAGGTTTTTTTCTCCATTCTGTCACCTGATGGAGTTTTGGTTCCTTGCCACTGTTGCCTTTTTCGCCTCTCTTCGCCTTTGTTGCCATTGGCTTTTGGCTTGCTTAGTTGGGGACATTTAACATTTAATTTTGAATTTAACAATACTATTACAACATTGTTTTTCTGTTATCTCTGTAAAGCTGCTTTGAAACAATTTGAATTGTAAAAAGCGCTATATAAATAAAGGTGACTTGACTTGACTTGACTTACATAAATTTGCCGTGTTCTCGTCTTTACCTGTAAAGAGATACAGCATGCTCAGCAACAGTTGCCCGAATGAAATGGCTATCTAATATTATAACTGAACAATCTAGATGTAACGATATACAATCTAAAATAACAATTACAACAAGAGTTAGAACTAAGCGAATACCACATTAATGTCAAATTATGTACATTCATGCAGGCATTTATATCAGTTTACTATGTTTCATCGAGTCTGAAGATGTGACTAATGGAGTCCAATAAGTGGTCAAATATCCGCTTAATATTGAATTATGACAGATTTAAATACTTTTTACTCTCTATCAGCACAATATAGACAAAGATGATAATAGATTGTGTACCAATTCTATAGTATTCCATCACGGTAATAGCTCCAATGGGCCGAGGTATTGACGAGGTATTTTCTGTAATTAGAGCATGAGCAAAGGTAGTAATTGACTCAAATTTTTCGTTGTTTCGGCAGAAATGAATTAATTCAGATGGATTTAGTCCAGACTGATATGAAATAACATTGTGTGTACAATGTGAACAGTGAACAGTGTGTACATCCTTTAAACTGATTAGTTTTATTTGTTTCAAAATTATTTATTTTTATCAAACAACACTCAGATGAAAAATGTTTAAGTGTATGCTCGCCGGAAGTAGTAGGTCATCCGGATACTTTTTCCCTACTCTTTTATGAGTACTGTAAATTTGGATATACTTTTTTTGTCACATACTATTTTTCACCTACTACGCAGCAAAATCCCCAGTGTAAAATTTTACACCCAACGAGTGTCTATATGTCCACACTACGCAGTGTTAATTTTGAAAGTATTAAATTTGTAACACCAATTTTCTGTTAATTCAGTACTGTATATTGTTAACAATTTTCTGTTAATTCAGTACTGTATATTGTTAAACGATAGCACTACTACACACTTAACATTGTTGTTTTTACCCCACACTGGTTTTAGTGTTAAATTGCAGTGGTAATGAGTAATACTTTGTCAACAACACAAGTGTGAATACAACAGTATTAAGTGTTAAAACACTTTTTAGCAATAACACTATTGGGTGTTAATACCGATACCTCTGGGGCTGCTTCCATCCCTACTCAAGACAAATGGCAGAAAATGTTGCAAAAACACTTAATTAAGCTTCATATTTTTCAATCACGTTCAATAATCCAAACATTAAACATTCACATTTAAGACTGAAGATTGAAGTCAAAATTGTGCAGGTAATTGCATTCTGAAACAAAACTACAATATGGCACAATGTAATGACTCTCATCATTGCCATATGAAAGACGTCTGTAGTATATCAGTAAAAACTGTCAGTGTTTTGCTTATGTCATGTTTTGGCCTCTAGAGGTCCTCATGGTGCTCTCATGCCCTGTTTACTCAACTGGTAATTAGTGTTATTAGGTTCACATGTGTCTCATTCAGATGTGTGTATTTAAGTCCCTCAGTCTCATAACTTCTTTGCTCATTCACAAAGCAGTGCAAGTGCTATGCTGAAAAGTTAACATTATATGAGCAGCCAATGGTGAAAGTAAATTAATTTAAGTACTTGAGTCTATGGTTTGATAGCAGGTGAACGTGGAAAACACACAAAGCATAAATGCAAAAAAGTTATAAACCTTCTGAGAGCTGTGACTGGGGTGCAGATAGACGGTTGTTAATTAACATCTAAAGGGCATGCCTGAGGTCATCAATAGATTATGGTTGTGTAGTTTATGGAGCAACACCAAAAACAATATTGGGAAAAATGTATAGATTACAGCATAGAGCATTACGTGTATGCATTGGAGCTGTTAAGACAACCCCTATTAATGCTATACTCATAAAAGCAGGAGAGACACCACTGGAGTTAAGAAGAGAGAAACTTGCGTTGGTGTATTTGATCAGATTAAAAGGAAGTGGGAAAGAAAACCGAACAAAAGAAACGATACAGTAATGTTGGGAGTACTCAAATTTTCAGGGGCTTGGGTTTGGATGGACAAGGGAAAAGAGAGTGTGGGAATATGATATTGGAAGCCTTAGCTTTAACCACGGCCAATCCAGTTAGTAATATTCCACTGTGGCTTTTTCCAGAAGTAAAGGCTGATATTAATATCCTGGAAAAGAAAAGAGAATGGAGGAAGTGGGAGTTAAAACAAGCATTTACATGAGAAACAGTTATTATAATTATTTAAAGATTACACAGACGAATCCAAGAACAAACAGGAATGTGTGGGAGTTGGTAATCATATCCCTGAATTTAAAATAAATCTCCCACAAAGACTATCTGACCGGTTATCTGTATACAGCAGAAATAGTGGCAGTCATTATTGCATTACAGTGGGTTGAAGAAGTCAGACCTGAAAGGGTGGTACTATGCACAGACTCTTTAGCTATCATAAAAAGCATACAGTCAATGACATCGGTCGGAGAAGATCTACTTATAGAACTTTATCACAGTTTGCTAAGATTGCATCGGGGTGGCATAGATGTACAGTTTTGTTGGGTAATGAGGGGGTAAAAGGGAATGAGATTGCAGACAAACTGGCTAAAAAGGCATTGCTAAAGGTAATAACCGTTCCAATTCCACTAGGAAAAGGCGAAGGAATAGTGGTGGTTAAGAACAAAGGACTTTAAAATGTGGCAGAAATGGTGGGAGGAAGACAGGAAAGGAAGGAGATATTATAAAATACAAAAATTTGTAGTATAAAGAATTACATGGAAAGGACAAGAAGAGAGGAAATTGTAATGACAAGATTCAGGGTGGATCACACAGGGCTGAATGGCACATTATTTTTAATGGGGAAAAAGAATAGTGAGAACTGTGAAAACTATGGGGTTAAATAAAATGTTGAACATGTAATATTGTACTGTACATTGAATGAGGTGGAAAGACGGGTGTTTAAAGACAAGGTTCAGGAGGCAGGGAGGGAGTGGAATCTGGTAGGGATACTGGGATCAGAAGGAGAGGGAGAGGAGATAAGAATCACCAGGAAGGCACTATTTAAATTTTTAGAAGACACAGGGGTGTGGAGTAGAATTTAAATAATTGTAAAATGATATGATACACACTCCAGTACAGTAGGTGGCGGTATGCACCTAAAAGTTGTTTGCAATCCACCATTAAATAAAAGAAGCAGCAGCTTGCATGAGTCCGGCGGTTATGTAGAGAGGTTTAGATAAATGGGTTTGAGTGATTAATTATCAGTATCTATCCTGACGAAAATGTATTTATTCAATGTTGTCTACATTATATTGCATCTGCAGCAGCATTGTGAACTTTTGTAAAGATACGTTTAGCCATTAACTTTTAAATGCATCATTACCAGGGCTGGACTGGGCATACTGGGCATTTTCCCGGTGGGCCGCGTGCTTTTTGGGCCGATACATCTCATACTTTAAATGTTGTTGTTGTGTTTTTTTTTTTTTTTTTTTTTTTACGGCCCATACAACTCGTATCGGCGGCCCATTCGTTTAGTTTTGCTGAATTGGCGGCGCTGGGATCTTTGTGCCATTGAAACGCATTGGACAAAAAAGTTTTTTTCTTTCTCACAGATGGTGAGCCCATGAAACACGTAGATCAGCGCCCATTGGTTATTTTCTTGATTGACACTGGGCTGGTCCAATCACATCTTTAATCCCCTCCCCCTCTGGACTCTGACCGAGCGTGCGGTGTCAGTGTGTATCTGTCAAAATAGTCAGAGCGATGGAGAAGAAACGCAAGGAATGTGCAGAGAAATGGCGTAAAAAAAACAAAAAAAACAGGCCCTTCAAGTGTCTGATGAGGAGTGAGGAGGATCAGGAGAGACATTAGTGAGTGTAGAGAACTGTGGTCAGCAGAACTAGGCTACTTTCAGGACACAGGCTATGAGAAGGAACCCATTACCCAGTTACGCATTATTTCCACATCTGCATATTTGACGATTACGCATTTTACTAGAATTGTAATGAGAGTATGAGACCCGTTTGTAAACCATGTTATAATGTTAATGTAGACAGACACTATATCACAACTGAAAGAGTTTTGAGTTTTTCTTTGTTCAATTTGCACACTGAATATTGGTTGGAGCTCTTAATTTTGAACTCTCAAAGTGCACCAGATTTATGAATTTAACATTTAAAAAGCGCAAAATTTTCTTATGGGGGAGCATTCCCCCGAACCCCCCTAGAGGGACAGAGGTACACTCAACAGAAATTTACCAAAAATCTTGTGAGAAACACTGGTATTGCTAATGCAATTGGAGAATTGTATTTTACACTTAGTAGTTATTTCATTTGTTAACTCTTACCCATTCCTACTCACTCATTACATATTCAAGGGCGTGCAAAAGTTCGGTTGTGTTTATGTGATATGTAGTGGGCCAGTCTGGGCCAAAATGCCCAGGCCGATTTTTTTTTGTCCCAGTCCAGCCCTGATCATTACATTCAAATTGCAAACACGAGGAGAGTCTCCGCATGAAAGACCCATGACTGGCAGATGAATGTGCTTTCCCTCCGAAACGGTAGGAAATTAAATTAGATTGAATGGAGGATTTTAACTGTGACAAGATGATTGACAGGCCAGTTTACCTGTTTATCTGTCCGTTAAAGATGATGAAGTAGTATGTCCCAAAGCTTGCCTACTCTTTTGCTACACACTCAAAAGTATGTACTTTTTCTTCACAAAAAGAGTACATACTTTTAGGGCGTAGTATAAGTAGGTAAATTGGGACGCAGCTTAAGTATTATTATTATTATTATTTAATTTTTTTGGGAGATCTTTGGAATCTTTTTGGATATTTTTGTGGAAAGACCTGTTGGACTGGTTTTGTTTTTTGAGGATTACTTTTTGCTCCAGCTGTGGATTTGTGTTGCTTGTACTTGTATTAAAACAAATTCTGCATCTCAATTTCTTCTGAATGCGTCTTACTGTTGGGTTCACCATCCTCTAGTGGCTCAAGGGTTGAGAGTCTAACCTGAGTTATAGTCCTGGCTCTGACAAAAAACATCAAGCTTCTCAATACAGAATGCATGCAAATGCTAACTATCTTATTAAAAACAGGCATTTCATTTTCAACAGCAGAAGAAACCAACTTGATATTCCAACTTGGTATTCAGTTCTGAAATAGTTGACACATTTAAAGTTTCAATTAAAACCTCACTAACTTCCAGATTGCAAGTAGAGATCTCATTAACAGGACCAAACTAAAAACTTTTAAAATTACATTTTTCCCAATGAAAGGCTAATGGTTTCTGTCTTTTGGTTATATGTTTTGAATTTCCTAACAGACCTCTTAAAGAAGATGTTTACCTTCAAATCAAATACACCACATACGTATTAGTGGACCTATTTTCCCAATACACTTAGAATAATGGATCATCAGATGATGCTTTGTAACATTTGGACATTTTTCTGGAAACATACTTACAAAGTTTATGATTATCAAAAATTAGGCTGTTTACAGAAATTAAGTCTGTAACTAGGTACTGAAATAGAAGCTGTACAACTCCTACTGTACAACTCCTTCAAATAAATCATGAATAATGTCAACATCAAAATTGTCTGAAAAAATGCACAAAAAGTGAATAGAGTTCCTTTGTGCAGAGAATCAAGTCTGGGTCATCATCACTGAATGACTCAACCATGCCAAAATGTCCATGCTAAATTGTCACCAATGACCTGAACCAGAACCCTTTAATGCAGCATCTGAAAGAGGTACACAGATCCCCTCTGTTTCAAGAATTTTTAAATCCTAAACGAGAGGCAGGAGGATTGAACAAAAGCCATATTTTTAGTGGCTTTTAGTCCTGAATGAAATTAAATGAATTTTCTTAAATGAAAAAGATCCACAAGATGAACGTTCATCGAAACAGAATTGATCTTGAGGGGCACATTTCTTAAAATTAAGTAAAAACAGCCAAGTTTGTATGTTCCTTTTTTTTGATCCGAGTGGATTAGCAGTTTTAAAATATTCATAATATAGTTGTATCTGAAAGCAATGTTCTTTGTGTCCAAATAATGTATTGTTTTGGAAGTGTGAACCGTCATTAATGTCTTTGTAAATGCCATCTTGATGAATCTTTACGTGCTGGAAACAGTGGTAAAGTTCAGAGATGGTGAACAGAGACTCAAGAGTGTTCTTAAAATGGGCACAAACAAATGTGTCACTGTCAGAAACTTGGCTGTATACACCTGTAGTTTTATCTCTGCACATATCGTACCACCTGTGAGAACATATTTTTCTGGTTCAACGATTTTCCATTTTATTGGTTTCAATCTCTTTGCTTCTGTATTGAGGAGAGAAGGGATTTTCAAGCTGCTGAAAACACTCTTTAACTTTGTCCAGGGTTTGCTTAAATCCCTCTGACGAAATTCATTTAAGAACAGCATCTTGTGCTTGAGCATGAACATCACTTACAAGTTTCCCCATAGAACCAACTAATCATTGAACAGTACTTTCAGAAACTCCAGATGCTTGTACCTGAGCAACAATAGAGCTATGCATATCTAATAGCTGCCTTTTGTCAACAGGAGTTAGAAAAGAGACGGGACGATCCTCACTTTGTTGTGAATTACAAACGGGTACAATAGCTGCTTTTCCACTGTTTCTTCCGGGGCTTAAGGCCCTTGGGGCCAATGGCCAGGGTGTTTTGGCCCACCAAATACCTTGGTCCAAAGTGGGCCAACTAGTTCTTGAGGAGTGGTCATGAACAAAGGTGGAGTTTACCTGAGTCAGGAGACGGTCAACCATGCCAGCTAAAGTTATTAAAGTTATTAAGTAAATTATAGGAATAGTTCACTTACTCGCTTAGACTGTACCATTATTTTTAGATGGACCCAAAGAGTATCTCGAGGATAAAAAACAAAACTATAAACCATCTTCTGACCAAATGTCGTACGCACATTCATGAGATGGATGTTGTGTGATGTTGTGTAGTTTTTGAATCAAAAACGATCTAATTGCCATTCACTTGCATTACACAGACTCACAGAGTTGGACTATATTGAGGGATGACATGAGGGTCAAGTCACCTTTATTTATATAGCGCTTTTTACAATACAGATTGTATCAAAGCAGCTTCACAGTGATAACATGAAAATAATACAACAAAGTTTGTTTCTAGAAGAAAATTGCATTATCATCCACCTTAAGTAAGGCATATCAATTATATTGTTGAATATTTAAATGTCCCCAACTAAGCAAGCCAAGAGCCAAGGCAACAGTGGCAAGGAACCAAAACTCCATCAGGGACAGAATGGAGAAAAAAACCTTGGGAGAAACCAGGCTCAGTCGGAGGGCCAGTTCTCCTCTAGCCAACGAACAAACAGTGTATGATTATGATTCAGGCAGCATTACAGGTCAGAGGTCAGATTTGATCAGAACATTCAGAATATTATCCAGTTCCATCTGGTTGTAATTTGGAGTCATAATGTTGGTATGGAGACGAGTCCTTCACAGGGCTGATGAGGCTGGCACTTCAGGGATGCGTTGAGGATGGGTCCAGGCACAGGTCCACCATCTGATCTGGATATGGCCCGGATCCGGCTGAATTCACAGGCAGGGACTAGTTGACACTTTAGGACTGCGTTGTTGCGTCCAGGCGCAGGTCCTTCATCAGATCTGGATACGGCCTGGATCCAACGGACAGCGGTAAACCTCGTGATAAACAGAGAGACTAATATTAGCGTAGATGCCATTCTTCTTATGATGTAACGAGTACATCAGGATTAAGGGAAGTGTTCCCAGTTCCGGCTGACCTAATCTATGCAGCCTAACATTGAATTATAGAAATCGATAATGTATTATGTTGATGCTAGGTCAAAGAGATGTGTTTTTAGTCTAGCTTTGAACTGAGTGTGTCTGCTTCCCGGACAATGGTAGGAAGACTGTTCCAAAGTTTTGGTGCTAAATAGGAAAAGGATCTACCGCCAGCAGTCAATTTTGATATTCTAGGTATTATTAACTGGCCGGAATTTTGAGATTGCAGGAAACGTGAAGGACTATAATGCGTTAAGAGCTCGCTCAAGTACTGCGGAGCTAAACCATTTAGTGCTTTTTATGTAATCAACAATATTTTAAAATGTATACGATGTTTAATAGGCAGCCAATGCAGTGTTGACAGAACCGGGCTAATATGGTCATACTTCCTGGTTCTGGTAAGAACTCGAGCTGCTGCGTTTTGAACTAGCTGTAGTTTGTTTATTAAGCGTGCAGGGCAACCACCCAGTAGAGCATTACAATAATCTAGTCTTGATGTCATGAACGCATTAACTAGTTGTTCCGCATTTGTCAATGAGAGCATATGGCGTAATTTAGATATATTTTTAAGATGGAAAAATGTGGTTTTACAGATACTAAATAGTAAATGGATGCCATTTATATAGCGCTTTCATAGACCCAATGGCCACTCACATTGACCCATTCACTCGCTCATTCATACACCGACGGCGGTGTCAGCCATGTAAGGCACCACCCAGCTCGTCGGGAGCAGCCGGGGTTAGGTGTCTTGCTCATAGACACCTCGACACTTGGTCAGGTGGAACCGGGGATTGAATAACCAACCTTTCGGTTTATAGACAACCTACATGAACCACTGCCGCCCCTGCACCCTATACTAGACACGTGACTTTCAAAAGAAAGATTGGCATCAAAGAGCACACCCAGGTTCCTAACCGATGACGAAGACTTAACAGAGCAGCCATCAAGTGTTAGACAGGATTCTAGGTTATTACGTGTGGATGTTTTTTGTTCAATAATTAGAATCTCTGTTTTTTCAGAATTTAGTAATAGGAAATTACTAGTCATCCAATTTTTTTTATCAGCTATGCATTCGGTTAATTTTGTGAATTGTTAAGTTTCGTTAGGTTTAGAAGAAATATACAGCTGAGTATTGTTGTGAAAAAACATGCAATTTGTTCAATTATTCCCAGTATGTTAATAAAGACTTTATAATAGTCTTTTTATTGTATTACAACTGTTATGATGTAAGTTGTTTATAAAGACTTTATAAGATAGTCTTTTATGTACAACTTTATAAATTAGTCTTTTATGTACAACTATGAAATTGTAAGAAGTTGATGAAGCCCAGAAGAACAAAACAGAGATATGATTTAAATAAAAATGTTTATTGGGTTTAAAGAAAAGACACAGAGAAATGATTTGAATAAAAATGTTTCTTGGGTTTATAGAAAAAACACAAACTGTATTTGTAAAAGATTATTAAGTAAAAGGCATATAACCTGTATTAGAAACAAATATTTAGCATGCAAGTATTACCTTAGTGTTGTGTTCCAGACCAGAAGAAGGAGGATGCAGAGACATCGAGCTAGAAAGAAAAGGAGGAAGGAAGACAGGACTTTTTATTAGAAAATTGTGAAAGGATAACCATTGCTCAAGATCTGGGATTGGATAAATTGTGCATAGGAGATTGAATATGTATGAAGAGGTGTGATTGAAATATGCATTATAAAAAGTACAGTATTCCCTGTATATGTCAGATGCTGGGAGCTCAGCCAGCCTCTCCATTGTTGGATGATCCAAGCCTGACACCTGTTGGTGGAACTTGTGAACTGGTTTTATGGTACCTTGATTTGATTTGATTTGACATCTTTATTTCGAACATGGAAAAGAAAAGAAAGTATATAGCAATATTTAAAACATAGGAGAAGAAAAATAAAAAAATAAAAATAAAAAACGCAACAAATGAGCAGCAACAAAATACACTTCTTTCCTGTTATTACATGTGCGAAAAGGAGTAGGAAGAAGTAAAACTTATGTACTCCTACCCCCTCAATTCTTACGATCATTCAATTTACAATTTTTATATTATTATTATTATTATGTTGTTCTATACATCCATACACACATATATATATATATATATATATATATATATATATATATATATATATATGCACATACATGCATACATACATATACACATACACATACATATATACTGTACATACACATCATAGTGACTACTGACAAGTATTTATTTATCCAACCTCCATTATGCTCTTATTCAAGCAGCAAAAAATACAACCCAAATAACAAAACAAATAAACAAAGAAAAACAACATAAACAATGGAGCACTCCTACTCTTACTACAGTGCTTCTTAATACCTCTTGAAAATAATATCTTTGTACATTTTTTTAAATAAGAATATGTTTGGGCATTGCTTTAGTTTCTCATTTAGTTTACTAAACCTTAAAGTGTAAATTGCAGGTTAACCACCACAACCAATTAATGTGTAAATTAAAGTGCTCAATATGTATATATGTAAACATTTCTGTCTTAAAATGCGTTAAAATAAAATGTATTAGGGTTTCTTCCATGGTTTCTTCAACGGTAGCATTTTTTACAGTTGCTGGGTGATGACGTCATAAGAGGGAGTAGCAACTCGTAAGCCCCCTTCACAGCGCGTTGATCCCGGGAAATTGCCAGAACGCCTTCTGTGTGAACGCAAACACAAAAATAATTTAAGTGTAGACAAAGCTTTAATGCAGGATTTGGGTGCTTGCTGTGTGAGAAATCAATCGATAAACGCATATGGCAAAGGAAGTGCATTTAAACTCGCTTCAGCGCGTATTTATGTGGGAGGCGCGTGCACGCGAAGGGGAGTGCGATTTGTCCGAGAGTCGGAAATCGGTACAACACTGGGATCGATGCTGGGTTGGGGAGATAGTAACATTGCCGTGATCAGTCCCAGCTTTTGGTGGCATCTACTGACAGAACGCGATATTGCCTGTGCTAAAACGCAACTAATTAGCGATGCTCATTGTCAGAAAGAAAAAGAGAGCTCGATGTCCCTATCGCGGTGTTTGTGTGGGCTATGCCACCCTGTGGAATCAGCAGTGGAGAGTGTGTGCTGCCATGAGGTGAACGCTTTCTGGAGTTTAGGGGAGCAGCTCGACCCACGACCGGCAAATCTGACGAGCCTCACGCAGCATATCCTGTTTTTTTGACGCATGCTGCCTGAACCCGTTTGTTTTGCGAATAGCTTACTCTCATTTCAGGCAGGATCACGGTTCTCGTTATTTCATTCAGTACTTCTGAATCTAAAAAAAACACAATATAACTGCTAGCCTACTTTTCGTTGACTAACGTTAACTCTAGGCTTGGAGTCCCTCTTATGACGTCACGCCCAGCCTATAGTGGAAGGGAGCGGGAGTGCTTAAAACCACTGTACAAGTACATTTCGGTATTAAAAAAACAAACAAAACAATGGTGGGCGGTTCTTATCTTTATGTTTAATAAGCACATTGCATTATCTTCTTAAAAAATTTTACCTGCAATTTACACTAACTTTTAATTTAATGGAAACTTTGTATAACAAAATATAATAAAATTACTTATAACTTTTATAAAAAAGATTGCCTGCCACAAGTCTCTGCTTTTTATAAAAGAACTAAACCACGGAGAGGTCTTTCTTCTGGAAATGTAAGTATCAATTTAAAAATACATATTATCTAGTATTGAATTTGACCAACTTTACCTTGCCTGAGGTTATAAACAAAATAAGGTAGAAGGTGCTAAAGATCTGATCAATAGGAGATGAGGTTAGATCCTAGGGTTAGGACCACAAAACAGTATCATCGGCATAATAGTGAAAGCTAATTCCATGTTTCCTAATGGCAGCATGTACAGAGTGAACAGCAGCGGTCCTAGTACTGAGCCTTGTGGTATGCCATACTGAACTTGTGATCGAAGACATCTCTTCATTTACTGCTACAAACTGATAACGGTCAGATAAGTATGATTTAAATCATGGTAGTGCAATTCTACTAATGCCAACATAGTGTTCTAGTCTATTTAAAAGAATGTTGTGGTCATTAGTGTCAAATGCAGCACTAAGATCGAGTAACACTAATAGAGAGATACAACCACGATCAGATGATAAAAGCAAATAATTTGTGACTCTAACGAGAGCTGTCTCGGTACTATGGTACGGTCTAAATCCGGACTGAAAATCCTCGTAGATATCATTTCTTTCAAGAAAGGAACACAGTTGTGAGGATACTGTTTTTTCTAATATCTTTGACAGAAAAGGTAGATTCGAGATCGGCCTGTAATTGACTAATTCTGTAGGATCAAGTTGTGTTTTTTTAACAAGCGGTTTTATCATAGCCAGCTTAAAGGTTTTTGGTACGTATCCTAGAGACAAAGACGAATTATTGATATTAAGAAGAGGATCTATGACATCTGGAAGCATCTCTTTCAGTAGCTTAGTCGGTATAGGGTCTAACAGACAAGTCGTCGATTTAGATGAATTAACGAGTTTGCTAAATTCTTCCTCTCCTATAGCAACAAATGAATAATTTTTTTCCTCAGGGAGCCTACAATGCATTCCCTGATCCGATATTGTTGTAGACGGTTGAATAGTTATAATTTTGTCCCTGATATTATCAATCTTATAAGTGAAGAAGTTCATAAAGTCATTACTGCTGTGTTGCTTGGACACTTCTGGGCTTGAAGCTTTCTTTTTCGTTAGTTTAGCCACTGTTTCAAATTAATACCTAGGATTATGTTTATTTTCTTCTAATAGGGTTGAAAAAAAAAGCAGATCTAGCAGCTTTTAAGGCCTCTCTGTAAGCAATCGAGCTCTCTTTCCATGAAACCCGAAATACCTCTAGTTTTGTTTTCTTCCAGTTGCGCTCCATTTTTCTGGCTGCTCTCTTAAGGGCCTGAGTGTGCTCGTTGTACCACGGCGTTGGACTATTTTCTTTAATCTTCTTTAAGCGCAACGGAGCAACTGCGTCTAAAGTGCTGGAAAAGAGAGTTAAAAGTTTCTGTTGCAATATCAAGTTCTTCTAAGCTATCCGGGATGCAGAGACGATGAAACTGATTAGGAAGATTATTGATAAAGCAATCTTTAGTGGCAGAAGTTATAGGTCTAACATATTTATAACACGGAGTCAGCTTTGCAGCCTTAGCTAAATGTAATTTACATGAGACTAGATAATGGCTTCATTGACACTTCAGTTCAAAAAGCGGGCATTCCAGGGTTCTCAGGATGCTTAGAACACATCAATGTTATTTGGCAACGAATTCAGTCAGCTAAAAAGGAGAGGAAGGAGCTCCATGTGACATTCCTGGATTTGGCTAATGCATATGGTTCAGTGCCACATGAGCTTCTTTGGGCAGCATTTGATTTTTTCAGAGTACCAATGTCAATAACAAATTTAGTGAAAGCCTATTTTGGAGATTTGCAATTTAGTTTCTCAACTCCAAAATTCAGCACTGCATGGCAATGCTTAGAGGTTGGAATAATGTCAGGATGCACCATTTCTCCACTGGCTTTTACCATGGCAATGGAAGTAATCATTAGGGCATCAAGATGGGTAGTAGGAGGAGAGCGCTTGGCTTCTGGGATGCGACTACCACCAATCAGAGCATACATGGATGACATGACAACCATGACTACAACTGTAGCCTGCACTAATTGGTTATTGGGGAAGTTAACAGATAATATTGAATGGGCACGAATGCAATTTAAGCCCTCTAAATCAAGGAGCATCTCGATAGTTAAAGGAAAGGTAGTAGATAAAACATTCTTCATTAATGGTGAGGCAATACCAACAGTTTCTGGGAAGCCAGTGAAGAGCCTTGGGAGATGGTACGATGGAGATCTAAAGGACACAGTTCGAGTGGGAGAAGTTAGACGACAAGCAGTGGAAGGGTTGAAGAGCATAAACAGCTGTGCTCTGCCAGGCAAACTAAAACTCTGGTGCTTTCAGTTTGGTCTACTGCCGAGGTTGCTGTGGCCACTGACAGTGTACGAGGTTTCTTTGACAACAGTGGATAAGCTGGAAGCGTTAATAAGTTCATACATCAGGAAATGGTTGGGAGTTCCACGCTGCCTCAGCAGAGTGGGACTTTATAGTAAAGGAATATTGCAGCTGCCAGTCTCTGCTTTAACCGAGGAGTTTAAGTGTGCCAAGGTCAGGCTGGAAATGACATTAGTAGAGTCACGTGACAAATGTGTAAGGGAGGCAGCCCCTGTGTTAAAAACTGGTAGAAAGTGGTCAGCAAAGAAATCTGTAGTAGATGCAAAGGCTGACCTTCAAATTGGGGATATCGTGGGACAGGTACAGCATGGAAGAGGGGGTTTTGGGCTCAGTTTAGCTCCTCCTAAATGGCACAAGGCAGGCCCAGCTCAAAGGAGGAAGCTGGTAGTCAGCGAGGTGCGAAAGCAGGAGGAGAGGATGAGGTGTATAAAGGCCATTTCCCAGGCCAAGCAGGGAGAGTGGATGAGATGGGAGAGTGTAGAACAACGCAAGATGGGCTGGCAAGACCTTTGGTCAATGGAAGAGAGTAGGATCAGTTTCCTTATTAGGTCAACATATGATGTTCTCCCATCACCGCAGAACCTAAACCTCTGGGTAGGAGAGGATCCCTCTTGTCCTTTGTGTTCATCACCTGGCACATTAAGGCACATTTTGACAGGATGTAAGGTGGCTCTTAGCCAAGGGCGGTTTACTTGGCGCCATGACCAAGTACTGCGATGTTTGGCTTTAGCATTGGAAGGCAAGCGTAGTATGACCAATAATTTGCCGCCTGTTCTAGCAAAACATTACACGCAGAAGACAATATTCCTCTGCCCAGGCGAGCAACCATCAAGAAAAGGTGTTAACACCAATTCTCGGCCAGGACAACTGGAAGCTGCTAGGGACTGGAAGATGCTGGCTGATCTTGATCAACGGCTTATTTTTCCACCTGAGATTGCCACCACTAACCTACGACCAGACATTGTTTTGTGGTCTGGATCAGCACGCATTGTTCAACTGATAGAGTTAACAGTGCCATGGGAGGATGCTGTAGATGAGGCATATGAGAGGAAGAAACTGCGGTATGCTCATCTGGCCACTGAAGCAGAACAACGAGGATGGAGAGTTCAGGTTTATTCAGTGGAAGTGGGTTGTCGAGGTTTTGTGGCACACTCTACAACCCGGTTCCTCAGAGACGTCGGATTCAGCGGCCAAGAGTTGCGTCGCACAGTAAAGAACTTATCTGAAGCAGCAGAAAGGAGCAGCAACTGGGTGTGGTTGAGACGGAAAGATTCTAGCTGGCTGCGTACAGGCCGCCACGCTACGGTTTCGTAGAATTCTTGAAAAACATGAAGAGTCTGTTGGTTTATTTGTATAGGTTGTATAGTATTTACAGTCATTACGTTCCTGTGTATATTGCGTGAATGACGGGTGGTTGGGCAGATATTGTGTTTGCGGTAGGTGGTATGCGTTGCCACTGTAACTGCTTTAACGCACCAGTGGGGCTCGACAGCCTTAGTCAAACGGGTTGGCGCATATGGTTGGGTTGCGGAGAGATTGTGAGATTGTGGTTAGGTCTCAGCAGCAGGAGGGATGTAGAGGTCAGTAAGCTGGGCTGAGTTGAGTGGGGGACGGAGGGGGGTGACTCTGGGACACCAGAGTCACTGTCGAGCTCTCTTGAGGTGTTGTGGGCTAGTCGACGAAACACTGAGGACGGAAGGTGCCCACTTGAAGACCCTAGAGATGTCCCCTACTCGGCTCAATCCAGACAGTTGTCATGCTGGTCCACTAGGGAGACCACACTGTAGTTGCAGCCGTCGTGTGTGCTGACGCGCTAAGTACACTGCAGCCGTTAACGCCGGACAGAAGGGGAGTCACACCCTCATATGGAAAGAAGCGTAAATGGATGAAGAAGCATAGTTTACTGTAAAGCTACGTCTTAGTGTTGCTTATCTTGGCGAAAGCCGAGTACAAATCAGCATGAAGTTTTAACATCTACTCTCGTGTAATGGAAATCATGATCTGAGATGTCATCGCTCTGCTGCAGAATTTCAACAACATCAACATCTATTTCATGCGATAGTATTAGATCTAGAGTATGATTACGACAATGAGTAGGTCCTGGCACATGTTGTCTAACTCCAATTGAGTTCACAATGTCTTTAAATGCCAATCCCAATGCATCTTTTTCATTATCTACATGAATATTTAAATCACCAACTATTAGTACTTTATCGGCAGCCAATACTAATTCTGATAGAAAGTCTGCAAAATCTTTGATAAAATCTTTATGGTGCCCTGGTGGCCTGTATACAGTAGCCAGCAGAATTCTCAAACGTGATTTATTGTTTACACTATATATTTTTACATTATGCACCAACACTTCAAAAGAAGTATATTTAAAACTAGATTTCTTAGTGGTTTTGAAAATATTACTATAAGTTACAGCAACACCTCCCCCTTTGCCTTTCAGACGAGGTTCATGTTTATAACAGAAATCTTGTGGGGTTGACTCATTTAAAGTAATGTAATCGTTTGGTTTTAGCCAGGTTTCTGTCAAACACAGCACATCTAGATTATAATCTGAGATCATATCATTAACTATGAGCGATTTTGAAGTAAGGGATTGAATATTCAGCAACCCGAGCTTTATCATTTGCTCCTCTGTATTATATCTGTTTTTTATTTGTTGAACATCAATTCTATTTTTAACCTGAGATTTTTTGGATTTCCAAATTCGGGGAACAGACACAGTCTCTATATGATGATATCTAGGTGAAAGAGGCTCTATGTGATGGGATTTATCTGACCTTGGTGACGCAAGGCCGCTAGCAGACGGTCGGTTTAGCCAGTCTGTCTGCTTCCTGACCTGAGCCCCAGATTGTCATGTTTTATCTCTAAGACTATGAGCCAAATTACTAGAGAGAAGAGCAGCACCAGCCCAGTGAATAACATCTCTTTTCAACAGGTCAGGTTTGCCCCAAAAACTTTTCCAATTGTCTATAAAATCTACATTATTATGCGGACACCACTTCGACAGCCAGACATTGAGTGAACACAATCTACTAACTATCTCATCACTCCGGCGAACAGGAAGGGGGCCAGAGCAAATTACAGTGCCTGACATCGTACTTGTGAGTTCACACACCTCTTTAATATTAGTTTTGGTGATCTCCGACTGGCGGAGTCGAACATCATTAGTGCCGACATGAATAATGATCTTGGACAATTTACGATTAGCATTAGCCAGCACTTTTAAATTTGAAATAATTCAATAAATTTTACACTTTTACAAAATAATTTTAAAATCAAAGCAGCGTAAGCTTTCACATATAACACAAAGGAACTGTCTCGGTCATTTACTCTAAACCAGTGGTTCTCAACTCCAGTGGTTCTCGGGACCCACTGCTCTGCATATTGTGTATGTCTCCCTTATTTAACACACCTGATTCAGATCCTCAGCTCGTTAGGATAGACTCTATGAACTGAACTGAGTAGCTGTGTCCCAATGTGAAGGCTGCATCCTCCGAAGGCCGCATTTGAAGGCCGATTGCGTCACCGCGGCGCGATGAAGGCTGTCCCAATTCAGTTCTGCATCCTCCGAAGGCCGCATTTGAAGGCCGATTGCGTCACCGCGGCGCGATGAAGGCTGTCCCAATTCAGTTCTGCATCCTCCGAAGGCCGTATTCGAAGGCCGGTTGCGTCATCGCAGCGCGACGAAGGCTACCCTGATTCAAAAGCGACGCCAAATGCACCCTTCATTTCCCCGTAAAAGAGAGGATACATAAATGGATCCTACGCGGCCTATCCTACCCCATAAGTCATTGCGCTGGTGACGACAGCATTTTTATAAAATAAAAAAAAGGGCCGAGAGATCGGTGGTGGACGGCAAATTCACATTTAAATGTGTATTATGTTTTCATTTACTCAAATAGCAAGAGAAACCAGAGTTAAAAGCCACAAGTTTTTTTTTTAATTATTATTATTCATCTTAACTCATTCGTCACCATTGCGTGGCTTTATTTGTCATGTGGAAACGCGAAAATGAAAAAATACATTTCTGTACATTCTTTATCATTTATTATTTTATGCAACTTTAAATGTGTAGCCTAAATAAAATAAAATTCATGGCTCTGGACATTAGTTTATTTTTGTAATGGTATCTGAGTGTTTGCAAGGTTGATACATGGCTATAGCCTACTTTAGTGTAGTTTAATGTAAAACAATGCGAAGTGTTGCTGTCCTGTGAGGGGAAAAAGTAGGCTACTTCACATTTGTATGTGAATACTTAATGAAGTTGGCTATGAAGTTCCTTACATTCCCCCCCTGGTTATTTTGAAAATTAAAGTAACAAAATGTAGGTCTACTTTAGAAGAACTTTAGACGGCAAAATATTTTTTTGTGATTATGTGAATTAGCCTACACTACGCAAACCAAAGTAATACTATCCACCGGATGAAGAAGGGTTGGCTCTCAGTATCCACAGTACATAAAATATTCATTTTATTTTATTTAATTTTTCGTGTTCGCATGAGGAAAAAAACAATGTTACGGACTTGAGCGCTCTGAAAGCGGCACTAAAAGATGCTTTAAAACTCAGAGACATCAAACAGAAAGCACAAAACCTTTCTTTACCCTGAATTTCATTTTGTATTAATTGTATCTTAATTTTAATCAATGTTTCATCAACAAATTGCCTGGATTTAATAAATAAGAAGTAAATATAGCAGACGATAGATAAGAAACGGAGGCGCCGGCGCGTGAAATGGAGCTCGTCTCATAAATGAACGAAACTCAGCATATAAGGTATCCTACTCGCCTCACATGTCTACTTTTAAACCGAACAATTCAAAACGAAAGAAAACAGACACAGACTGCTCTCTGCTTATGTAATCCTTATGAAATGTGCATTTCTCTCTGGCGCGTTCACTACTGAAGATCGCGAGTCAGCATCGTCAACTTCATCCGACAAAGAAAACACTTGTTTATTAATAAACAATTACAATATTTCATTGCTATATTTATGCGAAAATGAGTTTTTACGTGCATATGAGACGCAGTTTTTTGCGTGCATTTGATACGCAGTTCATTTGCGTGTAATATACACACGCACCCCACACCACTAATTCTACCCAAATGTATAATACACACGCACCCCACACCACACCTAAACCTACCCTAACCAACCAATGCGTATCCTATGCACGTAAAAACTCACTTTAGCTTATAAATTACACGACAATACACATGCGTGCTATAAAGATGCATTTAGTGTGATCGGGTTGCAGCATATATATATAGCCTATTTGTATATGTTGCCCCCTCATTTAAAGACGGACCCCCAAAATAAAATTCTGGCTACGATCCCTACTCCCATGTCCTCCAGTAAAATATAAAACAAAAAAAGGTCTGTCTCCATAGCTGTTTACTCAATTTTATCAAATGAATGATCAGGATGGCAGCTGTACTCTCGCACAGTTGCTTGGCGCCAGGAGCGGTAATCGGGAACACCTGGTTGCGCAATTAGGAAATCCCACGAAGGCTACATGGTGCGTCCTTCGAAGGCTGGGTAGGCTGGGTCCTTCGAAGGACGCAGCCTTCACATTGGGACACAGCAAGTGTGTCAGATAAGAGAGACATACAAAATGTGCAGAGCAGTGGGTCCCGAGGACTGGAGTTGAGAACCAAAGCGTCTAGAGTTTTATCCTGAGAATTTAAAAACATGTGAAGCTGGATTTTTACATCCTAAAGGTACCATCTTAACTGGACTGACCAATTTCCCAAAACGAGACAATTCTTTAATGATCGCTTCATTCTTAATAAACAGAGGGACGTTTGAAATTATAACCTTTGTAGCCGCAACAAACATCCCCTTCACCCAAAGTCCATTTTCGATTATTTGATTAATAAGCTGTTCAGTTTTCAAAAAAAACACGACAGCTTTGTTCATACGCGAAGCTGAATTTATATTTTCATGACCAACCTACTGCATTACCGACTGCAATCAATACGTCCTCAATCGAAACGGTCGACTCCGGTACACACCTAATCCCATTCCGGAGGGAAACCGCGCTCGTTCCCCCTGTGGGAGACGCCATGCCAAAGACTGGATGTAAATGGTTGCAGCTAGCATACTAATCCAAATAAGTGACAAAATAACGCAAACATTTTCCTATTTACATGTTGTGATTTGTATAGTCACAGAGTGTACAAAAAACAAACTCACATGAGACACAGACATATTTTAACCGTATAAATACTGGGAACTATATTCTCTGAAGGCGAAGCACTGCTACTTGGGCGGAGTGATAACCGCAGCACCTGAGACGCGCCGCTACTAGCTAGTTAGTCACGTTGGTTTTGTTGACAGAAGAAACAACGGTACATCTCAGGTGCTGCGACGTGCAATATTGAGTTGTGAAACAGTGGTTCTTCGAGGCCAAAATGATTATTTCAATTTCTAATCAATTTAAAACCTGTCCAGGAGTTTAATACAGAAGTATAAAATTTTACATCAGCTGAAAACTTTCCATTATAAGACGACATTAAAAACAATTGCCTATCAAAACAGAACCCACCAAAAGTTCTGAGCAACGCCAGACCAAACGATACCCATGGCTTAAAATCCACAGGGTAGAGTAGGCTCTGAACCGTCTTTAGCCTCATAGCTTTAACCTTAGCTACCAAATCAATCAAGCCTTGGCCCCCTTCATTTACTGGAAAATACAGAATTGCAGGGGGAAGCCAATGGTAACCATCCCAGAAAAATTCAACAAAAGTCTTCTGCAGACGTTTCAACAAATCTTTTGGTGTGTCAAGCACATTTAAGCGATGCCACATCATGGAAGCTGCTAAGTTGTTAATGATGAGAACTCTTCCTCTATATTACAGTTGAGTTAGTATCCATCTCCATCTTTGTATACGCCCAGAAACCTTTTCAAACATTCCATCCCAGTTTTTCTGAATATATTGGTCAGTCCCAAGGAACATTCTCAACACTTTAAACCCCACTAGGCTCCAGGAACAGTTCTGAGGAAGTACTGGAGGGCCTCCATTCTCCCATTCACCCAGTAAAAAGGATGCACACTTTTGCCAATTAATTTGAGATGAGGAAGCTTTCTGATAAACCTCCAAAGATTCTCTCAAAGTACTGACATCCTGAGCAGATCTAATAAAAACAGTGACATCATCAGCATGGGCACTAAGCTTAACAGTTTTGGGGTCTGAGGTGGACAGACACGCTGTTGATATGCCACCCAACTTGTCTCTCAATGCGGCCAAAAAAGGTTAAATTGCAATTGCATACAAGACTCCTGAGAGACCACACCCCTGCCGTATGCCTCTGCTTACTCTGAAAGGTCTTGTAAGGGTGCCATTAATTTTTTAGCATGCTGTAGGTGTCAATATACAACAGTTTTATATAGGCAATAATAGATGGACCAAAACCAAAAGCCTCAAGGCACTTAAACAGGAACCCATGATCGACCTGATCAAATGCTTTCTCCTGGTCCAAAGACACAAAACCAAAGTCACATTTTTTTTATCATAGTTTGAAAATCAGTTATAATTTTAGATATAGTGTGCAAAAAGTGTGAACTTACCAAATGGAGACGTGCATCTAAACAGGAGTTGTACATTGTACAACTGAGGAGTTGTCTTAAAAGTAAGGGGTCGATGTCTCCTGGCCGAACTGTAAATATAAAAGGCTCACATTAGTGATGTACTCACAGACACACATACAGACTCGCAGACACTCACAGACACACACACACACATATACACACTCATTAGTGATACACTTAATTAAGAGAGCCGTTGTCTCTTGCTCCTAAATGCCTGCAGTGTTCTAGCAGGTCTACCTTGCCTCTCACATTCCTTGAGGTAAGCCTGGTAGGCCTGTGCATGGCTCAGTTGTGGGTCAGCCCTAACCGGTTCTTCTTGCCTCGACCACTGTGTTTTCATATTTGCGGGCACGGCCTTTGTTTGGACTCTTACTATGACCTGAGCAGGTTCATATTCTTCATCCTCTTTTTCTATGCTTCCCGCTTTGGAGGATCTTTGGAGGTGGTCTTTTTGGGATTTGGTGGCGGCCGTGCAGGTACTTTGTGTGGAATGGATTGGTGCAAGTGGTTGAGGCAGGGATTGTGGACAAGAATTAATGGAGACATTATAGTCATCTTTTGCAGTTGGCTCTGGGGCATGGTCTTATCTTTTATCAGAGCTCTCAAGGGCACAAATGATACATAATCTCCATTCTGTATCATTCCTGCGTAACTCACTAGGGTAAGGGTATTCAATTTCATTCCTTTGTCCATGGTCTTTGGAAGACGTTTCAGTACAGTCCCCATCCATGGCATTCCATTCTCCTTTTAACGTTGCAGATTGCTCGAATAGCACAGATCCCTCTTTTCAATTTCTGCACAGACGTCCCCGACAAGTGCAGCGGCCTCCGCTGCATTTGACGGTGCCTCTTTGGCATTGTACACCTCGATGAAATCTCTTTTGTTCCACCGAGCCTTTGGGTGTCTCTGTTCGTCCCAGAAGGTCAACGCTGGGAAGAACTTGACACCATTAAGACCCAAATCCATACAGGAAACCACATCATGTCCTGCTGCCTGTGCCATTTCGACTGCCCTTGAAAATGTCATTGGATAGTCAAATCCCTTTTTCTCACAAAGATCCCGACAGAGTTGTTCCTTTGTCCTGTATCCAACCAATTTGGACAGGAGAGGAAGATCGCCAGCTTTGAAGCAGTGTATTGAAATTCCTTCATTCATGTCGTATAGGTCAGAAAGGATGACCCGCA
The DNA here is from genome assembly GCA_031834385.1 of Semotilus atromaculatus. Classification (NCBI taxonomy): domain Eukaryota; kingdom Metazoa; phylum Chordata; class Actinopteri; order Cypriniformes; family Leuciscidae; genus Semotilus; species Semotilus atromaculatus. The sequence goes on along the minus strand of JAULUF010000044.1, from coordinate 9,498,748 downwards.
GCAGTGCCTCTTTCAATTCGCAAGATTCTTTCAATTCGCAATATTTGGATTGGGTAATTTATCCAGATTTTAATGGGTGGTCGAGACTCCCCAATGCTGGCGCTTCCAATAGGGGACAGGCCCAGGAAACCTCACCTTTTAGTAAGACTGTTGGGATCGGATGAATCGGTTCTGAGGCTGATGGAGTATGGTTTGGATTGAGGACAAAAGAGCCTTCCAAAAAAGATCTCTTCAAGGGCCAGCTCCATTTGAAATGTGGTCCAGCTGTTTTTGTAACCCCCTTGGCCATGGAAATTTTGAAATAGCGTTTCAAGTGTGCTGATTAGGTGTGTCTCAACAGGGTTCAATACATGCTGCAGGCCCAACCCATGTGGATTGTCCTTAAAAGGGATGAGCATTGGCTTCTGCAACAGCAGTCGATGGAGTGCATTTAGTTTAAAAAAGTCCTTTCCCTCTAACCTGAATGGGAAGTGGTCCTTTATCCTGAACACTGCCTCGATCCTGCCATGTGTTCGGCACTGGGATTTTCTCGCCAAGTCATCCATGCCTTTAATGTATGTAACTGCCTTTTGCAGTGGCATCCTGTAGTGTCTTTTTATGTGGACACCGCAGGTGGCAATCACTCTGGTGACTGGGTGTTTTGCAATTGCCATGTGCACATGTGGTGTGTTGGCATACAATTGCAAAAATGTGATTTGCGAATAACTTTGTGTCCCATCTAATATGTCTAGAACTTCTGTCGACTGTCATTGGTTGACTATCCAAGTTAGATTGGAAGTTAGCAGCCTCTGGGATTGCGCTGGAGGTGTAAATGCTACCTCTGTGGCCCACGACCTCTTGAGGGCTGTAGCGTGACCACATAATGTCAACTCGTTGGTCCCTCCCGGAGAGTGTACACGCTGCGTGACATGTAATGCTTTCCACTTCATGCCGGTTGACGAGAGACGCTAGTTCCAACGGTGTTTCTTGTTTCTGTCCAAATATTTGAAGAAAACACGTGATTTTATGACTTGGATCCTTGTCAACTTCTCTTATTGCCTGCATCAACTGGTCCAGTATGAACTGCTGGTCATCAGCAACAATATTCATTCTGGTGTAAAGACTCAGGGGTGGATCTAATCCATGGGGAATTTGCATATCATAATTAATAATTGGTAATTAATAATTATTCATACAGGTTTGGATTAGATCTCCGATTTATTTGTTAATAAATCTCCCGGTAAGGGATGATATGTCCTGTTACCTGCATGCATGTGAATCCATTAATTACACGGACCACATTTCACAAAACAGGTAAAATTAATTAGCTCAATTAATTTATAGAGTTTAGGAAAATTAATTCTGTGGCCACAAGAATTAGCTTTCCCGCCCTATAAACAAATACTCTTTAAGGTATCTTTAATTTGTAAAGCTCGTAGCTTTGATCTAGTCATTTCAGGGACCTGAAGTATGAGCAGACACAGTAAGTCAATCAAACTGAGTATAATGAATTTACTAATACAGAACTACTTATGCATTTACTACGTTACAGGAATACATGTATTTACAAACATAATAAACAACAAAACATGAACGAGAGATGCATAGACAGGAACATGAGAGGAAAAGTTGAGGGAGACCGGATCAGAGATCACGGAGAGATCGGATCAGAGATCACGGATAGATTTGCAGTTTTGCAAGAGAGAGAGAGAGAGAGAGAGGGACGGACGGAGATCCGTAGGGATCAACCGTTTGGCAAAATTCACCTGGACAACGGAACCTCAAACCAGAGACAGCAAGGAATCACAAAAATCGCCCTTTTTGAGGCCACAACCGTACAGCATAATAAATCTTGATAAGAAGTAAATACTTGCACCGTCTCTTAGTTTGCCAAGGAGAAGGCGTGCGTGTGAGTGTGCGTGTCCTTGGGGCGCGTGTGCTCGTTCGTTGAGCGGTTGCGCGTGGTTGTCCATGTGTCCCACGTGGTTTCCTGATGGTTCAGAGCGCGGACTTTCAAACGCAGGTTTGAAGGTCTTTGAGGTAAATTTACCAAAGAAACAATTCAGGCTAAGTTCATTCCTCGTCTGTGGAAATGAACTCGGTAGACTACTTAAAAGAACTTAAACCTTAGACTTAAACAAATAAAAGAAAAGATAAAAGATCTCCGGAGGAGATCACGAAGAAGTCACATCCTTGACGCAGGCGGGAAGAGGGAAGAGAGAGTGTAAGAGTGTAAGCGTCCTTTTTGAAGACACTTTTGGTTCACGCCTTCTCTTGCGTGGATGCACCAGTCAGCTGGGAGAAAAGTGCCCGCGAAAAATCCTTTGTTTGGTTTTACGGTTTAATTGCCTAATTTATGATTGGGGCAGAGCCTCGTCATTTTCCATCCAAAGAGGATTAAACATAACAGGGGAAGTGTTATACATGTAAACATACATTTTATCATAAACTCATCTATATAGTTGGCTGCGTCAGACAAAGGGGGGTACAACGACCTCAAACACGACATATAACAATTATAGGAATTCAGGTTTACATCTCAAATACATAATATAGGCATTTGTGGTTCCTTTTAAACTACGAAACATTCCCAGATATCTTCATAGGCCCTGAGCACTCGGACCCACATAACAACATATGAAATATATCTCATTAAAATGTCTTTAATGGGGAAATTCGTACCAGTTCATGTATGTGTGTGTGGTGAGTGTCTGTGTCTCTGAGAAAGAGTTTCCTTATCTCTTTAAAGTGAAAGGAGGGGTTTGGGGAATTCCTTTGAAAACCCACAGGGTTTGCTAGGAGTTCTCTGTTGAGGCTCTGTGGGCCCATAAAAAGTGTCAAAGACGGTCTCATGCAGACATTCTGGTGTCAATGTCCGGAATTTACATTTATTCAAAAGACTTTGGGTTTTGATTGTTTTGATTGTTTTGGTGTCTGCTCATCGATCGATTGCTCCTGTCTGCCTCGCTGCCTTCTGTGTGTGAGTGTGTTTGCTCCGGGGCTGTAAGCTCCATCTAAAGACTTGTATTTCTCTCTGTTTTGAACCATACATTTACGATCATTTCTAGTGTTTATACTAGGGCTGTCAGTTAAACGCGTTATTAACGGCGTTAACACAAACCCATTTTAACGGCGTTAATTTTTTTATCGCGCGATTAACGGTCTTTTTGGCCTAGCAAACTTTGTAGTTTTTTTTCACATGCTTTTGCACCAGGACGCGGCATGCGCGGCGCTGCGCTATGAAACCCATTCATTTCAATGGCTTGTGCCGCGCGAGGACGTTTTGAAAGCGCAAGCGGATCTAGCTAGACCGGAAACAAAACAACAGGCACGCCGCACACACTTGTTTGGGCTTGCGAGCCGGATGCGCGAGTGCGAATCTCTCTGCTCGCGCGCGGAATATAATGTGCCGAGCACGAATCTCTCTGCTCGAGTCGCGCCCTCTCAGATACACGCTGCTCTTGTAAGAATTTTCTCTGGGCTCGCTCAGAGAATATGCCTGCACTTAAAACGTGTTCAGTCAGTGCAATCGCGAATCTCTCCTCTTCAACAGCTAACAATTTTAGGTTATAAGAACGTTTTCATAACGTTCCCATTAAGTTATAAAAACGTTATTTCTGAATGTTATAGGAACGTTCAAAACGTCCAGTTTTGAGTGGATGACGAGCGCGAGACGCCGAAATGGATGCCAATAAGATTCTGAATTGAAAGTTTACTTTTAAAAAGTTGCCAAATGGTTCCATTGACAAGACCAAAGTGATCTGTGTGTTTTGTCGTTGTGAACTGAGCTATCATCATCGCAGCACGTCCAGTCTGAAATACCACTTGATGATGGCCAAGCACACACACACACACACACACACACACAGCTGATGCGAATTCTCCGCCCCCTCGTCAATATCAGGACCTCGTCAGTATTTCTTTCACCCTTTTATTGATGGACAGTGTTACATTGTGTGAGAGATTATTTGCTCCAAGTGAGAATGTTTTAGTGTGAAATTGAACAGTATATATGCCAATATTGTTTTCAATAAAAAACATTTGCACAAAGCAAGCCGATCCACTTTTCCATGTTGATAAGAGCATTAAAATGAGAAAAAATAATGGGACAAAAAGAAATCAAGAGACATTTAGAATAGATAAAAATGTGCGATTAAATGCGATTAATCGCGAGTTAACTATGACATTAATGCGATTAATCGCGATTAAATATTTTAATCGTTTGACAGCACTAGTTTATACTACTAATACAGTTTACCTAACATCTCAGACTAATCTAACATCGCTAGCTTCCGTTATTGTTAGCACAACACGCTTGTATCTCGTTAGCCTGTTAACGCGCCGCCCGTGCGCTCAGTTATTTATTTATTTATTTTTCTCGTGCGCGCCCGCGCCTCTGAGTTCATAAAAAGCCTAGGTGAGTAAGAATCAGTCAACAAACACGGTGAGTAATGTCTTGTCCTGTTATTGTCACCTGCACCTCATGCCACATGTTTACCATAGCCTTCCCCGTCGGCAATATAGGGTTTATATGTGATAAATGCAAGGAGACAGTCAGGCTGACGGAGAAGATTTCAGAATTAGAGACACGCATCCAAACTTTAATCGAGGATAGTAAGTGTGCTCGAGCCTTAGATACTACTTTGGATGTGCCTAGCATAGTGAACCATTTACATGATTCGGTTCCGGCTGAGTTATTGCCTGTGCAGCCAGGCAGATGGGTAACTGTGAGAGATCGCTCTAGTCGCGGATCAAAAAACCACTCTTCTGTTCCGATCACCATAACAAATCGATTTGCCCCACTCAGTGAAACACCCACTGAGAATTATGTTGATTGTGCCCTGGTAATTGGCGATTCTATTACACGGAACGTGAAAATAGAGACACCAGCCACCATAGTCACATGTTTGCCGGGAGCCAGAGCGCCTGACATCAAAGGAAATTTAAAAGTGCTGGCTAATGCTAATCGTAAATTCTCTAAGATTGTTATTCACGTCGGCACTAATGATGTTCGACTTCGCCAGTCGGAGATCACCAAAATTAATATTAAAGAGGTGTTTGAACTCGCAAGTACGATGTCAGGCACTGTAATTTGCTCTGGTCCCCTTCCTGTTCGAAGGAGTGATGAGATAGTTAGTAGATTGTGTTCACTCAATGGCTGGTTGTCTAATTGGTGTCCGCAAAATAATATAGAATTCATAGACAATTGGAAAAGTTTTTGGGGCAAACCTGACCTGTTGAAAAGAGATGGTATTCATCCCTCCTGGGATGGTGCTGCTCTTCTCTCTAGTAATTTGGCTCATAGTCTTAGAGATAAAACATGACAACCTGGGGCTCAGGTCAGGAAGCAGACAGACTGGCTTAACCGACTGTCTGCTAGCGGCCTCGCGTCACCAAGGTCAGATAAATCCCATCACATAGAGGCTCTTTCACCTAGATATCATCATATAGAGACTGTGTCTGTTCCCCGAATTTGGAAATCCAAAAAACTGCCAAACCTTTCTAATGTTAAAAATTTAATTGATGTTAAGCAAATAAAAAACAGATATAATACAGATGAGCAAACGATAAAGCTTGGGTTGTTGAATATTCAATCCCTTAATTCAAAAGCGCTCATAGTTAATGATAAGATTACAGACTATAACCTAGATGTGCTGTGTTTGACAGAAACCTGGCTAAAACCAAACGATTACATTACTTTAAATGAGTCCACTCCGCAAGATTACTGTTATAAACATGAGCCTCGTCCGAAAGGCAAAGGGGGAGGTGTTGCTGTAATTTATAGTAATATTTTAAAAACCACTAAGAAATCTAGTTTTAAATATACTTCTTTTGAAGTGTTGGTGCTTAATGTAAAAATATATAGTGTAAACAATAAATCACGTTTGAGAATTCTGCTGGCTACTGTATACAGGCCACCAGGGCACCATAAAGATTTTATCAAAGAATTTGCTGACTTTCTATCAGAATTAGTTTTGGCTGTCGATAAAGTCCTAATTGTTGGTGATTTTAATATACATGTGGATAATGAAAAAGATGCATTGGGATTGGCATTTAAAGACATTATAAACTCAATTGGAGTGAAACAACACGTGTCAGAACCTACTCATTGTCGTAACCATACTCTAGATCTAATATTATCTCATGGAATAGATGTTGATGCCGTTGAAATTCTGCAGCAGAGCGACGACATCTCAGATCATTATCTAGTCTCGTGTAAATTACATTTAGCCAAGGCTGCAAAGCTGACTCCGTGTTATAAATATGTTAGACCTATCACTTCTGCCACTAAAGATGGCTTTATTAATAATCTTCCTAATCAGTTTCATCATCTCAGCATCCCGGATAGCTTAGAAGAACTTGATATTGCAACAGAAACGTTTAAATCTCTCTTTTCCAGCACTTTAGACATAGTTGCTCCGTTGCGCTTAAAGAAGATTAAAGAAAATAGTCCAACGTCGTGGTACAACGAGTACACCCGGGCCCTTAAGAGAGCAGCCAGAAAAATGGAGCGAAACTGGAAGAAAACAAAACTAGAGGTATTTCGGATTTCATGGAAGGAGAGCTTGATTGCTTACAGAGAGGCATTAAAAGATGCAAGAACGGATTATTTTTCAACCCTATTAGAAGAAAATAAACATAATCCTAGGTATTTATTTGAACAAGTGGCTAAATTAACGAAAAAGAAAGCTTCAAGCCCAGAAGTTTCCAAGAAACACAGCAGTAATGACTTTATGAACTTCTTCACTTATAAGATCTATAATATCAGGGACAAAATCAGAACTATGCAACCGTCTACTACAGTAGCGCATCAGGGAGTGCATTGTAGTCTCCGTGAGGAACATTTTGATTCATTTGTTGCTATAGGAGAAGAAGAATTTTGCAAACTTGTTAATTCATCTAAATCGACAACTTGTATGCTAGACCCTATACCGACTAAGCTACTGAAAGAGATGCTTCCAGAGGTCATAGATCCTCTTCTAAATATCATTAATTCATCTTTGTCTCTAGGATACGTACCAAAAACCTTTAAGTTGGCTATGATTAAACCTCTTGTTAAAAAACCGCAACTTGATCCTACAGAATTAGTTAATTACAGGCCAATCTCGAATCTGTCTTTTCTGTCAAAGATACTAGAAAAAGCAGTATCATCACAACTGTGTTCCTTTTTAGAAAGAAATAATATCTGCGAGGATTTTCAGTCCGGATTTAGACCGTACCATAGTACTGAGACTGCTCTCATTAAAGTCACAAATGATTTGCTCTTATCATCCGATCGTGGTTGTATCTCTCTGTTAGTGTTACTTGATCTTAGTGCTGCATTTGATACTATCGACCACAACATTCTTTTAAATAGACTAGAAAACTATGTTGGCATTAGTGGAATTGCACTAGCATGGTTTAAATCATACTTATCTGACCGTTTTAATTTTGTAGCAGTAAATGAAGAGATGTCTTATCGATCACAAGTTCAGTATGGCGTACCACAAGGCTCAGTACTAGGACCGCTGCTGTTCACTCTGTACATGCTACCATTAGGATATATCATTAGGAAATATGGAATTAGCTTTCACTGTTATGCTGATGATACTCAGCTGTATATTTCTTCAAAACCTAACGAAACTTACCAATTCTCAAAATTAACGGAATGCATAGCTGATATAAAAAATTGGATGACCAGTAATTTCCTATTACTAAATTCTGAAAAAACAGAGATTCTAATCATTGGACAAAAAACTGCCACACGTAATAACCCAGAATACTGTCTAACAATTGATGGCTGCTCTGTTAAGTCTCCGTCGTCAGTTAGGAACCTGGGTGTGCTCTTTGATACCAATCTTTCATTTGAAAGTCACGTGTCTAGTATCTGTAAAACCGCATTTTTCCATCTTAAAAATATATCTAAATTACGTCATATGCTCTCACTGACAAATGCGGAACAATTAGTTCATGCATTCATGACATCAAGGCTAGATTATTGTAATGCTCTACTGGGTGGTTGCCCTGCACGCTTAATAAACAAACTACAGCTAGTTCAAAACGCAGCTGCTAGAGTTCTTACCAGAACCAGGAAGTATGACCATATTAGCCCGGTTCTGTCAACACTGCATTGGCTGCCTATTAAACATCGTATAAATTTTAAAATATTGCTGATTACTTACAAAGCACTAAATGGTTTAGCTCCCCAGTACTTGAGCGAGCTCTTAACGCATTATAGTCCTTCACGTCTATTGCGATCTCAAAATTCTGGCCAGTTGATAATACCTAGAATATCAAAATCGACTGCTGGCGGTAGATCCTTTTCCTATTTAGCACCAAAACTTTGGAACAATCTTCCTAACACAGTCCGGGAAGCAGATACAGTCTGTCAGTTTAAATCTAGACTAAAAACACATCTCTTTGGCTTAGCATACACATAACACATTATAGATTTCTATAATTCAATGTTAGGCTGCATAGTTTAGATCAGCTGGAACCGGGAACACTTCCCATAATTCCTGATGTACTTTGTACATCATAAGAAGGATGGCGTCTACGCTAATATTAGTCTCTCTGTTTATCCCGAGGTTTACCGCGAACCGCCGGATCCAGGCCATATCCAGATCTGAGGAAGGACCATCACATGGACACGACGACAACGCATCCCTGATGAGCCAGCCCCATCAACACTGTGAAGGCCCATGGACACCTCAACACACTCATCTCCTCACCGGCCGGATGACCCAACCCAACCAGATGAACTGGATAAATATCGTGAAAGTTCTGATCACATCTGACTCCGGACATTATGCGGCCTAACTCATAATCATACACTGTTCGTTCGTTGGCCAAAGGAGGACTGGCCCCCTGACTGAGCCTGGGTTCTCCCAAGGTTTTTTTCTCCATTCTGTCACCTGATGGAGTTTTGGTTCCTTGCAACTGTTGCCTTTTTCGCCTCTCTTCGCCTTTGTCGCCATTGGCTTTTGGCTTGCTTAGTTGGGGACATTTAACATTTAATTTTGAATTTAACAATACTATTACAACATTGTTTTCCTGTTATCTCTGTAAAGCTGCTTTGAAACAATTTGCATTGTAAAAAGCGCTATATAAATAAAGGTGACTTGACTTGACTAGGAAGAATGTGCTTTATTTGTGTTCAGAGGAACTGAGTCAATGATTCACCCAGATACCTTACACTGGCTAAGATGTTTATGTTGTTTTTGAAGACCATTGGACGTTGTGTCACAGCTCTGTCTTCCTTGTCTGGGTTCCCTCGTGGTTTAGTGACAGAGCTGTGACACTCCCGGGTTGTCGTGTGTTTGTGTCTTGTCTAGTCTGTTGTGAGCACATGGCTGTTATGTTGTTCCTTGTGCCATGTGCTCTTCTGTCTATTGTCAGCCCCTCCCATCTCGTTATCTGTTTAATGATTAACGTTCCTCACCTGGTTTGTCTCGTTAGTCTCCTGTTTGGTTCCTATATAGTCTCCTTTGTGTTTGCAGTCCAGTGCTGGTTCGTTGTACTTGTTACGTGTCTTCGTGTTCCTCCCGTGATGTCTAAGCTCTGAAGTTGTACCTACCCTGTTTGTTTTGTTATTAAATCACTCTGCATCTGAATCCACGTCTCTTGTCTACCATTCCGTGACAGAACGAACCAGCCAAACATGTGGATTCAGCGGAGTGAACTTTGTCCTGCGGAGAGGGAGAACGGGATCTCCCTATTCAAATACTTTGCCATGTGCGCGCAGAGGAATCAGGAGATCAGGACAGCCGGTGATCAGTTTGGAAGAGGTGAGACCAGGACTGTGACTGGCAGTCATGTTAAGACCCCTACTGACTCTCAGCGATTTGAGGGAACTCGGTTGGCCAGGTTCTCGGGATGATTATTCCAGGACACTTAAATGATTATATCTTTATAATCATTTAAGTGTGTACTTTTAAATGATCTAATTCAAAACTAAAACAAATATTCTCTGTTTGTGTAATCTATATAAAAAGAGAGAGATGTCAGTCGTTCTCATTTCAGCTAATTCTTTTAATGTGACCACGCCCACAGAGAGCGCACGCTATTCAAACGCAAAAGATCTGAGGCAAGTCATGCAAACTGTTAACGCCCCCATATCAGCTGGATAAAACACATCAAGTTTAACAAGAATCGTGGACTTTACCTCGTCTTTCTGCGCTGTGAGGAATAATACTATCGTCCTAATCCTGGAACAATTTACCTCAGAAGTGCTGGTAGTTTCATTCTGAGGAGCAACGAATCAAGCTGATGAAGTTATTTATTCTTAAGAGCTTTGTTCTAATCGCGATATTGATAAGTGTCTGTAAACCGCAAAAAAGACTGTTTAATATTGAATTATTGTTGTTGAGTTGTTTACAGCTGTACAGCGCACATCTCACACTCGCATAAACATGATATGTTGCAGACTAAATATGAATATTTAGACAAGATTTCATTGATTAGTTTTGGATGGATTATAAAGTTTTTACTGTAAAAACAGACTACTGCCACATTAAATAAGCTTTTGTTCGCCAATTTCTGCTCATATGTTACCCTTGAAATACGTATACTTTTTTACAAAGAAAGATTACACTTGAAATATTGTTAAAATTGTAATCTTTTTTTGTGTGTTTTATTAGTGACAAATTTGGGGAGAGGATACATATTCCAAAACTTTCTAAAAATACAGTATGAGAATTAACTGCACAATTACTTGAAATGTTTACCTTGGATATTGTACATATATTATTTGCATGCATACAAAATATGTGGATAAAGACAAATGTTTTTCAAGTTGTTTCCAACTGTGACACACCTGTGTGAAAGGCTATGCGCTCATTATTATGCAAGGCCTTTGTCCTCTTAGGTGAAAATCACGCCCACTCAGGTGAGAACCACGCCCACTCGCATATTGACTTTAAAAACAAAGTGTCTTAAAAAGTTTAAATCAATGTATTGTTTTGTGTAAATGATTAGGCAGGGTGATTTTCAGATCATTTTGAAGCAAAAATTCTAGGCAACAACGCCCATTAGTCAAAAGTATTGTGGACACATGTTTAGTGAGTGTTTTATGGCCTTATTTCAGAAGCTTTAAGTTTTAGTTTTTTCAATAACCATGCATAAACAATATTCCTTCAAAAATACAAACATGTACATACATGTTGCTCACATATTATGGTAGCCCTGGTTGTGCTAAATAGAGTGCAATGACAACTTTGCCATTAATAAGTTTATAAGTAACTGAAAAAAACACAAATGTCAGGGCATGTCAAAACATCTCAAGGACCTCAAAAACCCCTTAGACCCCAGAGGGTTAACATTATAATTATTCCTCAGTTTTCCACTTATCTCTACTGTTTCACCACAAGATTATATTGCTCATGTATCAGTCCCTAAATTACACAGACAACTATCATAACCACTTGCACCTTCAACTCTTGTTATAAAAATATGGCAATCTATTCTTCAATACCCTTGTTTTCATAACATTAACACAATAAAGCACATTCACATCATCATTTCAATCATTATTTTATCACTAAAGAATAGAATCTTCCCCGTTCTATTTGATAAAACTTTACCATTTCACCTTAATTCAACTTAACAGGCGTTCATGAATAGTTCCATGAATTCTATTTTCTTCCCTACATTCCAGCTCCTTCTGTATCTGTTCTTTTTTTTATCTGCTTCTTCCAACACTATTGTTTTCCTGCCTTCTGTTCCTACATTCTCATGCCATCTTTCTACAATCTGATTCTTTTCATTCTTTTCTTTTTCTAAACGACTACTTAATCATCAACAGACCAAAGCCATTCCTGGCATTATAATAAAATATATATTATCTGGTCATAGTATAAATTATATTATATAAAACTGTATAGATCAAACTAACTTTTTACTGGTCTCTTTGTTCTCCACTTAGTAAGTATTCAGACTGACTTGTTTCACTGCACCTTTTAGAAGCCATTTGGCCCTGCAGCTTCCAGCTGTGCATTCACTGTTAACTATCAGGAAAAGAAAAAAAAAACCACATGGAAAGAACCTATATAAACATATATGTTTTAATATAGGTTTTGATATAGGATTTTAATATATGTGACATATATAAAATTGGCCGTTTTCCTATATTATATGTACATATATGCACATACATGTACATATATGTGAACATATATGTGTACATATATACGTACATATATACATCCATATATGTACTTATATAGGTACATATATGTGTACATATATGTACCTATACAGGTACATATATGTACATATATAGGTGCATATAGGTGCACATATATGTATCTATATAGGTGCATATATGTGTACATGTATGTGTATATATAGGTGCATATATGTGTACATATATGTACCTATATACGTGCATATGTACCTACATGCATATATGTTCTTGTATAGCTGCATATATGCATGCATATATGTTCCTATATAGCTGCATATATGCATGCATATATGTACCTATATAGATACATATATGCACGTATATATGCAGCTATATGTTTACCTACATATTAGTATAATTATTCAAATCCATAGCTACTAGGCAACATAAATAATAGCCCAAAATGTAGAAATTTAAATTATTTATTTACTTAAGAACAATCAAATAGTACAAGAACAAAAATAAGACAAAAAACTGAACAGAAAAAAACCCCAATTTATCTTGTTGATCTTCTCAGCTCCATGAGCTTCGAATTGATAGATGTGCCTATCTGCCCTCGGCTGGCTGCCGGCCACTTCTTCAATGTAGCATCTAGAGAAGACAAAAATAATAAGACAGTATAATAATTATAATAATATAGTGCTTCATCAGGAACCCAAAGTGCTTACAGTACAGCTGCAATTGAACACATATTTTGGATAAAGGGCTGATCATAATAAAAAATGCGTTATGTAAACACGTCAATTGGAAGATTCTGATTGGATTCTGCTAAATCTGAAAGATTGGTCAATTGGAAACATCGTTCCCCCTTTTTTTTTTTTCGGCATCATTCTTTCATATGAACATGTCCGTCATGGGGACTGCATTGTTAACAGTCACACGGTCAATCATTTGCATCCAAAGCAGAGAAAATTCATGGATCGGGAAAATTCAGAAATGTTGCTTTAGAAGAGGCCACATTTGGATCATTTGGACATTAGGATCAAGAAGTGAGCAAGCAATGAATTAGTATTATAGGTTCCAAGCAGATACAGTAACAATAATGGGTGCCCTACATTATACAGTCTCCATTGATGCCTAATAAACATTGATACAAGTAGGCTATGGTTAAAGTGGTGAACTTATAAAGTCTTAAAAGTTTTGTTTTCCCTTCTCAACGCATTATGCATTTACTCACCAATAATGGCTGCCTTTTTGACTTGGTCAAGGGCGACCAGCTGCTCCCCATCCCCTCTGGTTGGCTTCCCACCTTAAAGTAACATTTTAAAATTATTATGAAAGGGGGGTAAAATGAAGGTGGTGAAAACAAGAGATTTTTTATATACACATCACATTTACTTGAGGTGCAAGGAAATACAAAAATGGCAAGTAAAAAAGCGATGGTATGCTCTCACACAAACATAATTTATTCCACAGAATATGACTGACTTGTTTTTTTTCAAGGACAGAAGAGATTAGGAACATGTTGTTTAGTACCATTCAGGTTGCTTTTCAGCAAAGTCTCCAAGTCATATGGTGCCCAGCAGCAGATCCCGCACCATGGCAGCAGCAGAGGTGGCAAGGCGGGCTGCTTTACACACTTCTGCCTGGCAAAACACCCCAGAGCCCTTTATAACTTCAATCTGAAAAATAATTTCACATCACAATATTAATTTATTGGCAACTTTTAGAAACTTTTTCATGTTTCATATTTATTCTTATGCTTAGCTTCCCTATAGTTAATAGGTTATGATGTATAAATGCAGATTAATGATACAAATATGAAACAACTTAATCATTGCCCTAAACGTTATTAAAGGAGAGAAGGAGGAGGACAGGAGCAGGTTGGATGGAGAGTAGGGAAGGAGAAAAGACAGTGGGTGGGAGAGGAGCGAAGGGGGGCAGGAGGAAAGGATGATGGTCTTGTAATAACACTAATTGGCTCCTACAAGCACACAGTTTATACCCATCCTTACTACATAATGTTATTCACCTGTGTTTTCGCTGAGGTCTCAGCTGTTGCTGCAGTCTTTTTAGAGAAGAAAAACAGTTAAACTCAACAATTGTAAAACTTCAACAATTTTATGCATATGGGGCAAGTAAATTACATATTACCACTAACTATCCCAACATAAAACCATTAAACATGTCAATAAATTCATAATCATAGCCAAACATAAACAAAAACAATAAATCAGCCACACATCATACAAATCCATATAGCTCTGTTTGAGTACCAAGTAAACTAAATAAATAAAAATGCAAGGGGGTTACTCACTGGTTGAACTTCTCCAAAAGTCGAGAAGGAGGAATCTAGATCCTCCACAGGACTCCTTCCAGTCTATATTTATATTTTTCAGTCTTGTTCATAGAAGAAAAATATAGTTATTCTAATTATATTAAATATAGTTATTAATTATATATCAAATAATTAACACTATCAATCAGCCCAACATCACAAGTCTCTACAGCTCTGCTTGAGAAACAATTTTAAAAAGCAATGAAAATCAGAGGAACTTACCTTTTGAGCAATAATGGCGAGGTCATTTTTCATTTGAGGGATTTCTAGAAAGAAGTTATATAAAGAAAAAACAATTACAATCAGTAAATCAAAATAGCACCCAGCAACTCAGTGCCCTACTCTTCGAAAGACATTTCCTGCAGCTGTGAACGCAAGCAACCCTCCAAAGCCCATTGATAAGGCTCTGCAGAGGAAACCTGGTTGTAAACGCAATAAAAAAAAAATTTATTTCTCCAATTTCTCCCAAATTCAAATTCCCCAGGGTTTTTTTCTAGAGCCGATTGCCTTCTTGAGCCGTTGAAGCCAGAGAAGCGTCATTTATTCTCATGAACTGTAACGTTATGTTCTCTAGGCCATGCCTTTTGTTAACCCTCTACGAATTCCTCCAGAAAGAGACAAATAAATATAATTCTAATTTGAATCTTATCAACGGCTATATGAGCACCCACACTACCTCACCGGCTAACAACATAGCATTTATTTTGCCAAACACGTGTTAAACTTTCATCCCATACAATTTCTAAGTTTATACTTCTCTGCCACCGCAATATCCATCTCCAGAAAAAAACCTGCTAATAAATATTAAAATTAGGAATACTTACTTGATGATAAGTAGGACATAGCGGATCTCCAACGCTGATATCGCCATTTCACTCCCAACCGATATCTTACGGCGCGAATCGCGAAGTCAAACGTCAGGCGGATGACGTCATCAACTACGCGGCGCTGTAGCAGCCATTAGTAGCAGCAGAGTGGAGATTTTTTCTTTTTTTTTCTTTTTAATTTTCAAAATTACAGAGTTTGATAAAGTTCTTGACACATTTCTTTTACACATTTTCACATTTGATAACGATAACTACAACTTGAAACAACAATCTTTGGTTACACTTTATTTTAAGGTGTCCTTGTTACAGTGTAATTATATATTTAAGTACAGAGTAATATTAAGTAACTACATGTACTTACTATAGGGTAGGATTAGGATTAGGTTGAGAGTTAGTTGCATGTAATTATGCATAAGTTACTGTTATTACTATGGTAAGTACATGTAACATGTAACAAGGACACCGTAAAATAAAGTGTTACCCAATCTTTAAAAAAAAATAAAAAAAATGAAAAAAAAAAAATAAAGGGCATCACAAACATATATTAAACTAGAAAAAGTCCGTCGAGACAAACTTTAAGTTGGCTTGTGAAAGTTTGGACCAATAAGTTTAAAGAAGTTTAAAGTTTAAATTAGTTTAAAGTTAAATTAGTTTATAGTTTAGTAAGAAAGAAAGAAAGATAGATTAGTTAGAAAGATAGAACGATAGTAGTTGAAAGTAGAAGTTTCAAGTAGTTTATAGTTTAAATTAGTTCAAAGTAGTTTATAGTTTCAAGTAGTTTCTAGTTTAAAGTAGTTTAAAGTTTAACTTAGTTTAAAGTAGTTTAAAGTTTAAAATATTTTAAAGTAGTTTCTAGTTTAAAGTAGTTTCTAGTTTAAAGTTTAAAATAGTTTAAAGTAGTTTCTAGTTTAATGTAGTTTCTAGTTTAAAGTTTAAAGTAGTTTAAAGTAGTTTCTAGTTGAAAGTAGTTTAAAGGTTAACTTAGTTTAAAGTTTAAAGTAGTTTAAAGTTTAAAATATTTTATAGTTTCTAGTTTAAAGTAGTTTAAAGTTTAACTTAGTTCAAAGTAGTTTAAAGTAGTTTCTAGTTTAAAGTAGTTTAAAGTAGTTTAAAGTACAGTCGCTAGGGTGTTTCTAGTGGGTTGCTAAGGTGTTATAGGTGGTTGCTAGGGTGTTTTGGGTGGTTGCTAAGGTGTTCTAAGGTATTTTGGGTGGTTGCTAGGGTGTTCTAATGTATTTTGGGTGGTTGCTAAGGTGTTTTAAGGTATTTTTGGTGGTTGCTAGGGTGTTGCTAGGGTGTTCTGAGGTATTTTGGGTTGTTGCTAGGGTGTTCTGAGGTATTTTGGGTGGTTGCTAGGGTGTTGCTAGGGTGTTGCTAAGGTGTTCTAAGGTATTTTGGGTGGTTGCTAAGGTGTTCTAAGGTATATTGGGTGGTTGCTAAGGTGTTCTAAGGTATTTTTGGTGGTTGCTAGGGTGTTGCTAGGGTGTTCTGAGGTATTTTGGGTTGTTGCTAGGGTGTTCTGAGGTATTTTGGGTGGTTGCTAGGGTGTTGCTAGGGTGTTCTGAGGTATTTTGGGTGGTTGCTAGGGTGTTCTAAGGTATTTTGGGTGGTTGCTAGGGTGTTCTAAGGTATTTTGGTTGGTTGCTAGGGTGTTCTGGGTGGTTGCTAGGGTGTTGCTAGGGTGTTCTAAGGTATTTTGGGTGGTTGCTAGGGTGTTGCTAGGGTGTTCTGAGGTATTTTGGGTAGTTGCTATGGTGTTGCTAGGGTGTTCTAAGGTATTTTGGGTGGTTGCTAGGGTGTTGCCAGGGTGTTCTGAGGTATTTTGGGTGGTTGCTATGGTGTTGCTAGGGTGTTCTAAGGTATTTTGGGTGGTTGCTAGGGTGTTGCTAGGGTGTTCTGAGGTATTTTGGATGGTTGCTAGGGTGTTGCTAGGGTGTTCTGAGGTATTTTGGTTGGTTGATAGGGTGTTGCTAGGGTGTTCTAAGGTATTTGGGTGGTTGCTAGGGTGTTGCTAGGGTGTTCTGAGGTATTTTGGGTGGTTGCTATGGTGTTGCTAGGGTGTTCTAAGGTATTTTGGGTGGTTGCTAGGGTGTTGCTAGGGTGTTCTGAGGTATTTTGGGTGGTTGCTATGGTGTTGCTAGGGGGTTCTAAGGTATTTTGGGTGGTTGCTAGGGTGTTGCTAGGGTGTTCTGAGGTATTTTGGGTTAGTTAATTTAGCAGAGATACAGATCTTTGGGCTTTTCGATTTTTTTAAAAACTTTACAGACTCAAAATACATGCTTGTCTTCAAATTCATTAACCACAGTGAAATGCTCAGATAGATGGGATGATGATGATGATGATTACTTCAATGTATGTTCTATGTTCTTTTTTTTTGCTACATTTAGACTGTAATGACCTTTCAGCCATATTCATCTAGAAACTGCATTAAGACAATACAGAAAACATTGCATTTTGCATTGCATTTGGTGGAACAGTGAATGTGTGGATGTGTATGAGCTGTAATGTGAATCTGGAAGTGACTTGAAATTGGAAACAGGGCTTGATTGACAAAATAAAAAAATGACAAACCATTTTGTTATTTCCTTCTTTTCCACTATCTTCATACATGAAAGAATTGACCTTGTAAATGTAGCTTTCCATCTTCTCTCACTTAATTGCCATAGTTAAATTCCATAACATGCCAATTACATGTGATACCAATTTCACTTGTTCGCACATAGTTCTTGCATATATTCTTTTTTTAGTTAGTTCTTAGTTATTGCCTTGATAATAGAAAATATGAGCTAGGCATCATGTATGACAGTTGCCAAGGTATGAGCTACAAAATGACCAGATCCTGCCATGAGCTATATAGGAGACATGTATGCACATATAGGGCTTATATGTGGATATAAAGAAGCAATACAGGAGACCTATATGGCCTGTATATGCACATATATGCACCTCAGTTTTGCCTATATGTACAATATATACGCATATATGCAGCATATATATTATCATATATGTGCATATAAACTGCATATAGGTTTCATATATGCTCATATATCCTCATATATGTTCTTTCCATGTGGGAACATAATTTTTCCTGCTATCTTTCCCTATATGCTAATTCTTTCTGACTTGTTTTAGTTTTCTTCTACCTGCTTATCCGTGTCCTTGGAGACAGATGAATTAAAAACACTGTCTCCTGTCATTAAATAACACTGCTATTGTTTTTTCATTCAAACACGCACTAAACCAAGTTTCTTCATAGTCTAAATCACGCTCATTTACGACATTTGACTTGGAAAGTATTCTATCAGAAGTCACAAACTCTGTTCTGACTGGTGTTATTCGATCTATAGCCAATTTCAAAATCATCTTTGCCCAGTTAACAATCTTCTATCTGCCTTTCATAAGCCCACTGTGGCTCAAATTTAGCTTTTGTGCATTTTCAATCATTCATCGGAAAACACTGCTCAGAATTTTATCATTTACAGCATTGTTCAAAACGCATTTGAGTAAATCAGTGTGTGTGTGTGTGTGTGTTTTGCACGTAAGTAATTAGTACAGTATTTAGTAAGGTAAATGTTCACTTCCTTGGTGTGGCCGCTGTTCGCTCCGACCCAAAAAACTCCGCGTTCCTCCCGTTTTTGATTCAACTTCAGCGTAGTTTAGTTTAGTTTACTTTCAGCTCCATCACTTGATAATGATTATGTGTCGGCGGCGCCAAGACAAACTCAGTTTCATTTTGGAAAGCACAAACACACTGGTTATTCTCACACACGTTACTAAAAACATTTGCAACCCCTTTGTTGCGTTTCACTGACTTTTTAAAACCGCAATTCTTTTTTTATTGGACCGAAAACTGCTGTATAAAAATTATTTAACTTGCTATTAGGTGACCCCATGTTGGCTGAACTCTATCTCTCTTGGATTTTTTCCTTCGACGCGCGTCTAAATGATCTGTTAAACGTCTTCAACAAACCCAGTCCTGTCACCTCGGACTGCAAGGTTTAGCAAATATGCTCTGTAATTACGATCTACTCAAAATCTCTCCGCGAGCCTGGTTTATCTAATTAATTAGACGTACAGGCTCTTCTGTCAACCGTACGAGTTAATAAAATTAATTAGACGTACGAGCTCTTCCGTTAACCGTACGAGCTAATATTTTATAAAATTTACTTTGAACGAATCTAATTAAACAGTCGTGACACTTCCGTTCACTATGGTCCTTCCGCCCATATCTAAAAACTGATTTTCGGTATCAAACTGACTCCCATTACGCTTCACAGAAAAACTCTGAATAAACCTAAATAATCAGGTTGTGACTTCCGTTCACTGTGATTACGGTTTTACTCAAAATCTCTCCGTGAGCCTAATTCCGTCCACCCTCATGAGTTACAATTTTCCCTTCGAAAAACCTCCCGTTCGCAACCAAAGAAAAAAAATTCAGCCACTGGTTCACTCACAATCATATCAAATTACCCCCACACAAAATAAAATAATTTAGTTGTCTTTTACCTGCGATGTTTTAACTGCCCCCGGTTCTTTTATATCTCAGTCGAGTCTCTCCTGGTCCTGAAAGCAATTCTGCACTTCTCTCTGAATATTCGAGGTAAGACCAGAAGCCTATGCTTCCGGGGCCATCACTCCGACAAATCCGCTTCAGGGCCAGTTGAGAACTGCTGTGAGATCCCACCTCTGACACCAAAATTGTTGAGACAAAAACAATTAACAAAACAAATAAAGCATCACAGGGTAAAAGACATAAGGATTCGAATTATATTTTAAAAGATTTATTCTTGCAAGGACAAATCCTTATGATCTCCATCCACACACAGACCAGCTGCAGCATGGAGGAAGAGAGATGAGAGATAACTGAGGAGGGGTTTTCTGAGGAGTCTTTATACTGTTTTTTCAAAGCTATCTCTTGTCACTTTTTTGTTTAGACAAGAGGAACAAAAAGGAACTTTGACTACCTTTAGGACCAGGGGGGTCTTTCTCACCTCTGAGTCAGAGTTCACTGCCCAACCACCTCCTGAGTCTCTCACACACATACACACACACACACACACACCCTCCAGCTGTATAAAGATCACAACAGAGGACAGGGTCCCAATCGTAATGCTCAATTCGGATTTTTTGCTCAGATCCGATTTTTTGTTTGGCTGTTCACATTACCTGTTAAAATGTGGCCTATATCAGATTCCAGTGTGAACTGTTTGCAGTTTTGAACTGACCCGCATGCGCAAAAGCACAATAATGGCGCGTTTCCATTAAACCGATGTTATGCGACTATAACGTCCTTTTTAAATCTCGCGATCAGTCATTCCAACAATCATGGCAGTGGACGTTGGTGGGTTTATAGCCTATATCACAGCCACCGCACTAGACATTATTATATGGAAGCAGAATAGTCTCAATTATAGTTCACGCATTAAACATCATTCACACATGCGTAAACAATTTCACATGCATGAAACCTAATTCACGTACTCATAAAAAAAATTCACGTGCGTGAAAAAAATGTGTATTCAAAAAAGCAATTCACATGCGCAAAATAAAATTATATATTCATAAAATACATTTCACAAATGCAAAACACAATTCGTAGATATACAACTGTGCACAAAAACCTTTGAATGTTTAAAATGTACGAGCTTATCCCTGAATGTGAATGTGCAAATCGTCATTCACATACGAATCACCTTGGATGTGTGTGTGTGTGTGTGTGTGTTTGAGACTCTCCTGGCAGCGCTCTCCTCCTACACAGAGCACTCATACTCTTTAGCCTATCAGATTTAAGCTTACCATTCAACCAATCATATCATA
This sequence comes from Semotilus atromaculatus, assembly GCA_031834385.1. NCBI lineage: Eukaryota > Metazoa > Chordata > Actinopteri > Cypriniformes > Leuciscidae > Semotilus > Semotilus atromaculatus. Next base: position 9,477,684 of record JAULUF010000044.1, on the reverse strand, counting down.
AGCCACTGAGAAGTGCATTCAAGGAGCACGATTCTGCGCACCTTTTGCGCAATATGGATTAATTACAAAGGAAATCAGTAATTCAGCATGGCGAACGAAGAACAGGAAGCACGGGTAAGTGAAGTAAAATGTTTTTGGACAATGTATTGTGACTGAAAACATAACGAGGACAGTATTGATAATGAAGCATGCAATTTCCCTATTTTAAGCACGTTGTTTAGCTTGATTAGGGGAATATACTTTTCAACATTCAGAATCATAGAGTGAATTATCAATGATTAGATATTGTAACGGTTTCACCAGTGATCAAATAAAATTACACCAGCATTTCAAAAACTTGTCAGAGTACAGCATTATACTGTATTCCTGTCATTATGGTTGTCTGGTCCAGGGATGCTTTTCGATTCTGTATTTAATATTCCGCTAAAGTAGTTTTACAGATGTTCAGATGAAGTCACACTAATGGCAGAAGCTTTCTTTGCCAAAACATTTTAAAGTAAACCAAGGATAACGTATGTCTCTTAAATAACTACAGCCAATAAAATATGGTATAACATATAGAATTGTTGATTTAACATTAACTCATGTAAGTGTCACCGGGTGATAAGGTAATTTATTAAGAAAATGAGCGGCAGGTGTGGAGGGGGAGGAGCTAGAGCGGTGATTGGGGCACATGCTCCCAAAGTGGAGTATAAAAAGGCCATTTGGAAGAAGAAAAAAAGGACAGAAAAAGGACAGGGAGAGAGGTACAGAAAGGCAGCGGAGGGAAGCCGTGAAAGGAGAGAACTTGTGGTATGTTTATTCCTCACACAGTCTGGATAACCCCAAGCCAGCGGCATGAAGGATCCCAGTGGAGATATGAGTGGAGGCTTAATTCACTGACTCCACTCGTAGTCCCAGCTGCTACTGATCCTCTGCTGTCCAGTCTCTGTCGCCAGGAATGAAGAATCACTGAGCCGGTGAACGAATGTGAAGCTATGAGCTGTTACTGACCCTCTGATGTCCAGAGCTGGAGGAACCATTGAGCCGGTGAGCAAATGTGAAGTTATGAGCTGTTACTGACCCTCTGATGTCCAGAGCTGGAGGAACCATCGAGCCGGTGAGCGAATGTGAAGTTATGAGCTGTTACTGACCCTCTGATGTCCAGAGCTGGAGGATCCATTGAGCCGGTGAGTGAATGTGAAGTTATGAGCTGTTACTGCCCCTTTGATGTCCAGAGCTGGAGGAACCATCGAGCCGGTGAGCGAATGTGAAGTTATGAGCTGTTACTGACCCTCTGATGTCCAGAGCTGGAGGAACCATCGAGCCGGTGAGCGAATGTGAAGTTATGAGCTGTTACTGACCCTCTGATGTTCAGAGCTGGAGGAACCATTGAGCCGGTGAGCGAATGTGAAGTTCTGAGCTGTTACAGATGTTCAGAGCTGGAGGAACCATCGAGCCGGTGAGTGAATGTGAAGTTCTGAGCTGTTACTGATGTTCAGAGCTGGAGGAACCATTGAGCCGGTGAGCGAATGTGAAGTTCTGAGCTGTTACTGATGTTCAGAGCTGGAGGAACCATTGAGCCGGTGAGTGAATGTGAAGTTCTGAGCTGTTACTGATGTTCAGAGCTGGAGGAACCATTGAGCCGGTGAGTGAAATGTAAAGTTCTGAGCTGTTACTGATGTTCAGAGCTGGAGGAACCATCGAGCCGGTGAGTGAATGTGAAGTTATGAGCTGTTACTGACCCTCTGATGTCCAGAGCTGGAGGAACCATTGAGCCGGTGAGCGAATGTGAAGTTCTGAGCTGTTACTGATGTTCAGAGCTGGAGGAACCATTGAGCCGGTGAGCGAATGTGAAGTTATGAGCTGTTACTGACCCTCTGATGTCCAGAGCTGGAGGAACCATCGAGCCGGTGAGCGAATGTGAAGTTATGAGCTGTTACTGACCCTCTGATGTCCAGAGCTGGAGGAACCATCGAGCCGGTGAGCGAATGTGAAGTTATGAGCTGTTACTGACCCTCTGATGTTCAGAGCTGGAGGAACCATCGAGCCGGTGAGTGAATGTGAAGTTCTGAGCTGTTACTGATGTTCAGAGCTGGAGGAACCATTGAGCCGGTGAGCGAATGTGAAGTTCTGAGCTGTTACTGATGTTCAGAGCTGGAGGAACCATTGAGCCGGTGAGTGAATGTGAAGTTCTGAGCTGTTACTGATGTTCAGAGCTGGAGGAACCATTGAGCCGGTGAGTGAATGTGAAGTTCTGAGCTGTTACTGATGTTCAGAGCTGGAGGAACCATCGAGCCGGTGAGTGAATGTGAAGTTATGAGCTGTTACTGACCCTCTGATGTCCAGAGCTGGAGGAACCATTGAGCCGGTGAGCGAATGTGAAGTTCTGAGCTGTTACTGATGTTCAGAGCTGGAGGAACCATTGAGCCGGTGAGCGAATGTGAAGTTATGAGCTGTTACTGACCCTCTGATGTCCAGAGCTGGAGGAACCATCGAGCCGGTGAGGGAATGTGAAGTTATGAGCTGTTACTGACCCTCTGATGTCCAGAGCTGGAGGAACCATCGAGCCGGTGAGTGAATGTGAAGTTATGAGCTGTTACTGACCCTCTGATGTCCAGAGCTGGAGGAACCATCGAGCCGGTGAGTGAATGTGAAGTTATGAGCTGTTACTGACCCTCTGATGTTCAGAGCTGGAGGAACCATCGAGCCGGTGAGTGAATGTGAAGTTATGAGCTGTTACTGACCCTCTGATGTTCAGAGCTGGAGGAACCATCGAGCCGGTGAGTGAATGTGAAGTTATGAGCTGTTACTGACCCTCTGATGTCCAGAGCTGGAGGAACCATCGAGCCGGTGAGTGAATGTGAAGTTATGAGCTGTTACTGACCCTCTGATGTTCAGAGCTGGAGGAACCATCGAGCCGGTGAGTGAATGTGAAGTTATGAGCTGTTCCTGACCCTCTGATGTTCAGAGCTGGAGGAACCATCGAGCCGGTGAGTGAATGTGAAGTTATGAGCTGTTACTGACCCTCTGATGTCCAGAGCTGGAGGAACCATCGAGCCGGTGAGTGAATGTGAAGTTATGAGCTGTTACTGACCCTCTGATGTTCAGAGCTGGAGGAACCATCGAGCCGGTGAGCGAATGTGAAGCTAGGAGCTGTTACTGACCCTCTGATGTTCAGAGCTGGAGGAACCATCGAGCTGGTGAGCGAATGTGAAGTTATGAGTGATCCTCTGCTGTTCGGTCTCGATCGCCAGTAACGAAGAACCATGGAGCCAGCTTTTAAAGACTTTTTATAATCCAATAAAGAAATATTATTTCAACCTCCTGTCTGCCTCATGTGTTGCCCGGTCTGCTCCTCGGGGTGGCGTTTCAGTTGGGGGGGTGGGCGGCCCACTGGCGCTCACCCCGACCTGTGACATAAGGTTCTTGTATCACATTTTTTGTTTGACAGGCATTATCATCAGAAGTGGAATCAGCTGCAATGACTCTTATTGATGTGTTAACCAGGGGCCTGGCTCCATCTTCAGCTAGTAGCATTGGTACATCAAGGAGTGTTAATACACCTACAAGAGAAAACGTTCGAATGAGTGGGACAAGTGCCATTACTCCTTTGCCGTCTCTTCCAGCACCAGAAAATAGGGTGAGGCAGGCATTAAAAAGGTAATTTTATGTATTTTCATTTAAACATTTAACATTATTTAAATATTTTAAAAGATGGTAAGGACACATTAAAACATATAAGAGAAATAAATTTTCCTCAAAAATTTGTCTCTTTTGTCACTCTGGCCGTAGACAGTTCCCAAGTATGTTTAGGACTGAAAATGACCAGCCTAAGGGGAAAAAACGTTTCTCTTTGGCCAAACCTGTCAATGTGAAAAAGACAAATTTTCAAATATATGTGCTCTCTGATCCATCCATGTTTACCCCAAAAGGGGAGATGAAGACTTAGAACTTGTACATGCTGGGCATGGGAAAAGGCTGTTAAAGGAGAACTCTGGGCAATTTTTAAGTTAATCTTGATCGTTATATCTTTATGAGTACTGTCTATAGAAAAAAAAACGAACCGGATTGGTGTTAGCTACGCGGAGCTGCGACCGCGAATGCCCAGAGCTCCCACTCAGCTAAAACGGCAGCTCTGGGGGCATAACATGAAGAGCGTTTTTGTGCCTCTTAACAGACACAAAATGCAATTAAAATGTCTGTCCAACATGAACAGGGGCCTTACCTGTGAACAAGATGCGTTTAGCAACTTAGCCATGGTTTAAATAGTGTTGGGAGGAGTGGTGGGAGGAGCGAGACTTCAGTGCGAGACTACAGCTTGCTGTCTAAAACACTATTTAGGTGAATTTAAACCATGGCTAAGTTGCTAAACGCATCTTGTTCACAGGTAAGGTCCCTGTTCATGTTGGACAGACATTTTAATTGCATTTTGTGTCTGTTAAGAGGCACAAAAACGCTCTTTATGTATATGCCCACATAGCTGCTGTTTTAGCTGAGTGGGAGCTCTGGGCATTCGCTGTCACAGCTCCGCGTCGCAAACACCAATCCGGTTCGGTTTTTTTTTCTATAGACAGATACTCACAAAGGTCGAACGATCAAGATTAACTTAAAAATTGCCCGGAGTTCTCCTTTAAGTGTTCCAGACACCTTTAAACACAGTGAGGTAATTGCAAACATGTGTGAACATGAAGTAATGATGCAAGTAAAATATTTTTTCCTTGACTTGAATGATGATTGTGGTGTTTACTTGTTTAAGCTTGTCACTCTGCTTGAGGAAAAATTTCCTAAATTAAAAAATCTTCAGGGAGGCTGCATGTTTTACAAATCCACAGGTATTTATAATTTGCATGTCAAATATACATAAAACATGGATGCTGTAGGTAACAGTTATTTAGTGCTTTCAGATTTTATTGCAAAAAGGATGTGGACATCAGAAATGACTCCTGAGTTTGATACTCTGAATTTACAATAAGGTGGTGGTGGGCGACGCAAGCTTACTTTAATTCCCACTGACTGTGATGGATACTCAACTCGGGTGTGCTATTTGTAGTTCCACTACAAGAGCAACTTTCCATTGAACCATTACCTTTTGAATCTGTGGAGTTTGCAAAGATGCCACTGTCAAACTGTATGAAATGTGGCAGGAAAATACCACTGCCGTTGTTGCCCTTACACACTGAAGAGTGCAAAACAACTGAGTCTGTAGGTTCTACTTGTGTTGTTTTTGTCTTTTATTATATTTTAAACACATAATGCTTTCTTAATTCTTCCAGTTTAAATCTATTTACATTATTTTTTTTTAGGAATAAGTAAATGATGTGACTGTGCTTGATGATGATGATGGAAATGTTATTGGAGCCATTGACCAGCCAAGCCCACTTCAAACAGATTTAGAACAATCTTCCCAGGTATGTGACCAAAATTAATTTCCTGACGAATGCAGAAATGTATTTTTGCTTTGCAAAATATACACCTGAGAATCTGTGGTTCCTTTCATACTGCTCTGTGAGGTTATTCTGAAGTTCGATGCAACTTTTAATACCTTCTGCATACTTTTGTCTAAGGTAGCAAATATGCAGTATTCAACAGTAATTTAAATTATATTGAAATAAATATTTATTTAGCTAGCAAATTTCTTAACTTGTACCTGAAAGAAATGAGTAACTTAAAAGTTGTCTGTATATTTGTTATTTTTACAGATGTGTCCCATTTGCCAGATTTCTTTCCCAAATGATGTCTTGCCTTACCATGCAAGCATATGTGATGAAGGGTAAAGTTATGCTACAATAGAATGACATTTGCTCTTTAGACCCTTACTTAATTACTTAAAAGAGAATTATCAACTTTGGGTGGACTAATTCTTTAAGTTACTGACCTTCTTTCCATCTCAGCTGTTGATTAATTTTGATCACAGAGAAAACGAAGACCGGAACCAAAATTTCTAGTAGTCACATTTATAAAAATAAAAAAACTATTACTCCATATTAGTCTTGTCACTCAAAGTCTTCTGAGGAGAAATGCCATTTGTTTGTGATAAACAAAATCTATATAAAATATTTTTAACTATAAAACGTGTTTCTGTGCAAAGAGGCAAATGATCCATATTGTTAAAGACATTGTTTGTTAAAGATATGAACAATAGAACAGAAGATAAACAACAAAGGTCAACAACAGCTGAGATGGAATGTAGGTGAAGAAGATTTAAAAATATATAATGTTTGGGTGAACTAATCTTTTATTTAAACCCATAACAGACATCTTTAGCTATAAAGACTTCATTTTTTCCATGTATAATGAATGCTTCTTTCTCTTCATTTAATGTGCAAGAGTTTCTGAACTGGTTGGATGAACAAAATGAAAAAGTTGTATGTGCCATACCTATTTTAGAGGGAGGACTTTCAGTGGCAGTGATTCTCCAAGCACTTCAACAAGAGAAGAACTGCCAGGACCCTCAACTGCACAGTCATCCACATCACTCTCAGCAGGTTATGCCCCACAGATATTCTGCTTGGTTAGCGCTGTTGTACTGCTATGATACAAGTGTATCTATATGTAAAAATATAAACTCTAGTTGTGGCTTTGTTTTTAGCCCTAGATTTGGTGTACAACTATATTTGTAAAATCATTTTTGCATAACTTGTGAATTTCTTTTTCAGCATGGAAATGTGAAACTGACCCTCAGAAAGCATCTTGAATGTTCTGTGCAGAATTGCTTTCCCAAAGTTCGGACTGTCCATCTATGTCACTACAGATCAACCAATTTGATACTTTGGATGAGCAGGACAGTACACTGATTTCATTTTATAAAATTAACAGTGTTAAATGGTCAGCTCCATAGAAATGTAGATTGACAGGTATTAAACTCTGTAATTACTGGAACATTGTTTGAAGTAACCGTTGTTTGTACAATTTGTGAAATTTTCTTGTTTGCTTTTCTTTTTTTAAAATTGATTTCTTTTTAGGAGATGCAGCTGTTGGCAAAGGAGTCAATCGCCACATCTTTTTTCACACGTTTCAGTGTGAGAAGAGTTTTGGCCACACTTTCACAGACAGATTTTTTTTTTGTATCTCAAATAGCTACAATGATAATGCAGCGATGAATAGATTTTAGATCATCTTTTAATGCTGTCATCGAGGTAACAACTGTTACCTCCCATGTTACTTAAATTCTTGATTTTGATGCACATTAGAGGGAAAAAAGCTATTGCTATTTTGTTTTAAAATTATACTGTGGCAGGAGTTATTACAGTTACTATATATATAGTCTCTATTTAACCAAAACCTAGCAGCATGCTGAAAATAAACTTATGTTTTAGTACAATACCTAGGTACGTACTAAAACATTCTAGTAACACCCTAGCAACCACTTGGAATATGAGCAAGCAATGGCCTAGTAACACCCTTGCAATACCATAAAACCTATCTGTCTATACTACCTTTCTTTTTGCTTTGATCACAGCAATAAATTACACTTTACTACATATTCACATAGAAAGCAGCCATTTTACATTGTTGTAATATATCACAGTATTACTTTGTTATTATTATTATTTTATTTTTTTATCAAATAAATGCATCCTTGGTGATCAGAAGAGACTCAATTTCATCAAATAGTTTTCCCAAGAGAGTCAGAAATGGACATTACAGCACAAGTTAGTATGCTTGTATTTGGAAAAGCACTAAAGGAAAAATCTTATGTATAACAGATTATATCAATATAGATTAAACAACATATTGTCATTATAGAGCAGTCACTATAATTATAAACGTATACAATTAAAGGGATCATGAATTGCTAATTAAAATGGGCACTTATCTTTTGACATATAGGAGGTCGTTATAGTATACAAACATTTTAAGTAATTTGAGTTCAACAGCCTAATCTTATTAAATCCCTGCTACTACTCGTTGCCTACTTTCTTGGATTTGTGACAAATGTGACTAACTATTGGGAAAAATTAGCACAAGAATGAATCCACAGCAATTATCAAATAGTCACATCTGAGACCCACTCTGTCACGGCAGATAGCAGAGAAATGGGTGGATCCAAATCCAGCAACATTGTAATCAGGGCAATCCAATTCGTTGTCATCCATGCAAAGGTCAAAATCCAAGTAATCAGAATCGTAGTCATCCATGCAAGGTTCGAAATCCATTTTAATCAGTCCAATAACAAATACACAAAATAAACAAGAAACAAAACAAGAACAGACTTGTGACAGACCTCAGAAGTGTAGCGTGACATACAACAATGACTCCGTGACATGAACTAACACAGACAGGGTATTTATGCACCGACACTAACAATATAAATGGGAACTGCTGGGTACAATAACAAGTAATGGGAACAAACAAGGATTATGGGAAATGTGGTTCCAGAATGAATGGAGACAGGAAGGGAAGGGACCTCTTGTGGACACCCAGTGGAAACACACCCAGACACTGTGACATAAATTCAATTCAATTCAATTCAAATTTATTTGTAGCGCTTTGCACAATACACATTGTTTCAAAGCAGCTTTACAGAAAGTGCATTAGAAATGTACATAGAAAATACAGTTAGTTCATCATGTATTAATTTAGGGCATAACATATCACCGGCGTTGAGTCGTCTCTTCACAGGCGTTTAGTCGTCTCTCCACAGGCGTTTAGTCGTCTCTCCACAGGTGTTTAGTCGTCTCTCCACAGGCGTTTAGTCGTCTCTTCACAGGCGTCGAGTCGTCTCTCCACAGGCGTTTAGTCGTCTCTCCACAGGTGTTTAGTCGTCTCTCCACAGGCGTTTAGTCGTCTCTCCACAGGTGTTTAGTCGTCTCTTCACAGGCGTTTTGTCGTCTCATCACAGGCGTTTAGTTGTCTCTCCACAGGCGTTTAGTCGTCTCTTCACAGGCGTTTAGTCGTCTCATCACAGGCGTTTAGTCGTCTCATCACAGGTGTTTAGTCGTCTCTTCACAGGCGTTTTGTCGTCTCATCACAGGCGTTTAGTCGTCTCTTCACAGGTGTTTAGTCGTCTCTCCACAGGCGTTTAGTCGTCTCTCCACAGGTGTTTAGTCGTCTCTCCACAGGCGTTTAGTCGTCTCTCCACAGGTGTTTAGTCGTCTCTTCACAGGCGTTTTGTCGTCTCTTCACAGGCGTTTAGTCGTCTCTTCACAGGCGTTTAGTCGTCTCATCACAGGCGTTTAGTCGTCTCATCACAGGCGTTTAGTCGTCTCTCCACAGGCGTTTAGTCGTCTCTTCACAGGCGTTTAGTCGTCTCATCACAGGCGTTTTGTCGTCTCATCACAGGCGTTTAGTCGTCTCTTCACAGGTGTTTAGTCGTCTCTCCACAGGCGTTTAGTCGTCTCATCACAGGCGTTTAGTCGTCTCTCCACAGGCGTTTAGTCGTCTCTCCACAGGCGTTTAGTCGTCTCTCCACAGGCGTTTAGTCGTCTCATCACAGGCGTTTAGTCGTCTCTCCACAGGCGTTTAGTCGTCTCTCCACAGGCGTTTAGTCGTCTCTCCACAGGCGTTGAGTCGTCTCTCCACAGGCGTTTAGTCGTCTCTCCACAGGCGTTTAGTCGTCTCTTCACAGGTGTCGAGTCGTCTCTCCACAGGCGTTTAGTCGTCTCTCCACAGGCGTTTAGTCGTCTCTCCACAGGCGTTTAGTCGTCTCTCCACAGGCGTTGAGTCGTCTCTCCACAGGCGTTTAGTCGTCTCTCCACAGGCGTTTAGTCGTCTCTTCACAGGTGTCGAGTCGTCTCTCCACAGGCGTTTAGTCGTCTCTCCACAGGCGTTTAGTCTCTCCACAGGCGTTTAGTCGTCTCTCCACAGGCGTTTAGTCGTCTCTCCACAGGCGTTTAGTCGTCTCTTCACAGGTGTCGAGTCGTCTCTCCACAGGCGTTGAGTCGTCTCTCCACAGGCGTTGAGTCATCTCTCCACAGGCGTTTAGTCGTCTCTTCACAGGTGTCGAGTCGTCTCTCCACAGGCGTTTAGTCGTCTCTCCACAGGCGTTTAGTCGTCTCTCCACAGGCGTTTAGTCGTCTCTCCACAGGCGTTGAGTCGTCTCTCCACCAGTGGTGGAGGAAGTACTGAATCTCAGTACTTAAGTAAAAGTACAAATAACCAGAGACATATTTACTTTAGTAAAAGTAAAAGTACCACAATGAAAATCCTACTTAAGTAAAAAGTAAAAAGTACCTGATTTTAAATGTACTTTAAGTATTAAAAGTAAAAGTACTTGCATAACAATTTATTATCTTAATGTCTATATTCTAATAGGCCTAATTAGGGCTGTAACAATATGCAATATGAAACCGAAATCGCGACACTCAGATCTACGAACCTGTGTCGCGGTGTGAAGGCAGACGACACACCCCTTATTTGAAGTTAACATTATACAATACGTAGACCTACACCACAAAACTAGTTTAGGATAAATTCGTTAAAATTGGGCAATCCCAGCGTTATGGATGTGACATTTGCAGTAAAAACTTGAAATATAAGTTCTCAGAAAATGCATTTAATACCAATTGAAACTTATCCAGACATTAGAAAAATATCAGTCTACAGACACATGCGTTTTATATTTAATATGAGGGAGGGAAATATACATCCATAACGGACGTAACACAAAAAAATCTTTAACTTTTAGGTGGCAAAATATTTTTTTTGTAATTCTGTGAATTTCACTGCGCACACCAAAAGTAGGCTAATATACACATCGGATGAAGAAGGGTTGGCTCTCCACAGAACATAAAATATTCATTTTATTTTTTGTGTTCACATTTATGAGGAAAAAACAATGTTACAGACGTGTCAGTTCTCCATTACGTGAGCGCTCTGAAAGCGGCACTAAAATACTGCTTTAAAACGTTCACAGAGAACTCAAATAGAAAGCCCTTCTTTAAAGTAAATTTCGTTTTGTATTAATTGTTTCTTAATATTAATCAATGTTTCATCAACCAATTGCCTTGATTTAATAAATAAGTAAATATAGCAGAAAATAGATAATCAGGTCAAGGAGGCGCCAGCGCGTGAACTGGAGAAATAAACCGAAACTCAGGTCTGTACTTGCCTCACAGACCTGAGACGTATATATATATATAGAAAGCCTGAAATGTCTACTTTTAAACAGAACAATTCAAACAGAAAGAAAACAGACTGTTCTCTGCATGTAATCCATATGAAATGTGCATTTATCTCTGGCGAGTTCACTGCAAAGATCGCGCGTCAGCATCGTCAACTTCATCTTTGCTGCTGACACTGACACAGCAGGAAACACTTGTTTATAAATAAACAATTAAAATGTCTCCTTGTTATATTTTACATATTCATAATCATTACTTTTGCCGGTTCTTTGTGACAGCTTTTAGGTGCTTTATTGGCAGCGCCACCGTTACATGTTTCATGAGCGTCAGCACCGAAAACATGGAGATTTTTTTCAATCCCTGTTTTGGCAGGGGGAAAAACTGATCAGAAAATGTAACGAAAATGTAACGAAACATTGTAGAAATGTAGTGGAGTAGAAAGTATAATAATTGCTGCAAAAAGTAACGAAGTAAAAGTCAAAAGTATGCACTATTGATTCTACTTAAGTAAAGTACAGATACGTGAAAAATGTACTTAAGTAAAGTAACGAAGTATTTTTACTTCGTTACATTCCACCACTGCTCTCCACAGGCGTTTAGTCGTCTCATCACAGGCGTTTAGTCGTCTCATCACAGGTGTTGGGGCATCTGAAGTCTCCGTGAGAGGCTGGATATAAACTGTAGCTGACGAACGCTATTTACCTCGGGACTTGCGTCCCGAGATAACAGCAGAAAGGCAGATGAGAAATAATTAGCATAGCTGATGTTCATAATATTAATGCATTCGATCTGATTCGGCAGTAGTATAAAAGGTAAGCATTATGTGAATGCTTGATTAAAGAGATGCGTCTTTAATCTAGTTTTAAACTGGGACAGCGAGTCTGAGCCTCGGACAATATCAGGAAGGCTATTCCAGAGTTTAGGAGCTAAATGTGAGAACGCCCTCCCTCCTTTAGTGGACTTAGATATCCTAGGAATGACCAGAAGCCTCGAATTTAGTGATCTTAAAGAGCGTGACGGATTGTAGGGCGATAGAAGATCCGTTAAATACACAGGAGCTAAACCATTTAGGGCTTTATAGTCAAGTCAAGTCACCTTTATTTATATAGCGCTTTTTACAATACAAATTGTTTCAAAGCAGCTTTACAGAGATAACAGGAAAACAATGTTGTAATAGTATTGTTAAATTCAAAATTAAATGTTAAATGTCCCCAACTAAGCAAGCCAAAAGCCAATGGCGACAAAGGCGAAGAGAGGCGAAAAAGGCAACAGTGGCAAGGAACCAAAACTCCATCAGGTGACAGAATGGAGAAAAAAACCTTGGGAGAACCCAGGCTCAGTCAGGGGGCCAGTCCTCCTTTGGCCAACGAACGAACAGTGTATGATTATGAGTTAGGCAGCATAATGTCAGGAGTCAGATGTGATCAGAACTTTCACGATATTTATCCAGTTCATCTTTATAGGTCAGAAACAATACCTTGTAATTGATACGGAACTTAATAGGTAACCAATGTAGAGATGATAAAATTGGTGTTATATGATCATATTTTCTTGATCTAGTAAGAACTCTAGCGGCTGCATTTTGGACTAACTGTAGCTTGTTTATTGAGGATACAGGACAACCAGCTAATAAAGCATTACAGTAATCTAGTCTCGAGGTCATGAATGCAGGAACTAACTTTTCTGCATCAGAAACGGATAGCATGTTACGTAGCTTAGCAATGTTTCTAAGGTGGAAAAAGGCTGTTCTTGTAACATATGAAATATGATTTTCGAAAGTCAAGTTGCGGTCAAGTATGACACCCAGGTCTTTTACTGTAGTGGATAAAGTAACAGGGCATCCTTCTAAATTAAAGTTGTATTGTAAGGGATTTTGTGGGTAGTTTTTTGGACCAATAAGTAATACCTCTGTTTTATCTGAATTTAATAGCAGGAAATTACACGTCATCCAGTATTTTATATCAGGCTCAGGAACAGACACTGGCTCCGGCTCAGGAACAGACACTGGCTCCGGCTCAGGAACAGACACTGGCTCCGGCTCAGGAACAGACACTGGCTCTGGCTCAGGAACAGACACTGGCTCCGGCTCAGGAACAGACACTGGCTCCGGCTCAGGAAAAGACACTGGCTCCGGCTCAGGAACAGACACTGGCTCCGGCTCAGGAAAAGACACTGGCTCCGGCTCAGGAACAGACACTGGCTCCGGCTCAGGAACAGACACTGGCTCCGGCTCAGGAACAGACACTGGCTCCGGCTCAGGAACAGACACTGGCTCCGGCTCAGGAACAGACACTGGCTCCGGCTCAGGAACAGACACTGGCTCCGGCTCAGGAACAGACACTGGCTCCGGCTCAGGAACAGACACTGGCTCCGGCTCAGGAACAGACACTGGCTCCGGCTCAGGAAAAGACACTGGCTCCGGCTCAGGAACAGACACTGGCTCCGGCTCAGGAACAGACACTGGCTCCGGCTCAGGAACAGACACTGGCTCCGGCTCAGGAACAGACACTGGCTCCGGCTCAGGAACAGACACTGGCTCCGGCTCAGGAACAGACACTGGCTCCGGCTCAGGAAAAGACACTGGCTCCGGCTCAGGAACAGACACTGGCTCCGGCTCAGGAAAAGACACTGGCTCCGGCTCAGGAACAGGCACTGGCTCCGGCTCAGGAACAGGCACTGGCTCCGGCTCAGGAACAGGCACTGGCTCCGGCTCAGGAACAGGCACTGGCTCCGGCTCAGGAACAGGCACTGGCTCCGGCTCAGGAACAGGCACTGGCTCCGGCTCAGGAACAGACACTGGCTCCGGCTCAGGAACAGACACTGGCTCCGGCTCAGGAAAAGACACTGGCTCCGGCTCAGGAACAGACACTGGCTCCGGCTCAGGAACAGACACTGGCTCCGGCTCAGGAAAAGACACTGGCTCCGGCTCAGGAACAGACACTGGCTCTGGCTCAGGAACAGACACTGGCTGGGCAGAGGTGACGTGAACGGTCTCTGGCTGGTAGGGCTGTGCAATTAATCGAATTTCGATTTCAATTTCGATTTTGGTTCCCAACGATCTCCAAAATAGTACAATCGAGTAAAAATTATTATTTTGCCACGTTCTGTTTTGAAAGAACACTATACTTTTGTCTTGTGTTCTGAATGACACGCCCCTCCCGAAGCCATAAACTCTCTCAGTCTATACAGTCCTAAATTGCAAGCACAATAAACTTCACAATAACAATTGGCTAATTTAATATCTAATGGAGTGAGACCATCTCGAGCTGTCGCGATCTTTGTCTGCTTGGTCACTGCAGCGCAAGCGCACGTGACCTGGGCCCGTATTCCTAAAGAATCTTAATGCAAAAAGTAGCTCCTAGTGACAAAATTCTAAGAAAATTCTTAGAAATGTGGGCGTTTACTCCTAAAATTAAAGAAAAAATCCTAGTAAAGAAAAAAGTAATTCAGAGAGTATCTTAACCCTTAAAAGAGGTCTTAAGGTCAAAATTGTTAGGAGCACGGACGAGGACTTTTAAGAGGCGTAAGAGTTTCTTTAGCAGAGGAGAAAATGGCAGAAAGAGGGAGAAGAAATGTGTTGCAGACGATGGATGACAGTGAGTTTGATATATTAAAACCAACATTCAAACCACCACTTAAATAGACACGCCAGCAATCAGTGTAATTGGAAAGAGTGGAACAATTTTTATCATTCTAAGCCAATCAAATACCTTATAGGAAATTAACAGCATGGTAAATAAAAAAAGGATTTATATACACATATATATATATATATTGTCTGTGTGTGTGTGTGTGTGTGTGAAAGCGGTCAAATAGGAAAAATTACGCATGTAATTTCAAAGTGAAGGCTTATAATAGACCCTACAGGTGAAACTCGAAAAATTTGAATATCGTGCAAAAGTTATTATGTTGATGATTAACTACAGCTTATGAAACCCCCAAAATTCAAACTCTCAGAAAATTAGAATATTACATGAAAAAAAAAAAAAGATAATTTTAAACACAGAAATGTCGGCCCTCTGAAAAGTATAATCATGCATATGTTTATAGTTATATATACTAAATATATTAGTTTCATCATGTAATTTGAATTACTGAAATAAGTTTTGCACGATATTCTAATTTTTCGAGTTTCACCTGTATGCTTAAATCACTCTTTTTTTCCTTCTTGGACAACCAACCAATCGCAGTCTTCAAAATATTGTGTCATACATAGCAACGGGGTCAACCCCGCCTCCTCAGTAAGATGAAAGTTTTTGTCTTTTCCTTACTCAGAGTTGCTCTCAGATCGGTCCCGAATCACTCTTAAGCTAAGACTCCTACGTAAAAGTTTTTAAGCTAAATTAAGAGTTTTCTAAAAGGATTCTTAGATTCTTTAGGAATACGGGCCCTGATCATCTGTGCCGCTTTACAGCACGAAACGCATCGGGAATGAACATCGGGCTCGACATTAACACTTGACTGCATGTCCGGGAAAAGTGTATTTTTTAAAAAAGTTTCAAGTGAAAGACAGTTTTACTTGCCCAACCGATTGAAACGCGGTAATGGCTTTGATATTATTCAGTCAGTGTAAAGAGCGATTGATAATGGATAGTGTATTTCTGGAAGCTGCGCTGCCTGTCTGAGACTAAGTGAAACAATTAAAACTAGAAAAAGTTCGTCGAGACAAACTTTAAGTTGGCTTGTGAAAGTTTGGACCAATAAGTTTGAAGAAGTTTAAAGAAGTTTAAAGTTTAATTAGTTTATAGTTTAGTAAGAAAGAAAGAAAGATAGATTAGTTAGAAAGAAAGAAAAAAAGATTAGTAAGAAAGAAAGAAAGATAGATTAGTTAGAAAGAAAGAAAGAAAGAAAGATAGATTAGTTAGAAAGAAAGATAGATTAGTAAGAAAGAAAGAAAGAAAGAAATATAGATAAGTTAGAAAGAAAGAAAGAAAAAAAGATTAGTTAGAAAGAAAGAAAGAAAGATAGATTAGTTAGAAAAAAGAAAGAAAAAAAGATTAGTAAGAAAGAAAGAAAGATAGATTAGTTAGAAAGAAAGAAAGAAAGAGATTAGTTAGAAAGAAAGATAGATTAGTAAGAAAGAAAGAAAGAAAGAAATATAGATAAGTTAGAAAGAAAGAAAGATAGATTAGTTAGAAAGAAAGAAAGAAAAAAAGATTAGTAAGAAAGAAAGAAAGAAAGATAAATTAGTAAGAAAGAAAGAAAGATTGATTAGTAAGAAAGATAGAAAGATAGATAGATTAGTTAGAAAGAAAGAAAAAAAGATTAGTGAGAAAGAAAGAAAGAAAGAAAGATAGATTAGTAAGAAAGAAAGAAAGAAAGATAAATTAGTAAGAAAGAAAGAAAGATTGATTAGTAAGAAAGATAGAAAGATAGATAGATTAGTTAGAAAGAAAGAAAGAAAAAGAGATTAGTGAGAAAGAAAGATAGATTAGTTAGAAAGAAAGAAAGAAAGAAAGAAAGAAAGTTAATTAAAAAGAAAGAAAGAAAGATAGATTAGGTAGAAAGAAAGATAGAAAGATAGATAGATTAGTTAGAAAGAAAAAGAAAGATAGTTTTTATTTAGAAAGAAAGAAAGATAGATTAGTTAGAAAGAAAGAAAGAAAGAAAGAAAGAAAGTTAATTAAAAAGAAAGAAAGAAAGATAGATTAGGTAGAAAGAAAGATAGAAAGATAGATAGATTAGTTAGAAAGAAAGAAAGAAAGTTAATTAAAGAGAAAGAAAGAAAGATTAGTTAGAAAGATAGATTAGTTAGAAAGAAAGAAAGAAAAAAAGATTAGTAAGAAAGAAAGATAGATTAGTTAGAAAGAAAGAAAGAAAGAAAGAAAGAAAGAGAAAGAAAGAAATATAGATAAGTTAGAAAGAAAGAAAGATAGATTAGTTAGAAAGAAAGAAAGATGGATTAGTTAGAAAGAAAGAAAAAAGATTAGTTAGAAAGAAAGAAAGAAAGATAGATTAGTTAGAAAGAAAGAAAGAAAGAGATTAGTTAGAAAGAAAAAGAAAGATAGATTAGATAGAAAGAAAGAAAGATAGATTAGTTAGAAAGAAAGAAAGAAAGAAAGAAAGTTAATTAAAAAGAAAGAAATAAATATTAGTTAGAAAGATAGATTAGTTAGAAAGAAAGAAAGAATGATAGATTGGTTAGAAAGAAAGAAAGATAGATTAGTAAGAAAGAAAGAAAGGAATAAAGAACGATAGATTAGTTAGAAATAAAGATAAAGTAGTTAGAAAGAAAGATAGATAGATTAGTTAGAAAGAAAGATAGATAGATAGATTAGTTAGAAAGAAAGATAGATTATTTAGAAAGAAAGAAAGATAGATTAGTTAGAAAGAAAGAAAGATTAGTTAGAAAGAAAGAAAGATTAGTTAGAAAGAAAGATAGATAGATTAGTTAGAAAGAAAAAAAGAAAGAAAGAAAGAAAGAAAAATTGGTTAGAAAGAAAGATAGATTAGTTTGAAAGATAGAGATTAGTTAGAAAGAAAGAAAAGATTAGTTAGAATGAAAGAAAGATAGATAGATTAGTTAGAAAGAAAGAAAGATAGATAGATTAGTTAGAAAGAAAGAAAGATTAGTTAGAAAGAAAAAAGATAGATTAGTTAGAAAGAAAGAATAAAAGAAAGTAAGAAAGAAAGAATGAAAGATTGGTTAGAAAGAAAGAGATTAGTTAGAAAGATAGATAGATTAGTTAGAAAGAAAGAAAAGTTAGAATGAAAGAAAGATAGAGTAGTTAGAAAGAAAGAAAGATAGATAGATTAGTTAGAAAGAAAGATAGATTAGTTAGAAAGAAAGTAAGGTAGATTAGTTAGAAAGAAAGATAGATTAGTTAGAAAGAAGAAAGATAGATTAGTTAGAAAGAAAGAAAGATTAGTTAGAAAGAAAGAAAGATAGATCAGTTAGCAAGAAAGAAATATTAGTTAGAAAGAAAGAAAGATTAGTTTGAAAGAAAGAAAGATTAGTTAGAAAGAAAGAAAGATTAGTTAGAAAGAAAGATAGATAGATTAGTTAGAAAGAAAAAAAGAAAGAAAGAAAGAAAGAAAGAAAAATTGGTTAGAAAGAAAGATAGATTAGTTTGAAAGATAGAGATTAGTTAGAAAGAAAGATAGATTAGTAAGAAAGAAAGAAATAAAGAAAGATTAGGTAGAAAGAAAGAAAGATTAGTTAGAAAGAAAGAAAGATAAGTTAGAAAGATAGATAGATAGATATATAGATAGATAGATAGATAGATAGATAGATAGATAGATAAAGTTCATTAGTACATATAGAATGGTAGTTTAATTGAATCTAGGGCTTCAGGGAGTTTAGATTTGAGTTTTTGTGTTGTTCACTACTGGGCCACCGTAGTCTTGGCTCAATTTGAACTGTTGCAATGAAAGTCAATGGGATTTTTATGATTTTTAATATTAATTTTTAAGAAATCTGAAAGTCAAATCAGTTTGAAAAGATATAGCACACCGAGTCAGAACAGTCTGAAGGTCTGACCCGAGTTTGGAGTTTGTAGAGTTAAAGCTCTAGGACGAGTTAGAGTCAGAATTTTTTGGGTAAGAAAAATAAGAAGAAGAAGAAGAAGAAGAATAACTAGAAAAAGTTCGTCGAGACAAACTTTAAGTTGGCTTGTGAAAGTTTGGACCAATAAGTTTGAAGAAGTTTAAAGTTTAAATTAGTTTAAAGTTTAATTAGTTTATAGTTCAGTAAGAAAGAAAGAAAGATAGATTAGTTAGAAAGAAAGATAAAAAAAAGATTAGTAAGAAAGAAAGAAAGATAGATTAGTTAGAAAGAAAGAAAGAAAGAAAGATAGATTAGTTAGAAATAAAAAAATAAAAAAAGATTAGTAAGAAAGAAAGATAGATTAGTTAGAAAGAAAGAAAGATAGATTAGTAAGAAAGAAAGAAAGATAGATTAGTAAGAAAGAAAGAAAGAAAAAAATAGTAAGAAAGAAAGAAAGATAGATTAGTAAGAAAGAGAAAGAAAGATAGATTAGTTAGAAATAAAAAAATAAAAAAAGATTAGTAAGAAAGAAAGATAGATTAGTTAGAAAGAAAGAAGGAAAGAAAGATAGATTAGTAAGAAAGAAAAAAAGATAGATTAGTAAGAGAAAGATTGATTAGTAAGAAAGATAGATAGATTAGTTAGACAGAGAGAAAAAAGATTAGTAAGAAAGAAAGATAGATTAGTAAGAAAGAAAGAAAGATAGATTAGTTAGAAAGAAAGAAAGATAGATTAGTAAGAAAGAAAGATAGATTAGTAAGAAAGAAAGAAAGAAAAAGATTAGTAAGAAAGAAAGAAAGATAGATTAGTTAGAAAGAAAGAAAAAAGATTAGTAAGAAAGAAAGAAAGATTAGTAAGAAAGAAAGATAGATTAGTTAGAAAGAAAGAAAGAAAAAAGATTAGTAAGAAAGAAAGAAAAAAAGATTAGTAAGAAAGAAAGAAAGATAGATTAGTAAGAAAGAAAGAAAGAAAAAAAGATTAGCAAGAAAGAAAGAAAGAAAGATAGATTAGTTAGAAAGAAAGAAAAAAAAGATTAGTAAGAAAGAAAGAAAGAAAGAAAAAAAGATTAGTAAGAAAGAAAGATAGATTAGTTAGAAAGAAAGAAAAAAAAGATTAGTAAGAAAGAAAGAAAGAAAAAAAGATTAGTAAGAAAGAAAGATAGATTAGTTAGAAAGAAAGAAAAAAGATTAGTAAGAAAGAAAGAAAAAAAGATTAGTAAGAAAGAAAGAAAGATAGATTAGTTAGAAAGAAAGAAAGAAAAAAAGATTAGCAAGAAAGAAAGAAAGAAAGATAGATTAGTTAGAAAGAAAGAAAAAAAAGATTAGTAAGAAAGAAAGAAAGAAAGAAAAAAAGATTAGTAAGAAAGAAAG
Organism: Semotilus atromaculatus; assembly: GCA_031834385.1. NCBI lineage: Eukaryota > Metazoa > Chordata > Actinopteri > Cypriniformes > Leuciscidae > Semotilus > Semotilus atromaculatus. The sequence goes on along the minus strand of JAULUF010000044.1, from coordinate 9,457,783 downwards.
AAAAAAAGATTAGTAAGAAAGAAAGATAGATTAGTAAGAAAGAAAGAAAGAAAAAAAGATTAGCAAGAAAGAAAGAAAGATAGATTAGTTAGAAAGAAAGAAAAAAAAGATTAGTAAGAAAGAAAGAAAGAAAAAAAGATTAGTAAGAAAGAAAGATAGATTAGTTAAAAAGAAAGAAAGAAAAAAGATTAGTAAGAAAGAAAGAAAAAAGATTAGCAAGAAAGAAAGAAAGAAAGATAGATTAGTTAGAAAGAAAGAAAAAAAAGATTAGTAAGAAAGAAAGAAAGAAAGAAAAAAAGATTAGTAAGAAAGAAAGATAGATTAGTTAGAAAGAAAGAAAAAAGATTAGTAAGAAAGAAAGAAAAAAAGATTAGTAAGAAAGAAAGAAAGATAGATTAGTAAGAAAGAAAGAAAAAAAGATTAGTAAGAAAGAAAGAAGGATAGATTAGTAAGAAAGAAAGAAAGAAAAAAGATTAGCAAGAAAGAAAGAAAGAAAGATAGATTAGTTAGAAAGAAAGAAAAAAAAGATTAGTTAGAAAGAAAGAAAGAAAGAAAAAAAGATTAGTAAGAAAGAAAGAAAGAAAGAAAAAAAGATTAGTAAGAAAGAAAGATAGATTAGTTAGAAAGAAAGAAAAAAGATTAGTAAGAAAGAAAGAAAAAAAGATTAGTAAGAAAGAAAGATAGATTAGTAAGAAAGAAAGAAAAAAGATTAGAAAGAAAGAAAGATAGATTAGTAAGAAAGAAAGAAAGAAAAAAAGATTAGCAAGAAAGAAAGAAAGATAGATTAGTTAGAAAGAAAGAAAAAAAAGATTAGTAAGAAAGAAAGAAAGATAGATTAGTAAGAAAGAAAGATAGATTAGTTAGAAAGAAAGAAAGAAAAAAGATTAGTAAGAAAGAAAGAAAAAAAGATTAGTAAGAAAGAAAGAAAGAAAACAAGATTAGTAAGAAAGAAAGAAAGATAGATTAGTTAGAAAGAAAGAAAGAAAAAAAGATTAGTAAGAAAGAAAGATAGATTAGTAAGAAAGAAAGATAGAAAAAAAGATTAGTAAGAAAGAAAGAAAGATAGATTAGTAAGACAGAAAGAAAGAAAAAAAGATTAGTAAGAATGAAAGAAAGATAGATTAGTAAGAAAGAAAGAAAGATAGATTAGTAAGAAAGAAAGAAAGAAAAAAAGATTAGTAAGAATGAAAGAAAGATAGATTAGTAAGAAAGAAAGAAAGATAGATTAGTAAGAAAGAAAGAAAGAAAAAGATTAGTAAGAAAGAAAGAAAGATAGATTAGTAAGAAAGAAAGAAAGAAAAAAGATTAGCAAGAAAGAAAGAAAGAAAGATAGATTAGTTAGAAAGAAAGATAGATAGATTAGTTAGAAAGAAAGATAGATTAGTTAGAATGAAAGAAAGATAGAGTAGTTAGAAAGAAAGAAAGATAGATTAGTTAGAAAGAAAGAGATTAGTTAGAAAGAAAGAAAGAGATTAGTTAGAAAGAAAGAGATTAGTTAGAAAGAAAGATAGATAGATTAGTTAGAAAGAAAGAGATTAGTTAGAAAGAAAGATAGATAGATTATTTAGAAAGAAACATAGATAGATTAGTTAGAAAGAAAGATAGATTAGTTAGAAAGAAACATAGATAGATTAGTTAGAAAGAAATAAAGAAATAAAGATAGATTAGTTTGAAAGAAATAAAGAAAGATAGATTAGTTAGAAAGAAAAAAAGATAGATTAGTTAGAAAGAAATAAAGAAATAAAGATAGATTAGTTAGAAAGAAAGAAAGATAGATTAGTTAGAAAGAAAGAAAGATAGATTAGTTAGAAAGAAAAAAGATAGATTAGTTTGAAAGAAATAAAGAAAGATAGATTAGTTAGAAAGAAAGATAGATAGATTAGTTAGAAAGAAAGAGATTAGTTAGAAAGAAACATAGATAGATTAGTTAGAAAGAAAGAAAGATAGATTAGTTAGAAGGAAATATTAGTTAGAAAGAAAGAAAGATAGATTAGTTAGAAAGAAAGAAAGATAGATTAGTTTGAAAGAAATAAAGAAAGATAGATTAGTTAGAAAGAAAGAAAGAAAGAAAGATAGATAGATAGATAGATAGATAGATAGATAGATAGATAGATAGATAGATAGATAGATAGATAAGAAAGAAAGATAGATTAGTTAGAAATAAAGATATATAGATAGATTAGTTAGAAAGAAAGAAAGATAGATAGATAGATAGATAGATAGATAGATAGATAGATAGATAGATAGATAGATAGATAGATAGATAGATAGATAGATAAGAAAGAAAGATAGATTAGTTAGAAAGAAAGATAGATTAGTTAGAAAGAAAGAAAGATAGATTAGTTAGAAAGAAAGAAAGATAGATTAGTTAGAAAGAAAGAAAGATAGATTAGTTAGAAAGAAAAAAAGATAGATTAGTTAGAAAGAAAGAGATTAGTTAGAAAGAAAGAAAGAGATTAGTTAGAAAGAAAGAGATTAGTTAGAAAGAAAGATAGATAGATTAGTTAGAAAGAAAGATAGATAGATTAGTTAGAAAGAAACATAGATAGATTAGTTAGAAAGAAAGAAAGATAGATTAGTTAGAAGGAAATATTAGTTAGAAAGAAAGATTAGTTAGAAAGAAAGAAAGATAGATTAGTTTAGAAATAAAGAGATTAGTTAGAAAGAAAGAAAGATAGATTAGTTAGAAAGGAAGAAAGATAGATTAGTTAGAAAGGAAGAAAGATCAGATAGATAGATAGATAGATAGATAGATAGATAGATAGATAGATAGATAAGTTAGAAAGAGATAGATAGATAGATAGATAGATAGATAGATAGATAGATAGATAGATAGATAGATAGATAGATAGATAGATAGAGTTCATAAGTACATATAGAATGGGAGTTTAATTGAGTCCAAGGCTTTAGGGAATTTAGATTTGAGTTTATTTGGTGTAGACTACTGGGCCACCGTAGTCTTGGCTCATTTTGAACTGTTACAATGAAAGTCAATGGGATTTTTATGATTTTTAATATTAATTTTTAAGAAATCTGAAAGTCAAATCAGTCTGAAAAGATATAGCACACTAAGTCAGAACAGTTTGAAGGTCTGACCCGAGTTTGGAGTTTGTAGAGTTAAAGCTCTAGGACGAGTTAGAGTTTAAATTTTAGAGTCAGAAGAATAATAATAATAACTAGAAAAAGTTCGTCGAGACAAACTTTAAGTTGGCTTGTGAAAGTTTGGACCAATAAGTTTAAAGAAGTTTAAAGTTTAAATTAGTTTATAGTTTAGTAAGAAAGAAAGAAAGATAGATTAGTTAGAAAGATAGAACGATAGACAGATTAGTTAGAAAGAAAGAACGATAATTAAAAAGAAAGAAAGAATGAAAGATTAGTTAGAAAGATTAGTTAGAAAGATAAATTAGTTTGAAAGATAGAACGATAGACAGATTAGTTAGAACGAAAGAAAGAACGATAATTAAAAAGAAAGAAAGAATGAAAGATTAGTTAGAAAGATTAGTTAGAAAGATAAATTAGTTTGAAAGATAGATTAGTTTGAAAGAAAGAAAGATTAGTTAGAAAGAAAGATAAAAGAAAAAATATTAGGTAGATAGATAGATAAAAAATTAGTTAGAAAGAAAGGAAACGATTAGTTAGAAAAGAAGAAAGTAAAAAGAAATAAAGATTAGTTAGAAAGAAAGAAAGATTAGTTAGAAAGAAAGAAAGAAAGAAAGAAAGAAAGAAAGAAAGATTAGTTAGAAAGAAAGAAAGAAAGAAAGATTAGTTAGAAAGACAGAAAGATAGATAAGTCAGAAAGAAAGAAAGAAAGAAAGATTAGTTAGAAAGAAAAAGAAAGACAGTTTAGTTAGAAAGAAAGAAAGAAAGACAGAAAGATTAGTTAGAGAGAAAGAAAGAAAGAAAGAAAGATAGATTAGTTAGAAAGAAAGAAAGATAGATTAGTTAGAAAGAAAGAAAGATATATAGATTAGTTAGAAAGAAGGAAATATAGAGAAGTTAGAAAGAAAGAAAGATAGATTCGTTAGAAAGAAAAAGAAAGATAGATTAGTTAGAAAGAATGAAAGATAGATTAGTTAGAAAGAAAGAAAGATGGATTAGTTAGAAAGAAAGATAGAAAGAAAGATAGAAAAAAAGATTAGTAAGAAAGAAAGATAGATTAGTTAGAAAGAAAAAAGAAAAAAGATTAGTTAGAAAGAAAGATAGATTAGTAAGAAAGGAAGATTGATTGATTAGTAAGAAAGATAGAAAGATAGATAGATTAGTTAGAAAGAAAGAAAGAAAGAAAGAAAGAAAGAAAGAAAGAAAGAAAGGAAGAAAGTTAATTAAAAAGAAAGAAAGAAAGTTAATTAAAAAGAAAGAAAGAAAGAAAGAAAGAGTAGTTAGAAAGAAAGAAAGAAAAAAGATTAGTAAGAAAGAAAGAAAGATAGATTAGTTAGAAAGAAAGAAAGATAGATTAGTTAGAAAGAAAGATAGATTAGTACGAGAAAGAAAGATAGATTAGTAAGAAAGAAAGATTGATTAGTAAGAAAGATAGAAAGATAGATAGATTAGTTAGAAAGAAAGAAAGAAAGAAAAATGATTATTAAGAAAGAAAGATAGATTAGTTCGAAACAAAGAAAGAAAAAAAGATTAGTAAGAAAGAAAGAAAGAAAAAAAGATTAGTAAGAAAGAAAGAAAGATAGATTAGTTAGAAAGAAAGAAAGAAAGATAGATTAGTAAGAAAGAAAGAAAGATACATTAGTTAGAAAGAAAGAAAGAAATGTTAGGAAAAAAGAAAGAATAGTTAGAAAGAAAGAAAGAAAGATGGATTAGTTAGAAAGAAAGATCAGAAAAGAAAGAAAAAAAGATCAGTTTGAAAGAAAGAAAGATTAGTTAGAAAGAAAGAAAGATTAGTATGAAAAAAGAAAGAAAAGGAAAGTTAAAAAGAAAAGAAAGAATAGAAATAAAGAAATATAGATTAGTTAGAAAGAAAGAAAGATTAGTTCGAAATAAAGAAAGATTACTTTAAAAAAGAAAGAAAAGTAAAAAAAGAAAGAATAGTTAGAAAGAAAGAAAGAAAGAGAGAAAGAAAGAAAGAAAGATTGATTAGTAAGAAAGAAAGAAAGAAAGATTGATTAGTAAGAAAGAAAGATTGAAGACAGATAGATAGATAAAAAATTGTTTGAAGATAGATAGATATAGATAGAAGTTTGAAGATAGATAGATAGATAGAAAGATAGATAGATAGATAGATAGATAGATAGATAGATAGATAGATAGATAGATAGATAAAAATAGTTTGAA